>OX031026.1:16250000-17500000 GCA_943735995.1 Sesia bembeciformis | reverse complement strand
TCTATATGCATCGTGTTATTTGCAGTTTAATAAAACTATAATATTGGCAAGTCTGGCAGCAAATAGCAGAAGTTCGATACGCGAATACGGTGGACGATGGGAATAATTCTTATAAGCACCGTTGTAGAGACAGCGTCGGTCGGTGCCAAAGCTCTCGGATATATAGTTTATTGCTTAGTCTCTTTCCACCAACACACGTCACCACAAAAGTTTTTTTTTTTTATAAAAAGAAGGTGCCAGTCGAGCATACAGTCCACCTGGTGGTAAGTGGATACTGTCGCCCATTGACATCCGCGATACATGTCAACATTAGTCCAAAATGACAAACTTTGGCGCCGCCCCGGATGCGCTGCCTACCTTTGTTGATGAAAGAATGAATTTGGAGAAGGGATTGGGGACGTGGGAAGGAATAGGATGGGAATGGGCTCTGGCATATCTCACTCACTACCGAAACACGTACATACATTGGGGAATATGATAAAGTGGGAAATGCAGTACATTTCAAGGTAGTATTCTGTGAGAGAAGGGTAACGAGGCCAGTCGAGTGCGCCCAGCGGCTGTTGGATTGCAGAGTGCACTCTCCCCCTCCCACAGCGGCTGTGACTAGAGTACAGTCTAGTCGTACATTCAATGTTGTTTAGGCGTCGTACATTTAATTCTGAACGAACTACAACAACTTTTTTATTCACCTCAAATCTTAATAATTCGCGAACTAATTAATTTGACGAACAGTGAACACGCAGCAACAATGATTCCGATTACAACGAATGAACCACATGAAATTAATCTATATAAATGTTATTATGATAATAGCGAATTCTTATTATAATAAAAAATAATAATTTATAACAATAATAATGAATGTTAATAATAATATTTAATAACTACTAATAAAAATATTAATTTACTGATTCAAATAAAATAAAAGATATCATTTACCTACTTACATATTTAAACATCGGTCTGTCTCTCCATTCCATTGTCACGCCTTTTAAGAGATTCATATGTGATACAATATATTTAGTAATGTAAAATATCTTTGTTGTAACCATATGAAAGCAATAAATGTATTGAGTATTGAAATATACGATACATACATCCTATGACTGACTCTTCGATCTTGATACAAACAAACTAAATGCATCTGAGAACAACTGAAGCATTGAAACCGATCATTTCGTGGATTTTGTATAGTTCTTTCATCTCACGAAAGCGGGTTACACTTAGTAGTGGTTGTGATCGTACATGTACATTGTTTTAGTGTGCGCCGCGGCGTTGGAAACCCAATTGAGCAATGTACATGTACGACACAACCACTACTAAGCATAACTGCGTTCGTGAGATGAAAGAACCATACCAATATTTGTCGTATTTCTTCTTCAAACACCATATAACTGTCCTGCTTTGGTTAGCACGGCACTTTATATGTATATTATATTAAATCTGTAAGTTCTCATGTAAGTGGCAATAATTGTCTTAACTAGAATAAAGGAATTTAAACCTAAAAACGTGAAGTAATATATCAAAGTTCTATCGATCTCAGAAATGCGTTTCGTATTCGTCAGCGCTATCGTCGAATCACGGAAAAGGTATTTATACAACAATTCATTGTTATTCAATCTAAATAATAAACCAATTGGTCACCAGAACGATTAAACTTGCAATAAGCGGTGTAATATTTATCAAATAATGAAATTATTATATTAGTTAGCTGTGCCGTTCGTTTATGTACCTTTTAAAGATTTCCTCGTATAATGAAACTGGCTAGATAAAATATATTCCAAATTTGTCAATCTTTTTATGAACCAAACTACTCATGCCAAATTTTATCAAATCCGTTGTTATATTTATATGGTCCTTGCACATACAGATAACAAGCCCTACAATTGTTGTCTGGACTGTATCATTTATAACGACAACGATGGTGCTTTTAAAAAAATCTTTGATTTGTAGATACGACTATGTTGCGGTTTTAATAGACTAAGGGCATATTTCACGATGTCTGAATAAAGTTATAACTAAGCTAACCGACAAATTTATGACAGGGCCTATTCAACAATCTCAGAGTAAAGTTATGAGTAAGCTAACTGACAGTTTAAGTGACCGGTAATTGTAACATAACAGTTTCACCAAGTCCCAGTATCCAAGCCCGGCAATTAAACTGGTCGTTAACTTACTTGACAATATGACTGCCGAGTAGTGGAAATAACTGTCAAGTAAACACATAGCGCTTAAATACGATTTCGATTTTAAATCATTGAGTTCTCATTAAGCATCTATGCTCCAAATATTTTCCTCACTCTTCTTTTTAAACCTTCGTACTTAATTTTCAAATTTTCGCTCGATTTAAAGGTTCCTTATTATCCTTCTTTATTCTTCTATGTGCTTCCAGAACTTTTCTATACCGTTCTATGTGCTTGCTCCCATCAGTTTCTTTATTTTCTATTATATTGTGATACTTTTTGACAAGATGTATTAACAAGTATCTCTTCTTTCAAGTAAAATTCTCACTTCTCACAAGCCTATCTTTTTCTTTTATTAATAATAGGTATTAAAAAAATACACTAACAACATTAAACGCAGTCGACATCTTCGAAGTGACATTGACATGACAGATTAATGTAATTGATTTTTTTAAATATTTATTCAGTTAACCTTTATGTAGCTACTCAACAGTTCATAGCTGGTGGTGAATTATTCAGCACTCTTATTTTACAATTATTGGTGATAAATGTTGTGACAAATCGTAACTTTACTCGAAGGTCGGGAAATAAGTCCTGAGTCTTAAATGTGCGATAATCGAATTAACAATCGAAATAAATAGCACCTACTTTTTAATTTTCATAAAACAAAAGGACACGCAGCATAATTAATTAATTACACTATTAAACTTCTACTGTATCTGTTTCAATTTATGTCATTTAACCAACGGTCGACTGGTAGAGAATGCCTTAAGACATTAAGTCCGCCTTTATACAATATAGTGCAAAAAGGGTAAATAAATAAATAATTTTAATTGTCAAAGAACGGTAATCGTACGTTACGAAACGCAACCCTTAATGTAAACAAAAGGTGAATTTTCAATCGATAAAAATATAATAAACCAAAAGTGACGATAAAAATATAATAAACCAAAAGTGACGATAAAAATATAATAAACCAAAAGTGACGATAAAAATATAATAAACCAATCGTGTCGTGTAAATAAACGAGAACGCGCTAACAATGTTTACAAGAGCTAATTGTTTTGGACTATATCTCAACAACGAAAGATTTATTCCCGACCTCGCCTACAACAGCCCAATGTAATAATCACAAGATCTATTAAGAAATTAAGAATTACTGTACAGACACATGAATTAATTTTATAATTTCTCGCATGTACGTGTTGTAGGTTTGATAGGTAGTAACGAAGTGAACCTTAGAAACGTAACAGGAACGAAACGGATAATTTTATATAAAGCATTTCAACAGATATAAGTATTGTGTCGTAAAAACGTGTTTGCTTTGCATTTTTCTAAAATAACATATTTTTTATTGGTTTATCTTATAAATCAGATGTTTCTATTTATACAGAATCTTAAAACAACGGTAATAAAGTCTTAACCAGACACTTAGCCTAAAAAAAGTCTAAAGGCAATAAATCCATAATAAAAATAATCTATACATACTTATAATAAAATTGTAACAGGCCGATGTCTGTACATTATAGATATTGAAAAAAAACTAATATGGGGGGTCTATATTAGAGCAACAGAAGCCAAAACAACAGTTTTTAGAAATTATGTCTGTCTGTCTGTATGTTTGTACACGCATCACGCAAAAACTACGGCATGGAATTGAATGCAGTTTTCACCGATGTATTGCTAGAGGTCTAATAAAGGATCCATTTTACCGCAGGTAAATATCTTATTCCGATTATTTTAAATTTAATAAACTGAAGCGAAGTGAAGGCGGGTCGCTAGTACCTACATAATAAAAATTTAAAAAAATCCTTTTATTCCTTAATCAATAGATACATAAGACATAATACATTAAAAGAGAAACAAAAAGAGAGAAAAAGAAATTTAATCAACGGTTTTGCTAGTTTGTTCTACCCTATGTCATGCTCATCCAATCTTTCCCAGCTAGTGCTTCAATTTCGTCCATAGGTACCGATATAAAATCGCTTTGCTCAGACCACGTAATATATGAATAAGAAGTTTCAAAATATATTTAATACTTACCATTTAGTCGCACAATATTGTGTATTGCAAGAGGAAAATAATGGCAAATTTTGATTTTTCGACGTTATATTATACAGGATTTTTAAAGCTTACCAACGTTTCCTTAGGACATTTTTGTTAAAATGTACACGACAGACGTTATAAAAAGTGGTCTCATTCTGCAACGGTGACCCATCCGTTGTGTAAGAATGAGTTTGTTGTGATGGGGAAACTGTGTACTGTTGAACCCACTTTGATTCCAGAATTATGTGTTTAGTCGATAGACCCCAATTTTTCAATTTTCAACCTCGCCCTCGCTCGTTTTCTTCAAGTCGTCGGTCCACACTGCGCTTCGATGGCTCTATTGATCGTCGACCTTTCTATAGTTATGACCTGTTCATTAATCTCAGCATGTTAATACTATGAGTTTATCTTTTCGAAACTACGTTTCGGAGCCTATCCCACAAGGAAAAGTTCAGCATAGTTCTCTCCATAGCTTGGGATTATGACGTTTCTCCTCGCTTCGGCATCGTACGTCATAACTGGCATGACTCATGAGTCACTGATACTGTGTACAAGATTTTCAACTTTGATTAATGTGGTATAAACAATTTTCATAAGTATGTACCTACATCTGGAAACACTATCAAATATACCATCTGTAGTTTTCCGCTTCAGTTGTCGCGTGTACCAAACAAATGAGAACCGTAAATTGCCTGATGATAACCACGCAATTAGTAACCATACTTATCGTACACAGACGGTCTCTAATTTATACACTTTTTTGTATATACACTTTTTACACACTTTATACACTTTTGATTTTGACCCTTCGCTTTTTACGTTGTCTTAAAAGTGAAAGCTTTTTTTTTCTTATTTTTAAGGAACTTTTATGCCTTGGCACATGCCTTGTCAGTTCCATTGTACCCTGAACTTACATTCTTAACATTAATGTAGGTACCAATATAATAATATCAGCCCTAGTGAGGACTCACGAATCTGTACAAACTAAATGCTGCTCGTGAATTAGGTTCTCCTAGTATCTTATGGAACATACAAACATCATTCCTGTTCAGATCGAGAGCCCTCACTAAGGCCTCCCGTTCCTGTTGATTACTCACACTCCACCAACAAGTGTTGGACATCTTCGACAATTCCACATGTATCGCAATTTGGAGAGCTAGTCTTTTTCATGAGGTATCCAAACTTATTGAGTGGAAAAGTGAAAGCTAAAACTGAATATTTTGTGTTGAGACAAAACTGTCTTTCTTGATATGGGGTCGCGGGGAACTAATTGTATGTTTTTTTTTTCTGTATACACACAAAAGTCCGGCTCTGTATCTGTATAAAAATATCGAGCCTGTTGCTATAAAGAAGAACATAATTGCAAATACAGAAGGACGTGTTTTTTTAATAAACTGTTTTAACTCAACGGTATTATATTGCTAACAGTGTTGTTACACATCAAAGGATTACTTTGATGTGTAACTGTTACAGTAACAGTAATCAATACTTGGGGTTTACAGTAATAATGAGTCTTGGGGCCTCTATTAAAAGCGACAATCAAATACAAACTTTATGTTCGATTTTCGCAGAATTCTAGGCGCATAACTCTTACAAAATTCTTGCAAGTACCTACATAATAATTTGTAACATTTCAAGTAGCGAATACTCGCACCAATAAGCCTTTACAATCCCTTGATAAATAAAATTTATATGTCTATTTAACACTACAAAGGCCTCAGTTGTCCACGTAACACAGTGACCCCAAATCAAGCGCCGGAAGCCATATAATTACTCGTACTCCTGTCACAATAACAGTGGGGGGGCAGTGAGTACCCTAACGTAGCTACTACTTGCAAACTATAAATAACACGCTAGATCAACGATACACGATGCCACACGATCGGTGACTCTTGAAAGGCCACTAGCGCCACAAGAATTTAGCCATTCCGAAAAAAAAAAAAAACACGATGTCCCTGAAGCTCAATTACACAAGGAGATATTTCTTCTGATACTTGCCTAAAGAAACAAC
This sequence comes from Sesia bembeciformis, assembly GCA_943735995.1. Taxonomy (NCBI): domain Eukaryota; kingdom Metazoa; phylum Arthropoda; class Insecta; order Lepidoptera; family Sesiidae; genus Sesia; species Sesia bembeciformis. The sequence continues at coordinate 17,493,760 of OX031026.1, read as the reverse complement.
TGTTATCATCATGGGTTCACTGTCATTATCAAGTTTTTATCGTCGTGTGAACAGTTGCAGGTTCACATCTCATGAAGTTTACGAGAAGTCGCATACGAGAATCGTATACAATATTCTCTCGTCTGAACAGTTAGAGAAACACTCATTGTGTAAATGAGCTTTATTGAATATGGACTCCACAGAATCTCTCTCAGTTTCTGTAAATTTATGTAACTGCATGCGTGTGTTGCATTTTAAGCGTTTACATAAAGTTAGCTTACCATTTTACCGTGATACTTGTGACCGTGACTCACGCCGGACGTGGCATTAAGAAGCTAATCACCGGTTCACTGGCTCACTGGTCACACAGCCGACTCGAGCCCTGTCCCCTACCGATTGACCTATCAAGGGCAACGAGAATTGAAGTAATCTATCAAGCAATATTAACCAATAAAATCTCATTATTTTGTCTCCTTTCGTCAAGACGCTGCACAAACTATGGCTCTTTGATGGATAATTTTTACTACTTCTACTTTCTTTCTGACAGTACAACACATGGGCCGTTTGTTCACATTCCTTTAGTCTTGCATTATCAACTTCAAAATAAGGCTCGTTAAAATACAACTTCAACAAACCAGCTTCGCCACAAATCATTCGGGGGCGTACCATGCCAATATCAGTCCAGTGACAAATTTTCATTCTGGACTGATGTTGGCATGTAACGCGGACGTCGGTGTGCAAAAGTTTACTTCTGCTTCAGGTAGGGAACCTTACAATCAATTATGGACGGACTCTCATAATGATGGGACGAAAATGGTTTGGGAGGGGTAAGGTGCACGTTAGTTACCCCTCTCACAGAAAACTACTACAAATGTAAAATGCAATTCACTTCCCCTCCCTATTATATTCCTTTCAGTGTAGTGGTTCGAGTTCGTGTCTTCATATATGGCAATGGTGCAATTAACCCATTCTACTAGCGCGGCGTCAAGTTTTCTTCTAATAAACAATTTCAAAATTTAAAACGTATCCTGTCAATGTCCAGAGTCCAGTCACGTCGAAGTAAGTCAGGAGTCGCTCAGTAAAGACATAGTAGGTTTACTAAGGACAAACTAGGACTTCTTGGAAGCACACGAATAATGCAGTCCCCAGACTTTTATTTCATTATCACAAATACCACGCACGAAAAATACTTTGAAGTTATCATAAACTACAAAACGCCTCATACACAATTTTTACAATAACCAAAGAAAAACTTTACTTTTTGAGTTCCCGATCAAAAGTCCAAGAGCTCATTTCCATGAAGATTCCATTTTATCACATCCTATCGAATGGAGAGTATAATGGATTAGAATAAACTCCTTATTCCATTATATTCTTGTTTTCTCATCAAGATAACACAGATGAGGATAACAGCTCGTTCCGTTACACTTCCTCCTCCCCATTTTCCCAATTTCATTCCTACATGTGCCCAATTCATTCCTAATCTGCAGAGAATCCGGAGGAGTGCCAACGTTTGTTATTATGTCGGCATGTACCGCGGGTGTCCACGGGCGACAGTATCCACTTACCACCAAGTGGACTGTATGCTCGTCTGTCACCATCTTTCGATAAAAAAATGTAGAAAAACTCACTATACGACTTAACATGTTACAGGATAATAGTATTGTACTTGCATAAATGCTGTCATATTATATTGTTATGAAGCAACATGCATGAATCACGAACACAAGGTCAACTCTATTGTATGGTTAGTTTGTACGGAATAATTTACAGTGTCGTATATTCAACAGCTTGACTATTACGAGTATGAGGAATTATCAATGTCTAATGACTAATGAGTCTAATGTTAACCTGCTAATGTCGGTGACTTTCGTTCTTTGGCGAATCTCACTCTCTCGATCTCTCCATGTTCTTTGAGGTAACCTAGGTAAGGTCATATTTTCTGCAGGACCGATTAGCGATAGAAGAGTCCTCAAATGGAAGCAGCGTACTGAAAAACGCGATGTGGGACGCCCTACGGCCAGGTGGCGTCTTGGGGGAAATCTTGGGGGACGGCCACGTCCCCAAGGAGAGATGAAATGGGTTGGGTACGCTTTTCTAAGGGCCTAACAACTGCAATATCGTACATAGTATGTACGAGACGATTAATTGCAAAGATAAGCAGCAAGGGATTTCGGTGTGCAAAACTCCTTTCTGAAGATAGGGCTTTTCCTTATTAGTGATTTTAATCGGATCATGTGGCGCTGGGCTAATATCAAAGGTCAGCAGAACATTTATTTATTTATTTAATCTGCAAGTTGTAGTACATAATTGATGTCTAACAACAACCTCATAGGGCATAGCAAATGTTACAAACATTACATATAATGTAAGCAAATGTTACATTTGAAACTTTTCGCAGTTGTGTCTCTTCAAAAGCTACATGGACTTTATTTAACACGCTATAAGGCCAATCAATCCGAGTAATTTCCTAAACAAATCTTGAAAATTCTATTGATAAAAATAGTTCTTTACGCACTATGTGTAATCTCATCTGCCTTCATCAATGCACGGTTCATACGCATTTCCTTGACAAAAAGTCGACAAAAACGCGATCTTTAGGTTTTTTAATAACTATAAACGAACCCGAAAGTTGTGAAATGAATTGCCAGCTAAGGTGTTTGCACTAAATTATTACAACATGAGGCTTCAACGGAGATATAATCAGAATTTTGCAAGGTCGGCGGCACGTCCACGTCGCCCTATGTGTTGCCGGTCTTCCATTCTCGTTCAAATTGTTTATTTTTTCAATAATTTTCAGACAGACAGTTACTCATTAAAATTCCTTATTTATTACCTTCGTTGTATTCGTTTGTCCTTAGCAATAATATTTTGACAATCACTGATTTCAACCAATTGTCTCAATTAACCCGCAAGCCGGTTTGTTGCGGATACTTTAATTTACCCACTTTAAAAAAAGATGAATGGTTACGAAGATCAGAGAGCGATTAAATTGTCGGGAGGTTAACGACTGTAAACATATTAATCGAGTTATGGTCAATTTTATTTAGCGTTTTAAGCGGGTTATGTATGTATAGAGAATATAATTATGAAACGTTATTTGAGCAAAGATATGTTATTGTCGTTATGGACTGATTGACTTTAATAATAAGTTTCTCTACCTTAAACTCTCGTTGTTTCAAGATTTTGTCTTTTAAATAGTCTTTTGATTTATAAGCTATGGGAGCATTGTCTGTCCATTTATAAAATAGGGGTTATATGTAGAGGGGACGCAGAGCATTGTCTGTCCGGGCTAATATGATTGCACGTAGGTTAATCGAACAGAGTAGTACCGGTGATGATGTCGCACAGATTTGACTGCCCTATTATGTGGGGAAAAGTTAAAACAGGGAAAAGTCATATCTAACATAATATTAGAGCTTTGACGTAATTATTAATTTTTATGTTGATTTAAATTTTAATTTCTTCTAATTTTTACTATTTGTATGTTGTAATATGTATGTCTCACTAATACAGTTTTAATTATTTTACTAACCCAAATAGACCACTTGTATTTTTTTAAATTGTAATATATCTTAGTTAAGTAATGTTAAAAATATATTATTCAGTAAAATCTTAATATCTTGAAGACTAAAATCGGAATAATATCCGTTTTCTCAAATAATATACATATAATATACCCACCAATTTCTATTTTCTTCGCAATTGAAAATGTTAAATAACACCCAATATTTTGTAGCAATACCAACAATAGCAATTTTGTAGCAAGGTCGGCGGCGCGCCCGCATACCCCCTGGTGTTGCAGGTGTCCATGGGCGGCGGTAACACTTACCATCACGTGGGACCGCCTGCTCGTCCGCCCAATAGCCTATAAAAAAAAAAAAAAGGCTTTATGGAAAAATCAATATAGACTTACAAACGTGGTTGTGTTACTATGTTATTTTTATTAATGGATCGTTATTCGGTGCAAATAGCTTTATTGTTTTAGCCAGTTGATCGTTAGCATTGCATTAATAATTAAGTCTATCATCTGGCAACAAAACTTCATTGTTAGCTTAAACATCATTGCTACGACTTCACAAGTCTCCTTTCTTAGATATTATTCACATACAAGGCTTAAAACCCTTTTCCCAGAAACTAAAAGGGAGTGGTCATTTAGCAAGTAATCCCTAAACAAACTGCGTGAATAAAACACCGGATACCATATCATGCCATCAGCCTATCGTTTCGATGCTAGATATCGTTAAAGAGTAGAGATCTATTTATAGTTTTGGGAGAGCCTAAGGGTGGACAATGGACGCCATATTCGGTTTCCCGCACTACTCATCAAGTCATTTCCAATTTTCTTTAAGTCACCCAATATACTTGATTCCACTTTGTATGAACTCGTTTTTAGTTATAATCGCAATGCTGTATCATTGCATATATACGCATATATATGCTATATATATGCGTTATAATATAGCGGTATTAACATTTTTGCGATCATTCACTGAATCATTTCCCTTTTTGAATATTTACTTCTAATTTTACCATCACAAATCATACTAATGAATTGACCTCAGATGGATTGCTACCCATATGAAATTTTAATACCTTTCAATTTAGTAGGAAAATCGTCAAGTGAAGTACATTAAATTACTTCCTGAATTAGCCGATACATTAGCCCTATTATTGTGGGCTAAATAGCCATCAACTTGCGTTGTTATGATGTGAAAGAGTGCACGCGCCCAAACCTTGGCGCCGTGGGAATGAGCAGCAGGCGTGACGAGTCCTTTGTTAGCGTAGAGTCAACAGAACATCGAACCACATAAAACCGTCAATACATCAGTTAATTCCTAGAACTTCGTTCTCCTCTTAACTCGACTTTGACTCGTACACCGACAGAAGAATGGAAGCAATGTTTGCTACCGCAATTGCTACCATGATGTCTTTCCATTAATTGATAGAACTCTTTGTTGTATCACCATGATGGCAAGTTGTAATCTGTTCACCACTCGCACCAAAATCACCACTTCTAAACCTCCAAAATTAAACAACGCATCCAGAAGCTTATCGTTCTTAACTGAGGCCCCAAAATTTGAAGTCGTAATTGTTAATTTTGTCTTGATCCTCCCCAAAAATGTTCAGTGTTAACATCTATGGTAGAAATAACGTGAAAATTAACGCAAAATTAACTACAGAAATTTGTAAACTATTGTGTTATTTACGGCCTATTTGAATTCATGGAACTATTTTAACAAAACGACTTTTAGAAGTTGTATATATAATTGTTAATCTTCGTATTTGCCTGACAATTTGAGGAATCCGTCTTGTCATAAAAACTTAACCGAAAACATCTAATGTTGTCTTCACGTGCTCGCGCAACCTTGTGTACACAACATATTTTTCACAAGGTTTCACTTCAATCATTAATGCATGGGATACACCACATGTGAATTGTTAAGCTATTTCCGTACGGATCGATTGTAATTTCTTTCAAAGGGTTTGATTGCAGATTAAGTACATGTCTTCCATTTGATTTTTGTATTCGCCCTATTACTTTTTGTTTTATTGACATCATTCTACTGTAAATGGAAAAGAGAAATCGTGGGAATTTGCTTATAGGCTGACAAGGCAGAAAGACTAAGGACAAATTTATGCACTATACAGTAAGACCCTGAACGTGAAATGACGTGTAACATCTCATCTACAAGAGAGTATAATGAGTATGTGATATAAAAGAAAGGGAAAGAATTTCCCCATATGAAGGAAGAATGGGATGAGAAAAACTCGTCCCGTTATAGACCCCATTCCTAATTTTTCTAAATTGGCTTTTAAATCTACAAAGGTAGGCGAGGCGGCATATCTGGAGACGTGCCAACGTTTGTCATTCTTGACTGATGTTAACTTGTATCGCAGACATCTATCGGCGACAGTATCCATTCACCACCAGGTGGGCTTTCTGCTCATCTCGCACTCACTTTCTATACAAAAAAACTATAAGTTAAGTCGGCAGTCTATATAAATTGTATCGCATCTGGACGATCATGTAAAACAAGTACGGTGACAACTTTGCATGGCAACTGGCAAATGGTAACCGACAGCAAATAGACACCGGTTCGAGTTAATTTTAAGACGGCGAGTTCTAAATGTGTAACGTGCAGTGGCCATCTTTCACGCGTTATTTTCATTACTTTCAGTTAAACGCAGGGTTGACGATTGGAGAAAGTTTAACTCCGGTATAAATGGAATAGCTTTTTTTTTGTTTTATTTATTTATTCTTTATTGCACAAAGTTACAAAAGGCGGACTTAATGCTTAGAAGCATAATACCTCCTTTAATTGGCTTATGTCTGAGCAATATTCTCTACTTTGAGTAAGTGTTCCCTAAGATATCATGGGCTGGCCTAAGCCGTAGGCGATGGCTATCATTAAGGCTCATTTGCACAAGGAGAGTTTCTCGACCGGTTCGGGTGAAAATATTGTATACGATTCTCGTATGCTACTAAACTAAATACATACAATTCTCGCCTACAACAGTGATCGGATGATGATAACAATTGTTTATAGCAGCTTTTGGCCGATGATCCAGAAACTCGCGTTCGAGAATCCTCCTTGTGTAAATAAGTCATTATTGTTGCTTCTAACATTTTGCAGTCTGTTAAAAATAATCTTTATATAGTGTTATACTATGTACCTACAATACTGTTACTGCGTACCTTATTTCCCAAAGTTGTTTATTTCTCGATACCAAAGCACGTCACTGACCTAATGAAATAAAAACCATTACCTACACGTAAAGGTACACACGCAGACAACTGAAAATAACAGATGGCGAGCAGAAAATATTTCACCTGTGAAAGTAATTAATATTACCAAGATTTTTGCAATATTCAATACTTGCACGATACTTGTTATTGAAACCTGTTACATTTATTGATTATGTATGACAAGTGTATAATGGATTCAGTTTATATACTTACAATAATTTTTTGCACGTCTGTTGGGGCAGGTCACGTTTGTAATTAACACAATAAATATATATAATATGTTTTTGCAAAAATAAATGATTTGATTTATAAAATGTTCAACCAAACTTCCAGAATCTTTAGTTGAATCAGAACCTAAAACAATGCCAAATCCTTTTTAAACATTTTTGAAATAGTTCTTTATTCTTTCTCCAAAAATTACTATCCATTTTACTGTATTAGGGTTATTTTAATATAAAATAGCTTATCTTCTTCTTCTTTTGATGCCGTTGTCATCGCAGGGTGGCAACCATTCTGGTAATTTTAACTTTGGACACAGCAATTTTAAACAATGAACGAGTGTTTTTTTTAAACAGTTGTTGGGTTTTTCAGTGAAGATGTTCTTCTTCACACAGTTTATTTCGCCCTAGATCTTCCCTTGGATAATTATCTGTAACATCTCATATTTCTAGTTGCGTAAAATATGTTCTAAATATTCAAACGAGTAACTTGTAGGTTTCCCCAACCCTGTGTAAGTACATCGACTATTCCGGGATCTGGCGTTCTCCCGGAGCGCTCCTTAAATGGACACAACTGCTGGATTAGGTGTCGTTGTCACCAAGCCGATTTTAGTCTAATTCAACTTGACACGACAGTAAATAGACTACAACGTTGACTGTGTTACACTTGACGGTATTTGTGATACGGTATTAAGTAGGATTTGTAATGAGTTAAATGGGTATTTACTCACTCTTTTGAGGAAACAATAAAACCAATGCCAGCGTGTTTATACCAATTGATTGATTTAGAAGATAATATTTAAACTTTATTGATTCTTTATACTTACATGTAGAAATAAATATGCATTGCGTGTTCACAGATATGCATACATTGTTCTGCGACTTTACTTGTCCTTTTTCCACTAAAGTGACTTTTGTGGAAAAAAAAAAGAGCAGTATCCGCTGTCGGTGAACCATTAGTCGCGATGGCAAACATTCAGGATAAGTTGCTCATCTTTTATAGGTAAGATGCAGATGAAAATCGGGACATCAGATAACACCAAATCACTTGTGTTGGTAATAATAGTTCCTCCGTTTGCTGATATCTGAGAGTTACGAGATGAAAGAGAACAAGTAAATCCTCAGTCTGTAGATCTTCCATGCCTTCATAGGGCGAAGCCGTTTCTGCGGTTACTGAAATATTTACACAGAAATATTTCTTAGTTACAGAAAACAACAATGTTACTGCAGACCATGTTATTTTTACATCAATTTTCTTTTTTTATCAATTTTTTTCCTCAATTCTTCAACTGTCAAAATCTAAAGTCAATATTGTCAAACTTATTACCATATTAATATCTATTAGCGCTAGTCGCACCTCCAATTCTAAATCACGGCCAATGACGTCATTGCCCCCGTGATCTAAATCGATGTTATTGAAAAAACATGTCCGTCAAATGTTGCGAAAATTTTACCTATCAGTTTGTTTTTATGTCGTTATCTAATTCATGTGTCATAATGCGGATTTTTCCGAAGACACTTATTTCCTACTTATCTTTTATCTTCTATTGAGCAACCGACTTGTTCTACTCGTTATCTTGCAAAGTCCAAGGTTAAGAGAACGTTAACATTACTCAGTTGCAAGTATTTTCAACAATAACCGCTTATTTATCAGTTTACTTATTACCAACTTATTTCGTAGAAGAATCAAAGTTATCGACATATCTCAAAAGACCAGTTATGCTGAAGTGGAAAATACACCGACAACCAATATGAAAGATGAGGCTTCGAATGGAGACCACGTATCGTGGAGTGTTGTGCAAAATGCTCACTGGTCATGTGGGCCGATGACTTGAAGGATGTCGCAGGTAGTGGCTGAAAGAGAAGGTCAGAAGACTGAGTATGGTGGCGAGCCTAGGGAGAGACTTACATCCAGCAATGGGGAAACACGTGCTGATAGTAGTACCAACAACTATTATGACCCTTTTAATTAAATTAATAAAAATTATATTATATTATAATTTACAAAAACTAACATTTTAAGATCAGTTAAGTATGTGTGCGAAACGAGAAAATCTAAATTATTACAATACTAAAAAATCATTGCAAGATCGTTACTATCAATAGGCTAAATTAATTCTCGTGGTTTACCACGAGTCCCCCCGGTCATTGTAAATCTATTTACCTATAAAGACTCCCAAATTAATATTAATTTGAGAAGTAAGTGTTCCAATAAATAAAATTCGAAATTATTCTGCAAGGCATCATAGCCAATCAAGGTCAGTTTCAACGGGAAACCAAGCTGGTTACGTCACTTCCTCTAACATTACACCGCAGCAGTCTCGCCGAGGGACCATTCGCCATTTCCGAGCACTCCATTATTTCTTGTGCTGATATAATGGATGTACGGGTTATTCTTAGTCCGACTTAATTTGATTTTTTTTAATGATAATAACGTTTGCTTTGCAAAAACTAACATGCGGTCACTTTCAGTCTCATCAACACTCACTCATCTAGAGACAATTTGTTAGAATACTGATAAGGGTATACTGATACAAAAACTGAATGTAAACAGCAATAAAGATTAAAAAGCAACGGGAGAGTAAAGCAAATGGCCACACATGAGATGAAGTCGAAAGACAAACAAAACAATTAAATACAGACAGAGAACTAAGTACCTACTAAGAGAAGTAAAAATGACACATAAGGCTTCAGACATAACTGTGGTACTTATGTGAAGAATTTTTTACATACCGCCTTTTGTTGATGGTTGTTTTGGATATGTTAATTGAATTACAGTAAAACTAATTAACTAATAGAAGATTACACCAGAAATATCGAAGTGACATTTAAAATTTTAATTAGTCTAATTTTGCTTACACAGCGGTATCATTCTCCGCCAGCCTGTCTGCCACTTCTAATGTTTGCAGAATGATTCCACAGCAATGTCCCGCAGTGGGCGGATGTCGCAGGGACGTGTAATGCGCTCGTTAGTCCAGCCTCGGGCGTCTGGGACTGATTTACTGAGCGCCTGCAGACGTCGTGTGGGCGGGGCACAGGCCATCTGCAAGACAGATACCACGAGATTAGAAAGAATGGCTTGACACTAAGCTGTCACACAGATATATGCAATACAGAGACTGACACGCTAGACGTCATTATCCACAGCAATTTTAAAATAGCAAGCACAACTGGACATGACAATAAAACCTAGGAATACTTTGCTAGGAAACACCTGTTCTTTCGCTGTTGACTTTATTCTGTATAATATAGTCATGTTCTCGGTGTTAATTTCAGAAATTTCCTTCGGAAACTATTTGTCTGATGACGGTGACGTCGATAATGTTAATGACTCTCAAATCGCGAGCCGTCGCGTTCCCAAACGGATTGTTGGCTTAGCTCTACATACCATCGTAGGCGATCATACTTACTAGTAGTGAACTTGTAGTAAATGTGTCTAGTGTCATGGATGCGGGGTCGATGCACCGGCGTCCGTCGTCGGCCGTGTGCGGCTCACGCAAATAGAATCGTCGCTGGGTGCGCTCGCGCAGAGTGCAAGTTTGGGGAGGGACTAGATAGGATGCTTTTCACATTTGCGTGGTGGATTCTTAAACCGCAGTCAGGAATACGAAAATCGAAAATATCAAATCTCGAAGCGTAATTATAAATGGTTGTATGGGTAAAAACTATGGCGAAACGAAACAAAAAGAAAAAAAATGATATAATAAAATTCGTATTAATTTACCTATTTACAAAAATGGAACATTACAGTAAATTTTATAAACAGATACTTCGATATATTTATAAAAAGATTTGTTGTAAAAATCGATTTGTATCTGGCATCTATATAAAAAGAGAAAATTCTAACATAGAGAGCTAGATATTGTAACAATGTTATCGACAATAATCGGGTCCAAGTAAAAGTTTTACTTAGGTACCACTTATTTTATTTGCTTTGCCATAGTTTACTTTTGAGTTCCGAGTCAACAAAGTACTCTTTTTAAAGATATATTTACCTCATTTCTCTGTATCACAAATCTAAACGTTTCATATAAAAAAATATGTTCAACTGCTTCGGGAATCTCTTCGAAGCATTCGTATTGCCAGTCGATTTTAGACCTGACATCAAAAGATGTTACGCTAGAACCGTTTGGAACTGGCCAGGAGCCAAAACACGCACAAAATTACCGGACAAACGTTGTAAGAAGATTTAGACTGCAATGATGAGTAGATGAGTGAAGGTATTTTGATGAGAAGTTTTGATGTAGCCCGTCTCTTCTTATAAAACTATTCACTCACTTTCGTTTATTCATATAATATTTTATATTGTTTTTATATTATTTTATATTGAATCTGGGTTTGGTTTTGGAGTTTTCCTTGTCCTAGATCAATGCTAACGACGCCCATATCGCCGAGTCAGACAGTCAAGCCCATGTCACTAACATTTTGTCATTAAAACTACGAACCTATCAAAACGAGCCCAAACACGACATGTCTACTCTTCGTCATAGAAGCTCCACAGTGTGCTGGCCTTCCTAGCTGCAGCATCAAGTCAATGTCATAAAAATATGGTATTGTCATCGGTTTTATATGTATATATGTGTAAAATTTCAAGACAGTAGTATAAGTGGAAATGGGTTAAACTCTACTTCCGAGATCCTAACAAGCGTGAAATTGAATAAAGCCTTGTGAAAAGGTCCTAACTAGCATACAGTCAGATTGCTCTTTACATTTTACTTTATAACCTAAACAATAATGCATGTCCGGGAAATTTAAAAATGGGCAAGCCTGACCGCAACTCATACCTGGCCTATAGCTCCGATATCTCCTCAATGACGGCTCTGATTACTATATTCCACTTCATAAAATTCTGGGTCAACTAATCGCTGAAGTATCTTCATTACCTTTTCCACGACAAAACGCTTTCTCGTATTTAATGGATTTGTTGTTCGATAATTTGTAACCTGTTTCGGAAAAGGCAGACATTATGTATTGTTCAATCAATAGCTGGAACATTGAGTTTTCTTTAGATTTGTGTCCTTAACAATCAACAAATCGATTTTATCATAGCAAGAAGAATCACAGGCAGCTTAGAGAAGGTATATTTTAATACCCACACAAGTCGCCTTAAATCTGAACAAAGATAGGCATCCCAAATTATTCATGCAGGTAGGTGTTAGCCGTAAGATAAAAGCTAGTCTTAGTCGTAGGAACTAGTCTGGCCTGTAATCTACCGGCGTGCCGAGCCCACGCTACGAAGGCAGGATACATGCAGATTAACAGATTTGTGGTCGGATGAACTCATAAACAAAATAAGTAAATATATTTCCAGTATACTGTTACAATGTAGTTCATACTAGTTTTCAACGGACAAATTGATAATCTTGTAGATATGGGTATTTGATAGAGAAAGACTTACACAATACACAATGAGCGACGACTGCATTCTAAAACCACATTCCAATGACACACAGCACAAAATTAGTTTGGGCCTATACTTCGTTTGGGTACAAAATAGAATATGATTAGTTGGGTCAAAAATAGCTCGTAGTGGGCCCAAACCGTTTGAGTAATTTCAGCATTTCTAAAATCTCTAAATGCTACCTTATGAATTCCATTAATCGTCATAGGTTAAACCGTCGTTATAAATCCCATAAATTTTCTAAATCAATAAATACAAACGATGTGTTGTGGTATAGGACTATATAGTTTCACGAACTGTATTTTTTTTTATCAAAAACGTTTAGGTAGGATTTAGACATGGACTTTTATGATCTATGTCTAAAATATACGAAATACAGCGAAATATAACTTTCACAATACCTTATGCTATTATTACAATACGTTATTTTTTTATGGTCCCATTATAAAGCGCACGCGCGTCCCCTTTTATATTATTGAACCTTAATATGGTTCTTGTAAAATGGTCGGTGTACCGTCCAGTCTTGGCTGACCATGAGATCAGCACTTCGGTCATTGACATGAGTCAATGATCGAAATTCTTCCTGGTCGTGGCGCGCCCTTCCAAAAACGGTTATATGAATTATATATACGAGTACCTACATTGCATGAAATAACAAGTATTGAAATCGAGTGGTTTTGAGGCTTTAGCACGTCACCGACCAACGCTTGCTCCTATTTAAAATAAAATGAAAATGAGAAAAAAGAAGTTGAAAAGGAAGCTCTAATTTTTTTTAAATTATGTTTTATAATTTTTATAAGTATGTTTTATACTTAACAGCCAGCCGTTTCTAAGATATTGTTATAATATTTGTCATAATGTTGATTTCTGGACGAAATCCAATTGTGTCGAACATTAAAATCAACTGATTGTTGTTACTAAGCCAATCGCATTCTAATGACCGTGAATTTATAATAATGTACCATTTCTTCAGCCAATGCCGTGGCTATTTGGCATCGAATTATACTTACCAAGATAAACAAGATATTTTTATAATTTCCCAATCTCCGTGTAAACAAGAGGAAAATTTTGTTAACATCGTTTTCTTATAATTTTGTTAACGGTATGTTATTTTTTATTTTTTATGGCTTTCATAGATATTTTGCAAATTTTGTAAATTACCAAATCAAAATATTTAATAAACGGTACGACTCTTTACCTTATACAAGTATTCCTTGAAATTATAATGAATACCTAACTTTTTTTTTCACAGAGAAAGATATTGCAATCGAAAGGCTGATGTCGAGGAAATACCAGAGAATATATCAGAAGTTGACGAATGTCCAGAGGCAACACTAGAGAAAGTTGATGAAGAGGCCACTGTCAAAGAAGAGAAATGTTCAGAGGAACTTGAACTTGAACCAGAACCAGAACCTGTAAAAGACTTGGTTATTGAAATACAGAGTATAAGGGAACCGGTACAAGACGTTCTTGAAGAATTTTTACAGGAATCAGCAGCAGTTAGTGTGGTGGCGTCGGAAGTATATGAAGATTTGGAAGACTGAAATTAAACAAATTTTCATTATTCCAAAATTTTACATGAAATTATTTTATGAATTATTTCTAGCTAGTATTCTATTGATCTTTTATATATTTTAATATCTGTATTATACACTGTATTTAATGTTAAATACAATTTATGTTAAAAAAATAACAAGTTCGTAAGTTCTGTGTTTATGTTCTTTCTTCAATATCCGCGGCAAGATGGAGATGGTATATATGCGTTTGATGTAAGAGAATGCGTTTCTGTGTTTGTTTGTCATCATAGACCATATAGATGATGTGTCAATGTACAACAAACTGAGGCAAACTTGCGTAAGGTTGTATAAGTGTTTAATTTGCTGTTCGTCGTGATGGAGCTATCGGCATAACATAATTCTGTGCGTAATGTGAATTGACATTCAGTCTGCATACTTTCAGTAGGTACATCACTTCAGGCGAATTATGTTCATTTTTTTATTGCTTTATGTTAAAAATCAGTTTTTTTTTCGGAATGGCTAAATTCTTGTGGCCCAAATGGCCTTTCAAGAGTCACCGGACATGTATGGTTTAGGGCGATCGCAGAAAGCGCTCAACAGGAGTAAAAACCATGTGCAGCAACGAGCCTAAGGGCTCCTCCGCCGGTAAACTGGTGGCGTTTCGTTAGGAGGGTACCGCGGGATCACGAGTCGGTGAGAAGGCTGAGAAGTCTGCTGAAGGTCGGTGCAGCGAGGGTGACGCCCTCATCTTCTCCGGCGGAGACGGTGTACCTGTGTAGAGTATAATGTAGTAACCGCATTGGCAGCGGTTGATTTGTCGGGGTCGTCTAGGACATGCCGAGAGCGACGGTAGCGGGGAAAGGCATTCCTGTCGGGGACATACGTCAGGCTGGCAACTACTAGGGGCGTGGGATGGTCGTAGTAGCGTCGAGCGGAGTTTCGATGGAGGGAAGTTCCAAGTCCTTGTGGAGGTCGTCATTGCGAGAGTACCATGGGGCAGCCACGGCCCACGGCCTTATGCACGAATCTATTTTGGATGTTACAGCATACTTCTATTTAAACAGAATCTTGAAACAATTAAATTTTAAGTTACAAAATCTTAACTAAAGTCGAATAAGTATATACCGACAATAAGGTCCATATACTCAGAGAACTTTACATTGGTAAATAAAAAAACATTTTTATAACTTTACTCACGAATTTACTCATAATGTTTTCCTTCACCGCCAATTTAGTGATAATTTAAAAATCCGTACTTAAGCGGAAACTTATAGACACTACATTTTCTTAGGTACCTGCACTACTATATACGTATTTGCATTCTGTGTAGAAGTCACTGTTATCTAATCACGTAACACGTTATTACAATACTCTCTTATTAAACGTCTAAAATTATTCACATTGTGTATACAATGTCCATTGTTTCACTATGCATACAATTTTGCAAACAAGAAACATAGGTACATACTACTTGCGATAATAAAATAGAAAGAAATTGTGTCACATTGTTTCTAAAATGTGAAAATATAAACATAAAACACAAGTCATACACTAGTGAAAATCAACCTTCTGCTTAGAAATTACGAATAATTTTCCTAAACCACAGTATAGAACATAGAACCTTATTGAATATCATTTTGGTTGAGGCCTGAAAATACTGTACCGGAAAATATACCGCGTGTTTATCATTAAGGTTTAAATAGAAGCATTTATTATTACTTGGAACAAACATATACTAGTTTACGTTACTCACTTACATGGACCGTAACCGGCCCTTTTTGTTTCGTCAATTGCTAGACATGGGCCCCCTCATGCACATTGTCTTGTGCATGAGGGGTGTATGTCCTTAAAAGTGCACGCTGGCCAAGCGGGCTGGCGAGTCCACTCTTTGAGAGCTGGTGTAGTTCCTCAGTAGCTTTGGTACATCCGCTGGGCATACATACATAGTGATGTTAAATACATCCTCGAGGATGCGCAATCGGGTAAAAATACCTATTTTAAAAATTGATAATTAATAGAAATGTGTATAGAGCACAATGGAGAGTATTTTGAAAAAATGTAATACAAATAATATAATTCTATAGCTTAATTTTTGTTTGTTCAGGTTCAGGTTCAGGTTATGCGTTATATCGGTGACACGTTGTATATGTCTATACATATAATAAAATCGTAACAATCGTAACATTAAATATTTTTTTGAAAAAATCATTTCAGCGTACATTATGAATGATATAGAGAGCCCACATCAATATTTTTTTAATTTCCTGTCCGGCTGTTTGAACGGGCATCACGCAAAAACCACTGAACGAATTTAATGAAACGTAACGCGGTTTAAGAAGGTAGTATCGTCATCCAGGTTGTAAGTACAATAACAGACCTTACATAAAAACTACGCGGGATGAATCTATATGAAACTTATTAGTACAATGATAGTTTTTGTCCTGGATCAACAGCTTACAGAACATTTTTTATCTCGAACCGTTATAGTTCCCACGGGAATCACTACAAACTTGGCAAGGGAAATATGACAAATGAAGTGTTGTGTTACTCTCACAATACTTATTATATACTCTGATCGATGGGGCAGGAAGGTGTAGGATAGAATGGGATTGGGTCGAATATGCTGAGATTGAATCGAGTGAGATGATATGTGGGAGAAAGAATGTACTGGAATGGGCACATCCATACATACATAGGCTGGCAAATTCATAATCCTTACTTGTTGGCTTCGCCGTAGTCGGGTAAAAATGCAATTGCATCACATTGTGCGACTGTAACAGTCTTTAAACATGCACATTACGAACGATTAACACATGTATGTATGTTTGTTAACGTGTCTGCAATCGTCAAGGTCCGTCGGAGGTGATAATTCACTTACATATGTTTTGCGTCGGTGTGGCCTTCGCGCATTATCATGCTATTCGGTCAAGTTCAATGTCGCGATGTTTTTACAAATATCTGTTCAAGATTATGTAAGTCGGAACCTAATGTCTTGTTCTTTTATACATATTTTAATGTATGTATCTGCTTTGTTATAGTGCCTTGTGTGTTGTTATATTATTTTATACCGCGAACCCGTAGGCTGTGGAACGAACTGCCTCAAGAAGTCTTTCCATTAAGCTACGATATGGGGTTCTTCAAGAGAGCTGTGAATGCGCCCGCATACCCCCTGGTGTTGCAGGTGTCCATGGGCAGCGGTAACACTTGCCATCACGTGGGACCGCTTGCTCGTCCGCACACTAGTCTATAAAAAAAAATAGACGTTTGATTCCGAAGAATCTCTCGTCTGTAATCTGTAATTCGATCGCTGTCTGATGCTATCGGACTGGAGTAGAGTTTAGACGCAATTGAACTTCGCTCGGAGTGATATATCGCAGTGAATATGTTTGTTGTAGGAGTCGCCCGAAATATCAGCCGAAACTACCAGTCAGATGCACGCAGACGGCTTTGGGATACAGCATCATTCTCCTCAATATATTAGAACTGTCATTGAACTAACCAATTTGGTCCGAATACCATCATTATACCGCCAAATTTCTAGGAGTTCCCTTGCCGACCTTCGGCTTCGGCATCAGATGCTGACCGTTATGTGTAAAGTATAAGTATTTTTAACTATACACTCGCACTCAAAGACGCATTCGTATAAGTGTATTCGTTTAGAAATTATAAAGCATTACAAATTAGTACAGCAGCGCCCCCTGGTGACTTAGAATCATAACACCCATTTTCAAATATGCCCAAGGTACGATTAAACGTTTACTAAAAATCGCTTTAAAATCGGTCCACCCGTTTCAGAGAAAAGTGGTAACAAGGGGATACACAAACATACATACATTCTCTTACCTCTAATGCATATATCATCTCCCATCCGTCGTGGGTAAAAAAAACATTACCTATGGCGGCTCGGCACTATGCTAACCTATGAAGTAAAATGTTTGATCCCCTTTAACTCATAACGGTTTGACAGGGGTTGGCTGCCGGCTGAGATGCCACAGTCAGAATCACCGCCGGCTCCATCACCACCACCACCGACTCCGTCAGCACCACCACCGCCACAATGAAATCAAGAAGAAAAACGGCAATTCCGCTGTGGGTTTACCTATTGCAGGTGATTTACACAATAGACTATTTTTGTCAGCTGAACTAAGAACGGTAATCAAGAGTAACTAAGACCGGACACATCATGGGCCGAGACAAATGTATGTAGGTATGTGTTTCGATAGTGAGTGAGATATGCCAGAGCCCATTCCCATCCCATCCTATCATATCAGCTCGGATAGGATAGGAATAAGATGAAGTGGGGAATGCAGTGTATATTTTACGATAATCTTCTGTGAGACCGGGGTCATTTAGGGCTGGCGCAGACCTGGCGAAGCGTAACGCAGCGCGATTTTCATTAACAAACAACAAACAACTTTGTTTACATTCGAATAAGATCAAAAATTCACCAGTGCACCTACCGGTCTTCCAGCGCGTTAATGCGACTGCGCGAGAGTGTGTGAGCCGTCAGTTTCGGTCGCTGGCATGCGCGGCAGACACTGTAATACACGCAAGAAAGCGCGCGATAACGCGCGCAGTCTCCCGCAAAAAGTAGCGCAACCTTATTCGTCGCCTAGTGTGCGAGGCGCCTAGGAGACTGCGCGAGCATGCTCTGCGCTGCGCTTCGCCTGGTCTGCGCCAGCCCATATTCCAACGACTGCGCCCAACGGCATTAATTAATGTATCTGAAGAAATGTTCATTTTGTCTAGTATGACAATTGAAACAGTCGCAGAACAACAACAACAAGACAAATAAAATAAGTTTTTAACATTTTGCAGCAGTCAGGTATTCGAAGACAAGGTATAACAGTAATCTTCTGTCGCCTAAGTCCATACCACGTTGACAACACCGGTTATCGTCCGATCACCGAAGATTAACAGCGTCGAGCGCGGTCAATACTTGGTTGGTTGACTGCCTGGAAACACCGCGTGATGTTAGTAGCTGTTTTGAGTTTATACTTTACAAAAATAGTGTTATTTTTATTTGGATTATTTTTAGTGGATTTCGATAAATGGTTGATAAGGATGAGGAATAATGGACTGCGCGGAATCCATAGGCGACAGTATTTCACTTACCACAGGGTGGACTATTCTTTCTATCCACAAATAAAATTAAAGACCCACTATCCCCTTTTTTATAAATAAATCGGGCTTTTTTTCACAGGAACAGTTTGGCAATTCGACAATTTGACCATTCAAGCGATTCTTGGCTCAAAAGGGATCACCGATACATAAGAAGACCATGATAACGTTTAATACGGGGACCTGATTCGATTTAAATTCCAATATGTGTGAATAAATCGAAGCTAAGAAGACACTGACGAAGTCCAGTTTTTCATTATCATTGCCGGTTAACATAAGTAGGTAGATACATAATAAAATGTAGTTATTATTCAAAATGCCTTTTGACTATGCTATATTTACAACGCAGAAAGTATCATAATAGTTAAGTTTAGAAGATACATCAACCGAGATCTTTATGGCGTTATTTATATCTACATAGCTTTAGAGCGTATTTATGGAAAAACATATTTTAGCATGGCGGAGAAATTATGACCTACGCGGAGAATATAACGTTTTAAGAAAAACTTTTTATACAAAGGTTTAAAATATCTTTAAAATTGAGCAAGGATTCTTTCACCGCATTAAAAAATGATTGCTAACTGATCAATATCATCCATAAATTAAATACATGCCAACGTCTGTTAAAAATGACGAAAGATGGTTTAACCGCAGATGAGCTGCTAACATTTGGAGATTTTGCAATCAGAATATGAACAAATGGAAAAAATGGGGAATAAGTATTAGGTACCTAGGTATTTAATCCCATAACCCATCTCTCACACAATGTAATGCTATTGTAGAGAACAATTTATGGGAGTGAATTGGTAATGAATCAACATGGTATTAGTTGGTATGTTACATGGAAGGCATAGGATGCGATGAGATGGGAAATGGTCCCTGGCATATCTCACAGACTACGTTCCTAAATAAATTTTACCGGTACATTTTTCGACAATCTTCTGCTACGAAAGAATAGAGAACTTATTCGTCATCAAACCGTACACAAAGTTTGGTGAAAATATAAGTAATAATTGAAATAAAAGTATGCAATTAGAGATAAATAAATGAAATAAAATTTACGATCCATCAAGATATCGCGTTTAAAACCACTTTACTTCTCTCAAGTCGTTCCACTATCTCTTGGTAAATCCATTCGCGGACTATCTTTATCTATCACCAGCAAGTAACAAGCGGTGGGTGTGATATACGCTATCATTGATTATGGACCTGTCTAGATACAAATGGTGTATATCAGATAGAAATTTTTACAACAATTTCTAAACATAGTAACGGACGCCCTCGACTTAAGGCCACTATCGTGTTGACAGCTTGAAATTAGAGTAGATAAAAGCGTATATGTTAGGGGAGAATTCAGTAGGTAACAGTTTCGTCAAAATTAGTTTAGCTCCTGCGATTACTTTGAACGATCAAAGATATCTCTCATTTATAATGTTACATCTGCTGACCTCGTTCAGAAGCTGCGAGCAAATGCTACAATTCGTCACATCTAAAGTGACCGTGTGATGTCGACCGGCTTGAGAATAGCACCACCCCATCTCTCCCCGTAGTTGTCTCTTAAAAGGCGACAAAGGGATGACAACCAGAACCGCTACCACAAGCCTGAGGAACTACACCACATCTGAAAGAGTAGACTCGCCAACCCGCTTGGCTAGCGCCAGCGTGGCGTTTTAAGCCCATAAATCCCTCATGCACAAGACCATGTGCTTTAGGAGACCCAAGTCCAGCATTAGACGGAAAAGGGGCTGGTAACGATTACGGGAAGGGTCTAACTCAGTACGTCGTTATGTTTATAAAACACTTGAAATTTAGTGATTTTATTCAACTTTGTAAGGAAATGTTTTTTTCGCAAGTGCATCTTGAAAAAAGTTGGAAAATTTAAAAAGAAATTCAAGTGTTTTTAGCGCTCTTCTAGAAAGAGTAGTGTCAAAGATTAAACACCTAAAAATGCGTTTGCATGCCAACAATACAAAATTTCAAAAATAATGTGGTAGGGTAAACAAAAAACAATAGGCACGCGTTCGCACAGGGTCTGTGACGCACGAGCACTGGATCGCCACCAAGAGAGGCGCGGCTGCTTGTTACTAAGAAAACAAACTATGATTTATTTGACCAAAATACACACATTGTGTAACTCCATCGAACGATAACGCTAGTTTGTTATGTGAAAGGGTTTACAGAGCCATTTTACGAAAAATTGCTTTTCAATTTTACTTATCTATACATATAAAGAGAAATGTCCTGACTGAAGCCCCCCCTCCCCGGACGCTCCCCGTACTAACACAAAGCCATTCCATTAAACTTCTGTGACATTCCAAGGCCTCTCCCATCTAAGTTGTGTTGACAAACTTCCTGTATTTTTAGTCATATTTTTAATGTCATTTCTTAAGATCTGTAGTCGGGTGGGTCACATATCATTTCACCGAAGACGGAGATTCCGAAATTTGGTATTTTCTCCAGTGAAAAAACTAAAATTTATTAAAAAATTGTGAAAAACTTTGTGAGGCAACTGAATGTTATATACCATATAATTAACATATTCATAATTCGTAGATGTTTATATGCAATATTTTAATGAAATAACAGCTTCAATTATAATATTCGAAATATTCGAATATGGAATATTCGAAATGTCATTTTTTGTTTTCCAGTACAAAATGTAAGCACCGAGTATAAAAAATACTTTACGAACATCAATTATTACATTATTATTTACATTTATTAAATTAAATATTTACATTTCGATTTCATTCACTTCATTTATTTCTGCTCAAATGTCGATCAAGTATTAGTTTTATTTGAACATAAACGAATTTAAATATTTAACGCAGGAAGTCGTCGAACATTACTGTCGAAAGGATCCACCTACTCGTACCGTTGTCTGACTAACTCAACAAATTAACCAATGAATAATATTTCTCTTAAAGGAAAACGTCTGCAGTCCGACATGTGAGTCATTCCCCAAATCACATGATCGGACTCGCTGCAATTCGTTTTGTTACAAATTGATTTTTGCTAACTTAACCATGTAATTTGACACCTAGTTTCAAAAGAAATGGGCCTATTGTTGTTTGAAGTTAGAAATTTTCCGTGAGTAAAATTAATTGAAAATGCATAAAAAGCGGTTATTGAGCGAGTACTTTCACTTCGGCGGTTTAGAATGCGGTCTGTGAGACCGCAGCTCTCTATTGAAACTTAGTGGGTGACTAGCTTTGTTACTAAACCATACCAAGGTTTAGTTTAGAAAATATTAGAATATAAATGAGTTCATTTTTATTTTTCATTCATATATTAATTATATTATATTATAATCCATGGAGTTTATGTTATTAATTTATTACACACTAGCTGTGCCCCGCAAACGTTGCATGCCCCGCAAACGTTGCATGCCCCGCAAACGTTGCATGCCCCGCAATCGTTGCATGCCCTTCAAATTTTTTGCACATAGACATCTGGAATAATATACCTTTCAAATGGTGAAAGAATTTTTGAAATCGGATTAGTAGTTTCGGAGATTACCTCCTACATCCAAACTTACAAACTTTACCTCTTTAGAATATTAGTATAGATAACGTTTCACTATTAATAACAAATTCCATGTCACTTTTCTATTTATATAATATATTGTTAATTGTATATTATACATTATAAAAAGAGTTGTTTAGAAGCCAGCGTGTTATTTTTGTCTTAAAACATTTCTCGGCGAGTATTTTAAATCATTTGGTAGCTCTTAAAAACACAGAACAGAAAGGAGCAGTGCAGCAGAGGGAGGGGAGGGCAGGGGAGAGTAGAGGATGGGAGGAGAGAAGAGAGGAAAAGAGAAGGGAAGGGGGAGAAGAGACGGCAGGGGTGGGAAGAGGAAAAGAGAACAGTCAGTATCCATCGTCCACGTACTTAACCGTCTCCAGTACCTACCTATACAAATTTACAATTTATCACTTAATTATTAAGTATTATTATTTACAGATTTCAAAAAATTACAAACAGTACAAGCATATTATTACATATATTATAAATTATTTATTTATTTTATCAACATAAGCTTATTTGTGCATCATGAATTCGTTTGTAGAGTTTCATGAATGGTCAAGCAGCCATTTATATTTTGTTTTGTTTTAAATGATCTAATGAAGCCTCTTCTATATCGTTGGGAATTTTGTTGATTATTTTTACGCACATAGCATATCAAGCTTATAAGTAAAATTTAGTTTTGGATGCTGTAGTTTTAATCTATTGGGCCGTCTGCTGCATGGGAAAGTATCCATGGATTTGCTAAAAAAATGTGGATGTTTTTTAACATAGTGACTTAATTCACAGATATACATATGTATTCCTGGGTATGTATACCCAATTTTTTAAGTGAAGCCTACAAGTGTCATAAGAAGTTAAACCCATTATTTCTCGGATACATTTTTTTTGCGCAACAAATGCTCTGTTTATTTGAGACGAGTTTCCCGAGAGATTTAGCCCATAGAGCACTACAGAGGCGACATAGCTCGTGGTAGACGGTAACGGCAGTTTGTGGTAATGCAGCTTTTCTTAGTCTATTCAGTACGAAAACAAATTTATTGATTTTTGTGAATACGTACTATATCAATATGCGCTTTCCATTTTTTTCTCTAAAGTCGAGCCAAGAAAATTAGCCTGATTTTTTTCACAAATAGTTCATAATATCATAGTTTTCATTTAGATTCGCTATTTTTTTAGTGTGTTTTAGTGAACTGAATGAAATAAGATATGGGGTTCTGCAAGAAAGCTATGAATAGGATTTTGCAAGGTCGGCGGTGTAACCGCATACCTACCTCCTAATATTGCTTATGTCCATGGGCGGCGGTAACACTTACCATCACTATCCGGCTACTTAGGCTACATAGGTAGGTACATATTTAAGTACAATCTTATATTGAAGCCTCGTAGTAGCTAAATAGCGATGAGAATCATTTTCTTTACTGTTTCAGGGAAACTTTCTGCTCGCTAGTTACTTACTCGTAGGTACTATCGTTAGGTAAAACTTTATTGGGAAAGACTGTACTTAAACTACATTAATAGCTTTCGTTCCAAATATAAATCGATAGAACTTAATAATAAGACCTTATTGTACGTCATTTAATAAAAATTGTAATAAAATAGTATTTCCTCTATAAGGTCAATGTGGGTATGTCCGTCTGCAAGGCAACTCCGTATACATGCTATAAAATGCGTTTTTGAATAGCTGTGCAGCTTACACATCGATCTATAAAATAGTATTATAGTTTTAGTCGAAATTGAGTATCGGAGATGTCGCTATAAGCAGTTTTGTGGGAGAAAATTATGTGTTAATTTCATTTCGTGTTTTGAACTCGAACATCAAGTGTCACATGTTGCCGAAAAAAAAGAAAAAAATTGGTAAATCGAACAAATTTCAGCGCATATTGTGGTTATGTAAGTAACTCGATAACCCTTAAAGGTATTTCTTGTATTGAATTATTCTAAAACACTTTAATTTCGTCATTATTCGATGTGATACATTTCTAAGTTCAAAATGCAATAGATGGGAAGACCGTCTGAGACGCACGAGGAAAGTCCGTCATATGCCGGTTTTGCCTCGAAGCAGATATCGCCAACCTTTTCAACAACATATACTTTATCCTAAATCCATATTCTAAATGCTAGGTCCAGCGGTTGGGGCTGTACATATTGATATGTCAGTCAGTCAGTTTCTTTTATTATATACTTTTATAGATAAATAAATAAATAAATAATAAATGCAATTTAGAGTACCGCGATTGCACGAGAAAAGTGTTTTATAGTTTAGATTTTTTTTTATGGATATTGATAGTTTTTTAACTAGAAATAATTTCGAACTTTTAAATCAGCAAGTGGCCATGATTAACAACACATTTCATACTGTCTAGAAGATGTTTTTATTGTGGTTATTACGCAGATTCAAGATTACCACGCCACTTCAAGATTCATAAATTGAATATATTATACAATTATTATAATAACACATTTTAATTTCTTCTGGTGTCAAGGCTTTTCGCATATGACAATTTACAACCATTTCCCTGATGATGAATGATGATGATGAATATTGTTCTTAAAATAATTTTGCATGAAACCTACAAGCCAAAAGTACACCATCTACGAAAATACCAAGTTCATTGTTGATTTTGTAGTTGTTTTCATTTTTTTATTATTATTTTTTATAGGTTTTAAGTGGCCATTATGCATTTACAAATGCATGACTTTTCTAAGAGGAATATTGAATAGTATATAGGAATATTAGGTTATAGGGTGATGCGGGTGATTATTTTGCAAGATTTTGCTAAAAACCTATTAGACTGACAAAATACTGATCTCTATGAGTACAATTAATACGTCTTTTATAAAAGTGTATCACAAGAATGCTAGAGTAACTACATATTGTATTGAAAGAAATATACGTTGATTTTGTAAATCCTCTATATACTCATTATAATATTTTGTGATATTTGGCTTAGATTTTAAAAAAACACAAAAAAAAAAAACAAATAATTCGTTTAATATTTTTGAAAATGTTTACAGTTCCCTTTAGCTAAGATATGCCGGTCTTACCCTATTAATGAGAAAATTTGCAATATCTATGGATTGCAACATCACAGGTATTAATGTAAAGCTCACATGTGATTGCCGTTTATTACTCTACGCACAGAAAATGCCTCCATACGTATTATCTATCAAATTACGTGTTAAATTATTACTAGACGAACTTACCTCAAACAGCATGGGAAGTCCGTCTACACGCCGAGTTTTAAAATAGGACCTCTGTTTTCTAGATCTTTGATACGATGTAATTTCGGAAGTATCTAATTTGTCAATGACAATATTTTACATCATATAGAGCCATAAAAATTACCATACAGTTACTCCAGAATGTATAAATCGATTAGTTTGGTTTAACTTTAGTAAACTATGCCGGACTTCCCCACACTGACCTTACTACTTATTTATAGCGTTACTGTTCTCCAAAAACTGATAGCGAATTATTTTTTGCAACTTTCTAAATTGCCTATAGACACTAAAAAAATAAATGCTCCATTTTTGTCAACGGTCGCGGTCGCCATCTTGAATGCACCAGGGTCAACGTCCTTCGCGGCGCGCTTGTAAAATGACTCACCAGAATCGCTGACTATCGCAACGGTGTAATTTGTTACGAGGTGGAAGTATAATATTAAGGCCAAAAGATAGTATTTAACAATTAACATTAATTACTGCTAGATAGGTACCAATAGTTTTTTTTTACTGTAAAGGCGCTCCATATGGAACAAAGGGGAGACGAGGAAATATTCGCACTGCGAAAGCATGTCTTCTATTTTCCAAAATAAACTCTTAGGAGAAACCCCTCTTCATTTTACGAAAAATTATATAAACAACTAAAAAATATCCTCCTCTATTTTACCACACCCTGCTTCTGAAGTTGACACCATTTACCTATGAGTCGACCATTCACTCAGTTACCATTTAATAATTTTCTCGCTTAGTTGGAAGATTCATCAAGTTACGTTTTGATCTGATGGAAATCCTCTTTTTTAAAATAACTGCCTTCATATCAGGCTCTATGAAAATGATAAGATATCCTTCATATTTGTAAATCCAACTACGAATATTATGATTTACCTATTATGTCTAGAATAATACGATTAATATTCTTAATACTTCAGAATAATTTAAATCAAACTGCGCGTGAGTCACCCCCACGCCAACATATCGCTTAACCAATTTGTTTTGTAGAACCGTTCCGTTCGGTTTTCTACCGGTGAATGCAATGGTATAGAAAGTTAACAATTAACCGGAGAAAGCTGGTATGTATTTGTATCGGTTAATAGGAGTCGTATAACGTAGATTACATGATAAGTAGCTGTGTTTAATGCCCTTAGAGCCATTTCCAAAGTTCTAAAATAAGAAAATTATTCTTCCACAAAAAGCATACTACGCCAAATGTAGACAAAATCTATCGCCAGAAATCTTAAGTATGAAATGACCGATTTTATTACTGGCCACTTTACATTTCGATACCTTCTGTTCCAATTCGAATTTCAAAATAAAACAAAATGCATCTATTATTAGCTACGATGTTCATATTTCAAAATCAGTATTTCAATTGTTTTTCTGTACCTAAAATTGTGTTTATGTGATTGTCTTGAAAATAAAATAGATAAATTGAACATGAGTTTCGTCCCAGCGCCAACGCAAATCAGACAGCTCACAATATCAATAGTGTGTATGGGTCAAACACTACAAACCATCGCACCGTGCGTCGATGGTTTGAACGCTTCAGTTCTGGAAATTTCGGTTTTAACGATGAGCCCCACGGACGACCCACGACCAAGGTTAATAACGATGAATTAAAGACTATAGTGGAAGCAGAACCATCTCAAAGTCTGAATCAGCAGCAGGGTTTGATGTTAATGATAAAACAATGTTGGTTCATCTGCGTCTAATCGACAAAATAAAGAAGCTCTAAAAGTGGGTACCGTATGAAATGAACGAACATCAGCGACAACAACGCGTCGAAGTGTGCACTGTCACAAAATAACATATTGAGCTGTCACAAAAACGAAGGAATTTTAAAACGCATCGTGGCTTGTGATGAGAAATGGATCCTGTACGATAAACGTAAACGTTAATATCAGTGGCTGGATCCAGTGAGGAGTTGCAGCCCAACAATATCCAAAACGCAATATAACTATAAGCTACTAGTATACTACTAGTATCAGTTTGGTATCAGCTAAGAAAAAAGCTACTAGTATCAGTTTGGTGGTCCGGTGCCGGTATTGTCCACTACAGTTTCCTGCGAGCCGGTCAAACGATTGATGCAGATGTGTACTGTAAAAAGCTTCAGACGATTATGGAAAAGTTGGCAACAAAGCAACTAAGTTTGGTCAATCGCTCATCTCCACTTCTTCTTCACGACAATGCCCGCCCTCACAGTTCTCAAACGACAGTTTTAAAACTTCAAGAGCTAGACCCGGAGACTCTCTCTCACCCACCATACTCACCGGAACTTGCCCCGACAGATTTCCATTTCTTTCGAAATTTGGATAACTTTTTGCAAAAAAAAAAAATTGATTCTGAAGTAGCTGTGATTAGGGTCTTTGGTGAATTCATTAACTTTTACAGACTGCCCACGAGACTTTTACAGGAGTGGCATCAATCAACTGCCCATGAGGTGGCGAAAGGGTGTATATAATATAGGTCAATATTTCGACTAACATAATAAATATTTTTATAATAATTTTTTTTTTTCAGTTTCTCATACACGTCGGTCATTTTATAGGTAAGCACCTAATAGCGCAACATTTTGTTTTTATATCTAACCCCAGAGAACTGTGAGTTTGTTGCCATTGTCACTGCTGTAAGATGTTGCTGACTTCGGAAACTTCGATTACACATCCTGTTAAAGAAAGATTCATTAACACTTTACTTAGGTACTTGACCAGTCAAACGCAACTTGACTAATGGCCACAAATTGAAACGAATTCTGAAACGGTGACGATAAACCAGATAAGTTTGGTAATCAGTGGTCTAAGTAAACAAAAACGTTTACGTACTTAAGAAACATATGGTCTGTTAACGATGATAACGCGTTACTGACCAACCCAACATAACCTTCAAACTCTGTAACATCTGAATAAACAAATTTACACTATAATAGAGAAACTATTATCAACATTGATGAAGAATTGTTCGCAAACGATACGCAAATTGCAACCAAACTACAAACAGTACATGCGTAAATCATTCTGATACGACAAGAGATTTTAACTCCTATTCCATTCAAAATAAGAACCATGATTTCAATAAACTGTCTGCTGTGTGCGAGTTAGTAGGAGTTCGGGCGAGGCAGGAAATTACCGTTCATCGTTGCGTCCCTCCTGTGCATTTGAGAATGCTACGTTCAACTTAACTCGTTCACTGATTTGAACCGGTTTGGACCGGTTAACGTATACCTATAGTATGTATTGAATTTAATACTGGTAGATTGTGCACATATTGTAATTACTAGAAGCAAATCTATACATATATAATAATAAAATTGTAACATCTATACATACATATAATAAAATTGTAACAGGCCGATGTCTGCACATTATAGATATTGAAAAAGAACTAATATGGGGGATCTTTATTAGAGTAACAGAAGCCAAAACAACAGTTTTTAGAAATTTTGTCAGTCTGTCTGTCTGTATGTTTGTACACGCATCACGCAAAAACTACTGCATGGAATTGAATGCAGTTTTCACCGATGTATTGCTAGACGTCTAACTTAAAATATAGGCTCCATTTTACCGCAGGAAAATATCTAATTCCGATTGTTTTAAATTTAATAAACCGAAGCGAAGTGAGGGCGGGTCGCTAGTATGTAATAAATTTATTTATAAACATTCTGTATAGCAATAAACCAAGAAAAAAATCCAAATATGTATTATATGGTACCGTATATCACTTTATTTTATATAGATTGCATCATCTAAAGTGATATAACGTAATCGGATTAGATTTACTTCATTTTGATAAGTTTATCATAAGAATACGTAAGCGAGTAGGTACTTGATAAATATTGTGTCTCTCTAACTGCTAACTGCATAGTTAATGAGTAACGTGTTGTCAACATGTAACCAGCCTTTAAAGGCCGGTTCCGATATAAGCGATGTTCGCTTCCGCCTGCGGCAGCGATAATATCTAAGCCATATTCCACCGGGTATTTTTGTACGAGTAGATACTGCAAGTCGCGCGACTTCGCCAGGGAGAGCAAATGTCGTTTGACCGCTTACACTGTCTAGCCGCTATAAGCGATATGTCGCTGCCCGAAGCGGTTAGTGAATATCGGATAAATCTGAATAAAGGAATTATCGCGTACCCACGCGCGAATATCGCTACCGCAGATAGCAGCGAATATCATTGTTTTTATTGTTTTTAGAATCTCAAAAATAAGATATAAATATGGTACCTAGTTGTTTTATTGCTTTTCGAAGTATTCTCCGCGACAATCGATACACTTTTCCATGCGATGAAACCATTGTGTGAAGCATTCAGCCCACCCTTCTTTAAGCACCTCTTCAACAGCCGTTTGGATGGCTGTTACTGCCTCTTCTGCATTCATAAAACATATTTCTCGTAAGTTTATCCATAATTTCAGGGAATAAATAAAAATCACAAAGCGCAAGGTCCGGATGACCCATTAACTCTACATTTAGAATACTCATCAATTTCTCCGTTTGTCTGGCGGAGTGAGCTGGGGCATTGTCGTGATGGAGGACCATTCCGCTTCGTGGGTGTCGTTCTTTGACTTTTTCCAAAACAGAAGGCAAGCCGCTGTTCACATACCAGTCCACAGTTACTGTTCTTTTATTTTCTAAAATTATACTGATCTTTCTAAAGTGGCCTGATCTGTCAAAGAAGGAGGCAATCGTCTTCTTTTCAGCACTTCGTCCTTTTTCCATTTTCGTCGGCAACTCTTCCAAAGGCTTTCCTTTACCGAAAGGCTTGGGTCTTTACCCACTGCACAGATTGGCCTCTTTGTTTCAAGCTCGTAGCAGTAGATTCAGCTTTCATCACCTGCTACTATATTAAACGTCGAATTTTTCAAGCATTTGGAGACGCCATTCCACGCGGCAGTGTGTTTGAGCTTTGCTCAAATTGTGAGGAATCTATCTAGCACAAAGCTTCCTTACCCGTAGGTAATCGTGTAAAATAGTGTGAACGTGACTCATACCAAACCCTTACGATGCCTGTAATTGTCGATATGTTGTTCGTTAGTATGCTTCAATCATGAGCTTGATGTTTTCCTCCGCCACCACCGTCGTGGGGCCCCCTTCTCTAACATCGTCAATGAGCTGGGTGACGAGTACGTTTATATTCACTGAACCAGTTATAAACAGTGGCACTGGATGGAGCTTCATCACTAAATGCTAACTTAAGTCTTTTATTACTTCGTTTCTGGTTTAGATCGCAACGAAAGTCATAAAAAATCATTGAACGATAACACATAATTTTCAAATTGCTGCCAGAAATAAAAAACAAATGACAGCTTTGAAAATTTAATGGCATTTGAGAAGCTAAGAGCTCCATTTTCAAAATTCGAATTTGTTTTTTTTCTATCATATTGTATAGTAGCCAGTTCTAAAAACTTTCCGTTTGACCGATCGTATCTGAACAGGCCTATACATCGTCTTTTTATTCCCACTAGTTCAGTTATCCAGTTCATTTGACTGAACTTGTGGTATTATTTTTTCACTAGTTCGGTTAAAAATATAACTAGCTTACACAATTCGTGGTTGATGATTTGATGAATTGATTATTCATCGAAGCGAACTAATATTTTAAATGGTGTAGGAATACGTTTCCTATCAAATAACATTTTATTTATTTATTTACGTATTTTTATTGGTAACCCTAAAGCAATACAATATATATATATGTAGACATAAACTGAGCCAATACAGGGTTACACTAAAAGTTATCAAACATAATATCTAATAAACATATTGTGGTGACAGAAAATTACAGTCGGTCATATCTACTCATTACAATACAATACCATTATAATACCTATGTTACTAAATATATCTTATAGTCTATGAGTGTAAGTATATTTGTGTGCGTATAATAAAATACGTGTATTACTATATTAGTGCCTAATACGTATATTTGTGTTTGTGTTAACAATATATTGTTTAATATATCTTTAATAGCACTTAATTGTGATACATCGCATTCCATAATAAATGTCATTTTGCTAGATGTTTATATTTATCAGTGGAGAGACAGGTATACAATATGGTACTAAGTATAAATAAGTTTAATAAAATTCTACCACTTATACTTGATTTAAAAAATATATATATGATCTAATTTTACGACAGAAACAAGCTACAAAGTATCTAATAAATGTAAAATGACTCACTGCACGTTGCAACCATCAAATACAATAGTTACTAAAGTTTACACAATAATAGACCTAGTAATTATGTTAATAGGATTCAACAGCCTTACATTATCACATAAGTATAATTCTCTAACAAAAGTACTTGACTTTATCAAAACGATAGCATATATCGCTTACCCACTTGGTTTGAAACACTTCTAGAGTTTTCGATAATGTTAATATCGGTATTGAGAGTGATCGCAAAGAATTGGATACGAGTGTATATTTTTTTCTGTCTCCTTGCGTCAATCTTCTTCCTTATAAGACTGGAAAACGACAGGTGAGTATTTTCTTTCTGTGTTGTTATCTTTTATAGAAATAATGTGGCAGACGAGCAATCAGTCCACCTGGCAGTAAATGAATACTGTCGCACATAGATATCCGCGGTACGTGACGACATTATTTCAGAACGATAAGTGTAGGCACGCCCCGGATGTCTGATTAATTTTGGAGATTTAGGAATGGATTTGGAAAAAAGGTTGAGGAAATGTGCAGTAGGAAGTGTAGCGGGATGAGGAGAATTCCTCATCCAGAAAAGTTTATGCCACTGAATTCACCTCGAACGCGAGAATAGTTATCGGCGGCTTATACACCTCGCTGTTTACTCCACTCAGATCTACAATCATAATAACGTTACTAACAAAAATACTCCCTCCGCTGACATTGATCGTCCTCCAAATTGTTTTTATGTAAAATGCCCGGCCAAGGTTTGGGCTCCGACACTGACATTGCCCGCGTGACCGCGACAGAAATAGGGCAAGGCCACAGGATGGATACGACAACGGCTAACGGTGACAGATGTTTCAATCCACAGCTTCAGTTTCTACCTTCGGATATGAACAACTGAAAAATACTTGTAACGTCTTTTTTATGATGCACCTAAAAGCAGACAGAGAGGCGGCACACTTAGTGACAAATTACTACGAAAGGATCGTTGTGTAATATTCAATTTGTACCAGCTTTAGAATAGCACAAACCCATCTCTACCCGTGGGTGCCTAAAGGAGTAAGAGATAACAAAACCACTACCACGAGCGTTGAGTAACTACACCACCTCTAAAAGAGTGAACTCGCCAACCCGCTTGGGCAGTGTTTTAAGGCCAAACATCCCTCGTGCGTAAGACAATATCCAGTCCTCATTAGGACGCCCATGTCCAGCAATCAGGCCTGTTACGATTAGGTACTAATTGAACAACAAGTATTTGTTGTCCAGTACCTTCGTGCTCGCACCGAGTATAAACGAATGGGGTGCGAGTATAAACTCGCATCCCATTCCCCCACGGGATGAGATTCAATCATAAAAATGCTAAAAATACCCCTTCAATATGGTTTTTAGGATATCCAAATAATATTCTGTATCTTTTGCATTCTTATGTAAGTTAGATACCTATGTGACTTACTGTATTTTAAGGTATCCATGGTAAAATTCTTCATGGTCATGTACCTGTTTCATGATATCTAGGTTAGTTGAAGAAAAAATAAACGAGAACAATGAGAAAAAAATAACCACCGAATATTTAAGTGTGTCCAAACTATTCCCGAAATTTGAAACAATTTATTTCATTCACGATTCAAAGTTCGTTGACGTGAAAATTTTACGATTCTCATTTCCAAAAATTTTTAACTCATCAAGTTTTTCATACAAATTTGATAGTTTTTACAAAAAAATACATTATTCTCACAAAATAAATAATTAGCATTAATTAGCATAGTTCCCTATTTCCTTCAGTTTAATTAGGTTAATAATAATGACACAGAGTTTCAGATTTATATTAAGTGAATATGGGTATTAACAGTACCTAAGTACAAATATAAACAGGAAAACCGCGTCGAATTCATTAAAATCATCAAATGCGAAAGTCATTAAAATGAAAGACTTCATCAAATAATTTTAAAAATTCTGAACTCAGCTGATTTAGAGGGAATTCACATTTTCAGTAATCGTTATTCAAGTAGGTATATTATATATAATATATATTGATTATGAAACGTAAGAGTTGTAAGTGGAAGAATGTGAACACATCTCCCATTAAAATGTGATTTGCTTCCGATTCAATGCAATGCAATCAGCCCTTTCCATATCCACTGCTGGACATGGACCGCATTATGCACAGTCTTGTGTACGAGGGATGCATGGCCTTTAAACGTCACGCTATGTGATTTGCCTAAGAGTTTTTAATTTCAAACGCATGCAATTCTTGCATAATTAATTAATGAACTCTAGGAAATCTATCGATTTCCTCTCTAACTCGTTGACGAATGGTTTTCCTCTCACATTACGTCATAGTTACAGCAATTTACGAAAAAGTTACCTACGTAAGATTTTTTCTTTTGTTATTTTTTTAATTTCTCGGCAAAAAGCGGATGAACCCAACTGAGTCCCATCTTTTCCCTTTTCATGGCAATCTCACTGAAAGAACACAAACAACGATTATCGCAATTCATGTGTACAACGAATCGTAAATGTTGCACCATAATAATTACAAGTGTGTGATGACAACAAAACTAGCAACTAAATGCATCGTTTCTCAACCTGAGGGTTGAGATCTCGCGATCATATACGGGTGGTCGCAGTTGGTCAGTAAAAAATAAGCACTTATGTACGAAAACACATTATATTAATTAATTAATGATTTATAATTAAATGTTAAATGGTCAACGCCATAATAGGACCTAATTATTAGTAGGGGGGTGGAGAGGTTTAGTTACTTCATTTTTGGGATTTTCAGGTGATCACGACACCGAAAAGATTAAGAAACGAACTTGTGTGTTTCCTCAACACTGTCTGTAATTT
Source organism: Sesia bembeciformis (assembly GCA_943735995.1). Classification (NCBI taxonomy): domain Eukaryota; kingdom Metazoa; phylum Arthropoda; class Insecta; order Lepidoptera; family Sesiidae; genus Sesia; species Sesia bembeciformis. The sequence continues at coordinate 17,459,031 of OX031026.1, read as the reverse complement.
GCAGGCTTTATTAGTCAAACGGCATCTCGTTGTATTAAGTTATTGATATTTCCAAAATCTGTATAAAAATTCCTATGGGAATATGTATTGTATTTATTTGCTATAGGTACTGGAAAAATACCAGGAACCTTGTTTAACGTCAAAAAAACGCCCATGACACGTGCCAGACGGAATGGTAGATTTCGTTAATTTTTGTAGTTTATAGAAAATAATGTTTGGACGATAGTTGAAGAGTTTTAACGAACTTTATTCAACAACATCGTTAGTTCAGGACATTAGTTTCATTAGGACTCAATGCGTCCTTCAGTTTGTCAAAAAAAGAAACAAAATTCATTGATTGATTAGCCATCAGGAACAGGATGTATGCATAATATAATAATAAGCTAATATAATAAGTTAACGTTTCATAAGAAGTTAACGATTCTGAAGTTAACGTTTCATAGGAAGTTAACGTTTCATAATAAGTTAACGTTTCATAAGAACTTAACGATTCTGAAGTTAACGTTTCATAGGAAGTTAACGTTTCATAATAAGTTAACGTTTCATAAGAAGTTAACGTTTCTGAAGTTAACGTTTCATAGGAAGTTAACGTTTCATAATAAGTTAACGTTTCATAAGAAGTTAACGTTTCTGAAGTTAACGTTTCATAGGAAGTTAACGTTTCTGAATTTAACGTTTCATAGGAAGTTAACATTTCATAATAAGTTAACGTTTATGAAGTTAACGTTTCATAGGAAGTTAACGTTTCATAATAAGTTAACGTTTCATAATAAGTTAACGTTTCATAAGAAGTTAACGTTTCATAAGAATTTAACGTTTCATAGGAAGTTAACGTTTCATAATAAGTTAACGTTTCTGAAGTTAACGTTTCATAGGAAGTTAACGTTTCATAATAAGTTAACGTTTCATAATAAGTTAACGTTTCATAAGAAGTTAACGTTTCATAAGAAGTTAACGTTTCATAATAAGTTAACGTTTCATAAGAAGTTAACGTTTCTGAAGTTAACGTTTCATAGGAAGTTAACTTTTCATAATAAGTTAACGTTTCATAAGAAGTTAAAGTTTCATAAGAAGTTAACGTTTCATAGGAAGTTAACGTTTCATAAGAAGTTAACGTTTCATAAGAAGTTAACGTTTCATAGGAAGTTAACTTTTCATAATAAGTTAACGTTTCATAAGAAGTTAACGTTTCATAAGAAGTTAACGTTTCATAGGAAGTTAACGTTTCATAAGAAGTTAACGTTTCATAAGAAGTTAACGTTTCATAGGAAGTTAACGTTTCATAAGAAGTTAACGTTTCATAGGAAGTTAACGTTTCATAGGAAGTTAACGTTTCATAAGAAGTTAACGTTTCATAAGAAGTTAACGTTTCATAGGAAGTTAACGTTTCATAAGAAGTTAACGTTTCATAGGAAGTTAACGTTTCATAAGAAGTTAACGTTTCATAAGAAGTTAACGTTTCATAAGAAGTTAACGTTTCATAGGAAGTTAACGTTTCATAAGAAGTTAACGTTTCATAGGAAGTTAACGTTTCATAGGAAGTTAACGTTTCATAGGAAGTTAACGTTTCATAGGAAGTTAACGTTTCATAGGAAGTTAACGTTTCATAGGAAGTTAACGTTTCATAGGAAGTTAACGTTTCATAGGAAGTTAACGTTTCATAGGAAGTTAACGTTTCATAGGAAGTTAACGTTTCATAGGAAGTTAACGTTTCATAGGAAGTTAACGTTTCATAGGAAGTTAACGTTTCATAGGAAGTTAACGTTTCATAAGAAGTTAACGTTTCATAATTCGACGAAACTGTAAAACTTTTATTATTGTAATACTTATTATATATTATTGTAATACTAATATAATTATTATTATTGCATAAATGATTAAAATATAATATTGAATCTGAAAATATTTTAGTACAAAAATTACATTTCTTACCTAAGTTCGTAAATAATGGTATCGTAAACTCGACTGTAAATTAATCAAATAGATACCAGTTCAATATTTTACTTATAGTGGCTGTTGAATTATGTCAACCAAACAAATACTATATAGTAGGGCTCTAATTTCTGCCCCAGATCATGTGAAGAACACTTCATCCAAGGCCAGACGTTGTCAAGTCAAGGGCCTCAACTCTTCCCACGACATTTTTTTCAGTCGCGCCTTGGCATAACGATGTACTCGTAAGTTTAAATACCTACAACGATGAGAGATACGAGTTGTGAATGAAAACATGTGGAAGGGGTTGTAATTTACAAATGCTAGTGTAATTATAATTATATATTAATATCTGTTCTACAGTTTTTAATCATCTCTTTTATTTATATTTTAAAAATGGTTAATTGAACGGCAAACAATTACTGTTAGGAAACTACTTTGTATTTCAGGCATTGTAATATAATGTTTTAAAAATATTCTTTATTCCAACTATTATTCTAAATGCAAAAAGATCTTGCTCGGGATACGTCTGGAAAATATAATACAAGTATACAATGTTGGCATGCACAATAACACCTTAATGTTTTGAAAATATGTAAACCAGTTTTTTTCTCCTTAAAACTGAACCTCGGAACTACTCTTCAAAATAAATATAGAGGCACGCCTTAAATATAAACCATAGACAAACAAGATGCAGAATTCTCGTATGAAATTGACGTTCTTACGAGAATGTATGTGACCGAAACACCATATTATTATGCCGCTTTGTAATACACGCGCGTGTCGAGTTCGGGAGGTCTCTCCGTTTAGTTGAAACCGTGTGCCATTTGACAAATTTGTCTGACCCTTTCTCGCCTATAGTAAACGTGTTATGGTTCAAATTCTCGCTCGCACGCTGTTTTGATCTTTACAGCTAACAAAGAAAATCCTACATCTGTTATAAATTTTTCCTAATATTCCCATACTGCCTCAACATCGTTTGCGTTACATAGCAACACAAACATTGCATGAAACCTTATCGTTAACTACAAACCACGTGTTTTACTGTGTATAAAGTAGCACAAGTTCAAACAGGGTCGTTTTATGGCTTCCCTTAAATGTGGGCTACCGAACGCCACGTACCTGTGCGAGTATACCTACGTTATTCTATGTTACGTGAGTCAAGATATCAAGGACGGGGCCGGGGTCACGGCCAGTTACTTAAATAATCTCAAGGCTACTTGCCTGTTGTCTACGGTTGCATTATTTATTAATTTTCAATGGTTTTAGTGACCACCATTGTAATAAGATTATTTGTGAATTCTAAAATTTTGTTCTGATTTTACTAATATGTTAATAATTTATATTGACTTAGCTGTACGTACTAAATATCCATGTATCGGTTCTAAGGGTTGGATGTATAATTAGCCTTACCTTTGAATATATTACCTATATATTAGGTACTTAAACCACTATATGCTAAGCAATGATGTATGACCACTAAATATATGATGTAATACAAAAAGAAAGATATTAATGATTTGAAATTGATTACAAATGATTAGGTACTTTAGTATTATAGTTTAACCATCCGTCGGAAATAACTGGTCAGTCATTTTTGACTACCCTTTTCGTTATCTTTTAATCGATTTATAATTACTGAACAACGAGCCATCGAACGTTCGAGTTTTAGGTACCATGAAAGTGAAAAACAACAAACCTGACATTGGCATTGTCGTGATATAACGCGTTGGAGCAAAGATTGGAGCTCATCCAGCCGGCCACGAGCTAGAACTAGCAACATTCTAATTTTAATTTTCCCACCTAAACTTTGATTGACAATATAGTGCGTAACAAACCAAATAAATTTTTCTAAGTCGATTGATTGTTTTTTTTACTCTTTTTCCTTTTTTCTATGAATTTAAAAGTCAAAGCTAAAACCATAATTTTCACCATTTTGTTAATTATAATTAAAATGTTAATATTGCAAAATGGGAAGAATTTTATTTCGTTCTGTTTTTATTTCGGACAGCAATAAAAATATTGGAAGCTGGAATTGCAAACAGGTAAGGTCTTAATTAGTAAGTACTCTTATCTTAAAAATAATCTGTTCAATATTGTGTTATCTTATAAGTTATATTGCTACCAATATACCTACCCAAATAATTGAATAAATATTCCAAAGATATTGAATTCGTTATTGAATTTGAATGGGATTGGGTATTTGGGCCCGATTATTGTTTGTAACTGTTGGTGAATAGTCTGCTAGCGTTCAGTGGTGCGGGCGGCTAGGCCAGGCACCGCAGCAAGGCCAAGGTTGATGGAGGAAGGGCTGCGGTGCGGGCGCGGGGCGTCGCGGGCTATACGCTCTGCGCGCTCCCGCACCGACCATTCTGCACCTAGCAGTCGACTCTGACGCTTGTTCTAGCTAAAGGTAAGCGGTGGTTACTTTTAACTTTATCTACCGCCCATCCGTTCCTCTTAAATCGCCCGCCGCCATCGTAATTCATCTGAGCGTTTTATCAAATTGTGTGACAACGTAAACCGTTTTGAAATGTGTAAAGATAACGTCAAGTGCGATTCCATCAGTAAAATATTATCGCGCCGCAAATATACGGAGATGCTGTATTCAAATAAAACCTGTGAAGGTAACCAACCGCGCTAGTCGGCCGAAGAAAAGTTTATCCCTCGCAAAAGTTTCAAAGCGGTTCCCGAAGGGCGGGAAGCGTAAGCCCGCGTGCGTGCTGCGTGCCGCGTGTCGTGCATCGATCGAGCCACCCCTTGCCCTCGCCACTCCCGCCTCCAACACGGTCCTTTGGACAAAATATCATTCCATCATTGCATTTAGTATCCTGCGTTCCTTTTATTTATTTAGTTTTTTGTGATTTAGTGCATGTTTTAGCAGCTAGTTTCATAATTTATATTTGTGAAAATGGGTGGCTGTGCAACAAAAGACAACAAGGAAAACAAACCGGCGGATGAAGCCGACGGGTGCGTATCTCCGACCGGCAATTACTTCATCTTTCAGTGTCAAGACACAGTCATATTTTAGTCACTAAAATTATAACACGTAGTCGAATAACCATATTTTTTTGTTATGTTGTTCTCGTGTAGCCCATTATTGTTTCAATCGTAAATACTTTTTATTATGATGGCCATTGAACGTGATGTTATGCTAATATTTCCGGATAAAGTTCAAAATAAGTAGGTACCTTATAAGATGTCGAATTAACAATTTATCAAACTATTCTGATTTTATAATAATATGTAATGAGTCTACATAGAAATTTTATTTTTAAAAATGTCAAACTTATAAATGAATATAGCTATACTACTTTCGAAGTACGTTTTCATATTTAAAAAGAAAAAATAAACAATAAATTCGGAATTATTATAATTTGTTATAAATTAACAGGAAAAGGGAATATGGTTTTTCTTGTGACTCCCTTAACTTTGCAAAAAAAAACATTACTTGTCTATGGATTTGCTACAAATGCTTCGGTATGTTGAATTTGTGATGCGTTGAACATTCTTAGAATTTTCGATACAGTAATCCGAAGATTAGTGCCTGAGCGAAAAGAAATTGATGCAATGAGGTAACAAGAAACTCGCGATAACAAACTCGTTTGTTGCCGCCGAGTGGGAGGTACGGCTGCGCGCGGCAAGCAAACGCCGGTGCGCAGTGAGCTGATACATCCGTACGACTTGCGCGTGTCGTTCAAGGCGACCTCTGGCAAAATTACGTAATTTCAACACAAAACCAAGTGAATTCTTGGGTGTGTTCGAAAAATAGATTCAGAATCGCACATTCGCGGTACACCTCCCTTGGTCATAGTTGCTAGACTCTTTACAATCATAAAGTGGCTTAGCTATAATCCATCGTTATGAATTATAAACTCAAAGTCACCATCCCAGTGTTTGTTTGCGGTGGCGCCGTTCTTGCGTATTACCTCATCAGGCGGTTCGTATAACAAAAATAGCTTCCTAAATTTTTTTTTCTTATGAAATTATTTGTTATAGCAAAATATATTTCGCTTTGTATTTACTTAAAAAGATATAAGGGAGATAAATATAATTGAATCATAATCTAAATTTTACTAGGTTTCCTCTTCAATCACTCGATTCAAGAAATTATAGGTACGTCCTTATTTTTTCAATTTAAAAAACAACGAAACGTCTTGTGAAAAAAGCTTGGAAGGAATTTGTTCTAAATTTTTTTTATTGTAAATTTTACGTTGTTCAAGTGAAATTATTGCAAAAATGTGCAGTCGAGCTACCTGTGCGGCTTTGAAAGCGTTAGATTTTGGAATTGGCTCTTAATTATTTTGTAAAAATTGTGATAAATACAGTGATGACCGTGTACGTTTGGTTTTTTCAGAAAAGCCGCAGCTATGGTGGACGCAGCAACCATCGAGAAATTGGAGGCTGGCTTCAGCAAGCTCCAGGCCTCTGACTCCAAGTCACTGCTGAAGAAGTACCTCACCAAGGAGGTTTTTGAAGCCCTCAAAAACAAGAAGACCTCCTTTGGATCTACCCTGCTGGATTGCATCCAGTCTGGTAAGTGCATACCTAAGGCATTTAATAGCAACATTAGAACTACTCACTAATGAAAATTTCTTACCTATTTGAAAACAGTTCATATTTTTTTTATATTGGAAACAGTATAGGACTATACATACTCAATTTTCATCTGGCAGTGTAAAGTTAAAATGTTAAGAAGTCCAATGAGTTATAATAACACATAATGTTGATGATCTTATAAGAATTTTAATGTAATGGTATTGCATAATCAGTTTTACTCTACATTAATGATTGATATGATCTTAAATATTTACTACGAAATACATATTTTTCACATTAATATTTGAGACACAATGATGTAACATAGGTACACCTACGTTAGTCAATAGTATGATGTGTACATATATTTTCAAATTTTTAACTTGAAAATATATAAACACTTGTTTAGTCTGAAATTTAGCAAGTAGGTACTGATAACGCAAATCTGATGATAAGTAAATAAATGATATCAATTATTGACAACGGTATCTATGCCATTTTATTTATTACAATTATAATGTTCAAGATAACTTTAATATTACATTCACAAAGTTCATTTGGTTTAGTTTGAGTTTAAATATGTAACTTGATAACCCTAGAACAACAAGAATAGTTAAATAGGTGTTGTGGACTCCTTGCCGCCACCTTTTTATAGATTTTTAATATTTTATAATTCTTTTTGTTTTTATAAAAATCTGTGGATGTCATCTAAAAAAACCTGTCATCCTGAATTTGTACTGTGGACCGCAAATAGATCATCTCTCGCCCGCACAAAGCATTTCTATCCAACTTCCACACTTATAGATATACATAATAATCTGAGGTAATATCTACCGGAGTTATTTTCTATTTGAAAAAAAAAATGCTATAGCTATAAATATAAATGTAAGGCCTCACATTGGAAAGATGGAAAACATCTTTCCAAATTATAGATAAAGAAACCAATGACATCATATTATATTCATTATCAATTAATAAGACTTTTCAGATAACTACTGACATTAATCAGGCTCACTATCTGTTATATTGTCAGCTCTTATTAGATTATTAATTTAGGCCATTTTTCAATGTGACAAAATATCCAACTACATTATTTCAGACATTTAAAGTTTAAAGATGCACAGGGTGGGGAGTGCAAATTTTGGAATGGTATTGTAAAAATCTAATAAAAGAATTCTAGCTATGAAAACTTCTAATAAAGTCAGGAAAGGGGAACATTATTATATAAAAATAATTAATTTAGAATTTTTGAAATAAAATTTTATTTTTTAAAGCTACATTTTATTCTCTTTTGAATTAGTGGCTCTGTTAAGCCAAACCACACTTGCCTGTTCAATACTCTACTGATAGAACCTTTCCCCACAATGATCAAATTGAAATTATCAACTGTATTCACATCATACATTACAATTGGCTTGCCTTTATACAGGCAAAAAAAAAAAAACAAATGGACACCAAATTATAGTCAACAAAACAAACTATTTTTAATGTCATTAATTCATTCATTCCCAACTCGACGTGCTGCTACTCCTTTTTTGTCAATAAAGAACGTAGTAAACCTAACCCACCTTTAAATTTGCTCTCATCAATTTGCTGCTCATTTAAATTTTTCTCTTTACATGCATAAAGTTCTAGCAAATAGACACTGCTCGTAAAATTATTTGCTAATTTTCTCAACATTATTTCCAGGTGTTGAGAACTTAGACTCTGGTGTTGGAATCTACGCCCCAGATGCTGAGGCGTACGTTGTGTTTGCCGACCTATTCGACCCCATCATCGAGGACTACCACAATGGCTTTAAGAAGACCGACAAACACCCCGCGAAGAACTGGGGCGATGTAGAGACTCTCGGTAACTTGGACCCTGCTGGAGAGTTCGTCGTTTCCACCCGCGTGCGCTGCGGTCGCTCCATGGAAGGCTACCCCTTCAACCCCTGCCTAACTGAGGCCCAGTACAAAGAAATGGAAGACAAAGTCTCCTCAACCCTTTCTGGTCTTGACGGTGAGCTCAAGGGCACCTTCTACCCTCTCACTGGCATGTCCAAGGAAACCCAGCAGCAGCTCATCGATGACCACTTCCTCTTCAAGGAGGGTGACCGTTTCCTCCAGGCTGCTAACGCATGCCGATTCTGGCCTACCGGCCGCGGTATCTACCATAATGAGAACAAGACTTTCCTGGTCTGGTGCAATGAAGAGGACCACCTCCGCCTCATTTCTATGCAAATGGGCGGTGATTTGAAGCAAGTGTACAAGAGGCTCGTAACGGCAGTCAACGACATCGAAAAGAGGGTTCCTTTCTCACACAATGACCGCCTTGGCTTCCTGACCTTCTGCCCGACCAACTTGGGCACGACAGTGCGCGCATCCGTCCACATTAAGTTGCCAAAACTGGCCGCTGACAAGGCTAAATTGGAGGAAGTCGCATCTAAGTACCACTTGCAGGTGCGCGGCACCCGCGGCGAGCACACCGAGGCCGAGGGCGGCGTCTACGACATCTCCAACAAAAGGCGCATGGGCCTTACCGAGTACGAAGCCGTCAAGGAGATGTACGACGGTATCGCTGAACTGATCAAGATCGAGAAGTCCCTGTAAGAAGTTCCGATCTCGCTATAACAGTATTTCCTTTGTATTATTTATCGTTTTCATAAGTATTGGATGTTGAATGATGCGGGCTACACGTCTAGTCAGCGGCGCCCCGAGCGGGCGTCCGGGCGCGCAGGCGGCCCGGTAGGTAACTGGTACTACTATTACCATATACTGTTTATTCGTAAAAGTATTTTCTATAAGGAAATGGAAAATAAAGACAGCTAGCATTAAGACCAATACTGTATTTTAATTTAATATACCCAATAAACATAATTTTCATCAGAATCTTCATTTTAACCAATTAAACATTATCATGAAAATTATTCTTATTAGATCGTATATTTAAAATGATATGTGAAAAAAAACCTCCTTGGACTGGTTCCTTCCTGTTATATCATGAAAATTAACATGATTCTGTAACAATTAATGATTTTTAGGGAGTCTGTAATATGTATGGATAACAATAACTAAAATGACAACTTCGGTTATGAATCTAATGATTTAAAATAAACATTAAAACACTACATTGAATTAATTTTAGAACTTTTTACCATTTCATTAATATAACAACTGTAAATAGTATTCAAGCCTCGAATACACAACATTGCTGGTCGCATTACTGTTCACTAAGACACATGACAATATAGTCTACGGCAATGAGTTACAATCAGAAAAGGAGTCAGTCGTACTCGTACTATCATATGTCAACATTTAAACAAAGCTCCCGTCTATATACATAGCATATAGAGGCGAAACTATCTGCAGCAGTGGGCGGTTGGCCGTTCTGTTGTGTATTAGCAGCCAAGTCGTGCGACAACACGACGCAGTGTGAATATTTTTAGGCGACCCCATCAGCGCCGGCTCTAGTCCATGTAGCGCCCGAGTGCAATTAATACCCTGGCGCTCTCTAGAAGGCTCTTTGAAGGCGTCGCGACAGGCGCTCGGCGCCCCCTAACACCCTGCGCCCGCGTGCGCCGCACACCCTGCACCATAGGTAAAGCCGGCGCTGGACCCCATACAACTCTTTAATCACATGTCGCAGCGTTACGATGTGTCCGAACGTCTTTCTTTAGCGGACATATATTGACGAACTAGTGTAATATAATAAGTAAAGACCGACCGAAGTTTCGACTTCGGCCATACAGAAGTCGAAGCCGAAATTTTGTATCCAGACGGCCAAAACGAAAAAACTAATACGAATGACGTTAGCGCACCGCCCCACGCCTGGAGTGGTGGCGGGGGAGTTGGATAGGCCAACAGGAAAGATACAAATTATTTATTTAAAGTACATATATATTTACAATTATTATCAACCCTATAATACATACAACAAAATCACAGTACAGAATTTGTATTATGTCTACTTTTTAGTCGAGTGTTCTAGATTTCTCAGTATTCGGCTTTGGGCGAAGGTTATGGCAAAACTCGGATATTCGGCTTCCGTCAATAAGATCTTTGACCGGACGGGGCACACTATTTAGCTATAATTGTCAGCGCCATCTCATTAAGGTAAAATCGATAAAGCGCTTGTAAATCAAAAACGAATGTTTAATTGTTAATGAAAAATGTTATAATATATTTATTTGCCAAAGGCTCATTTGGGCCCAAGTAAAGAGTATTTTTTTTTTCACTTAAAATCAAGTTCAAGATATGCCGATTTGTAATTACAAATTCCATTAGGAATATAATTTTTTTTTCAGGCTACGCAGCAAGACATGTGCAAGACACAATTTTTGCAATAATCAAACAAAACACTCGTTTACTTCATGGTTCTGAATTATCTACACTTCAGAGACATATGTTGCTGAAGTTAAAGTTAACAAGATTTAAAATAGCCACGAATTTAAAAAATAAGTTTGGCGGCCCCATAAGTCGCTGTAGGTAGCTGGTGTTGCCCAGCGCATTTCATTCTAAACGCACTCAATGTCATTTTGGTGGCAATTTGACATTTTGTCAATGTAGATCCTGGTTTTTAAAAACAAAACGCATTCAAAATATCAAAACTGTTATTAAAATGACGACACCTAAAAGTGAAAAAGATTTACATTTACCTTTATCTCGAGTAAAAACTATTATGAAAAGTTCTCCAGACGTCGAAGCAGTTGGACCAGAACCATTATATTTAGTAACGAAAGTCACAGTAAGAAGCTTTTATTTCCCCATTTTTCTAACCTACATCTTTAGTAATTACTATTGAAATTGCAATAAAGTAATAAAATTACATTTACAATTTTCTTTTACCCGATTATAATAAACTAAATTAAATTTATACGTATAATATAATATTAAAAAAAAGTTACTTACATATAATTTTCGCGCCAATTTTCAGGAGATGTTCGTCATTGACTTAGCAAAGCGAGCCTTCAAAAACAGCAAAAATAACTTGTTAGAATACAAACATATTGCAGAAGTGGTGCAACAGGACGATACGTTGGATTTTCTACGTGAAATAATGCCGCGTAAGATTACTGTAAGACAGTTCAAAGAGCTTATGGCAAAAAAAGCATCAAGAGCCAACCGGTCGGATGACGAGTCGAGCGATCAATCAAGCGAAGAGGAGAGTAGTGAAGACAGCACCAGCAGCAATGATCAAGACTGACATAGGGTATAATTACTAAGATTTAGTGTAATTTTTATATTTACCACAGCGCTTTGCACTGGATGCAAATTTGAGAATAGATTATTTTATTCACTGGAGAATGGAATTACCAGGAAGTCACCAGAGATTTTAGTAATTTAGTGCTGTATGTATATAACATGTATTACATATACAAAGCTAGGCCTGAGTCATGCAACCTAAAGAAAGATCACCAATGTCTCAATATGACTTAAATTGGAAAATGATAGGGCTTATTACAAACTACAGAATGCTCTACAATAATGTTGGAGCTTATTTTACTCCATTATATTTTATTTGAAGATTTAAATTAATCATTGGTTTCCATGTTCATCGGGCTTTCTCTGGTAATTCAAAAACTAGTGTAAAACCCTAATGTATGGATATAGCAGATATCTGTACCGTCATGTAAATGTCATCTATCATTTGTGCAGAGGAGCCCCGTGTCCAGCAGTGAACAAAATAAGTTATGGAAATAAAAACTCAATGGTACAAGTTGGATTGAACACATCCTCATGAATGAGAGTTGCGACTAAGCTAGGCTCTCACAGCTCTTACCCCTTGGAAAGGAAATGGACCTATACATGAAACGTAATACCTATTAGCTATGTAGATATGATGTAGTGATTTGTCTATTTTCCAATATTCACATTCACAAAAAATAATGTGAATATATTTCCACCAAATTTTCGATTAACATACATTTAAATAGGAAAAAATATTGAAGAAAAACCACACCTTTTTAACATTTATTGTAAGTTGCATAAAAAGTATTTTTTGATTTTACAACAATATACTCAATCCTTAAAGTATTTAAGGTTACTATTCATTTGTCATGTACTGCAAGTTAGGAATCCTAACGAGCAGTGCACAATTTTTTTTAATTAGTATACTTTATTGGTAATTAAATTATAGGAAATAAATTGTCCATAGCTGTAATGTAAATATTAGAGTTGCAACAAATATTCGGTTGCTATTCGGTATTCGGCCCTTTTTCGATATTCGGCCGAATACCGAATATTAAAGTACTATTCGGCCGAATACCTATAAGTTGTCTTGCAAGCAGGATATTTTAACATGAAAATAACCTACTTTTTTATAATTTTAAGTGTTTCTTTTTCTATTGGTTCTAAGTTTTAACATATCTACATATTTTTTGAAATTAAAAGTAGATTGTGGTGTAAAAATAATAAATTTTTTTTGCATTACGAGGAAAAAGCCTGTTTCTCTTCTCTTCATACAAATGCTCTGCTTCTGAAAAAGTCTCTCCGAGTAAACACTGCTCCCAGGTGGGGACAAATACTTTGCAGCAAGCTTTACTAAGCCTTGAGAAAATGTTGCTTTATTTTTTGCCCACCAAAAAAAGAATTTTTATTCCTATGTAATTATTTTAGATAGCGACCCGCCCTCGCTTCGCTTCGGTTTATAAGTTCTTTTTTCGAAATTTAAGTAACAGTTTCACCATACATTATGGTGGAACGGTTTTCTCGCATACATTATGGTGGAAATAGCTCGCAGATGGAAGAGTTTTTTCCGACTTACTTGACACTTATCGTTATATTTTGGCCAATTTACACAATATCTTTATAAATTATAGCCTATGTTACTTAGGTATAATGTAGCATTCTAATGGTGAAAGAATCTTTGAAATCGGTCTAGTAGTTTTTGAGTTTATTCGTTACAAACATACAAAAATACAAATCTTTCTTCTTTATAATATTAGTATGATTAAGGTAAATATCTAGGTCTGCTACAATTTCGTTGTCAACACCTGACGTTACGGCGCTTACGCGATTGCGACGGAATAAAGGGAGCGCGAGCCAAGCAAAGGACAGTGTGAGCTGTGCCTCTGCGCCTAGACAAATTGGCGCGAAATATGGCCGAATAGCTTGACAGAATATTCGGTATTCGGCGGAAGGCCGAATGTACTATTCGTTGCAACACTAGTATGTATGTGTGATAACTAATTCATTCCCAGATAACTTAATACACTTACACCGTGATTGTTTTTTGTTTGATTAAGATACATATATATTTTGAATTTTTGTTGTTTTTTTACCTACTCATTAGAAAGTGCCTATTAATTCTATCAAATCACGAGCGCACATCTGCCTTGTTTGTATTGATGTCTGTATGTTTTTATGGTGAAGGTGGCAGACAGTCCAGACGTGATGGTAAAAGGCTACCGCCACCCATGAACACCTGCAACACCAGGCCTATGCGGGTGCACTGCCGGCTTGTGAAATCCTATTCACAGCTTGAAGAACCCCATGTCGTAGCGTAGCGGCAAAACCTCGGCAGGCAGTTCATTCCACAACTTTTGCATTCGCGGTATAAAGTGTCTTGACAACCACAGTGTGCGCACCGACTCTGTATTTATTAGTCTAGGAAGAGTGGATTAACCATACGACGATGACGGGAGGTGGTATGGTGAAAAACCGAAATTGGCATCAAATTGAATAATTGTCTGTGTAAAAAAAAAAACCTTATATACTTCGCAATATACAGGTACATTACGAAACCATTGGCTATCGGTCATACCGTACCTTTAAATATAATGAAGATAATTTTGCCAGGTGGATTAACCGTACGACGATGACGCGAGGTGGTATGGTGAAAAACCGAAATTGGCATCAAATTGAATAATTGTCTATGTGTAAAAAAAACCCTTATATGCTTCGCAATATACGGGTACATTACGAAAACATTGGCTATCGGCCATACCGTACCTTTAAATATAATGAAGATAATTTTGCCAGGTGAATTAACCATACGACGATGACGGGAGGTGGTATGGTGAAAAACCGAATTTGGCATCAAATTGAATAATAATAATTGTCTGTGTAAAAAAAAAAACCTTATATACTGCGCAATATACAGGTACATTACGAAAACATTGGCTATACCGTACCTTTAAATATAATGAAGATAATTTTGCCAGGGCGAGAGTGCACACTGCAATCCTACAGCCGCTAGCCGCTGGGCGCACTGCTTACCACTCAGAATTTCCCACTGTCCTATTCCCCGTATGTACGTACGTGTTTCGCTATTAAGTGATATGCCATCCTATACCTTCCCATTTTCCCAACCCTTCCTCTAAATCTATTCCTACATCGTCAAAGGTATGCAGCGCTTCCGGTGGCGTCCCAACGTTTGTCATTCTGGACTGATTGGCATGTATCGCGAGTGTCCATGTGCGACTTACCACATGGTGGACTGTATGCTCGTCTGCCGCCTTCTTTCTATTAGCAAACATGACAACTATACCACACATTTGGTAGAAAATTATTTTATGAAATATTTTTATTATTAATTATTTTGCCATCTAGTTGCATATTATTGAATCCCTAATAAATATGTCTACAATATTGACCCCTTGTTACTTTGCGTAAGAAAATGTACTGTAATAAATTGTCAGATGGCACCACTAATTACGTGTTTGGCTACAAAGTCGCAAATAGTTCCGCACATTGTACTTACTAGATGTCGCTGTACCGTCACTACATCACGCTATTAAGATTCGCCAACAAATCGTACTGAATTTTCGTAGACTAATCTATTTTTACTCTGGTTTCCCTTCAAAACGTATAAATCTTTCGCCTTTTACTAAAGATTTCCGTGGAGGGGAACACTCAAATGAGTCTTTATTATTTTTTGAGACCCTGTTTTTAACAGGGTATTATAAAATCATACAAATCGCAAACAAACAGACCACTGTTTTTTACTCTCTTCTCTTCGAAATTCGAATATTCGACATGTGTCTTCTTATTATAAGGTAAGAATTAAAAAAAATTGTCCCGCCACGCCGACGGCGCTGATAAAAGGATAGTACGTGTTATTATATCCAACAATTCACACAGGATCCTCGCGATGTATGGAAGATGAGGGACCTACACAACACTTGTGGTTATATCCTGTTTATGACCATGCGCCAGAGAAAATGCTGAAGGCGATAGAGGATAAGGAGCAGGACCGGTTTACTATCAGAAACTTGGCGGCTAAGAGAGTGCATACATACCATTTGCATAAAGACAAATGCGGCGCGTTCCTTCCAGAATTCAGTCTGAAAAACCCCAAGGTTAGTAGGACAATGGGAGCTAGAGGGATTGGGTCCTTGTGGTAAATTGTAACTCGAAGTCCTCTAGTGATTGCAAGGCGATGCCTGTGTTCTTCAGTGGGACGTTACGAGATTCAGGTCTCCCCTAATAACCTAATAATATAGGACCATCCATCATGCGGGTGCAATGCTGATTGATGAATGCTACACACGCCTGACTTCTTTCGATTTCTTGGGTTCGCATATTGCACATCCCTGATTTCTTTTTCTCCTATGGCGCAGATTTACTCACCATTTTTTCTTCGCGGCCGAAGTAGTTGTGATAGAAAAAAGTCAGTACTTAAAATGTAGGTACTTAAAAGTGACAACTGCGGTACTGGCTGAGGATCCAACACGTCTTCACGAATAGGAGTCAAAAATACCCATAGGCTATCTCCACTCTACAATGCCGTTTGCCTGTATCTTTCGAAAACGTAGTAATTCATACACACTTGATAGTCTCTAAGTCTAACAACTATTAAATAACAGTTAAGACAGCAAATAATTAAAAATTAAACGAAACAATAGAACTGCGCGGATCCATGTGTGACGAAAGGGCATATGTATCGGCACGAAAATAATTGAACTATACATTATGCTAACTGGTGTTAAATAATAAATACCTGTAACTACGTCATGTGTACGTACGGCCTCGACAATTTTACGATGTTTTAGTTGATTCACATCTCTTGACACTGGGTCAAGGTGGCTGTCAAAGACGAGTGATTATCGTAAGGAACTATGTATGACAATGCTCTTAACTTAATCATCTTACTTCAAATAGAATCGTCAATATCATACGTGTTGTCATTACGTACACATAATAACGATCTGTATATGTTATGCATGTATAGAGGCTAACTTTCGGTGCATCTTGTTTCATTTTACTGTCGTGTGGTGTCTGCCGCCTTTAGTGTAGCACTACCCGATCTCTTCCCGTAGGTGTCGTAAATAACGGATAAGGGATTACAAAGCCACCACCACAAGCCCTGAGTACCTATACCAACTCTAATATAGTGGAATATTCAATAATTGATCTTCGGCAGGGTTGCTCTACGTTACAGGGCCTACCCAAAGAAGGTAACTGCTAAGATTTAGCGTCGGACGGTAGAGGCGACAGACATCCTATTGCAGGATTTCTTATATTGCGCATAACACCCTTAACGGCCCCTCAAGGTATCTGTTGTGTACACAGACATTATATATTCATTATTCATTTTAGATTGTTATTTTTTTTTATGTACGAAGGCGGCAGACGAGCATACAGTCCACCTGGTGGTAAGTGGATACTGTCGCCCATAGACATCCGGGATACATGCCAACATTAGTCCAAAACGACAAATGTTGGCACGCCCTGGGATGCGCTGCCTACCTTTGGAGATATAGGAATGGATTTGGAGAAAGGGTTGGGAAAATGGGGAGGGATAGAATGGGATGGGAATGGGCTCTGGCACATCTCACTCACTACCGAAACACGTACGTACATTGGGGAAATACGATAAAATGTGAAATGCAGTACATTTCAAGGTAAGTCTTCTGTGACCCAACCGAACAAAGCGAGAAAGATGAAAATATTTTTATTTTTTTCTTGAAACACAACGGTGCTATGCTTGACACGGAGATAGCCAGGTTAAATGAGGAAAAATAATGAATTATCTTTTTTTTCAAAACAAATTCAAAGTAGAATTTGTGGCTATAAAATGTTTTATTCTACTTTCTGAGACTCGTATACCTTCGTTAGTTACTTATGTAAACTTACCAACTATAACATAACCACCGTAACATTATTGCAATAGTAATGTGTTATATTTATTCTTCAAAAATTACCTAATGAGCATAGTGTCTTGTTTCTGCAGTTTCATCAGCGCAAAACGTACAGTATATTTAGGATTGTAACATAAACATGTGGCCACACTCGCGTCATTTTTGCTAATTTGATTACATTACGATATTTAACTGTAGTCCCTTGGAATTATTAAATTACAATAGATTACTTTTCTTTAAGATTTTCACGTGTTGCACATATCTATTAATCGTGTTACATTGAGCGGATCTTCAACTAAGTGACTCAATCAGTTCGTGACCATGATTGATGCAACCCAATCATATCAATATCAAAAATGGGCATCCGCGGTATATGCCAACTTCAGTCCAGAATCGGGAGGGATGGGACAGAATGTGATGGGAATGGTTTCTGGCATATCTTACTCATTACCACCACTTTACCGTATTGCCGGTAAAGTCGGAAATGCAGTACATTTCAAGGTAGTCTTCTGTGAGTGAGGGGTAACGACCCCAGTCGAGTGAGCCCAGTGGCTGTTAAATTGCAGCGTACACCCTCCCTCTCAGTAGTACTTTGCTCTTAATAACAAAATATAAGGCAGCTTTTTTAATTATTTGTTAAATTTATTTAGGTTGCCCGGCTGAAATAGGGGTTTTAAGCGAGTAAAGTAATGATTTTAGTCTAAACATGTAAACCATACACACAAACTTAACTCATCTGAGATAGATAGATAAATTCTTTATTGTACCAAAATGTGTGTACAAAGGCGAACTTAATACTATATAGCATTTTTTTCCAGCTAACCTTTTGGTGGTTAAGAGCAGGCTAAGGGTAGTGCCGCTAAATTAGCGTTTTGAGACTATTACACTAAGTACATAAATACAACATAAATATAAATTTACACACACAAACATGCATATATACATGTATACATACATACATAAAAATATAAATAAAATAATAATAAACATATCAGTCATTCGCACTGTTTGAGTAAAAAGTGTTCAGATACACGCGAGAGTGAGCGATAAAAGAGTTTGTTGAATTTACTTCGTTAATCTGCTGCGTACGAGTAAGATGATAATATCAATTTGTACTTACTCGGAGAAGATTAAGGTCGCTCGTTTCGCGTCATCGCGGCAAGTTGTAATTACGGAGGTAATAATTTACTCTGTCGTGGAGGCAAGCCATGTCCCTCGCACGGTTGAACTTTGCCACGTACTTTGAAGCAATTTTCAATATCGTATGAGAATTAAATATTCCGAGTATTTCTGTTTAGTGTCTATCTTTGATAAAGATATTTATATTATGTGACTTGTAATATAAGTAGTCCATCTAAATAGATGATTTTAAACGAATTGCCTCCTGCTCTCGACAATGTAAAAACCCACCATAGTCCCAGTTGGAAGGGAGATTTTCCTATTTTTCGTACATTTATGACAAAAAGCGTTTATACAAAATTTATGGAACTTGATGAGCCCTATCTAATGACAGTTTGTACACATAGTTTGTAATTGAAGGATTATTTTTCTGATATTTTTGAAAAGTTAATCTAACTGAGAATATAACTTTTAACCCAGAGAGAAACTATTTGTTTACCAAATTTAATTTCGATGAGGTAAAAAATGCTCCATGCAGTAGATACTTTGCTCTTGATCCCACTCCAAACATTACCTTGTCTCTCATCCTACACTTCCTCAAGGAGAAATGCGAGGTTTAATGGGATGAAGACAACTCTTCATCCCTTTACACTTTCTGTTTCCACTTACCTCCAAATGGACTGTCTACTGGTTTATCACCTTCTCATCGTAAAAAAATCTAGTGCTCTAAGGCAGGAGTCAAAATACGGCCCGCGAGCACTTGCAATCCGGCCCGCGGCAGCGAGCTGGACACGCCTGACATCGGGCCCACCCACCACACTTAACTTGATTTTATAATTAAACAAAATAATAATCAGATATTTTTATCAGTAAAAAACGGAATCACTTTTAATGAGATTTATGTAGCTGTGATTTTTCACAGACAATTGTTTGTAGTTGTGAATCCAGTTTACTAGTGCCAATTATCGAAAGAGACTTAAGATGGTCATCAGTTAACTTGGATCAATTTCATAAACAATAAACAGATAATAAACAATTTCAAAGTCTAAAACGTATCCTGTCAATGTCCAGTCCCATCGGAGTATGTCAGGAGTCGCTCATTAGAGATATTTACTGAGGACAGAAGGAGACTCCTTGGAAGCACACAGTCCTTCACTTTTATTTGATTCCAATAATCAAATAAAAACTCAACTTCTCTTCTCAAGTTCCCGAAAAAAGTCCGTTTCAAGTTTTAATCGATTCCTTTTTTTACTTTGCAGGTAACGTATAATAACAATTAATTTTAATATTTTTTTTTTTTAGAATAAAGGCGGCATACTATACTATCCACCTGATGGTAGGTTAGAGGATACTGTCATTCATTGACATCCGCGTACATGTCAACATCAGTCCAGAATGACAAACGTTTGGCACGCCCCCGGATTCGTTGCTGCCTACCTTTGCAGATTAAGGAATGGATTGGGAGAAAGGGTCGGGAAAAGGACTGATAGGATAGAATAGGATAGGAATGGGTTCTGGCATATCTCACTCACTAACGAAACACGTACACGAAGATTAATAAGATTCAAAAACTGATTCTAAAGATCATCAAAAGGAAGTTTATTCGCTTCCCAACTCACAGGCTCTTTCAATTATGCAATGTATTGACTCTTCCTAAAACATATCTATGGCAATCCATAATATACCTCTCATCAGGACAATACCCCAGCTCACTCCGCCAGACAAACGAAGCAATTTATGAGTATTGTAGAGTTAATGGGTCATCCCCTATACAGTACCGACCTTCCGCCTTGTGATTTTTATTTATTCTCTAAAATTAAGGATAAACTCAGGAATATGTTTTATAAATGCAGAAGAGGCAGTAGCGGCCTTCCAAACTGCTGTTGAATAGGTGCCTAAAGAAGAGTGGGCTGAATGCTTCACACAATGGTTTCATCGCATGAAAAAGTGTAGCGATTGTCGTGGAGAATACTTCGAAAAGCAATGAAACCACTTCCATCTTTAGGAGTATGTCTGATTTCATTTTGGACATTCTAAAAACTTTCCGTGTCATCCACGTATGGTGAATACAGATGGCCTCTTCGTTTTTTAAATGAACTTACGACATTTACTAAAAATACGGGCTAATTTACTAAAATACAAAAATTTGTGTATACGGGCTAAGAATCATAAGAAAAACTTAAAATCAATGTCCTCGCGACTTTATTTAAACAAATATCTCCGAAATACTGTCTTGAGCGGAAGGCTGTGTTGTATTTGTCATTGTCGTGTCAGTACTAACATCCGAACAAACTCATTTATTTGATTTGTTTATTATGTGCAATGGGGTCAAGATAACTTTTGGCAAGCGCTATTTAATATTATAAACTGTTCATATAGTTGTTTTCATTGACTACATCTAGATGTTACTATGTACTTGTGTCACCCTATAATGTCCCACTGCAGTGCACAGGCCTCCCCTAGTAAATCACTTGGGGGTTTCGGGCCCTCATCCACCACGCGGGCCCAGTGCGGATCGGTGTAAACAAACACTCCAGATTTTTTTATTTCTGGAGCATGCAGCATCCAGATTGTACGGGTCGAGGATTTGAACTCATGATCACACAAATGTGAGTCGAGTTATCACCGCTCTTGAGGATACTATATGATCAGGAGGTTACTATTTTTTTATAGAAAGAAGTTGGCAGACGAGAAGGCAGTTCACCTGCTGCTCAATGCATACTGTCGCCACCTGACATCCCCGGTACATGCCATCATCAGTCCAGAATGATAAACATTAGCACGCCTCCGGGATGTGATGCCCACTTTTAGAGATTTAGGAATGGATTTGGAGAAAGATTGGGCTAATGGGGACGTATAGGATAGGATGGAATGAGATTGGGCTCTGGAGTATCTCACTCACTATCGAAACACGAACATACATTGTAGTCCTCTGTGAGAGAGGGTAACTAAGTCAGTCGAGTGCACCCAAAATCCCATGGAGAATGCATGCTGCAATCCCACAGCCTTGTTTATAGTTTATAGTTGTGAACAGATCTCTTCAACTCACTTCAATTCACTTGTCCTTGTAGTTAAGTTATGCCAAAGAAAGACGTACAAACTGGCAAGTACGTCCATCGCTAATAAGATTTCCGTTTTTACTGAAATCCTGGACGGTAATTAAAATCATTTCCGTTCATTTGTGCAACGGTACGAGACCGTTTCCATTGCAGTTTCGAATGCGTTTTCTGCAACCAGCATTCAAGTGCAACGTATAATTTAGGCACGTAGACATTCATTCAATGTAATAATAGCAAATAGAAGCATGTTAGTAGATAAATTATAGGATAGTTACCGTCATTTATAAATAAATGGTCTTTTGAAATCCGCGAACCCGTGGTTCTTGGGTTAGTGGAAGGAGGACTATAGTTAGTGATGATTTAGAGCGTAGACTTGAATTAGACAGTGGAGCTCCACGTGCAGCTTGCACGAAAGTGCACAAGACAAAAAGTATAAATCAACGATTCTCAGTTATTAATTTGTCTATCATATTTATAGGCACCTCATGCTGTCTTCACATTTCCAACTTTTAGTATCCAACCACTAGGAGTATTACTCTAAGCAAAGTAGGGTGAGGGAACGAGAATAGAAAGACTATGCAAGTTACGCAAAATATGAATTGCCTTACCCAACACAGTGAAACATTGGCGATGCTTGCTTGTTGTGTTCCGATAGGGGGAAAGGTAACTCCTACAATTCCTGGAAGGTATAAAAGTATCACTGATCTTTTCTAACCTCCTCCGTTTTATAATTAGCGCCCCGTCTCGATTTCGCTGAGGTGACATTACGATTCCCTAGGGAATCCAAACATAGTAGGTTCATTTTCATGTTCATTCGCATTAGTAGGTATTGCTTTCCAAAAAAGAAATATTTTTTAAACTAGGTTCAGTAATTTTAAAGTGTACCTCATACATACCAGGCTACTCTGAAAGCTCGGTTTTGATGTTTGTCAATTAAAACTATCCATATTTTTTACGAGCTGAATCAAAATATCGTGTCTCATTAAAAAATGGATATTCGACGGGAACATTTCTGAAGATTCTTTCAATAGACTTCAAATGACGTTTACAGATAAGTGGCCTTCTAAGGCAACTGTGTATCGTTAATACAATGAATTTAAGTGTGGTCGACTGAGTTTGGCTGACGAAGAAGAAGCGGTTGTCCTTTAACGGCTGTTATGGTAGAAAACGCGGTGACAGTGAAAAATGTATTTTTTGAAAACAGGCTAATTATATACGAGGAGATTCAGGAGAGATTGCAGATTGAATTGGGCTGTATGAAATATTACACGGGCATCTATGAGTCAGGAAGATGTCGCTGGGTATTGCAGAACCTCACCGAAGCTAACAACAAGTTCGTGTCGAATGGTGTCGTGAAATGATAACAAAATTTGAAGCAGGGTCGTCTCAGCGGGTTTATGACATTGTCACAGGTAACGAATCTTGGATCTACCAGTATGATCCAGAAACTGACCTGGAAAGAATTTAATCGCAACTTTTTTACTTTTATCTGGCTACCCGATATCTGTACCTTTATGATACCAAAGCAGCATTAACACAGAATGATACGTAGCCACGTGTTTGCCAAACATTTTTACTGCAGTGAGTAACAACCGTCCAAACACAGGTAAACACAGGTCTCTGCGGACTGCTGCTGCACCACGACAACGCGCCCACTCAGCGCGTTGTCGTGCGCTTAAAACGAGGGAGTTTTTGAACAGTACTTTAATCGAGATTAAAGATTTAGGCTATGCTCCAATTACGTTCCTGACTTGGTACCTTGTGACATTCTTATTTCCCAAAATTAAATTATAAAATTAACTAAAAATGAAGCGGTTCTCGTTGCCGGAAGACGCGCTGGCTACGTTTGAAGAGGCTGTGAATGAGGTACCCGAGGAAAAAAATGTTTTCAAAATTGGTCCAGACGCATGAAACTATGTATACTAAACGCAAATGGTAGACGCAACATTTATTCAAGAGTACTTTGTAAAAATATAATAAACAAAATTGGAACCCGTAGAACATATTTTTTTTCTTTTTCACAAATTTTTCTGTGTTCGCCGTGTGTAACCAAAAAACGAAATCAGTCTTTTACTAAAATTAGTATATTAAGGTAGCTGCCTCCGTTGCAATATTTAATACAAAAATTTCGACATTGTTATTTTGATATTATGTATTTAATATGATACATGTGTCCATGGGCGGCGGTAGCACTTACCATCAAGTGGGACCGCTTGCTCGTCCGCCCAATTGTCTATAAAAAAATAGTCATGAATTTCTGGATTATTGATCAGCTAGGATGTTCGAATCTTAGTATTCTTGAATTTTTATTAGTTAGTTGCCATCAGTGGAGGATTTTTGGACTATGATGTTCTATCCATTGATCAATTTCGGCCTTGAGTATACGGTTAACTGATCGCCACTATTTATCCAGGATCAGTTATCAAAACATATTTGTAGCAAAGGAATCTTGATAAATTTAACATATTGCGAACGCACAAATATTACAAGAATTCAAGCAAATCGGGTATCAATTAAAACAAGTTTCCTCTGGCGGTGAAACTGGTCACTTTCTTAACTATTCTCACTACCCTTTACGTAACAAGCTCCATAATAGTAATTCCCGTTTATAACGTAACAGTTGGTGTAACGTTAATGCAATAAACGTTTAACGCAATCTTATATTTTTTTAATACGTTTTCTTGGCAAAATTTTAATGCAACACTGGTGTTCTTCATATAACTGGTTGATTAATTAAAAATAAAATAACGTTGGCGCCAATTAGTTCATTTTAAAACTGAAACGACATTTTCTTGTTATTTTCGCAACGGTATGTATTATAGCCAGTAGTAAATTTAAAGGAAACTAATTATTTGATTTGTGAGTTAATATCTTTGATAAGTCTTATAAATCAGCTTATTAAATATTTAACAGACTTAATAATATTCTACCAGAATTAAAAATTATTCTGTTAAAAAAAATTGAGCGGCCCCTTATCACCATTTAATAGATTTAATTAAATGTTTTACAGCTAAATAAACTGGGTTGATTATTGCAGAATCTAATCTATATAAAATTTTATTATTGTACCGAATAAATTATTGATTACTCAGATGCATTTAAACAGCGAATAGAAGTAATTTTATTTCACTGGTTATTATGTTCCTCCTATCGTATTAAATGGCACACCTCTGAAAAGAGTGACCAGCTTCAAATACTTGGGTCATAAAATAGCTGATGACCTCAGAGACGACCTTGACATTGAAAAGGAGCGAAGGCCAAGGACTCGGTAAAGTAAGGTAATATGCTGACTCGTAGGTTTGCTCGATGTTGCAAAAAAGTAAAATAACACTTTAAAGCCAATTGCCAATCATTTTATTCGAATAGCCTATGGGTCAGGTATACTCAACGGTCCTGCAGCGCCCTTCGCATTCAATATAACAACGCCTTCAGAATGTTGCTGCGGCTTCCCCGCTTTTGTAGCGCATCAATTATGTTTGCGGAGGCACGTACAGATAGATGGCTTTCAAGCTACCATGAAATAAAAGGCAGCCTTGTTGATGAGCAGTGTGGTGGAGCGGCAATAGCATCCTGAGAACGATTGTGGCCAAGGCCGACTGTCCCTTCCAGACGCAGTGAATGAAGCTGGTATAAGTTAATATTAAGTTAGGTATAAGATAATGTTAAGTACTAACATTAGTTTAAGATGTAACTTACTAACGATATCTATGGACATCGTCCGAAATAAATTATTATTATTATTCGACTGGTTATTTGACAATTTGACTATCTCAAAAATATTCTGATAGGTCGATTTATTGAAAATACTCGTGAATTTCGATTGAGGTGGGTGGAGCTTAGGTCGCGAAAAGCCAATTAGTGTACAAATCTAATGTATTTAGAATTTTAATTTCTCTATCATTGACTCGATTAAATTTAATTTTCAATTACAAATGCATTTTTATTTCACCTTTGCATAAAAAAAAGCATATGAAATACTATACAGTAAATAAAAGTAAGACTTAATAATAAAGTTTTCGGTGTTTTTCCCGTTGAAAATTAACTTCAGGTTTTCTTCTTGTATCGCATAATACTCTTAAGCTGATCAAAAAAGTATTATATGCAGCTCACGGTATACCTATCAAAAGTATTTTAAACCTTAAGAATGTATATTTTGTTAATCGTTTCAGTTTAGAGCAGTTCATAACAAAAATAACAGCTTTTTCGCTTTGTTCGCTTTCATCGCTTATCAGTCAATTATTATCGCTTATCAATTTATAATTACGCTAATCAAAACTCAATTATAACACTAAGTTAAATTAAAATTTTGTTTAAATTATAAAATCTGTGTTATTTTATGTATTCTATGTTTAAATCTCTAATAAGTTTTTATCTGTAATAAACGTAATTAACCTAATCTACAATATACATCAAACAAACGACTGCATTAAAGAAAGAAATCTATGTGTACGTACGTTAAAAGACCTTAAATTGATTTAAATATAAACGTCAGGTGAGTGTCAAGTCGGTGAGCACTGTTTCCGTTCTGCTTTATTTTTTTTACATAATGAATTCGTCGCGCGCTATGAAACAAAATATTGCGTGCATTCGTGAACCGGCAGCGTTTCTGAACGCACCCGCTGACAATAGTTCTTTCGAAATATTCGCGCCATAATAAGATAACATTGTCCTTTGTGAAAGAAAAGCATTTTATAATAAATGCATCAAGTGTTGTGATATTTTTGGATTTCAGAAGATTATTTCAGCAATAATGACTATCTACAGCAAAATTGTTCAAATTATATTAGTCAGTGTATAATTTTTTTGGCGAAAACGTGACGTAGAAAACCAGATTTGAGGTTTGTGTCATCTTTTTATTTCAAACTATTTTTTAATTAAAATAGCGAGTCTAGATTTGTAATCCAGATTGTAACTAGAATTAATGACTTGGTCAAAACATTAGTCAGTATAAACTGATCAAAAATTGATAGTTTTTAAATATTGATCGGAACAAACAAACCTACACTACATTATACTGCACATGATCTTAACCGCGTCACTTAAAATTACACTAATGTTTTGTAACAGTTTTTTTTTTTATATTTTATTTATTGGTTAGTTAAATTTATTTTATATAGACTTAGTACCGGTACTAAGCTTAAATTGTTGCTCATTTTACATATTGGACTTTTTGGTGAGAACTCGAGAAGTGAATTTTTGTTCGATTACTATGAAAATTGTGTATTGTATATTTTGTGATTTAATAGATGATTATTATTAAAATTCAAAGTGTTTTTGTGCATAATGTTTGTGATACTCAAATAAAAGCATAGGACTGCTCCTTTCGTGTTCTTTCAATGAGTCCTCTTCTGTCTTCAGTAAACCTACCATCGCTTTACTGAGCTACTCCTAACTTATTTCTACGGGACTGGACGTTGACGGGATACGCTTTACAATTTTTAAATTGTTTACTGCAAAAAACTTGACAACGGCAGAATATACAAATTACACCATTGACATATATAAAAAGAAAAAATCTTTACCTATTTTCTTCTCCTTATTGCTTTCTTAGAAATAAAAAGTAAAAATATAATAAATAGCGTCCCACTACAACCTTATATAACGTCGGCACAGGCCTCCCCTAGTAAATCACTTAGGTGTTTCGTGCAATGGTCTAGATTTTTTTTTTAATTTTCGTGCACGCCGGATTCCTCGCGATGTTTTCCTTCACCGCCAATCTAGTGATAATTTAAAAATCAATGTCAATGACAATGTCCTAATGAGAATAATGTTTCTTTGAACCTAAATAAATAAATAAATCTTAAATCGAACAAGCTAGCAAATACTAGTATTTATATAGATCGTAATAGTTTTACATTCAACAGAAAACTAACTAAAAGATCGATAACTATAATAGAAAGTCACTGTTAAGTCCTTATTGTCGCGTAAAGATCGTAGCCACGGAACAACTTTACAAAATTTGTAAAATTTTATTCTTACAAATCAGGTTTAGCTTTACCTATACTTGTTGTAAACACAGGAAAAAAAAACGAATTTATTATAAATTAGCGACCCGCCCTCGCTTCGCTTTTTTTCAAAATTTTATTATAAGTTCTTTTTTCAAAATTTTATAGTAAAATATAGCCTATATTAAACACGGATAATGTAGCTTCCTATTCGTATTATATTCCTATTATATTAGTATAGACTAGCGCGCACATTAGAGTATAATTTTCGGTTTTAAAATTTGTTTAGGTATTACGTATTATAAAATACCTCCTTCCTGCACCTGTTTCTGTCGAGGCGGACCGGTTGCTCGGTTTATCTAAAAGGGCAGTAAGCCTAGACTTCGTGACATAATAAGTAGGTATAGGGAATTATACACTTCCTTAGTTCATTATTATTAAATGTTATATTGTTAAAAAGTAAATGTTAATAAGGAAGTAGAATCGAATCAAGGTGGCAGCGAGTTTGAACACATGCAACGGCAAGCTTCAAAGTTGTTAAAATAATCCTTCATTCATTACAACGTTTTTTTGCCATTTGCAACCAATAAAGCGACTAAAGTTTCGGCATTACAAACTGAAAAACAAAATACAGTTGTACAATAACATTATTCTTGCGGTGTGCGTCAAGTTGGCGTCCCCATCCCATTACACTTCCCATATTACTCATTCCCATTCCTTTCCAATTGTTTTTACTACAATGATCCATTTCTAAATTTCTAAATGCAGACTGCGTATCCGGGGACGCGCTAACATTTTATGTTTTATGCGTGTTACTCTTGCACGTATCGCGGATGTCCATGGGTGGACAGTATCCATTTACCACCAGGTGGACTGTCTGCTCATCTACTTCGCTTTTTCTATAAAACAATATACACGTCAAACCCACAACCCCCCCCCTCTTTTTGTATTTTGGACGCACAAATCAACTTTATTCTGTACGAGTAGAGTTGTATATAGAGTAGTAGTTATATAATCCTTACGTGATTAGTAACTATTTGCTACATAAATCGTATTGAGTACGGGCATTGCAGGTATAGTGATTAGGTATAATTGAAAAGCTTGTAAAGTCATCTATTACACTGTTGCGCGAAGGTCGGCTAATTACATAGGAAGCTACTTGTCATTAAAAATAATTTACATATTCTGAGATAACGATCGTGTATAACAATCATATCCGATATCGTACTTCGATACAGCAGAATCTTAAGATATTCTAAAAGCTGTGTAGAAAACTTTCAGAAAGCTGAACTGATTTTGATAAAGTTTCAAAAATACAAATGATGCCTATTTATGTGTACAGAGACAATAAAAAGTTGTAGGTAAAGTGGCATGTTTACCTTATTCTTGTTATTACATTATACATGACCTTTACAATCATGTAAATAAACAAGGAAAGACCTAGATCTCCAATGAACTATAAGTGCGATTCAAAATCGCCTCAGCTTGTGTATTCGCTCTAATTCTATCCTCAAAGCAAACACAGAATTTAGAAATCGCAGTATTTTACCTTGAACTAACAGATATTCCGATTAATTTAACACACAAAGAAGTGGGTTTCTACAATCTCCGAAAACAAGTTGCACGAACATGATGTATATGTATGTATGTATATGATGTATGCGAATGGGTTGTTGGTAACATCAACATCAATTTTATTTTAACACTAGCGACCCGCCCTCACTTCGCTTCGGTTCATTAAATTTAAAACAATCTGAATAAGATATTTTCCTGCCCTAAAATGGAGCCTATATTTTAAGTTAGACCTCTAGCAATACATCGGTGAAAACTGCATTCAATTCCATGCAGTAGTTTTTGCGTGATGCGTGTACAAACAGACAGACGAAATTTCTAAAAACTGTTGTTTTGGCTTCTGTTGCTCTAATAAAGACCCCCCATATTAGTTTTTTTTCAATATCTATAATGTACAGACATCGGCCTGCTACAATTTTATTATATGTATAGATTACAACTTTATGAAATCTTTTTAGAATCTGTTTATATGTTTCTTATCGTGTTCATTAAATAATAGGTACAATTTTCATGTGCGATGCGGCGCGCGGCGTTAAGTTACAATTAAGTTAGCACCGCGCGCCGCGTCGTTGTGGTTATGAAGTCATGGACTCTAATTATTTATTCTTTTCAGGACTAATTCCTTGAAGTCGTCAAAAGTCGTCAAATGAAGTTAAAATTAACTTGCAGACTGATTGATGGATCTCTCTTAATTCATGTAAACATCTCTTTGTGACAGTGTTTTAAAATCTGTGGCTCAAAAAATATTTTGCCGGTTGCCTATGGCAACACTTTTTATTTTATAAAAGAGATGGCAGACGAGCGAGCGGGCCACATGATGGTATGTGGTCACCGTTGCCCATGGACATCTGCAACATCAGGGGATATGCGGATGCGCTGCCGACATTGCATAATCCAGCTCAGAACACTACTTTATTTTTGACTATGTATCGATTAGGGAAACCTTAAAATTGTTGTAAGGTTAAAAATACAGTAAATTTATAGTTATCTCAATTTGCTTTAGTAGTTTTCATATACTTAACTGCATACGTCACAGTTCAGTAGACTAACATTGTAGAACAGAAAACGCATCTCTATAGTTTTATGACGTCACAGTAATAATTAACTTTAGAGTTAGCAATTAAATTACGTGGTTAAAAGATTTTTTGTTATACTCTGTTTGTTATAGCCAAATCCTGACTCAATCCCTGAAAACTTATTTTTTTCTTTTTTTTAATTTTTAATTTATAAATATTTACTTTTTAGTTCATTGTATTAACCCGACAGACATTCAGACATTTTTTTAATTACATATTTACAGTGGGAATAAATATAAATTTTTCTTTTCACACATCAAACTATATTTGCGTCGTGTTATTACTCGTATTTCAGAGACATTAACAACCTACGACTGTAATTGTACACAAATGCCAAATTTGACACAAATTATGTAAAATTGTCTGTCGCAAAAAATGTTGTCACGACACTCCATTGTTTGTTACAACATAAACATCTTATTCAAGACTTGACGTTGTAAATACAAATTAGGTGGATACTCGAGGCATTCTAAGAAACATTGCAAAGATTGCGAATTTCATTTATAGAAATGAAATAAAATTGTTATTATCTCCTTAAAACTAACTCATAGATCTGTGAGGTCCTTTGGAAGGCTTACATTGGGACATAGGTCCAACAAGTCCGACATAACTCCAACATAACTCCAAAGAGTCTCCCCTTTGGAGTGAGTTTACTATAAATGTGTAGTGGAGTACACCTATCGGAACTTATTAAGTCTCTATACTCTATAGAAGTATAAAAACAAATCCTACTTGGTGCAAAACTAATAGAAATAGAAATAAATAAACGAAATTGAGTTATAGCTACAAATAATAATGAAAAAATAATTTGTTTAGTTTATTTAACGGGGCTGTTGACTACGGCACCTTCCATGATCAAAGTCTCGTAATTAATTTAGCATTAGACATGTGGTAAATTGCTAAACACTAAATGGGCGTCTGTCGCTAGAATGAAATCTCCTAAGATAAGTTCCCCTGTTGTATATACAATATACATACACAATTTTGTTAACCTCTTTTTATGTAATAGCTTCGTTCGCGTGCTCACTATTCTGTAGAACTATCCCACGTGAACCTTAGTTTTGAAGCCTATGTTCTTTTCGTGGTCCTCAAAATAATTCCGTGCAAAATTTCAGCTCGATTCGTCGATCGCGTGATGTGTGAAAGTATTTCAAACAGACTCGTTTCAGTTTTATATATACTTGTTAGAATTTTCATATGTGTACAATAAAATTTTTAAAATTTGAATATCGATCATAAAATGCAATAGGTTTTGCAAAATTGTTGCTACTTTTACTATAAAACTGAGTCAGTTTACTGGTAGACCAACTGCCCTTGGGAAATGGGCCAGCTAGCATTGTGTTATGGTAAACGTTAGCTAAGTTGGTGTCATGTCAATAAACAATTATGAGAATTCCCTTCCATTGTCCTTTGCATGGCATTGTAAGTATAATAAGTTAGATCTAAGTAATTATTCTTTGTACTGCATTTCCAAGAATTGAGATATTAATTTGATAGTCATAAGTCGTGTCATCGATGTAAAAAAACAACGCTATAAAGATGCGCTTGCGCTATTGCAATTGTAATTTTGAAAAACTACAGTTCCACTACAGTTCTTAATTACTTTTATTATTTGCTTGATTTATTTATCACCAATTGATCACAATTCAACATATAACTATAAAGCTGAAGGCATGATCCAGTCAAAAAGGTGGAGGGATTATTTATTTATTGTGCGTTTTAAAAAAAATATTTAGACAAATTTATACAGCTTTTAATTATTTTTTTAATGTACGGTATACTGTCGTTATTTTTAAATTACTGAATCAATTTGGTCGATCTACGAAATTAACCTAGATATAGATATGACTACGTAAACTTAACCGAGATATACCAATATTGTACCAAATTCTGTGTTAATTCGAGTCCTTAATCTAAATACATTCCTACATCTTTAAATGCAGGCAGCGCATCCGAGGGCGTGCCAACGTCTGTCATTGATTGTGGATTGAAGTTGACATGTACCGTGGATGTCCATGAGCTACAGTATCCACTTGCCATCAGGTGGACTGTATGACCGTCAGCCGTCTTCTTCCTATAAAAAAAAATTGAACTGTTTTCGAAATTTTATATTCATTCATATTTTATCTTTGGAATTCGAAAGTCGTAATCTGAGTAGATTAAAATCTCCCTAAAAATATTTTCTTAGTATGTACTATGTAAGTATGTATGTATGTAGTATGTATGTATGTAATTAACGCCGCGAACAATATATACGGTTAGCGGACCAGCGTTTACTCAGTTCCCAGATTAATAAATAAATTAGATCATAAATTGAAAACAAATATCAGCGAAAATAATTTAAAATATAAATTAAAAAAAAATATTTCTTGTCCAAATTATAATTTGTTCACTGCTCACAGGTAGGTTTTTAATGTCTCGACTACTGATTCCAGCAGTACTTGTATCTTAGACAAACCTGTATGGTTTATTAGATACAATCTAATAAATACAATGTTAAATATCTAAATTAGATACAATGTTAGCTTTATACTTATCCTTTGTAAATTTAGTAATAATAATAATAAAAAAAGTAAAAACATATTTAATCTCGACATTCTGTTGTTTGGTTAAAAAAGAAATATAGGTAAATAAAACACCAACCAATCAATCAAACATTTTTGTTTTCTCATTCATTTTGAATTCCTCATAACATTTGTTTTTACTGTCGTGTACGTACGTGTCGTGTACGTAGGTACATTGCAACAAAATGGCGCTTTCATATCTCACATCTGCTACGTCACAAAATTACGACAACATTTATAAAGCAAGTGTTTTTTTCGTGTTAATTTTTTATTAGTGCCTAACACTTGTGTTTTGTTCAGTTTCATAATCAAAACTCAGATAAGTTAAGGCCACGCACTCACTTTTCGTTTAACTTTCGGTACGATAAGTGTAGACAACACGCTAACGACGCATAAGCACAGAATAACTAATAGTGCAAGTAGCATAAGGTCCATTTTACGCCTTCCCAATACTATTTATAAAATCAGGCATTTTTTGTCAAAAATCCCTGATTATTTATTATCCCTGTCGATAGCATAGGAAAATGGAGAATGTTCCATAGCTGTTGCTGAGAAAATAATTAGTAACACTCCTATGTAACTTGATAACAAAAAAATAATAAGAGCTACTACACCTTGACTCGATTTTATACTTTCTTAAGTCTTTTAATTTTTCAGAAAGTACCTTTCGATAAAGATGCAAAAGAGAAACAGTTTTGAGCTTAACGATTCCCCCGTCGGTATCTTTTCTTATTTATATTTTTCTGCTATTATATTGTTTTGTATGTGTAATGTTGGTGACATTCAAAATTGAATATCCCGAATATTATTCTGTTTTTAATAATTTTTATTTATAGAAAAAGGCGGTATACGAGCATACAGTCCACCTGATGGTAAATGGATACTGTCGTCCATAAACATCTGCGATACATGTCGACATCAGTCCAGAATGACAAACGTTGGCACGCCCCCAGATACGCTGCCTACCTTTGCAGATTAAGGACTGGAGTAAGAAAATAGGGAGGGATAGGATGAGATAGGAATGCGCTCTGGCATAACTCACTCACTACCGAAACACGTACGTACATTGGGGAAATACGATAAAGTGGGAAATGCAGTACATTTCAAGGTAGTCTTCTGTCAGAGGGGGATAACGTGGCCAGTCGAGTGCGCCTACTCACTCACTCGAGATGTGTAATTTGTTTGTCTTCCCTTTTCAGTGTATGGGAAGGGACGTCAAACGATCTGATGTTTGGTTATTAAAATTCAACGTACGAAATCTTTTTAACGGGACAGTTTTAGAGTCTTAATCGGGATGCGTCATCCAGAGTTCTAGAAATGGGACGTCCGGCGACGATTGGCAACTGTAACCCACCGTAAGCCAACAAACACTATCATCGATTCTTACACTAACTTTTCATTGTTTACGCAACATTTACATTCAACAAGAATGACAGTCGACAGTATCCGCAGACTTAATCGCACCGCACACAAAATTGACAGTCGTTCCTTTCAGGTGAACAAAGATATAACAAATTCTCTAATTTGTGGAATATTAGTTATATAATCTATGTAACTCCCAAGTTTTTTTATAAAAGAATGGACAGGAACATCTGTTGATGCTATGTGGGTGCACTGCCTACCGCGCAGAATCCTACTTATACGACAGATATACCTCTGAAAACTGGCACGATCTAGTCAAGCCTGCTTCAAAATGGAGACTATTAACCGATTTTTTTTCAACCAAATAAATAATTTAGGTGGCTACCAGAATTAATGAATAGTACATTCTAATGTGAAGGTTTGCCGGTTTCCAATTTGTGCATATGGTTGTGTACACTTAGATACTGTTTGTATCAATTAAACATAAGGCAGTGGAGGTTAGGTACGTTATTCACATCAAGGACACTTGCGAAATGCATTCGAGCTTAGGTTAACTTCAGCATATAATAGGACGTACATTAATTAGAGTACCTTTTTTATAGTAAGGGGACAGACGAGCATACAGACCACTTGGTGGTAAATGGATACTGTCGTCCATGGACATCCGCGGTACATGCCAACATCAGTACAGAATCACAAACGCCGGTACACCCCGGGATGCGCTGCCTATCTTTTGAGATGAAGAACTGATTTGGAGACAGGGTTAGGGAAATGGAGAGGGATAGGATGGCACGGGAATGGGCTCTGGCATATCTCAGTCACTACTGAAACACTTATGTACATTGGGGAATAGAATATAGTGGGAAATGCAGTACATTTCAAGGCCCGAGCAGATGAATCTAAAAAGAAATATCTTACAACAACTGCTTCTTATTACCGTCATGCAATGGGTGCCACCCCAGATCTAGACCCCCTGACTCACATCCGCGCCTTGTACAATCATGACACTTTAAGCCTAATTCACCCCATAGCAGTCATGGATTTTAAAACATTTTTCGAGGGTGGAAAAAAAAAAGAAAGGGTAGTTTTATTATCTGACAGAATCAGTTTTTTTTATGTACGAAGGCGGCAGACGAGCATACAGTCCACCTGATGGTAAGTGGATACTGTCGCTCATAGACATCCACGATACATGCCAACATTAGTCCAAAACGAGAAACGTTGGCATGCCCCCGGATGCGCTGCCACCTTTGGAGATATAGGAATGGATTTGGAGAAAGGGTTGAGAAAATGGGGAGGGATAGGATGGGATTGGAATGGGCTCTGGCACATCTCACTCACTACCGAAACACGTACGTACATTGGGGAAATAGGATAAAATGAGAAATGCAGTACATTTCAAGGTAGTCTTCTGTGAGAGAGGGGTAACGTGGCCAGTCGAGCGCGCCCAGCGGCTGTTGGATTGCAGCGTGCACTCTCCCCCTCAAAAAGTTAGTACTGTTTAGTAGCATGTGCAAGACAAATTATGTACTCACTCCCTTCGTGGAAGAGGTCCTAACATCAAGCCACTTAATGACCACGAAAATAAGAGACATTGAAGGTCGAATTTGGAGTTAAAATGTCAATGACAGCGACGTGTGTCAAGGTCAAGAGTCACAAAGTAGTGTATGAATTTACTTTAAAATTTATACATATATTAGATTCTTACCTATGAAATTGCGGTTTTATATGGAAAAATTTAAATATCTTTTTGTATGAAAATTATGTATTTAATTATTGAAAATATTGTCCATTATCGATAAATGCACTTTTGCCATTTTAATGGAGGTTGATTGATGTCTCTGCTATAGAACTTGTGGGGACGGGAATCGATGAATTCTCTGAAGGCGTTTTTCACTGCCTCATCAGAGTTAAATTTTTTCCGCTGTAAAAAGTTATCCAAAGTCTGAAAAAAATAATAATCAGTAGGGAGAGGGTCTGGCAAATACGGTGTAGAGCTTCTTGTCGAAACTCCTGTAACTTTGAGACTGTCCGTCGTGCAGTGTGTGGGCGAGCATTATCATGGAGAAGCAGTGTACTAGAGCGGTCGACCAGACTCGGTTGTTTGATAGCAAGCTTGTTCATCATCGTTTGCAGTTCTTCACAGTACACATCTGCATTAATTGTTGTGCCAGATTACAAGGAGCTGTATTGGATAATACCGACACAGGACCATCATACAGTCACCATAAGTTTCTTTTGACTCAGTTTACGTTTGGGACATTATCTGGCTGTCTTCTGGGTTCTACCTTTGTGACGAAAGTTTACGATTATTGTACAGGATCCACTTCTCATCACAAGTGACAGAATATGATTCAGAATTTCTTCATTTTTGTGCCGGCTCAGCATAGTAAGGCAATCTTCGACGCGTGTTTGTAGCTGACTTTCACTAAGCTCATACGAGCTTTTCGAGCTTCTTCACTTTTCGGATTTGACAGAAATGTATCCAATATCTTTTTGTCACTTACGCCGAAGGCTGCTGTTAACTCAGACGCGGTTTGCGATTGATCCGCTTCCACTATTGCTTTCAATTCGTCCTTACCGACTTTAGTTTCCGGTCACCCACGGGATTTTGTTCTTGAGCTCGAAATTTCCGAACGCAAACGATCAAACCAAAAACCCACCGTGCGTTCGTTTGCTGAATTTGGTCCCTACACATCGCTCATGTAGCGAGCAGTATGTGCTGCGTTGCTGCCACGACGGAACTCATATTCGAGAATACCGCAAATTTTTAACTTTTCCATGGTCGCAAACACAACGATATCTCGTTACAATTTGATTTTGAAAAATAATGTCATAGCTTTAAATTGAAATCAGTTTGAATTTGGAATTACAATCTGAACGCAAGATAACTAAGTTCAAAGTGGCCACACTAAAGGTAATTTCATAGGTAAGGTCCTATTATATATATATATATATATATAAATATATATATATATATATCTGCATTGGGGTTACCATATAATGACATCTGCAATGACATATTGCAGATGTCATTCTCGCATTGCAACGGCGAGATACGTCTCTGTAGTTGGTGTCGTTCACATTGGGACAAACTATGATAAGATGCTCATATAAAAAATGCCGGTTATCGGGAAATCAGCATTATACCTACCTATGGTTCCCATAGCACCAAATCTTTACATTTTGGTACATATTTGGTATGTACCAAAATGTATAAACTAAATTGCTCAATACGAGTAAATACTCGTAGTTCGTTAGTTTGTATAATAATAGTACAATATTTCTTTGTATTTATTATATTTTTATTACTTCTTGGTTTTATTTATTTTATGTTAGTGTAAATTATATTGTAATATGCTAGACTTTGTTTACTTAAAATTAGTTTGAAATATCTACCTAAATAACAAACCAATACAAGCCCCGAGGTACTACGCGATGTCACCTCTAAAAAAGTATACTCGTTTTAAGGCCATAGATCCCTCATGCATAAGACAATCTGCATGAAGAGGCCCATGTCCAGCAGTGGAGGAAAAAAGGACTAGTTACGTTACCTGCCAGCTGGACGCCCTCCAGCCGACTGGACTGACGACTTGAAAACAGTCGCCAGTAGTGGCTGAATGAGTAGTAGACCAAGTGTCGTGGCTATCGCTGGCTTTTGGCCTATATCCAACCATGGACAAACGGGCTTATGATATATACCTAATTATTGCATTTTTAAAAGTTGCCGCAAGTGCGTCGCAACATTTGCGCAACGATGCAATCCGTCGCGCTTTGTCAGCCATGCTTCAATTAATGCCCCGCGTGTTCAACTGTTTATAGTTGTTTTTTTTTTCTGCATTGCGTTGCAAGTTCTCGGTTCATTACGCTATACTGTGCCTTTCATTATAAACTAACTTACATAATTAATGCTTTGAATAAACGAGCGAACCCCCAACAATATGTTATTCTGTTAAACGGATCTTAAAAAAATGGGGTTAAAAACGGGTTTTAAAGTTGTCTGAATTGCACCACGATTGGTCTAATCCAAAGGAAACATTGAGTAAAATAAAAAAGATTGGCGAAAATACGTGTAAAAGGCTCATTTAATAAAAGTGATTATATAAATTGATAATGGGCCGAAAGTCGTAAGCTGAACGAAACGGAATCATTATTTATTTCTTAGTTTAGGCAAATCATTGCTTATGTTTGAAATAGCTCTTTTATGTTATTAGTATTAAATTATTATTATTATTATGTGTAATTTTATTATCTATACAGATATGTAATTAGGTACTAAATCACAAGTCCTGCGGGTACTTCAGAAATTGCACCATAACATCAACAAGAGCACATCCAATCCAAGGCAAATTGTCAATGTAAAGACATCAACGGGTTGCACAAGTGCGTCCTATCCGCGCGGCGTCATTATAAGTTCTCGATCAATTTTCACCATTTGAAAATAATGTGTTACAGTAAGATTGTTGTTTGATAAAATAGATTAAGAATAAGCATTTAATAAGTTTTGCGCAGTGAAGCTCGGCTTGCTACAATGGGCTCGCTAATAATAAAGAAAACAATTGAAGCTCATACAGCGTAATAGGTTAATTTATGTATAAACAAATTATTTAAATGTTTTATGGGGTTATTTTGTTCTTAGCAAGCAATTTCTAGCGTTCGTGGCCAATCGTCTACCACGGAGAATTACAACAAATAATATGTAGATATTGTAGTTCGTAAGATTTTACATGATAATTATTGCTACAATGTTTCAAATA
The DNA here is from genome assembly GCA_943735995.1 of Sesia bembeciformis. Lineage (NCBI taxonomy): Eukaryota > Metazoa > Arthropoda > Insecta > Lepidoptera > Sesiidae > Sesia > Sesia bembeciformis. The sequence continues at coordinate 17,420,044 of OX031026.1, read as the reverse complement.
AAGTTCCTAAAACGCGCCTGTGTTTGTGTTTGCGACAAACTCAAAAAAATACATAGATTTTAAATACTTTTAATAATACCTAAATACCGTAGCGTAGAAATAATGATATAAGTAGGTATCTTTGATAATGAGGTCCAGGAAAATAAGGAAAAAATTTAATATATTGGAAATGAATTTTATATTTTGCCTTTAAAATAATCGTATTATAGAAGAAGTGTTTGTAATAGTTTACTTATATGTCTGCCCATTTCATTGCTCAACTATCGCTGTCCCAGGTTTGCTGGTAGAAATCTCTTAGTGGCTCCTAATAAGCACGCCTTTTCTACGCACTTTCTGTTGTAACTATTTTTATCATTTGTGTGTACAATAAAGTAGATAAATAAATAAAATTCGTTGAAAATCGGTGGTTTCTTTGATTATCATTATGTTAAACGCACATTTATTTCGAAGTCGACGTCTTGAAATGTTTATTACTTACAACAAACGGACCATAACTCGTGACTGCGGTCTGGTATACCGCAAAACTGTATATGAACATCTAGTGCGTATTTTTCGTAGAGCCATAAACTGAGCTTTCTCTGCACAAGCCGAGCTATGTTCATAGTGATGCCTGCGACTTCATTCGAATAGACGTTAACTTGATTCCCACGGGAACTTTATTGTTGATCTGTATAAAAAGTACCCTAAATGTTAACCGGCAAATAAGCTATAACTATGCCAATCCTTATTAATATACGTCCAGTGGTTTTTGCGTTTTATGTCTTCCTGGATGATAATAATAATAATTTTAATAAAAGGTACCTACATTTGTTGTATCATTTTCGCATAGACATCGCAATCAATATTGTAATCTTTTTTGGCTCTAGATATATAATATAATATAATAAATATATACTATAATATAAACTTATAACCATAGAGCTATGACAACTTCTAATAATTTACAAAAAAGAGTAAATGACTAAAAATAAATAAATAACTCAAGGATATGTATTCTCGATTCTCATTCGTGACTTCGTGAGTTGAAACCAAGCCAGGTATCACTGAGTTTCTACTTGAAATACGAATTTTTAAATAACCATATGCCCAACGTTGAAGGAAAACACCGTGAGGAAACCAGCACCTCCGAGAATTTAAAAAGAAAACTATTCGTACGGGACCTACGGTAATGGATTGTGGCCCGAAACCCCCTCGTGATTACCAGGAGAGATTATATAATCTTATCCTGTACGTTGCAGTAGGATGTTACAGGCTGATATCGATATTCGCTCTTAGATTACCAATTACCAATAATTTTATAATGTAACATTTCTTTCAATAGAATTATATTTCAATAGATGCTAAAACCATTCGTATTTTAATGCATAAATGTAATAAAGTTACTTAATTAATACATTGAATACTAAGAAAAGATTAATACCTGTAATTTTTATTTACATTTTTGATCTAATAAATAGCTTTGAATTTCTAAGTTTGTAAGCTGTAAAAAACATTATCTTTCTTCACTACGCCACCTTCTGAACAAAGTTTTTAGTTCGTTACAAATATATTCTTAAGGTCCACTTGATCGAATGGTTAACCTTAAAACAATGATCTCACTCCAAACCGGTATAAAAAAGCAGGTTATGTTTACGTAACCCTCACACTGTGTGTTATGTTTTTTATGTTTTTAGTGTTCCGCATACGACTTTTATCAACAGGTTTTAACTGAACTTCCCAATTTATCTTATTCCTTATTGTACGTGTTCGGTAATGAGTGAGATATGCCAGAACCCCTTCCCATACCAACCTATCCCTCTCCATTGTCCCAACCCTTATTCGAAATCCATTCCTAAGTACACTAACTGATGTGTCAATACAGACGTTTTCTCTTAATTTTTACTTTACTTTTTACTCAATACGGTGTTTTAACGTCTGTCTGTCGTTCCTTTTACGTGTGACTGTGTAAAGAGGTGAAATGTTGAAATTATTATCTATTGAAATAATTGTTTTTAAAATGAATATTAGATTCATTACTATTACATTAAGATTAATATGCTTAATTTTAACATTTATACGAATGTTTTTATTAGGAATATAGAGAATTCATGGGTACATAACTATTATATATCCAAAAAAGTAGTGATTTGTGGATTGAAAAAACCATATCAATTTTTTTCCTAATTACGTAAGTGAACTATTAAAGTTGAAGTGTGAGTAATAATATAATATATTATAAATAAAACCTATATTATATAACATACAGTACGGAACACTCTACCACGTAAGTCCAACTCAAACTTGACCGGTTTCAATACCGACAGTCTAAGGCCATTAAACCTACATTTTGAGAGACTGTTAATTCAAAAGTTGCGAATGACGACCGTGATTCAAAATTATTAAGATAACATATTGCGTAACATACTATCTCCGATACGAAATGTCTGCTTCACGAGATTGGGAGGGTGTGGGTGTAAGTTACTCCACACTCACAAGACTACCCTAAAATGTAGTACTGCATTTCCTACTTTATCCTTTTCCCACAAACTATAGTACGTGTTTCAGCACTAAGTAAGATTTGCCAGAGCCCATTGTCATTATATCCTATCTCTCTCCATCATTTCAAATCATTCTCCAAATCCAGTCCTAAATTTAAAAAGGTGGGCAGCGAATATATGACGTACCATTTGTCCGTTTGTCATTCTGGACTGATGCTAGCATATATTCACTTACCACTTATCCACTTACTGTAGCTCGTATGCCGCTTTCTTTCTATTAAATAAAAATAAAAACACCGTTTAACAATGTGCATTTCTTTACGCCATTGTCATCCCATCTAACTTAAAGTGTTTTACGCTAGTGTTCTGTGAGTGTAGGGGCTGTGGGATTACAGCGTGCACCCTTCACTGCTCAGTTAAACAGAATATTGAAACAAAAAAAAATTAAGTTAGCAAATCATAATCAAAGTACAATCTTAAGCTCAGCCCTCAGCCTCGTGGTATTATGGTATATCCCTTTGGTATTACGAGTAGATCTTTTTTGTTAAGACGCTGTTAATAATCGGATTACTAAGTATAAATAGTAGTGCGATGATATCAGGTAGTTTAACACCAGCAAAAGTGCAATAGTTGTCTTTAACGAGATCTTATAAGCATAAAATTGTACTGAGGTTCGTTACCGTTTCCTCGAAGATTTACTTGTTAGATAAAATTAAATTGCATTCACTTAATGTTGTACAAGTTGCGAACTAAACCGTGGCCTTGTTTAGCCCTTTGTGGCAAAGAAATATTTCGTTTTTGTAACGAAATGTTTCTTCTGGTTCATTCAGTGTTGATATATCACTACGATCGTTAGCTACTTGTGAAATGGTATGCTAAAGAAATATAATACGAAGACGGCACACCCAAAACATACCTATTGTTATTCATTTTAGTGCTGATGATATTCATTTTGTTATTCAGAATTTTGTTCAGAGAGCAACTTCTATAGGAAGCGTATGAAGATCCTGGCGAAATCTTCTTCACATTATTTCTACCTCAAACATCTTTCTTCTCTCATAACTGTCTTCATACATTTAAATTAAAATAATATATTGCACAATCCAGTAGTAAAATTGCAACAAAGCAGTTTTCTGTGAGTAGACCACAATCAGGATTTGATTCTACGATGCACTGAAGATGTATACTGTATGTATTGTGCCGATGTGTGGATATAAGCCGATGACCATTTTCTTGGCTTTGTTGTGTCGGCCAACTTTGGAATAGCACCATTCTATCTCTTCCCGTGAGTGTCGTAAAAGGCCACTAACGGATACCAAAGCGGCTACCACAAGTCCTGACGAGCTGCAACACCTCTAAAATAGTGGACTCGCCAACCCGCTTGACCAGAGTGGATTTGGCTATCTAACCCCAATAGACAAGATAATGTGCAGAGCTGGTAACGGAACATTTTCTACGCCACTGAATTGAAATTTCTACTTTTTTAGATATTAACAATGACGGACGCAGTGGAGGGTGGGGCCTCCTTAGCATGGCGGTTGCTCGCAACCCTCGAAGGCGGATCGCTAATACTAGCCACTTCAGCACTACTGCTGTATACAGCCAGGAACAGGGTAACTAAGAAACACAGTAGGAACGTCCACAGTGTTCTTGTAAGTATGCAAGTATTTAATTGGAACTATTTAAGTAATTATTACGAAATAAAAATGTGTATTGACTACTGTTTCAAATATTTTCAGATAACAAACACAAAAAGTTTATTAGGAAAAGAATTAAAAAGACAGCTGGAAGGGCATGGATGCATCGTCACCACAGATACAAACGCAAACATACGAACGAACGGAAACGGAGCAGCAATCAGCGGAGAGAACGGAGCGACAGTAGACGCGTTAGTAGTTGTGGGTGCACAGCCGAAGTCTGATGGTCTGGATGGAATAGCTGAATTAGTGTCTGATGATGTGTATAATAACTTAAAGGTAATCGCCTATTTGCTTACTTTTCATATATTTATTTCAAGCATAAGATAGACAGCACATCCGGGGTATGCCAACGTTTGTCATTCTTGACTTATGTTGGCATGTGTCGCTTATATCCATGGGTGACAGTATCGATTTACGATTAAGTGAAATATCTACCACTTTATTTCTATAAAAATTCTATACTCGTGAGGCAGGCTGCAATCCAACAGCAGCTAGGCGCTTGATTGGCCACGTTACCCCTCTCCCACAGAAGACTACCTTGAAATATACTGCAATTCCCACTTCTATTTTCCCAATGTACGTACGTGTTTCGGTAGTAAGTGAGATATGCCATAGTCCATTCCCATCGCGTCCCTCCCCATTACATCTGGGAGCGTACCAACGTTTGTCATTTTGGACTAATGTTGGCATGTATCGCGGATGTCTATGAGCGACAGTATCCACATACCATCAGTTGAACTGTATGCTTGTCTGCCGCCTTCGTCCATAGAAAACACTAAAAAAAACTATAACTAATTTTACTTATTCTCTACCTTTGGTGAAATTTTCAGTTTAGTGCTTTAATAACTGTTATATATATATTTCGCAGTTACTGGAGTCTCTGTCAACCGTGGTGCGGCCAGGCGGGTACATAGCATGGGCGTGCGCGGGCGCGACGAGCGGGGCGTTTAGTGGAGCGAGCGCCACCTTCGACAATGTACTCAATGCGAGCTTACAACATGTTGCTAATAAGTAAATAAAATATATTGAGACTTTACTTTCTTCTTTACGTGGGATCACGTTAGGAGGAGAATTTCCATTGCAGTTTCTTTTTCTGTAGGATGAAAATGTATATTATAGTTTGTTTTTGATTAGCCACTGACATATTTCTTCAGCCGCGTACAAACTACATGTCATACACTTATCACGTAATCAGGATTTTATCCAGGTTGGGGCAAAGCAAACAATTTTATTACAATTTAAATAGGGATAGTGTAATGCAGAAAGTCTGTCAGCTATTTCTTCCCTATGCCGGGGGGGAGAGGGGGTGGGGGGTAAGCGCCCCAACCTTGGCTACGCCTATGTGGGGTTGTGCTATTCTAATGTTGGCTGACACCACACGGTTAGAACATAATTGTTTGATAAATGATTGTGTAATCAGAATCAGTTTAAAATACGAGTATAATCGCTTTTAACTCCAGATCGCAATGTGAGCCGATTTGGTTAGCGAGGTGTGAGAACGTGGAGCGCGCGGCGGAACGACTGGTCGCCGCGCTCGTGCCTTGCGCCACGCAACAATCCGCATATACCATCAGGTAATAAAATAAAATGAGATGCTGTAACAATACTCTTTTAATTGTTAACTTTTAGCGAATTTCTAGCTAGTAATCTCTAAGAACGCTTACTGACCGCTAATACAAACCTGCTTGCGTTCTACTCATTTATTAGTAGGTACCAGCGGTGCCAGCGAGTGATTCCCGTGGGAACTCTGTAACGGATCGGAATAAAATGTATCCCAAATGTTAATCCACATTATAAGCTACTAGCGACTCGCCCTCGCTTCGCTTCGGTTTATAGGTTTTTTTTTTTCCCCAAAATTTTAAAATAAAATATAGAGCCTATATTATACACGGATAATGTAGCTTCCTATTTGTGAAAGAATTTTTGAAATCGGTTCAGTAGTTCCAGAGATTACCCCCAACATATACGCAAACAAACACAATTTTACCTCTTTATTATATGTATTAGTATAGATAACTGTGCCAAGTTTTATTAAATTAAGTCCAGTGGCTTTTGCGTGATGCGCGTTCACACAGACAGACAAAATTTCCAAAAATTGTAAACTTTACAATGATTTCTTTTTCAAAAATATTCAAAATAAACGGCTCTGTTACGACTTTATTATATGTATAGATTTAAACTTTATTGCACAAATAATTGGCATGTTACAAAAGCCGGACTTAATGCCTAACGGCATTCTCTACCAGCCCACCACCAGATTAAACAGACATCAAACAGAGATTAACAGACCAGGGGTGGCCAACTTGTAGCCACTCGACTTAATTGTGCTTTATTGGGACGAATAAAACAATAATTAGATAGTTATGCGACCAGAACGCACAGTCAGCATAAATGCGGCTGCAGCCCAAACCATTTAGTTTGCATGTTTATTAGATAAGGCCCTCGGGCATAGTTATAAGAAATTAAATAAAGTCAGTCTCATAGCGACCAGCACACGACTCGTGCATTTATTAGTTTATAATTTTTGTCTTTTTTAAAAAGACCAACCCGCTCCCGCGTTTTGACTGGCGCAGCCGATAGGATATCGGGACGAAGACTTCACCTGTGAAGACTAGAAAATCGGTCTGAGTGAAAGTTTTCGTGCGTGTTTTTACGTTTTTCCGGTATCCACGAACCAAATAAATAGTGTCATTGCGGAGAGGACAACCACCAGCTATAATCGGAGTAAAAGGGGGTTCAGCAGACTGTGAGTAGACCTCTTCACATCCCTGTCTTTCCCTGTTCTTATTCCCGTTGGCTGTACATTAGATAAGTTATGTTATAAGATATTGTTTGAAAATTGTATGAGAACTGAATTATAAAATCATTGAATTGAATTATTATAGAATTATAAAATATTCAATTATAGTAGTAAAGTTTATAAAGTAGGTATTTAAATTGCTAAAATATTGTTAAAGAGTTTCCAATCAAAAATGGATCAAATTCGCACGATACCTCTGGAAATTCTTAATATTATCCCGAAATTTGACGGCGACGAAAGACTACTGAACTTATTTTTGAAAAAGAGTGAGTATGTCATTAGATCTTTCAGGAAAGATAGAGACAACACACAAGACTTGTACATATTCCATGCCGTAACTAGTCGTTTAACTGGAAAGGCCGCCCACTTGATCAGTGAGCGAGACGACATAGGCACATGGGACGAATTGAAACAGTTGCTAACTCAGAATTTCGGCGATCCTAGGTCTGAGGAATGCATAGCCATCGAACTAGAGTTTAAAAATAACAAATGGGGAGTCATACTTAATTTTTTGTAATAAAATACAGAACGTACGAAGTACCTACTCTCTTTTCAAAAATTAATCTCATTACAGATAAGGGAGTCAAGGACGCTAAAATGATAATTTATAATAATACGGCACTGAACGTATTCCTTTATAACCTCCCGGAGGATATGATTAGGATTGTTAGACTAAAAAATAGCATCACCCTCGAGGACGCCCTAAGCATTGTTCTTGAGGAGGTGAACTTTTTAAATCAATATAATTCTAGGAATAAAAGTAAACATAATTCTAGCCATCATACACAGTCAATGCCGAATTTCAGACCCACCGTTCCTCAAAATCATAATTTCGCAAATAACTTCAAATTCGGCATTCCACAAAATCCAGGTAACTACCCCCAACACAAACTAACTCAACCTCAGAATCACGGTCATAGATTTGGGCAACCATACCAAGCGCAACAGGGTTTCAAATATAGTATGCCCCAAAATCAAGGTTTTAAGTTTGGGGTACCGAGCCCACAAAGCTTTAATTTCGGCAACCAACCAAATTTCAAATTTGGTATCCAGCAGCAGCAATTAGGAGGATATAGACCACCTATGCAACCTTCACCGAATCAACAACAGTTCCGCTTTGGTGTTCCACCCGCCTATCAACAGGCACAGCGGCCAGTCCAACAATATGACAACGATGTCTCTATGCGCACACCGCCCCCTTTAAAACAAAATGCCATGCCATCGCCAAATTTAAATAATTTGTTTTATACACACGAATTAGACGTGCCAGAAAATCATTATCCAGATAACTTCCCTATCATGGAAAATGATTCGGCTTCTGAAAATACGGCAGCTGAGATATATAACGACGAGTATGAAACTTATGAATGTGAACAAGATCCGACGCTTCAGGAGCCTCCTGAAACTGACAAATATTCCCTTACAGGCTTCCCTGAACCAAACACCGAAATAGTATACATTAATAGTCATGGAACTTTAAAATTGCCACACATAGAGATCCCCGAAATCAATGCTAAATTTATGATAGACACAGGGAGTACTAGATCTTTCATTAGCCCTGAAATAGCGAATAAATATTTTGAAGATTTCAAATACCGCGAACCTTTTGAAATTATTAGCACCCATGCACGAAGTATCCATGACGAGGTCGTACACATACCTTTACTGAAAGCTTTCAAAAGCACTGACTATCATAAATTTTATGTGTACAACGTTGACCGTAGTTATGACGGACTAATAGGGTCGGACTTACTGAAACTGCTAGACGCTAACATCAACATGAAAAACCAAATTCTGAAAACTCGTAACACAGAAATACCTATAATTTATAGCCCACCTTATTCGATTTATTTAGAGCCTAGATCTGAAACACGTACTAAAATTCCAGTTGATCTTACAAATGGCGAAGCACTTACAAATTACATTAATTTTGGTCAAGGAGTAAGAATGCCCTCAGCTTTATTAAGATATTAGATTTAAGACTTATTAATGATGATTTAAAACTTAATGTTAACAAATATGAGGAATTAAATAGGTTAGTAAACTCTTACTTTAACAAAACTTTGACTGCTGTACTCACAAGTATTAAAACACAAATAGAACACATTTTAAATATTACGATAGAAAGATATAGGCAGTTGGTTCCTTATAGCAGACAAAAGAGAGGACTTCTGAATCCATTAGGTTCTTTTATTAAAATCATAACGGGAAATTTGGATAACGAAGACGCAATAAAGTATGATAATTTAATAAATGAAGTAAAATCCAGTCAAAATTCTGTCCAGAGAAAAACAACCTTGGTAGCTGAAATGGTGGGGATTCTAACTAACTCTACTGTGAATATAAAAAACAATCTCATACAGTTAGAAAAGACAGTAAACGTAATCGACGAAAAATTAAATGAAATTAAAATAAATTTATACATTAACCGTGTAAATGAAATTTACAATTTGTTATTCCATAATTTTCTGATGATCTATCTTAAACTGAATGAGATTGAAACTGCTGTAGCATTTAGCAAAATGGGAACTATACATCAATCTATTGTAAAAATGGATGGACTCTTAAAATTGTTAAGTCATAGAAAGAACTGATAAGCTTGTGTATCCGTCAAAGCCGGAAAATTTAGTAAAGATTGAAGGATCTATTGTACTAAAATCTTATTTAAAAAATTTTGAGATAACATTTATTATGGAAATACCTATAATAAGAAAGGAAACTTATTTTTATTATAAGATTGTTCCCTTACCTATTACCAACCCTCCTACAAAGAATACCCTCTTAATCTTGCCAAAGTATCCTTACCTGATTGTGAAGGGGTTAAAAGCTAAGTCGCTGGCGTCACCATGTCAAATGATGGATGAAGAAATGTACCTGTGCTACGAGGAACAAACTATATTACCCATCGAAGACACTTGCATCCTCGAACTTATGAGGACATTATCTGCGGGAACACAACTTCAAAGGAGAAAGATTATTTTACCCGAAACTTCCTACGGTGAACATGCCAGGGAAACCAGATATGTCTACGATACAAAATAAAGCACCTGTAAAATTGGATGACATCAACTTAAGTGATTTAAAAATGTTACAATACATAGTGAAAGACAGTAATAAGCCAAGTGAGTGTAGTGAATACGGATAGAGTTAGCATAGCAACTATTGTACTGTATGTTATATTCATTTTAATTTTAATTTCATATACCTTATATAAATATACAATAAATTGTAAAGGTCGAAATCATTTTCCGGAAAATTGTCCTTCAAATGATTTCGAACTCGGGGAGGGAAGAGTTATGCGACCAGAACGCACAGTCAGCATAAATGCGGCTGCAGCCCAAACCGTTTAGTTTGCATGTTTATTAGATAAGGCCCTCGGGCATAGTTATAAGAAATTAAATAAAGTCAGTCTCATATCGACCAGCACACGACTCGTGCATTTATTAGTTTATAATTTTTGTCTTTTTTAAAAAGACTCCAACCCGCTCCCGCGTTTTGACTAGATAGCTATGAATATCAACACTATGATAGTACAATTAATATCAATAGATAACAGAAAAATAATGTAAAGTTTGTGCTTTCATTTCTTTGATGTCAACCTTAACGAAAATTTTGATACCGGCAAAAAATTTTAATTTCGTTTCGCGATCGACCGGTCTGTCTTTGCCGATCGACCGGTCGATCGCGATCGACTTGTTGGCCACCCCTAATATTGACGATAATATGGTCACTAGAACACAATATCAGGAACAGCGAAACAAAGAAAAGACTTTCATCACATGTTAGTCAATAAGAGAGTTTGAATTAATAAAACCCTTGATTAAAAATCTTCATTAAAAATAATTATTCTATGTTAATATGTTAAAAAGTATCACACTAACTATTATGCTTCTTTTTTGAATTCGTTGTAAATTTCAAAAGTTTCCATTGATAGGTCGTTGATTACTTTCCTAAACAGAGACTCTTTTTAGTCTCTGCACCGCTCATTTCCGGTTTATTGAACTATGGTTCGTTTCCGGTCTATTAACCGATATAAAAAAAATAAAAAAAAACTAAGATAATGCTACATTCTGTGTGTTTCTTCTTCAATAATAGTTAGGAAATTGGAATTGGATCAAAGGTATTACTCAATTTGTTTATCCATCAACAAGGCAACCTTCTGCGTGCGACATTAGTCGTCTACTTATACTTATATAGAAATTGAGTCTATTCGGTTTTTACCCCACGGTAATGGCACGATAAAAATCAGCTACTGTAAAGTCCGCCGTCCGCAGTTAGACGGATTTTAAATACGTTTTTTTCTTGTTTGTTTCAGAAATGCTGCCAAAAGAATGAGCGAGTACCTCTACAGATGGCTGAAAATCGTTAAATGAAAGTTTATTTACTTCTAGTTAAAAATAGTAAATTTGAACAGGGAATGTGTTATCCCGTTTGCTGTAAGGTACAATCGGAGACACGGATGTTGGGGTCTGAGCGAAGTGGTGGGGATAAGAACGCGCATGTACACTTCCGAACAAAATTGTTTATTTACAAATAATAATTAATATTTATTATTACAATTTGCAATATGCATTAATTTTATTATATTACTAGCTTTTGGCTGCGACTCCGTTTGTGAGGAATTTTGGTATTTGGCGGAATATTTTAAAGAAATTGAATTAGTTTTTAATTCTTTTTTATTAAGGATATTATTTTTTTATTTTAAAATTAAACTAAATACATGTTATAAAGAATATTAATTACTTACTTTAATTTAATAGCGATGAAACGATGCAAGCATACAAAATAAACAATCGGGTAATGAAGTACACAGAATAATAATACCTATATAGTATCTACGACATAAAAACTTAAATACCTGACGTACGTTACTCCTTCATCAGCTTCTTTTTGCATATACTTATAGACGTCATAAATTAATGTCCTCGCTTGCCTTCGTAGTCACATTTCGTTGCGACATTATTGATTTTAATTAAAAACAATTCTCAAAATATTTAATACATTAATTTGATATTATTAAAAATATAAATATGAATTTTTCACTCGACTGTACTGAAAGGGACAGTAACTCGACGTGACTACGACTGACGAGCTAATCGACGAGCGTTGCAGTGCACCGCGCCCGTCCCGCCTCAACTCATACCGCCAAACAGTCCTAAACAGGTGACATTGAAACCCCAACATCGGTGTCTTACTATACAATGTTCTGTACCTATCATAGTTTGTACTTTTTTTTCTTCTCAATGGCTTTTTGTATTGTCGTATAGGATCCACAATCATTCAGCCAATGTCAACAGCACATTGTTATTTTGTTAAAATATAGGTCGGAGAGAAAGTTTCTTCGTATTTTCTATAGAAATTCAAGACATTTTTTAAAAGTTTAATTACATTTATTTATAATAAATATGTGCCGTTTTGATCGATAACTTATTGTCACATTGTAGATAGTGTCATGATCCCAGTTCTGTGTAGCCTGTCCGTGCTTTGACCACGATCTTTTTCGCTCGTTCTTGTCGTAAGTGATCCACTTCTCGTCACCCGTGATCAATCATTTCAAAAAACGGTTTGGTTTCGTTTCGCTTTAACAGAGAATCGCAAATGGAAACACGGTTTAAGAGATTTCTTTCCGTAAGATCATGTGGCACCCAGAAATATAGCTTTTACTGGTACCCAGATTATTTCAAATAACTTAAAAACGTTTGTTTATCAATACTCAGTTCCTTGGCAATGTCATAACTACTTGTTCCACTTTTTCACAGATGGCATCTGTAACTGGGCGACCAGAGCGAGCTGCATCTTTCACGTTAAAATTACCAGACTGAAAACGCTTGAACCAACTTTGTGCTACCCTCACCGATACCGCATTAGATCCATAAACGGCACAATTTTTTCTGCAGCTTGTATCGCATTTTTGCCTTTTTTGTAATAAAATTACTTTCACTCATTTTCACATACTGGAAAACAATGAAAAAATGGCGGAATAGTTTTTTTTAGAATGTCAACTTTTAATGGTATTACAAGTACATATAGGTACAAATAGTACCCACTCACAACCAAAGAGATTTGATTAAGTACAACTTCAAAGACTTTCTCCCCGAACCTATTATATCATTGATATATTAGTAAATTATATAAGGACGTAGAGTATTTGGCACAGTTAAAAAATATATGGTCAGGTGTACCACACTCGCAAAGGGAGTGATTCCTCGCCCTAATTTTAGCAAGGTGAAAAGGTGTACCTACATGCATGATCGAGGCGTAAACGGCAGATAGTTGACGCAAATAACCAACTTATTAGACTCGCGGAAACGAAAGAACCAAGGTTTACGCGGAATATTTGGTTGGATAGCTCAATAATACTTTCCCTTTATTGTTTTAGAAGTAGACCACTCATACGAATAGTTAAAAGAAGATGGAGAACCGGGCTGAACAGCATCCTTTACCTATGAAACCGCTTACTCGTTGCTAATCCAGGCTAATACAATTTCCAATCCTCGAGCAATTATATTGTCTATTGTCCAATAGAGCTCCAAACAACTTATTGAGTCTGAAAAAAAATAGTGTTTTGTTAATATTATGAAATTTTACATAGGGTATGGTCGCGAAGAGAGCAACCGCTTCTCCCGTAAAGACTGAACTTTGTAGGGGACATTTATAACTAAGCACAATCTTATACCTCGGGATCCAGACAGCAGCCCCTACACAATTATGGTCACCCAGCTTGGAAGCGTCTGTAAATAGTAAAGGAAATCATGCTAGTTTTTACCGGTTTTCAAAAAGGTTTAGTACCTAGTAGGTAGGTACTAACTTAATTTCTAGATTTTTGATGTATTCTTGACAATAAAGACTAATAAAAATATTTAATAACCATAATATATTGTTTTCTTTAATACCCCTACGTTTTGTACCTATTTGATAAACAGCAGTAATTTGATAATAATGATACAATTTATGACAGATTCATGATGAAGGTACCTATATTTTCTATTTATAGAAATAAGGCTGCAGACAAGCATACAGTTCACCTAGTAAACAGTGGGTCTGGTACATATAAAGCGCTTATCTGTACTTTTAATCCTACGTTTAATTTTTAGAGGGCTACTGCTATGCAGGGACTACACCTACGTTAACGTCTAACACAAGCGTTAAAAAACGAGCAAAACTACGCGTTAAAATAACTATTAGAAAATTATTCGTAATAACTTTTTTTTAATTTGCCGCGCTTTTCTAGTTTTAAATTTCAATTGCCAGACTAATTTTTAATGAATGTACACATTAATTTATTTACACAATTATCAAAATACATTTGTATTTTAAAATATGTACAGATATAATAAAATTTACTTTTCTACTATAATCCATTTTATTCAATTCATTAGGTATAAAACATTTTAAAGACAAAACGAATTTTTTTATATTATGGTAACCCATGATCAGCCATGCTGTCATTTTAAGAATTAAGAGTGGGATTTAATTTTCTTAATATTAGCATTACACAACCTCTTCAGTTTCTCATAATGGTTTCAGAACTTTAATATTTATACAAACGAGCATTTCGAGTATGTTTAATTTTTCCAAAGTATCGTTTAATCTAAATTTGCCCCATAAATATGGACGAGGTAGGTTACTCATTGTCATTGCTACAATGTTATAACAACAATATGTATTGCATGGTAGATAAATATTTTCAAAATCATTTTCTTTTTAGGATGTAAACGATGAGTTGCAGGAGCAGCTGTATTCTATGTTACACCATGTAGACCAAACGCAATCAGAGGTAAAAGTAAACAATAATCAGGATGACACCAGGAAACTTGTCGAAAATGCAGCCCGTAGCACGTTGCGTCGTTACTGGCATGCTGGTGGCGATTACAACAACCATCATCAGAAAATAAACACACCAAATGAAACCAACATGATTACAAACAATACTTCAAAACCCATTTTGGATAATAAAAGCAACCCCAAAGAAGAGAAACAACCTAAATCACCGACTCCACCAGCGGATCTGTCAATTCTACAGTTACCAATATCATCGAATTTTAAGAAAACTATCGAAATAATAGAAAATGATGAGAACAGCCATATTGTTGAGCTCCAGTCAAGTGATGAGGATGAAGTTATTGAAGTTGCAATACCACCTAAACCTACCATCACCATAGAAAGTTCTGATGATGACGAAGTAGTTGTTGCTCAGAGTTCAACACCTAAAAAAAGTTCTACTAAAGAAAATGTTCCACATAAAGGTGATAGGGATGTTTCTGCAAGCCCTGTTCCATCAGTAGTCTCCTCTGTCTCTGATGAGTTCATCCGAGGTGACTGTATAGCTTTGAACATTTCTTCTAAATGCCCTGATAGTCACAGTTTTGATTTCAACCTTCATGGTAATGACTTACTTGGTCAAACTCCTCTATCTAGGAAACGGAGAAAGAAAAAATCCAAGGACCGAACATCTACTGTATCTGATATAACAATGCAGGTTTCAAGGAATACTGGAGATGAATGCTTTGCCACACCTCAGAGCAAGGCTAAAAATAAAAGAAAAACCAAATCCTACATTGTGTCGAGTATTCCTAATGCAGATGTCTATGACTCAGACAGTAATCAATCTGTAATAGACACAAACATGCAACAGAATTGTGCTGTGATAGAGAAAAGCTTACCAAGCACAGATGTTGATAAATCTGACTTGAATCAATTGATAACTATTAGAGACACTGTTAAAACAGTACCGGCCAAACATATTGTAATTGACAGTTCAGACAGTAGTGTCCCTCTAGAAAAATCTCAAGAACCTGTAAAAACTAACACTACCATGAACTTGAGTAGAGATGTGGCAACAGTTGATTTAACTGATGATTCAAACAGAACTATAGAGGAGAGCATTGTCATGGGTAATGTGACAGGTTTTAAAGAGTCTGAGGATTATGGTGATGAATCCAGTGGTGTCGAGAAACATACTAACCTTCAGATAGACAAATATGGCTCCACAAAAGTCCCCGCCATCCTGTACGAGAATTTAGACTTCGACAATTTGAAAGGAAACAAGGTCTTTAGTAGGAGGCGATACTCTCTGACAACTCTCAGGGCCGAAATGGAGAAATTCTACAATGAGAGTTGGGGTGGAGAGAATTTCAACCACAAGGAGATACAAAAGAATATGTCCCGTGAGTTATTTTTTTCTTTTATAGAAAGATGAAGATGTGTTTTTTATAGTATTATTACCTCTAATCCCTGCAAGCACTTCCCTACATCAAATAGAGCAGTCAACTCATGTAATAAACTACCACAAGTAAATAAAATTAAAAAACTATATAAGTGCATTAGCTAATACATAATTTATTTATTAGCTAGCCTAATACATAAATAATAAAAAATGAGCGGACAGTCCACTTGTGGGCCAGAATGGCAAATGTTGGCATGAGGGTGCAGCACTATCTTTGGAGATTTACGATTTTAATTGAAGAAGAATTCAGAAAACTATCTATTGACTCACGCGATCTATTGACTGAAAGATATTACAACATATAGCTTGATTTACTGAAGCTATTTGGAAATACATTGAAACAAATTTTTTGTAATACATATTACACTAGATTACTCATGATTACGACATTCTTTACTAATTAATTTAACAATAATAATATTTTGAAGAATGAATGAGGCATCATAAATCTCATTTATAAAGGAAATTAATGTACCATCCACTATATAATATTTAAAGGAAATTAATGTACCATCCACTATATAATATTTAAAGGAAATTAATATACCATCCACTATATAATATTTCTTGTACCTACTTAAAATATCTATTCTATTTTCTTACTCATTTCATAATAAAATCAATAATTATATGAGGATGATAGATGATGTCAAACGATTGTGGCCTATTTTGTTGATTGTGAGGGTCAGGAGTGTAGGGGAGAAAATTTGGAAATAAAATGCCGCTCTGAAAACGAACTGCAGGGCTACAGGGGGATACCGGCAAGAGCTCACTGTTTGTTCTGGGCAGAGATTTGCATTACTTAATATTACATGCTTATTACAAGTTGAACTGGTGTAGCGAGGCCAGAGCCTCACTCATTTATAGGAGCTTGCTGTCCTTACGATCCATTTCCTGACGAATTTTATTGCTATTCGTTCATCCATACTTTACATAATATGTTCTAGGTCATAAATTATATATAAATGGGTCAGTTCCCCTTTTGGATGGAAAGTCTGATTATTTTCGATGGTGAAGTACAGGAAGTAATACCCCTTTTAGCTAAACTTAACTTTCGTTCCTCTCCTCCCTCGCCGAGTAGAAAGGGGGCGTGAGGGGAGTGCGGAGGAGGCTTGACCTCGAGCGCCAGTGGCGCCACTTCCTATAGTTCTCCATCTAGTCCGCAACTTTGTTATCCATCTCTTATCAAATAAAACACATAGCAGATGATAGCTTTTATTTCTCTAGACTATCCTTACCAACCCAACTTATAACCCAGATACGCAAACACAAATATGGAGAGCTAAAAGGCAAAACACATACATTAAACATAATGAAACATTATATAAACACAGATGAAACAAGGGAAACAATTTACAATAATCTACAACATAAAACAATACATTATATACATAAAACATAGCATCTTACAAAGTAAATAAGGTATGTACCTAATATGGCACAATCTCAGAGGGCAGGAGTCCGGGCTTTCTCATACGCCTCAACTGCGCGTGCTCGGCAGTTCGCCGTACGTTCTTTACCCTTTGCGCAACTCCATTTGGACGACTCCTTCCCTTCCGAGATACGCGATGCCAGTACACACATACTACGCGCACTCAATCTACACACAATGGACACTACACTCTCACTTGATACGCACTCATTGTTCAGTCGTGCACATATTTGTTGTGATGAAGCCATATCCTATTTGCAAAAGCTGTTGAATATTGAATTATGTTTTTTTTAATTTCAGGCGACAAGAGTTTATGGGTAATTGATCCAAAGGACAGACTACCAACTCCTGCAAAGAAGAAAGTCACGTAAGTAAATAATAGTCGTAATATACCTATTTTAATTTAGTTAAATCCCTGTAACATGACTCCTCGATATAATTATTAAGAGTAATGTAGAATGTTGTTTCATCTTTTAGGTAATTACCTTTTATGTAATCATTACTCTGTAATGTAATGAAACAACATTCCTGGATCATATGGTCCGGTCCATGTGGTTAATATGGACTTTGGTCCATCATATCAAAATATTTCTTTTTGCCAAGACTACTTACTATTTACTACTAATTTTACTAAATAAATAAGTAGTTATTATAACGTTATTTTGAATGATTATAAATTGTATTTTATTTGTTATTATTACATTTTTGTAGTTGCAACTACTGTAACCGAGTGGGCCACCGCGACGACACGTGCCGGATGAAACCGCCCGTGTGCTACATGTGCGGCACTATCGGACACTACGAGACGCGCTGTCCAAAAAAAATATGTGTCAATGTAAGTAAGAATGTAAATTAAGAAGCTAAGAATATAATTAATAATTTAGATAATAATTAAAAAAGTATTCTGCATCTAATCAGGAAGGCTACAGAATAACTTTTAAGTTATTGTACTTTATCTGTAGCCATTCAACAAGTGATTTGATTTGATGAAAATACTGTATTAAAGTACAGTCGCGGACCAGGAAGAGTTTCGTACAATGACAAGTCATTACTTGGCTGACTTGGCTGAGAGGCCTGGCCAGGTAGGGCATTTTGATCCGGCTTAGCGGACTGGTGGGGCACAGTGAGAGGGCAAGGTCTTTTTAGTCCTCATCCTCTTGGAGCCCAAAAATGGTGAACCCATTGTCTGAGCTCTCTGACTCGGAAGACGAGTCGGAGGAGGGTTGTACTATGTCCATGTCTTCCTAGGGATAGCAAGTTTCCTCCTGGGAGATGGAGTCGGACCAGGCAGGGCTCTCAATGTGAACCACAGGTTCCACCGGAGCGGGAGTCATGACTTTGCACAATGATTTATAGACTTCTGGATGGAAAGTCTTGAGCAGGGACACTAACGCATCACTACTACACGAAGCCATTTTTGTCTGGGACGGGGGCGCACAGTAAAGGGGCTTGGATGGGGCACAACTAGAAAGTGTGGAGTGTTGTTAATGTGTAACCCTTCCTGCCAGAAGCAGGAGGAGAAGTGTACCTGGTGTTTCCTCACTATGAAAAACCACAGGCAGCCCAAGTCTGGAACAATAGTCTGGCACTAGAGAACTTCACTGAAGTCACTGAAAGTCTCAGAGTCCATGCACTAAAAAGTCACTGCACTAACACTGGGGGAAGTAGGCGCTGCGTATACGGTGATGGTACGCGGCATGGGGCATGGGCGCGCGCGCGGAGAGTGGGGACGAAGTGTCTTTCGATGTTTATTTTATTTAATCCTGAAATAATTACGGAATATGAAGATGACCGACCAGCATTAATTCATTGTTCAGATAATGACATATTTTGTTTAATTTTAACAAGTGACTTTTTTATTTTGAGAAACTAAGTACTAATTTCATGTAAACTATTGTTTCAGTGTGGTTCACCAAATTTTTTATACACTACAATGTGCCGCAATTGCTCCACTTGGTACAGTATTACTTGCACCGAGTGTGGTCAAAGAGGGCATCCTTCCGGCCACTGTCCGGACATATGGCGTCGCTACCACAACACTGTAAGATTCTCAAACTTAATTTAAACAAAATCTTTTTTTCTGTAATAATAGAAAAATACAACTCTCCAGTACATTTGTTATACTTCCTATAACCCATTTTCCCAACACTTTTTCCAAGCCCATTCCTAAAATTTCAAAGGTAAGCAATGCAACCAGGTACATACAAACGTTTGTCATTCTCGACTGTTGTTGGCATGTAACGTGGATGTTGCAAGCGGATCTATATATGGGCTTTTTGGGCTGCAGCCTGGGGCCCCGTGGATATAAAGGACCCCCAGCCCCCATTGAAGACAATGGACAATATTGTGAATTTATAAAATATTAGAAAAACCAAGAGGGCCAATTATAGAAAACAGTTTTTTGACAAAATGGCAATTAGTTTTATTAATTAGGTAGGCCCCCAAGTAATGTAAGCCCAGGGTTCCCCCAAATTCACGGTCAGACCCTGGTGGCAAGCCGACAGTTTAATACCAGGTGAATTGTCCGTTTAGTTGACCTTTCCATAAAAAAAAATCCCCAAAGTTTAGACAACAGATTTCCGGACGTTTGTACTTTTTAACTGATATTCAAACTATACTCGTATCACAGTGGATACCGCTTAGACACATATAAGAGCGAGTCTCCTGCTAATATTTTTCTCTAAATATTACCACAGAAACACACAATATGTTTACAATATACATGCTACCTTACTATTGTTTTTGCTTCTATGTTTTGAAAACACCTGGATCTGCTAAATTAGTTTGGAGGCAAACTTCGACAAATCACAGCTACATAAATACAATAAATAACCCGAAAATAAGGATTTTTAATTAATATTATTTTTAATGAATATGCAGCCTGTCCATTCAACTATATTTTTTTTACAGATTGACAATATACCGATGTTGACAAAAAATCTTCAAAGTAAAAAGCTAGTGCAACAGTATTGCAGCGGGTGCACTCGACGAGGCCATTTGGCGCACACATGCCCCTCCATACCGTTCTCTAACCTTCCTATCAACTCTCCCTACGTTTTTCGGTATAATCCTGTATATCAGGCACCAATATGGAAAAACAAAGCAAATAATGCTGCAATGAATCAATCCAGCAACATTATCAATAAAAAATATATGAGGCAATCTCACAACAAGTCCTTCCCACAAGATTCTACTATTTCCTCTGTGACGTCACTAAGAACAAACAAACGTCAGTCTCAGTCGCCCACTGCCCACGAGAGCCATGCCAATAAAAAGAGAATTTTATCAGATATGACGGATGACCATCGAAGTGCTAAAAGTGCCACCAACAATGAACACCAAAGGCCTCATAGCAAAAAATTGACCGACAGTGATGACTCTAAAACGCAAAAAAAAGAAATACGTAGACACAGCACTTCTACTCTTATAAATGTTGATACAGAAAAAGCACCAGAGTTCATTCCAACTAATTCAACAAATCGTGATGAAAGGGGACGAATAATACAAGATAATGAAGTGTCTGACACAAGTGACGTGATAACTTCAGCAAAAATCTACGTCGCTAATGAACTAATATACAAATTCAAGACAAAAGAAGGCGAGGACTGGCTAAAAGCAATGATGGAGAAATGCAATGTCACCGTAGATCATAGTGATGGCATTTCATTTTTGAGCATAAAGGGAAACGTCGGAGATCAAGAAAGCTTTCAGACCGAACTTAGAAATTGGATGAAAATCACACCTGTTATAGAAAAGTCAAATGCAGAGAAAGAAGTTGATAAGCCACAAGAAAATTATGAATATAATTTGTGTAACAATATTCCTAAAAACAGAAATAACGTGTTGCGATTCATTACAACTGCATTAAATTCATTAAACAAAGATTTGGGAGATCCTAGCGCTCTTTACAATCAGTTGACTTCGCTACAGTGTCATCATGAAAATCTTCTAAAATCCAAAGTTATCAGTACCGTTATATTACATAATAATAGAAATAGCATAAATGAAATGCGAACAAAACTTAACATGGTACTTCTTGGACAAGCTGGTCTTGCCGACGGTTCTCAACATCTAAATGAATTACAGTCTCTGCATGAAAAGCTCACAGCATGTAGACAAAAAACCATATCCATTGACCTACGTAAAGAGATAGGACAACATTATCACTGTATATTTGCTGCTATACCACGAGACGATTATGTTGATCTGCTCAAACAATTCTATGTGTCCAGAAGACCTACTAAGATGACCAAAAAGAAGAAGAAAAAAAAGTGTAGGTCCAAACTAATGCAACGGAAAACTTTCAATAGCTCCTCAGGTCAGATAGTGGGTAGTAGCAATGAAGAGCAAGTGGCAAATGATGGTAAAATGGTCAAAAACAATATTCTTCAAGCAAAGAAGCCCCTTATAGAGGAAACAATACGTAAGTTACTTTTCTACCGCAAGAGGCTAATGCATTCTCAACCATCGGATCCTGTTCATAAAAAGACACGGCTCTACTTAGTGAGAAAACTGCATATGCATATAGATTCTCTTGGCAAGAATGTCAACACATCTTCAAAAACCTTGAAGAAAATGAAGAAGATTCAAAAACAAGCTGAATCGTTCTTGTACAGTGTGTAAAAATCGTGGAACAGATGTCTATGATATAAGTAATGAGATGGTTTTACATTGAATTGGTGTATAAAAAAACATTTCAAATCCAACGTGGTAACCAGAGGTGGTCTCAATTATATTTGCTCTCATTTCTAGTGAGACCACGAGCCCACGTTTATTTTGTCATTCAGAGTGATACCACTTTTATGAAATAAAATACATACTTTTCAGTTTAAAGCATTTATGAATTTTATTCAAATTACCTCAATCCTCTCGAGCTACCTTTGTTTTCTATACCTTACTTTGCGTTCCCCTATATAATTTCACTTTTTTTATTTTTTATTTATTTCCTTTTTATATTTTAAATGAGAATTATATATGCTAAATTTCATGTCTCTTAGGCCTAAATAGTTCTCAAGATTTTGCGTCGAAAACCACAACCACTGAAAAAGGAGGGGGTCCTTTTTCAGTCATATATAAACTTCTTTCTATAATTTTTTTTTTAAAGTAATATTGATCGCTGTCACATGTCAGTCATTTTAATATCAAATTGTCAACATCTACTGAAAGTTTTGCACTCCTGGCTGTTTATAAACGTTTGAATTGCGAATGTTATATTTAAAAAAAATATAAACCCTATTTTATTAACTAAAATATTTTTTGGCGGGGAATCGCTTGTCAATTGGTTTTTTATCACAAATTGTAGTTCTTCGTCCGTAGCAAAAACGGAATTAGCGCAAAAAGATTTTGGGGCGATGGTTTTTTATGATTTTATAAGTTCCATTTCTCCCCAAGATTGCACCTTCAAAATGCTTTTGGGAGGGAAGCACCTCATCTGAGCACCGTGAGGCGTTGGTATACTGAATTTGATCGTGGCCGTGTTTCACTCCATGATGAAATTCGTAAAGGTCGGCCCCTCAACTGCGACCACTGAGGAAAATGTGGCTACTGTCAGGCAGCTAATTGAAGAAAACCGACGTATCACTTATGAGGAGATTCGAGGACATTTGGGGATTGGTATGAGCCAAATTAAAAAAAAATACATCAGTATTTAAAAGTCAGGAAACTTTCTTGTCGCTGGATTCCTCATGAACTCACTTCAGAACAGAAACGGGATAGTGTTGATTGATGCAAAAAAATGTTAAAGTACAATCACGGATGCTCAAATGATGTTTATGACATTGTGACAGGAGACGAAATGTGAATTTATTGTTATGATCCAGAAAGAAAGCAGCAATCTTGTGAATGGGTGTTCGAAGGCGACAGCAGACCAACAAAATTAATACAGGTGAGAAGCGTAGGTAAAAAAATGATTGCGTTTTTATTCCAAGACTGATCCTGTCTGCCCAAGCCCACTTGAAGAACAAAAAACAGTTAATGCTGAGTGATACACCACTATTTGTTTGCCCAGTGTTATTGAAAAAGTTAGAGAAAAACGGCCGAGAAGTCGCGTCCTCTTGCACCATGAACAATGGTGCAACACCGCGAACAAGACGAAGTCATTTTTGGCTTCAGAAAAGGTGGAGCTCGTGAATCATCCTGCACACAGTCCGTCGCACCATGTGACTTCTTTGTTTTCCAGACATTACATTTACGAGGCCAGAAGAGGCTGTGACAGCTTTCGACGAACATCTAAAAAACATGCCCTCGGATCAGTGGTCATATTTTGAAAAATGGTTTGACCGAATAAAAAAGTGTTTAAAATGCAACGGAGAATATTTTGAACAATAAATATGTTACTATACTCATAAACTGTTTTATTTATAACATAAGTTACGCGAAACTTGTAGTGTGCCCCACGTACGATGTAAATGTTTGATATCATTATTTATTATTTTCAGAGATTCATTCCGTCTCTCTGTCGAGTGAAACATTTTCTTGGCATCGAATTAGGTCTTTTTGGGCTATTTTTCGCTTGAGAAGCTAATTTTTTGTGGTGTTGGTGTTTGGTGGTGGTTTCTTTGTGTTTGTTATCTGGTAAGAGGTAAAATAACAAGTAAGAGAGTAGATTAACTAAAATGGACCTTACAGACCTATTCCATTGCCATCTGCTTTATCCAAAATCCTTAAAAACCTGGTCAATAATCGACTAGAGTGGATGATAGAAAATAGAGGTATGCTTCCAAAAACTCAATATTTTTACTTCAGATGTCCGCATTTATTTTTCTCGCGGAGAACATTTGATTGGCGTCTTCCTTGACATATCTTCAGCCTACGGTAACATCCAGTTTCAAATACTCAAGTCGAGTATCCCTGTGAATATGGTCAACATCAAAATTGGATGTAAATGTTTAGGTAGAATAAAGCCATAATTCGATTGGTTTTATCTAATTCTATGTCAATTATTCAACATAAAAATAGCGGCATATAACCCCAAATGACTACTACGGATTCTAATAGACATATCTACTACGACAAACACTGTAACAGTTGGCAACATGTCTATATCCCGTTACCTACGTCCGGAACGGTTTTGTGTGGAGCGTGGTGATCGGGTTCAGATTTAAGATGAATGCATGGCGGTATACATTCACAAACATTTTATCGGGAGTGTTGCCTAATCAAACTCCAGATTTGATCAAATTAAAGCTCCCTATCAACCACCTATCTCCTACGGTATATTGCCTTATACCAGACAGTAAAAATTATGAAACGGCTATCCAACTACTAGATTTTATTTATTTACTAGCTGTTACCCGAGACTTCGTTCGCGTGGAAAATGGTTGTCTTAATTTAGAAACCTCCAAAGTTTCATCGAAATCGGATGATGACTGGAACGCATACAGGACAAACAAAGAAACATTCGTAGATTTATCTTTATTAGCTTACCAACAGCTACAAGAACAAGTAATATTGTTAATTATAAAATAATAGCCATTTTATTTTGAGGGATCCCTAATTTTTTCTAGTAATAAATATAGCCTATGTTACTCAGGGATAATGTAGCGTTCTAATGGTGAAAGAATCTTTGAAATCGGTCCAGTAGTTTTTGAGTTTATTCGTTACAAACACACAAAAATACATACAAATCTTTCCTCTTTATAATATTAGTGTAGATAAATAGAACTAAAGCTAATGATGGGTGACCAACGGTTAATAAAGTTATTTATATTAACACTGAACAATTGAACATAAAAATTATACCAAGTATTAAAATGTGTGCATGTACCTGTCTATTATTATCTATAGTTAAAAAATATAAATGTGAACATACCTACTGTTAGCCTGTCGTGTGTGAGCTTACGCGCGTGCGTGTGTGTGTGTGCGTTAGGCGTGTGATAATTTATTAACAATTATATTTTTGAAACTCAATTTCGAGTTGCAGAATAGATCTACGTCACTAAACTGATAATCCACGAAAAAACTGTTTCAGTAAATATCTGTTTCAAGGAAGTGTGGTTTAGTATTTCGGTAATTTCTTGCTGGATGTTGGCTGGATATTCCATTACTTCATTAAATGTAATTGAGAACGGGTTCATGAAAAGCAAAATATTTTTTGGTCTGATTCGAAGACTGTAACAACGATTGTATTTGTGATTGGTATTTTTAGATGTCAAGTAAACTGTTTTCCAGTTTTCCTCGCATATCTATGAGCGTGGGAAAATGTTCGATATTGTTTCTGGCCAAGTTCGCCAAAAAGGCTTAGTTTTTCTTTGAATCCCTGGACCAAATTACACATCGTTGGCAACGAACAGTCCTTTCGGCTTTAGTTTAAGTATGTTGAAGTACTTCGTAATATCGTTTAAAAATGCAAGATCGCATAACCACGATTCATTTTTAAGTAGATCTCTCTTAGCAGGCATTGCCTGTTTTTCTTCTAAAAATTCCAATACCTCTACCCTCAAAAGAAGGTTAGGTTTCAAATAAAAGAAGTGCGATCCATCCGCATTTCCTCGATACGGAGGTGTCGCGCACTGTTCGGTCCAAAATATTACTTTATACCGCGAACCCGTAGGCTGTGGAACGAACTGCCTCAAGAGGTTTTTCCATTAAGCTACGATATGGGGTTCTTCAAGAGAGCTGTGAATAGGATTTTGAAAGGTCGGCGGCGTGCCCGCATACCCCCTGGTGTTGCAGGTGTCCATAGGCGGCGGTAACACCTAGTATACAAAAAAAAAGGGAAATGTTTCAGCATTTCACCCTTATACAGCCAGCGGACAGCATAATACAGATGTAACTCCCCGTATTCATTTATTTCGTCTTCAAATAAAACGCTGAATTGTCTTCAATAAAGCGTTCTGGCCCGAATATAATTAATGCAGCGTATTACAGGATCAATAACATCATCAAACTCCATACCTTTGGCACATAAAGCTTCCTGATGAATGATACAATGATATGAAAACGATTACCGACGGATTTTTTTTTAACAAAGCCGTGTGACCATTGGTAACAAAGTTTAACAGAGCCATTGGATTTTCCGTCATTGCGGGTGCTCCATCAGTACAAACTTTAATCTTATTTTTGACCTGTGACATTAATTTAACTACGCATTTATTTGTTTAATTACGTCAAAGCCCGGATTTTTAACAAGAACAGCGTGTAACTTGTTCGGATCTTTTCCGAAAATAAGTCCGGAAATACCTGGACTAACACCACCGGTTATTCTTAAATTGCGATGCGCTTTTTTGTGGGTCTACAATAGATGACTGTGCTCGAGAAAGTTCTCCTGCGCGGAAGTGATAGTCCTCGGTGATTTGAATCCTCACCACGAAGAGTAGTTGGGATTATGAACTACCGACCGCGCATGGAGAGCAACCTATAACCTTGCCTTGGCTTATGGTTTCTCGCAGTTGGTGTCCTCACCCACGAGGATATCTAATATCGTGAGCAGTCACACTCCCTCCTTACTGGACCTCCTGCTGATTACGAAGCCGAACACAGAACAATTTATTCCTAGGGCCGAACGACTTTGGATAAAATTAGAAGATACTTAAAGCTCGAAAATTAAAATGAGATTAGTTAAAATTAAAATAATACGCAATTCAGTTGGCGATCAAAATCGTATCGTCTAGACTAGGATTAAATTCCTTTCTGTCAGTTGTACTATTAAATAACGATAACGCTCTGATTTGTGGCACAACACTACGACGTACGTCATCGACGTCATTTACTGTACTGCAAGGAAATGATAAAATTGATAAGCAATTTTTTACATACATAGAGTACTTGTTGACTAAACAAAAATCAACAAATCAATAGTAAAACAAGTACTAGTTAAGCGTAGAGCTTACTATTGTGATAACGTGTAGTAAAATGAAATTATCACTAAATAATTTCATGCCATATGTATTTGAAATCTTCCTTATATTCTCATTTATTACTAATTGTATTTGCGGACGAAGGGTAAGTAAAATTGTGGTTTTATGTAATAATATGGTGAGTTTTCATTAAAAATGTATTTTTTTGTCCAGTTCCCTGACGACCAGTATTACTCTTCTGGTTTTTATGACAGTCAGCAGCAAGCAGTACAATATGCTAAAATAAATACAGCCCTGGAAAAATTAGAACATGGTCAGTATATTTTAAAACAAATTAACTTTAGAACAACTAGATACCTACTCATTATTTGCATATGTAACTTATCTACATGGCAAAAATCAATTAAAATCTGCTAATCATACACATAGTTTTATTTATTAAACAGCCAATAAAAAAGGTACTGTTTAGTATCACATAGGTACTTTATGTCTGTAAATATAGCGTTGACAAGATTTTGTATGATTAAAAAAAAATTAAAAGAAAATTAATTTTGGAAATCAACTGTTAAACTTGTGATGCCTACATCTTTGTTTGTCAAAAGGATTATT
Organism: Sesia bembeciformis; assembly: GCA_943735995.1. NCBI lineage: Eukaryota > Metazoa > Arthropoda > Insecta > Lepidoptera > Sesiidae > Sesia > Sesia bembeciformis. The sequence continues at coordinate 17,392,003 of OX031026.1, read as the reverse complement.
TCCCTCATATGAAGGATTAGTATTTATTTAAATATAAATAAATTGGTAATAAAACTTATACTCACATTCTTGTAAATAAACAATTACTATTATGAGAACCAATGCAAACCACTGAATTGAACTACTAAGTATTGAGACAAAGTTGGAATGACTTTTGTGAATTTGTTTACTGTACAAAGTGACAAAAGGCAGACATAATGATTTGAGAGTGATTGCTGTATCTATACTCAATTCACATTCATGTGATGGTGAGTTCAAATCCTCAGCCTGTACCACTAAAATTCTACTTATGTATATGGATTTTTTGAAATTGTCATTAACTCTGCAGTGAGAGGAAAACATTGCGAGGAAAACGCATGCTTCAGAATTACAAAAACAATCTGTAGTATGTGTATCCATCAGTCCGCATGGTGAAATTACGGTGTGATTACCCCTAGTGTTTTACTAAGAGAGGTCTGTGCCCTACAGTGAGACATTAAAGTCTGACACCAAGTAGAATGCTTTGAGGCCCAGCCTTTGTGCTATTCAGAAATCGCACGGTTAGTGTAATAACTGTTAAAAATTAGCAAAACTAATGAGTAGTGACAATTGTGATGCATTTGAGTATATTGTCTTACGAGCCCAGAAGGCGCTCACCCAGGAGCAAAAAGTGTGAGCAGCAAAGAGCCTAAGGTTACTGTTCTCGGAGGTCAGTGAGTCTAGTATGACTCTGAGATATTTGGTCTTCTTAACCATGGGGATAGTTTGACAGAAAATAGATATTGGGAGTGGGGAGAGATGGGGCCTAGAGCTACAGGTACCACCTCTGGGAAAGGGAAACACATGGCTGCACTTTTCTCCGGGTTGATCTCTATCCTCCACCTCACAAACCACTCGCCTAGGGCGGTGACTTGGTAGGTTCCTATCTGGGAAAAAAAGATGGTTGTAATCTTTTCTGTACATAAAAATTATACAAGAGGTAGACTTCATACCTTGTGGTATTCTTTGTCAATCTAATAATGCACTTGTTAACATCAACAGTACCACTACTGGCCACAAATTGGCCAGACCCATCAATTAAAATGGGCCAGGTGTCAGCTGTCGCCCTAAATGCCGCAAGTCAAGTCCTAGTGTTTCATCGAGGCTCCCACACGTGGGAGGCCACTACATTCAATGATCGGAATGTGTATCGGGCTATCGGGGAGCCACCAATACCACATCCAACTGTTCTGGTATTCAATGACACTGGGGAGTTGGTTGATAAGTGGGGACAGAATCTGTGAGTATTTTGTGCATTGAGACTGATATTTTGTGCATGCATGCTTGAACACAATTTAAAAAGTATTCATTGGAAAATACAGGGTTTTTCAATAGGCCCCATATATGCCTTTAAATAAAAAACACATTGGTTGTTTGAAATTCGATCTGTTTACTTTATTTAAAAGCTTATTGTTTAACACATCATTAAAATGACCACCTCAGCTTCGCATGGTAGCGTGATAGTCCAATTTTCCATCATTTTCTGACATAATTGGCACTTCTATCTAACGGATGAGCGTGTTATGTTCAAATTTCCAAGTCTGTGACTTTTTTTTTTGCTTTTGTGGTGGTTGCAATTTTTTTCATAATGTGACAAATAGTGTCTTTAGCACCATTATGTTGACCATAAGTTTTTCGCAACGCAATTGAATTACCGTTTTTATAATAAAGTTTAATCATTTCAAGCACGCTGCTCAAGTGCTTAGCGACTCATCTTGACAATAATTGCCAAATAATGACTGACAATTTGTCAAAAATTCGCGCCTAAAGGTAAACTAACATGGCGGCCATTATCTGTCAAAGATACCTTGCCCTCATTGAAAAACCCTTTAGAATTCAACATCACACTGTTTTCTGCAAATAGTTTTTTTTTTTTTATATATATTAGTGGGCGGACGAGCAAGCGGTCCCTGCGGTGATGGTAAGTGTTACCGCCGCCCTGCACCTGCAACACCAGGAGATATGCGGGCGCGCCGCCGACCTTGCAAAGTCCTATTCACAGCTCTCTTGAAGAACCCCATATCGTAGCTTAATGGAAAGAGCTCTTGAGGCAGTTTGTTCCAATAGAATAGATTTGTTATAATTTCATATACATATCCAATGGCTTTGTGCGCGATTATATGCGGCGCTGCACATCTCCCGGCAACAGCTGCCAGCTATACTTGCAGCGCCATGCAAATTTCAACCATGCGTTTTTTAGATAAAGTTCACTACTAAAATGTACAGTGCCACTGTCATGAAGTGTGATTGTTGGAAATCAGACTTTAGTAGTTGTCGCAACCAGAAGTTCTTCGCTGTCTAGTGCGCGTCATCTAATGAGTTCTCATATGGCACAGCTAGGCTACCTGGTGCATTGTCGGCCTTAGACTGTGTTCGGACACACCACTTTGGAACCACGATCACGAAAAAGTCGGCGGGAGCGAATTTATATGAAACAATGTGTGGACGATATCGATCATGCGCAACCACCGGCGGCCACATCGCGCACGCGGTAGTATCATCCCTTCCACAACGCAACCACGAGCACCTACAGTGGGACCACCGTTTTGTGGTTATGCTAATTCACACATACCACTACCCAACCACTGTGTTGTGGGTCTGAAGTGTCTGAATACTCGCTTAATGTATGCATTTCCATTTTTTCCAGTTTCTATATGCCACATGGCATCACAGTAGACAGTGCAGGCAATGTTTGGATGACGGATGTCGCAATGCACCAGGTGTTCAAATTTACACCCGACAACCAACTGAAACCCGCCATGGTCCTGGGCGAGAAGTATGTGTGCTCATTATAAGTGGGCTTACCTTCCTACAAACAAATCTGTAGCTGGTTTAAATTTTTATAACTATTTTTCCCCTATTTTTATAGCTATTTTTACTTATCTAACAATAAGTATATAAGGTGTACTTTGCGAGGTGGCGTTTGAAAAATAGTCACTTCTCTTTATATGTATAAACATATAAAGAGAAATAAATATATATAAAAAAAAAACATAAAACGCACTGACTGATTCATGAACGCCGAATCGAAACCGCTGAAGAAACATGAAATTCGTACAGTAGCTTCTTTTTATGACATGAAGACTTGTTAAGAAGGGCTTTCTCGAAATTGACTCCTAAAAGACTGAAACGGGACGTCAAAGTTGAAAAATCAAATTAACAATTTAAATATTCTACAAATAATTAAACATGTTTGTGTTTAATCGTTTTTCAATACTGTGTTATGTTGTTAATAAAATAGACTGTGTCAGTTCTGTATGGAATCACTTAAGGTGGCGTGATCTATTTTTAATTCAATTCACTTTGTTGATATACATATAAATATATTTTTTCCTGTAGCATATACTATGCGACAATTAAACAAAATTAAATCCACGAAAGCGAAGCAGTGGGCAAGAGCTAATTTTCAGATATGTGACATGATGTCCCGACAGTCTGATTCTCGTGTTCTTTAATCTATGCTTTCATTATCATATTTATTGTAAATATGCAGATTCATACCGGGCGACGATGACTTCCACTTCTGTAAGCCGAGTGCAGTGGCAGTGCTTGCTAATGGGGACTTCTTTGTATCGGACGGTTACTGCAACACCAGGATTGTCAAGTTCTCACCTGACGGGAAGGTCATACTGCAGTGGGGGAAACGTAAGTGAAAAGGAACCCTCGGAATTATCATATTTAGATCGATAACCGCTTTATTGTACACCAGCAAATGTATATAACAAGTAAGTAGCTAAGAAGAGCAAAAGTTTTCTATCGCTAAAACGATTTCTTCCGGGCAACCGTCTGGGGCGTGTGGTGTTGGCCGGCTTTAAAACAGTACCACCCCATCTCCCGTGGGTGTCGGCAAAAGCGACTAAAAGATAACACAGCGACTACCACAAGCCTTGAGGAACTACACCACCTCTAAAAGAGTGAACTCGCCAACCCGTCGCCCGCCAACAGTGTGACGTTTTAAGGCGATATATTCCTCATGCACAAGACAGTGTGCATGATTAGGACTATATCCAGCAGTGGACATAAAAAAGGGCCGATTATGTGTGATGAGGAGAGGGTTGTAGACAAATCAAGGTACAGGATACGAGTTTCATATTATCTAGAATTACAGTATTTTAAAATAATAGTGATATGTAATTATAATAAATGATGCAGGGATAGAAAAATAGTCGCACCCTCGTAACATTTAATTTTACACGTAAAATTTTAGACGATTTTAAATTTAAATTTTAATTCATGTTTACGATTTACACTTTAAATGAAAGTGAGTGTAAAGGTAGATTAGTATCAGCTCTTGGGGACCTCGCAACGTCCCGTAAACGATGTTTTGGTGGTTTTCTTATTTTAAACAAGAATTTTTTTATAAATACTAGTATATTAAGGCATTAAGGTCGCCTTTTGTAAATAAAAAAAAATAAACATCTTTCGGAAGTCTGTAATTTAATCTAATATTTTTTTTATGAAATGTAATACTTTATTATTTAATAATAAATAAATAAACTTTATTTTAATACTTTTTTTACTTAGGTATATATATAACACAAAAATGACTACATAACTTACACTTGCGAAAATAAAGCGTGCACTATTATTAATCGAGATACAATAATAATCAAAATTTAATTTCTCAGTAAGTACCTATCAAAATTGTTTATTCCTTCATGATAAGTATACGGGCACCCGACCGCCGTGGTTTCAAAAATTGAACCCTAACTTGACATCTGCAAATTCGTGAGCAGCCTCTTAAACTAAATACATAATTATATGTCAATATACCAGTTCTTTTATTGATAGTCTATTAGTTATAATTCCTAATAGAATATCCCTTATGCCCTTTATCAGGTTACGGCGACTCGCCCTTCGTGTTCTCCGTGCCTCACGCTCTTACCCTCGCGGAGGAGCGTGGCCTAGTGTGTGTAGCGGACCGCGAGAGGGGCCGCGTGGGTTGTTTCACGGCAGACAACGGCACCTTCACAGGCGGATACAGTAGCTGGCTTATTGGACCGAGGCTGTTTAGCGTCGCTTACGCCCCTGTACACGGTACGTACTGGTCAATACGCCATTTGTCAGGTTACAGCGACTACACTAGCATATGAAACAAAGAGAAAAGCGTTTATTCAGCTGCAATTACAACACAACATAGTCTTAAGTTAACAAATGTATAGGTACAGATAAAATATGCAAAATCGGAAAGGTGTGTATAGAACTGTATATTGTATGTATGTATAGGTATGTATATTGCTGCCTGGTTGTCGCAATTGCGCCAAATGGACGTCCAGCTTAGCTTCAGCTAAAATCCGGTGATATCCGGACGTGAGAGACAATACGATATGTATCATATTCAGGTTACGCGAGCTTGTGTGGGTAGCGGACCATGAGCCAGCTACAGAGGCTGGTTCATCGGACCGAGTTTACTCAGCGTTGCTTATGGGCGCTATACACGATACGTACTAGTCAATACCAGTTAGTTTGTCAGGTTACGGCGACTCACGCCAGCAGAGGAGCGTAGTGTAACTTAGTATTTTTTTAGATATTTTGATTTCATGGATCAATTTATAGTATCTTCATTTATTTAATTATACTACGTGTCACTGAAATAACGCAAAACCTGAAACACGTCAAGTAATTAAAAACATTTAAAACCGCTCTAGGAAAAAAATAGGAAAAAAAGGAAAAAAAAATTGTATTTTAGGGAATACATCAAAGGAATACTTAGGGAATACTTTACAAACATGTAAAGTTTTGTTGTTCTGTTTGAAACGTTCGTAGCGCCCACTACTCTGTACAGGGTAATAACCGGGCGCGGCGCGGCTGACGCGCAGAATGCAACTGCGCGTAGAATCATAGAAATACTAGAAATGAACAGTAATTTATGAAAATTGTAAAAACTGCTAGAATCGATTCTTCTTTCGACACTGAACAAACTCTTTTCAGCTTGAGATATTTCAGTGACACATATAGATAGCTTCTTAAAAACTGAAATACTTTATTTGTACCCCGCAGGTGGTAGATTATACGTAGTAAACGGTCCAGGCGGTAACGTCAGAGTGCGGGGTTACGTCATAGACTTCACTAGCGGAAGACTTATACAGACTTTTGCACCCGACGACGACTTCCACAACCCGCACGACGTGGTCACCAGTGCCGACGGCTCCAGAGTATACGTGGCCGAACTCTCCCCATACAAAGTGTATAAATTCAGTGATGAAACGTTGAGGAATGAGAGTAGAACGGAGAAGAATGTGACGCATGTAAAGCCGACGGCCACTGTGGGTAAGTAGGTTTGTATTGTATCGTTATTTTTTTTTGTTTTTGGAATAAAATAAGAACACAACGATAATGTATTTTTTTATATTGGCAATACTGCTTTGTTAAACTGAGGGTGCGACCTGTGTGTGAGCTCTGATAATTGTATTTGCAGAGCTGGTGAGCTCACCCTCCGGGGGGTCGGGTGTAGTGGTGGAGTGGTGGCAGGGAGCGGCGGGTGGAGCCGCGGGGGCGGTAGGGGCGGCGCTGCTCGTGATTGGCGCGTTCGCGCTGCGCAGCGCACGGAACAGGGGTAAGGGGGACCACGAGCCGTTACTGCAGTAGGGGGGGGGGGACCCGGGTAAAACGGGGACAAACTTGACGAACCACCTGTGTATACAACGTGTCACTGTGACAACAACAGTATCGAGAGTAGAATTGATTGCACCAGATTTTTTTTTCTTTTTTCCTAAGTAATTACATATTTGTAGTATATCTTTTATTTTACGCGCAATGCAACGTTGTAGTGTTGTGTAGTACGTGTACAAGTACGGTTAAGAATTTATTCTCACCACCGTACTAGAACGAACTATTCCGTGATCGCTTTTGGTCTTCATCCATTTAATACATCGGAACGAGTAACTCCGTGGACGTTCCATTGAGAGGGAACGAACTAAGAATGAAACAAACGTGTGTTTGAGGGAGTCTTTCCGATGTACGTACTAAGTTAGACGAAAGACGCACGGGAGCGAACGAGACGCACATATCACGTTGCCGTATTTATTCAACCACTTAAGTCGTATACCGCCTAAGACTAAAATTGAACTTTATAATTAAAGCGATAACGACCATTATTCTAAACAAAGCAATTATAAAAACTAAAAGTACTAGAAGACTGAACTAGTACATTGGAGCGATTGTACTAGTACGTAGCATTCTCTGCAATGTCCGAGTAAGAACAAGACTACAGCCCGATCACTATTCTGTACTAAGGAATGAACGCTACAAACGTTTTAGATAGAACAATAGAACTTTACATGTTTGTATTGTTTTATTTATTCCCTAAAATAATGTTATTTTTAAGATGTGAATAACACATTCTTCTTCAATACTCTCTTCACTAAAAATGGTTATATGTATTTGAAATTAGTTGACGTGTTCCGAATTTGCGTTATTTCAGTGACACGTTGTATAACCGTATTATTTTATTAAACAAATTTAATCTCAACAAATAACATTGACCCAATTAAAAATAATAATAGAAGTAATCTAGTAAATTGGAATAGATGTTTAATTGTTTAACAAAAAAATATCTGATGAAATGGAAATCTTTTCAACATCTGATGTAAGAAATTTAATAACGAACCACTACTGCAGTAGGGGTAGGGGGAATCTAAAGTATAACCTCGCATGGCTTATTGCCATAATAAACGTAATAATGTGACCAGTTTATAACTTAAAACATTTTATTACTAAAATAAATATAATTCTATACGTCTATGGCTTTAAGAAACTGAAAGATTTTTTTAATTTTATGGGTGTTTGAACATTCCATTCAATTATAGTTAAAAATGACTACTTAGTGTAAGAATATATACGTTCTTTTAGAACTGAATTAAATCAACCTGTTTTTTTGTCATGCACTTTATAATTGTTATTACTAGTGTTATGTAATAAAATAGTGTGTGTATTTGAAAATATTTACCATGAGAAAAACTTAATCACGTTAAAAACTATATCTTATTCCATTTAGGATTGTTTGGTTGACACACAATAAATGTTAAATCACAACATTGTATGTACGGTGACAATAACACTATGGATTCTTTTAATTTTTTGAATTGAAATAAAACTATCGTTTTGACGGCAATATTTTTATTCTGGTTAATATTCCATACATTTTTTTTTAAATAAAATAATTATTGAAAGAAAAACTTAAAAGCAGCCGAACAATTTATCTAAGTGGACAACTTTATGTTATTGCTATAATTATTTTTGTGTCACTGTAATGTTTCGAGAGTAGTGTAAATGTAATTTACAACGAATTTCTTAATATGGCCCCATCGATACTTCGATGATTCTGCCATGATTTGCTTTTTAAAAATATATATTGTCATTGCGAGGTCACGTCAAACTGGCACATAATAATATATATCATATATGACAAATATAAAATAAAAATCCAAAGAATAATCGATAATCGAATAACATTGTTTCAATTTGAATTATGTCCAACTCTAGAGCAAGCCGTTTGACATTTGACAATTATTTTGTTTGACAGCGGTCATTCTAGTATCAACTCTATGCCACAACACGACATACAAGATACAGATTATCGTGTTATCAGTGTATTAGACTGCTTTAATCTGTGTATAACGATAACAGAATAAATATAAATTCCGTGTATGTATCAAAATTTAGAATTCTACGTAATACCTACTCAAAAATAGATTACAAGCTATAAATTAACAGTTTACAAGTATGTAAAAACTGATACATGTAATCACTACTTCTCTCGTGGTACTTGTATTTTGTATTTACGTTGTGATCTCTATTTCCGATCTGAGATTTTTGTTGTGCTGTAACTATTGCATTTTATTAGAATTATTTTCGGACTGTATTAGTTATAGAGCATTTGTCACAGTCCTAATCTTCTGAACACTTTTTTTTTGAGTTCTTACAAAATACTTATGTAAGTGAATGTAAGTGTGTGTGAATGTTACAAAATACTTATGTAGTTTAAGTGAATATTAAGGTATGCAATGTTTGGGACAACTGAAGAAAACAAAGATTTGTCACAAAGTGAGATAGTGTTTACTTTTTATTTATTTGTATTGTTAATTGTCACTGACAATGATAAGATGGAAGTACCTTTTGGAATAGTAGTTGTTGCAGGCATCCTCATTACCATATTTCCAAAATTTTTATACTAAATTTTGTAATCACCAGTTAAAAAAATGGTTACAACTTGTAACCAGTTTATACCACTTTATAGGTAGTTAGAATTTATGCATAGCAAGCGAATACGTATAATAGTTATAAAAGAATCTCTTATTTCAATTATTTTTTGTCCCAGTAACTGTGTGTGTAAAGCTTAGTATATTTAATTTTGCTTATTAAGTGATGTAGTGTTGTGCTGTTAAGTATTTATTGAAATATATTCATTAGAAGCATCTTCTTGTATTTTTATTTTCAACGCACCGCCATATTGCATGATTTTAGTTGCGCTAGACACAGATTATTATGCACATGCATTTTGAAAAAAACACTTTTACGCACAATTGTTCTAATTACTTCAATGATAGACATTTACCTTTTATAGATTTAACGTGATCAATGTAGTGTGATACTGTGATCAATGTAGTGTGATACTGTGATCAATGTAGTGTGATACTGTGATCAATAATGTGATACTGCCTACAATGTTCAACTAATTTCCACAACCGATTTAAACGGATTCTACGACTATTTACCTTGATCAGGAAAATTATACTTATAAACTTTCTTTTATAATCAAATATTGTTTTTTTTATAAAGACAATAACTATAGTTACTATTACGTTAATAATTGTAAGTACCGCTCGTGTAGATGTAAGGCTGGCAACATATCTTAGTACTATGGAAGCCATAGATAAGTGGATGTCACATAAGTGACAATCTACCCATGAATTATAACAACTGCTGAACTGCTTTACTTAAATGTGTCGGGAACTAGCATATTATCCCTATTTCATACTTTTAGCTAGCCGTAGCAATGTTCTAATAAGGTTTAAACAGCGATGCTGTTCGCCTCGGCCATTGGCGTCTGAATTGCATGTAGACCTTTTAAAAACCAACTATATTATAAATTGTGAAACCATACACAAATTACAAAACTACCAATGTCAAATTTGACATGACAAGACAATTGAGTAGGCGTGGTACGTAACATAACCAGCCCTTTTACTATCCACTGCTGCACATGGGCTTCCACATGCACATTGTCTTATGCATGTCTTGGTATCTTTTAGTCGCTTTTTACAACACCCACGGGAAGAGTAAAAGGGAAGAGTGATTCTATTCTAAAGCCGATCGACACCGCTCGGTCAAAACAGTGTAAATTTGTGAAATTTTTATTTTTAGCTTATTTTTAACGTGCTATGGTTTAATTTCTCCCTGGCATTGGTCTTTATGCTCCTACATCTATGATTGAAACGCATGCAGTTTAAACGCCACTTATATTGAACGACATCGCTATAAGTAATATTAGACTTTACTAGTCCACAATTTACTAATGCTACAAAAACAAAAGGTCGCAAATGCGCCACCCGCCGCCGCTGGGAGTATGGTCGCGGGGAGTTCAAACTGCGGCGGCTGTTAGAGCGGCGGCGCTTCACCCGCGTGCACTCCGACGACTCCGACGATGAGCCCGCGCCGATGTTACCTCCGCAACCGCCCGCCAATGCGTGATGCTATCCGCTGCACATGTGAACTGATTGTTTACCGGATTGTGACTATAAAGCTTGATTCACACCTGCCAGCACGTAGTGTGTTCAGCTCGTGCCGTGTCCAGCACGTATTTTGTCCAACTCGTAACGTGGCAGACACGCCATAGACAAAAGTTTTCAATCTACAGTTAACACACCTTACGGACAGACCCGTATTCTCGGTGAGAATGTCGGCCGCTGCCAGTCCGTGCCCGTGCGGAGTTGCGCACACGCTCCCCTTACGTACAATCACAATATTTAATTGTTGCGCCATTATCATTTAATCTTAATTTGGCAGTATTAAACAAACACCGAGAACATAATATATAATTCAATGAAATCACGTTACAGTCGTACGTATCAAACATGTCAGTATTATAACACTGCAAAATTATGAATAAAGGGTAGTTCCACAATTATTTCTTGCGACCGTACGCTAGTGTGAATAAAGTCGTAAATAATGTACGTATGTAATTATTTGTTTTAATGTGTGTGCCACGTACGGTGTCTGCAGCTGTGAATCGAGCTTAATGCCTCAAATATACACCAAAAGCGGGTGGATACTGACATTACCCGCTAAAACCGCGCCAGCGTGGACGAGACCGGCGTTTCAATACTTGTAACTTTTCATTTTAAATTTAATTATCCAGTAAACAATACGCAGCTCGCAGTCGCGCCTTTAGTCGAAACCTCAACAAAATCGGTAGATCTCGAAATCAGCTCAAACAAACAGTCATACGTTATCCTTTACATGTTTAGAGATTCGTGAAGACGTCAAAGTATAGGTATATTTGCATGAAGCAAAATAACGTGAAGGCTTAGATCAAATCAAAAGGAGAAAGATATGTTACTCACTTATCGCGCGTGGTCCTACAAAACCAAGTACAATGGACCTGCTTCGTTTAGTCACCGATAGAATAGCGATTTGCTTGTACGTGATACACTCACACGGTGAACACAGTTTTGTAGTAGAAAATACATTTAAATATGCTTTCCTGTGCAATTTATTCAGTGCACAAATCACTCAAGGAGCAAAAACAATACACGCGTAAGAACTCCAAAAAGAAAATAGTTTTTTAAAATTATGAGTACATTCGGCGATTATAGAGTGAGCGAGATAAAACTATACAAAACATGGGCGAGCGACACGTTTCGCTAGTGTCGCTCTTACTACTGTCCAAGCTCATAGCTCTATATCTGTCTTTCGGTGTCTTACAACGTGACTTCAATTATAGCTGTACAAGTTTATGTGCATGCATTCGAACCTTTTGCCAGTTGACTCAGAGTAAGAACGTACTGTATCTTCTTCCCCTTTTGCTTTGATCTGTGGTAAGGTATTATAACATTATGAAATGTTACCTCGCACCTGTACCTGATGACTGTAGATGTAAATAAAAAGTTAATTGCGTCAGGAATTGCTAGAAAATTCCAACATTAAAGATCTTTGCTAAAACGTCTTTTAGCGAAGACTTCTTATGATAGAAATATGCCATTTATAATGTAGATAATTTTGATTCATTGACGGAATTAACTTTTTTGTGGCAAGGGCACGAGTTTGTGCATTATGCCAACGTCAACCACTATTCTCAGCATAAAAAATAAAGGCAGAACCACTTAAATAGGTTTGTTTAATGACAACCGCAATCTTTGCAATTCCTGCGCTCCCTATAACAGCCAATTAGCGCATCAAATGCCTTAGATAACATTTTCGAAGTTTCGAGAGGCCAATTTATGTGATTCAAACCTGTAATCTTGTATCGACTCGATGGATAAAAAAAATGAAATTGCCTAAAGTTTGTAGTAACGTGTAGTTTTTAAGATTAATTCCTTCCATATCCATTGTACCTAAGTATATATTAACACCTCGTTTCTCGTAAGCACAGACAATTATTATCCTAAAGTCAATGCTCGAGTAAGAGCTGATTACGAAAATAATCCAAATAATGTATCGTTAACTATTTTCAAATTGTAAATTAATTTGTAAAATAATGTTTATGTTATACTGTACAAGAATATTTAAACGTATTCCTCTTTGGTTTTCTCTTTTTTCCTCTTATTTTCAATTTATCAAATAGAACGGAGTATTTCTTTATAATAAAAAAATAATTTTTGTTAAGAAATATGGCCATAATGTTTATTTATTTTTCTATTTACACAAAATTTTTAAGATAATTTCACAAACATAAAAACTAGAAAATCTAAGTCTTTTTGAATGGAATCAATAACCAAATATATAAGCTTTAGAATTTACGTTATATTAAATGCTCTGTAATTTATTTGTATATGATTAATTATGAATGTGTGCATATGTAATATATTAATAAGATATAGGATATTATAGGGAACAGATGTAGTGAATTTGAAGTAACATTTATTATCTAAAGTTCACAAAAAAATTATTACGAGTATATTTCTCACTGTACTTTTTGGTTTGTGTTCTATCTAGGTGCTCCTGATTCATTTATTTCCAGTGTTTCAGTAATATAATACAAACAATAGTCTATATTTGCATATCGAAATTAAATATTAACTCATGATTCATGTATGATATTTGTATCCGAAGTATAATAATTGTTAGATAGGCAATGTCAAATTTAATTATTTATGGTTCAATAAACATCAATGGTCAGATCGCCTTTGAAACGAACAGTATAATTCTCCGTTATTTATGCATATATATTAAGTAGACATTTAACATGAGGTAAATTTGAATATTTGAATATAAATGTTAAAATAGTTTCAAAACTACAAGAAATTACCGTTGGAAAGTGCTACATATAGTTTAAAACTAAAGTTTTTTATTTTGTATTTAAAACAAGGAAAAATAATGTATGACAACAAAATATTTATTTTCAATGTTAATTACAATACATCTCAGGGGGGTATCAAAATACTATTATTACAGTCTTCTTGCGATCAAGATGTGGTTTCGCGGCGATATCTTCGGATCGAATACGGCACGAATCTCGCAGGGCAACCCTAAAAAATATATAACAGAAAATGCTATTAAAAAGTAATAAATACACTGCCAGTACTACGCACACACCTTGAATTCAAAATACATAAAATTTTATATATAAAATTATAAAAAATATAAAATCTTAAGAATGGCAATGGCATGGCAAAGATAGCAAGCAATAGCTGCCTAAACGCCCTCATCTCAAATATTCCCATGACTATATCAACCGTAACCAGCTCGTATTATCGTTCACTGCTGGAAATGGGCCTCCTGATGCACATCGGATGTATGCGCTAAAAACGCCGCGGTGGTCACGCGAGTTGGCGAGTACACTATTTTAAAGGTGGTGTAGTTCCTTAGCGCCTGTGAAATGGGATGACGCTATTCTAAAGTCACTCGACGCCACATGGCCGATTTAGCTAATATTTTAATTACTTTAGAAAATACTCTGGGTTTGTTTTTATCTCTAATTCTCAAATTAGCCACGAATCATATGAATTTCAGGAAAACTTAACTATTGTAATATTCTTTCAAAGTGCATTTGTATTGTAAATACATTCTACTGTATCAATTAAAACGTTTTATCAAGATAAATAAAGTACTGAAAATTATTCACTATTAACTAATTTGATTTATGTGAAAGTTTGAAACTTTTTGACATCTACTGACTTTTTAGTCAAAATTTAACGATGCCTACGGAATCCCATTTTATTGCACACCAACAAGTTATTCCTTTACATTTATCGTAATACACTCCCGGGGCATCTAAATCGAGCCACCCTGCATTTTCAGTTTTGATGGCCCGAAGCTTAAAGAAATGTTTGTTCGATCAAAAAGTTTTTATGCAGTTTTAAAGCTGGCATACTAACCATCATTTCAGTATGCCATTGTTCCAAATTTGAATTCAGTGTACTGAAAAATTGAGTTTATGTGTAAGAAGCCGTGTGTCCGCCTTTCTGTATGTGTGTATAAAATTGTGCCAATTTCTGTTTAGTACTAAATACGTATTATTTAAGTCTTGTTCGCTTTAGTTTAAAAAGTCAATGTAACGTATTTGTTGTTACATATGTATGAAGTTATGTACAAATGTATGATGTGTAAAGTACTTGGACGTTAATAAATTAATGTACTTATTTTTGCCCTTTAATATTAAAGGTATTTATGAAAATAAATATTGTTGTCGTTTTATTAACTTTTAACGTTAATATTTTATATAATATTTAATAGAATAAAAAAGTAAATAATTATGTCTTAATATTACGTAATTTGGGATTTGGGGTAAGGTTTACGACCTGAAACACGTTTAGTTTCAAGGGAATAAGCATGAAAATTATCCATATGGTTTAGAAGTCACGTCATCGATTCGATGACATCTTTTAAAAATAAAGATTGTAACATTAGAAACTTTATTTACAAAAGTTAAACCATGTTAGATTAAAATTAAAAATAATAATTGTGTTCACAATGAACTACATACCCATAATGATTTTTAATTCAGTGTGGAAATTTCCCTTGTTGGAAGTTGACAAAAAAAGAAACAATAAAATAGCGTTTTATTTAAATAATGTGATGCTGATAAGTCTTTAAACGGTTACTTTACTAATTAGTTAAAAATCACACTTAAACTTTTGATTGTCGAATCTCATTCAAATCGAAGTTATCGAAGTTATTCAAAACGACAACAACAAATACAATCTAGGGAAGGTTACCGCCGCCCATGGACACCTGCAACACCAGGGGGCTTGCGGGTGCGCTGCCGACCTTTCAGAATCCTGTTCACAGCTCTCTTGAAGAGCTCCATGTCGTAGCCTAACGGAAATACCTCAGCTGGCAGTTCATTCCACAACTTTCGGGTTTGCGATATAAAGTGTTATTTCGACTGCACTGTGCGGCAGCGACTCTATCTCAAGGAATGCGGATGAACAGCACGACGATGACAAGTTGTGCGACGGTAAAAACCCGAAGTTACCATTAAATTGAACAGCTCTTCAGAACATTCCCCATTATAACGGCGGTAGAAAACGCACAGAGACGCAACATTTCTACGAATGGTGAGCGATTCTAAACCACCTGTGAGAGTGGAATCGTGGACCATTCGAATAGCGCGTCGTTGGACGGGATCACGAGGGTCCAGCTGGTACTTCGATGCACCGGCCCAAAGATGTGAGCAGTATACTCCATGTCTGGTCTAACTTGAGATTTATAAAGCGACAAAAGTTGTCCCAGTGAGAAGTACTGCTTTGTTCTATTCAGTACACCAAGCTTTTTACTAGCAAGTTTTGTCTTGCTCTCCAAATGACTCCGAAACTCGACTTTGCTGCAAATATCGACGCCTAGGATACCAAAATTCAGAGGTCTGGAGAGGAATGTTCTGAAATCGAGGTGCCACCGCAAAATGGAGCTTTATTAGCGGTGAATACACAGACCTGTCTTGCAGGGGATAAATTGAACCAAATTAATTCTAGACTCGGTATAAGAGTTCTCGATTGCGGACACAAGCCTTACGCGACTCTCTTCCACCTCGGCCCGAGGGATATTCGCACGGCCCTTATACAAAGCTTCCCCAGTACTGTCGTCTGCATAACAACATATGTTACCGACTTGTATTGGGTCATTGATATGCAGAAGAAACAATGTAGGAGAAAGTGTAGAATGTGTAGAGCCTTGCGAGACACCAGAATTAAACATTTCCTATTCACCATTTCACACCCATGCGCTCTGAGTCTCCCGAGTGACTGTTAGACCAAGTCTCCGCATGCATACACCTCTCTTAGGGGTTCGCGACTCCCACTCACCGCGCGGAACATAGCACCGGCCTTGCTACATTATAGCGGCGGACTCGGATGGGAGGACGGTAGCAAGCCACGGACCGAGTCCTACCAAGTCCTCCCACCGTAAGAATGTTTGCTAGTTTGCCATCGATGTATCCGTCATTGACGGTGAAAAGATTAAAAGTAAAAAAATATAAGTCACAACTCACCATTTTCAACAACATAAAGCAATCTATCCAGCAACAGTGCAGTCTCCACTAGAGGGGCCAAGGCTAGTCGCAGCGTGTACACAATGACCACACGCCTCCATTGTTCGACGTCAGATTGACCACGTAACCACGTGGACTGTGTCGAAGGTAGTGACACACCCAATTTTTCTACCGCTAACGTGCAGTATCTAAAAATAAGAAATGCTAATAAGAGACTAACCTTTCTCTATTTTTTGTAGGAAGGTGACAGGCGAGCGGATAGTCTACCTAAAGTCCTGACAATCTAATAGGTCCGATTTGACAGTTGTCAAAATACTCTGAGTAGGGATGGAACCCCCAAAAAGTCGGTTGCTCCAAAAACAGATTCTCAAGACATATAAATTTAGTTTAACTTAAGGTTATACAGGAGGTATACTCTGGTATACTATTCTGAAGTCCTTAACATTTATAAAGATAAATGTTATGAAGCATGGAAGGAGCATTTTAATGAACGATCTCGAGAGAAGGGTATAAGGTATAGTAGTATCCAGGCTGAGCAGACTCGTATACTGTGGGGTTTGGTTTCCATATGAGAAAAAATAATTCCACTAATTGCCAAAGTTATGCTATAATTGAGGATGACCAACCCTTGTTGGTAGAGTGTTCCCAGAATGAACCTGAGAGGAAGGCTCTGATAGGGATTCTAAATCTAAACAGGTGTGATGTAGGGACGTGCCATAAAATTCTGTCTGAGCCAACATTGAAAACTGCAAACATTCTGTGTAAATTTGCGAGTTGCTATCAGTCATAGATAAGTTACGAGTTAAGTAGGGATTTAAGAAAAACACTAACCTTTAGGGTACGATGGGGCTGGCATACACAAAAGTGTCAAAGCCCTTAAATAAAATAATCAGAAAAAAACCTTAAAACATTAATGTGACACTTATTTATTTTTATCAAATATTTTTTTAAATGGTGATAGTCCTAAACTTAAGAATATCAATTTATGGTTTTGATATATTACCTGTGAAAAGTCATGGTGTCAGAATGCTTTATACTTCTGATTGGTGCATGTCGTAGCTTCGGATCTTGTTCCACTAATATCCTTTCTAGAGCTGCTCTGTATGCATGCACCTAAAAAACAAAACACGTATGTAATATAAAAAATAACATATCTTTTCTTTAATATTAAAAAAATAACATTATTGCCCTATTAAAATGAATATTTCCTCGACCTACCTTCAAATTCTCATAATGTCCTCTCCTTAACCTGTCAACGTACACCTCAATAGCATGACACGCAATCTCCCTACTTGCATATGACAATGCACTATCTAAACTTGCCACATACCAACTCATGGGATAACCATTGTCTGACAACTTCATATAGCAACAACCCACTACACAAATAAATTTGACTTCATCAGAATTTACAAAGTGTTTTAACAATAACGGTCCTAGATCTCCACAAGGATGGAGGCCAGCTAAACCGTACCCTTTTATAGTCTGTGGCAAGGCTATGTTATGTAATTGGTTG
This sequence comes from Sesia bembeciformis, assembly GCA_943735995.1. Lineage (NCBI taxonomy): Eukaryota > Metazoa > Arthropoda > Insecta > Lepidoptera > Sesiidae > Sesia > Sesia bembeciformis. The sequence goes on along the minus strand of OX031026.1, from coordinate 17,373,821 downwards.
TCAGATGTTAGTGTCATGTTTATGTGGACAGGTCTGCGGAGGTTAGATATTGTTTCTTCTGAAAGATGTTTGCTGGCTGTATATTCAAGTTCCAAGTCCAGTTTTCTGTAAAGAAATTGACCTGTGATTTTATAAGTTATTTAATTTGCAAGTTGTAGTACTTTACAAAAATTATATAAGGAAGGCTTTCTGCCACTTATTTTTATGCCACATATTTATAAATGGTAGGGGGTGAGTGCATGCTGCATTCCCACAGCCTCTGGGCGCAATCGACTGGCCATGTTACCCCTCTATCACAGAAGAATACCTTTAGATATACTGCATTTCCTACTTTATCATATTTCCCCAATGTATGTATGTGTTACAGTAGTGAGTGAGATATACCAGAGCCCATTTCCATCCCAACCTATCCCTCCCCAATTTGCCAACCCATTCCTTAATCTGCAAAGGTAGGCAGTGCATCCGGGATGTGCAAATATTTGTCATTCTGGGCTGATGTTGGCATGAATCATAGATGTCTATGGATGACAGTATGCTCATCTTCCACTTTTTCTATAAACAAATATAGTAAAATAATAACAGATTCTATAAAAAATAATAACTATAGGTAGTTTTAATATACCTACCAAGATTACAAACCTAGCTTCATCTGTCAATTGAGACTGACATTCAATCCCAGCAGTGTAGAAGTCATGTTTATATGACAAAACCCTCACCAAATGCCCCAAACCTGAGCCAAAGTCTACAACAGCTTCACAGTTAGTTTCCGCAGCCGTTCCACTAATCACATCAGTCATTAAGTTTATTTCATGCCTCTTTTTTAATTTAACATGTTTTAAAAATAGGTTCTTCATCTTTGGGTGACTGCCACATGTACTTTCATTATTTGTTATTGAGTAAAAACATTGATTTTTTCTTGATATGCTTAAAACTTTAATGGTTTTTATAAATGCTAAAAATGAAAGTGGAAAAACTTGTTTCATTGATGTTCCGGTTAGTAAGTCCCCAAAATCTTTTGGATCCATATTTTGAAAACTCTTTCGCCATGTCAATGGTAATTTGTCCCAGTGGTTGTCAACAAAAAAATCCTGAAACAATATCACAGTTGATGTAATAAGATTGTAACTATCTATGCTATGAAATAAAAATATCATAGACTGCCGAGGGGGGGGGGGGGGGAGCTACATACAGGAGCTACAAATATACAGGTGCGTGCACTTGTCCTATGTTATTGATTCATTACAACAGACATGACAAGACAACACGCTAATGATGCTAAACGAGCCTTAGAGGCCAAAATATGTCGCATCAGAAAGACAGAGAGGGGGAGAGTGCACGCTGCAATTCAACAGCTGCTGGCTGCTCAACTGGCCATGTTAACCCTCTCTCACAAAAGACTACCTGGAAATGTACTGCATTTCCCACTTTATCTTATTTCCCTAATGTATGTATGTGTTTCGGTAGTGAGTGAGATGTGCCACAGCCCATTCCCATCCTATCCCTCCCCATTTTCCCAACCCTTTCTCCAAATCCATTCCATTATCTCCACAGGTAGGCAGCGCATCCGGGGGTGTGCCAACATTTGTCTAACATTTGGACTAATGTTGGCATGTATCGTGGATGTCTATTGGCGACAGTATTCACTTACCATCAGGTGGACTGTACGCTCATCTGCCGCCTTCATACATAAAAAAAAACAGTTTAATGATAAGATATAGATTAACTATATGAGTCTTATAGAATCAAAGATGGCAAAATAGGTTAGTAACTTCACCATAAACTCTTAATTAACTTTATTAACGAAGAGTTTAACTCTTCACCATCAAGGATGTTAATACATATATGTATTAACATCCTTGATGGTGAAGAGTTAATCAAATCAGTTTAGTTTTAAATTTTCTACGTTGCCATATATTTACCTCATTTTTGCTTACTTGCCTATTTTGCCGTCTGATTCTATACGACTCATATATTTGTTTATTACTTGACAAACAAAACAAATAAAACTCTTTCAGGATTAGTAACAAGTTAGTAACTTGTTATAAAAACTTACCAAAACATATAAATCTAAAAGCCATTCGTATAGTATTATTACTTTCAATATTAATTTGATAGCATTTTCCAAAACTTTTTTTTCTGAATGCAACATATTATAGTCCATAACTATTTAAACTTTCATACATGATTTTATAAGAAACACAGGACAAAATTAATTAGTGATCGGTAAACGTAAATAATTCATTTTTTAGGCTCTGACAGTAAATTCGATGGTGCATTTTTTTAAAATAATTTATTTGGACACTGGCATTGCTATAAAAGTACAGCAAATAAAACGCAATTGTTTTATTGTCCAGTATTCTAGTCCTACTACAGATAAATCTTACAGAAAACATGTTACTTAAACAGAAAACATACAGATTCAAATTATTATTTATCTATTACAGATTTTTTAATACGAAGTACGGATTCTAGCTTTCTTCATCTGGCAGCACTGCATTCAGTTGTCATTCAGTCAAATCAAAATTAAACGATTTTCATATATCACGAAAGGTAATATAATATTTATGTATTTATTAAATACTCATAAAAACAGCCGCAAAGCGACAAGATAATGTTTTTGAAAAGTGAAATTTTCAAAGCGATTTCATTTACAAATCAAGTGAGATTACCGCTCTCTTATTGGCTTTTAGTGGGTTTGAGATTTCTTCTGACTCTTCTACCGCAGCGGGGATACATACATCCAGATGAGTTTTTTCAAAATATTGAAGTGATCGCAGGTAAGCATTCATACAATATTATATTAAATGTAATCAACTTCCTGACGAATTTACCATACTTAGATTTGTAACATTGTATATTTTTATAGCACTCATTTTTATATTATACTAATGGTTTGTCTTAATTAGGTATAAATATATCAAATAAATAAAAAAGAAATAAACATACTTTCTAAACTTAAGTATTTACTTAGTGATGACTATTAGTCATTTCTTATGATTATATGAAATGACTGACTATTATTAAATTAAATTTACTGTTGTAATGTGATTCAATTAAATATTTTCTTTTGTTTCAGCTGACATCCTCAATGTAGACATATCTAGAACTTGGGAATTTAATCCTGAATTTCCAATTAGAAATATATTTATACCAAAAATGATACTTGGTCCTCCATTGCACTTCATACGCATAGCAAATCCATATGCAAGACAATATTTAAATATTGATTTGAAAACTCCATACTTTTTGCTTGTGATACCTCGCATTGTCATCTGCGCCTTGTCTCTAATAAATGATTATTGTTTGTACAAAATATGCTTGCTATATGGACAGAATTTCAGAAACAGGTTAAAAATATTTGCCAGTTCCTATGTAGCAATTGTATACTGCTGCAGATCATTCTCCAATGCATTTGAGATGATATTCTTCTCAATCCTTCTCTTATTGGTAGCTGAATGTATGTTTAAATCTGATAGAGTAATATACCATGATGAATTCCTTAAAGATAAATATAATAAGGCATCTACTCCCGTAGACAAAGTTAAACTTTTCAAGTTAAAAATGCTTTTACCCGTACATTCCTTAAACCATGTATTCTTGATAGCAACATTAGTAGTAATAGGTATTTTTAACCGTCCAACCTTTGTTGGGTTTGCGCTGCCACCAGTTTTCTTCTGGTTAAACAGAGGACTAGGCTCCACTGTAGTCGGCTTTAAAGACTTCAATTACCGAATATTTACATTCATTTTTTGTGGCATTCCAACTGTCCTGCTCCTAGTCCTAGTGGATTCTAGTTATTATGGATACCTTACAATGGCGGAAATAGAGAACTGGAAAGTATCCTGGGATAACTGGGTGGTGACCCCTTTGAACTTTTTGAGGTATAACTCGAATACAAAAAACCTGACACAACACGGCCTGCATCCCCGATGGCTGCATTTAGCAGTAAATTTGCCATTGCTCTTCAATGTGCTTGGAGTGCTGGCTTTCATCACCTTATCTATTAATACATATAGGTAAGAATAATTTAGAAACAAAAAAACATAATTATGGTAACTTGGCAACCAAACAATACTACAATCAATTACTTTTATGTAATTAATTAATTCTCTTTTTTTTTTTACTTTTCTTTGTATTACGTAGAAACAATAGAAGTACATTTTTGTTGTGGGGCTTGGTTCATGGCATACAGTACAAATACTCTCCAAATATGCTTCAAATTAAATGTTTATAATAACCTTGATATGTTATCAACTATTTTAGCATACTTTTGTAGGATAAAATAAGTGCAGGATTTTTTTTGTTAATAATCTTCTCTGTAATTTATTTTAAGTAACAAAGATGATTTTATACGAGATAATCTATTTAATAGCAAATTTGTTTAATTCAATTAATTAGCTTTATTTATTATGCTATTTTCTGCTTCTGTTTTCAGATTCATTCGTGGCCACTATAGAAAATTGCCGAGAATCCAGAGCATCACTGGACTAATGCTATTTTCCCTAATCATACCTGTAGCTCTATTGTCTCTAATTCCTCATCAAGAGGCAAGATTCATCATACCAGTCCTGTTACCGCTGGTATATCTCTTTGGTAGCCAATTACATGTCAACGAAAGTGATGGGCCTATATCTATGAAATTTAAAAATACTCTTCTATATATCTGGTATATTTTGAATGTCTTGTTGACCATATTTTACGGTTTTGTGCACCAAGGAGGTATAATTCCTTTCACCAACGACCTCCACCGTGAGATTAAAAATAACTATGGAATTTATACTCATGTTATTACGACTCACAGTTACAGCATACCCACTTTTCTGCTTCAATTAGAGAGTACAACCAGAGTTTGGAAAGATAGAAAAACTGGCAATAAATATATGCTAGAGAAAACTACGTTTTTACATAAGTATGGATCAATCCCCATGGACAAATTGTTCATGACGATTGATCATTTAATTTCTAACTCTGAATCAATGAAGCAAAAGTATAGAAAATCATATAGGTTTTATTTGGCATCTCCTTGTTCTTTGGAGGAATATCTCAGAAAAGAAGCAAGGAAATATGATTATCTTGACATAATCGAAGAGTTTTCGTACTACCCTCATTTTTGTACAGAAGCATTGCCAAAGTTTCCAACTCAGCATGATCAATACTGCCTCGAAAGTAATCTCTTACTCAAAAATGAATCTCATACTGTAGATCTGAATATGATGCAAAGAATCTCATGCTTTTTCCAAAGGTTTTGTCTGAGAACTTATAGAGTAAAAAATAGATTTAATTTGAAATAGATGTAATTTTACTTTTATTATACAAGTAAAGTTTAAATCCCTATAACTTGTATGCTTGCCCATAAAATCTCAGCTCATGATACTTGTAATGGAGTTGTAAGTGGAATTTTACTGATATTCTGTGAAGTGACATGGTCTAGTACAGAATCGTTAGGCTTTACTATAGATTATGTAAGCGCCAATTTAAAAATAAAACCAATATTGTTTGTTACTTTTTAGTAAATAATATTTTTTTGTACTTAGCTTTAAAATTTGAGCATCTTGCAATTTTATATTTTGACTAATTATTTTTTTATTTTTTCGAGATTTGGGCTTTATTCCACCATAAACTTAGCTTTAATTTTTTTTACTCATTATATTATTATATTTACTTTGCTCAGTTTATTGTGATTTGTAAATGACTTTTTGTTTACCTTAGATAAGTACTACTCATTAAATTATTGTAATTTGTAGTCCCCAACACGTTAATGTACCCATAAATCGAGCTCTCATTATTACTATATAGCCATGGGTATAGGTTGACCTACTGCTGACTATAATTGTGATTTAATTAACAAACGTTTACTGATATTTTAAGTCTGTAATAATTGTAGCTACATGTTTTTTTCAGCCTATTTATTTTGTTACATGTAATGTAAGTGAGATAGCTGGATGAGAACAGCCGAAGATCGTGTGTGGTGGCGAGCCGCGGAAGACTCCTGTATCCAATCAGTGGACTGACATAGGCTGATGTTATGCTATAGTATGTAAAGAAATCTGCATAATTGAAAGTAATACATTTTACTAATATAAGTTGAAACTGACTTAGAATCGATTAACAGGAACCAAACAACCACCTTTACTGCTCCATATATCTCGCCTATTTGCATTCATGGTCCTATTTTTTTTTAAATAGCTTGGACATTGAGTATCAATCATCTTTGATGATGAATATCTTACCGTTTAAAGATCCTCAATACCCATGCAATACCATAGAGATTTATCTAATAGTACTATTTTGATCGTACTGATTGGTTTGGTTCATGTTAGTTCAAAGAGTAACATCAAGATATCGAGCTAATTGGCTATTGTTAAACCAAATATCTATATTTTACTTAAATTGAAATCACTGTATTGTAAATTGGCTCTTTTGGCTGGTAGTATCAATATAGTAATTGTGCTAATGAAATAAAAATACCTTTTATTATTTAATTTATACTGTATTGTGGTTTATTGATAAGATGATGTAAACCTATACATAGTGTAAATTAGAAAAAAATCCTACTTCTGTAGTATAAATCGAGAGATCGCAGCAGGAGAGACCGTAATATAATCAGTGTTATAATAATATGGCAGTTGGCACAAAGGCTTGTCCACAAGAATAACGTTTTACTAAAATGAAATGATGCCAGTTTACATAGCCACTTCACTTTTAAGTTTGTGGAAAGTTAAAAAAAAAATACAAGAGAATCTATCAGTTGGGCGCTTGACTCGCGTTTACCATCGTATTATTTACTTACAAGTCGTTTTTTTTTATAGAATGGATGGCAGTCAGACGGGTCGGGCCAGATGCTAGTAAGTGGTCACCGCCGCCCGTGGACACGTGCTACACCAGGAGGCTGTCAACCTTTCAGAAACCTGTTCACAGCTCTTTTGAAGAGCCCCATATCGTAGCGTATCGAATTACAATGTTATGGCGTAATTATTTTAATCGGTCTACAAGTTGCCCCCTTCCCATGAATAAAGTCTAAAAAATACACATATTTAAAAACAAATAACGACGTAGAATAAACATTCATTCAATTAGGGCAACGAATACGATGAACATACATAACAACAACTCGTAAAATAAGTCATCGGAATAACTCGTTCCCGTACGCAATAAAGTTTGTTTGCAATCGTGCGAACAGTGACGATTGGCCAACGCTTTATATATATGATCAATTGAATAAATCAATATGTTGATATTTCTATTATAAAATTTATGATAATAGTGCCAGTTTTACCTAAAATGCTCATTTAAGCGGTAGTTGAGATACGACGTCTTGATATTCGTTCATACTGGTTCGCCAATCAACCGCTGGAAACTAGATTTGCGGGGATCTATTATACTATGGTGGAATTGAATGAAAAACATCCGTCCCGATGGCTGCATGGTGGTCACAGGATCGCCGCCACTCTCTAATTAGCTATCAATTTTTACGTGGTTAAAAAACTGCGCGGCTTAAAATGTTTGAACTAGCGCTAAAACTAACCTCAAACCCTCTCCTGAAAACTATATAGGATCCGACTTTGGCTTTAGAAAGGGCCTAAGTATTTTAGTTAGTACAAAAGTTGAATTAATATCTATTTATTGCGTGATTATTATCACGTTATTAATATGCAAGTCCTAAAATAAAAATATGAAATAAAAATAAACAAAAAAAGTATAAATACAACTATTGTATTATTTTTGTTTCATACAAATAAAGAATTAATAATTTGAACAATAATGTACAACTGCCAGATTTAATAGCTAATTTTGGGACATTTTAATGTGGTATGCGAATTAAACTATGTATCGATGGCATTTTTTGACATTTGGATACTAATAATGGAAAATATATAGGATATATCACATATATTTCGGGAAATTGAAACCATGGATTCCAATCATGATTCTGAGTTACGACATAATAATCTATACTTTTTTAAAAATTAAATCAATCAAAAATTTTTCTAAATATTATTTATAAAGCACAAATATTTATACAAAATACGTTAAATTTTCGATTACTCGCCATGTCGATTATCATGAGCAGAACCCGTAGTTTCAATCTTCGGGAATATATTTGTTACACTGTGCATACAAATGTAGAGCAGCATACTCATAAGAGTATGTGTTAATATTTGAAATAAGTACGTTTTTGACATTTTTTTTTGTAAACGCTTACAATCACTTCCGCACGGGTTAAATACATTTCAAAAATATCACATCTAAGAATTTTTAAACCTTTAATTATATTACTAATCAAATGTTAATAGGCGGGTCCACACAGACCGAGCAGCCTCGCGAGGAGCCCGGCCCCGGCCGCGCGAGGCAGCCTCGGTCGGATAATCATATATGTATACTGCGCACGGCAGACCCGAGCCATTTTGTTGCTATACAGAGATATTAATTTGCGGCACGGATCTTTATTCAATTTGTTATCCATCTTTGACTGAGGCACAGAACAAAATACGTGTGCGTCCAGACTGCGCGCGGCAAACGAGTGAGGCACCTTTGAGCAAAGCGAAAATACCGACACCGTATGGCTGCGTTTGCCTCGGGCGAGGCACGTACACAGACCGAGCTGCTTCGCGCGACAAATGCCTCGCGAGGCTGCCCGGTCTGTTTGGACCCGCCTAATGGCCAGTTTAATGGTCCTTCGGAATAGGATCATCAAGTTTTATGGCTGGATTAATAGAGAACTGTGTCTTATAATTAGTCTGATTAGTTTAATGGCACCTTATGCGGTATGCGTGGAAGTCAATTTCCGAACAAAACAAATCTAAGCGAAGAATGGTCTAATAAACAGACCAAATCGTTGGAAACTGGACTATGCAAACTGCATACGACTATAACACGTAAAACGCGACTCATACATTCTAATGATCGAAAATTAAACTAGGCACAGCAGGCAGGACAAAATAAAAAACTAATTATTTAATTAAACATGGCCATTTATCATAAAAGTTCATGTATAGATGAAAAATTTTATAGGTTCAGATGAACACGATCCAGAAAATGATTTGAACTAGATTAATAATATATTTAATAAAATTAATTTAGTAAATAATAATATACAAACTTATTTGTATGTACTAAATAAAACTAACATGCACGTTACATCCCAGGCACTGGGACAAAAAGGAGTCAATAAAGTGTAAATTAAATTACACCCTGTACAGGTCATATAAAGTTGATTTTTTTATGATTAACACACTGTTATCGCTATGAACAAATTTTATAACAACCGTTCAAACATAGTAGAGTGAATAATAGTAAAATATTGACTGGAAGTATTGTACGAAAACCACTGGATTTGGGAATAAGCCTTTACCATTAGTTACATGCAACTTTGACACGAACTTAAAATACACAAATAAATAGGTATGTAAATTGTAACAAACGACATGGGTAGAGCGTTGGGTCATTGGCCTGACTGTTCGGTGCGGGCGCCGGCACCTGTCTGCCGCGGTTTCCTCGCGTCCCGCGCGTCTCACCCCAGCCTTCCACGTCTGGAGTGTGTCGCTACAACCCTATACTCTATTCAACATTAGTCGAATATTTGCTCCACTCAACAGTAGTCTAATGTACAATGAATGTACTATAAATTATAAATATTATAATGAATAGTAGACTAAAAATTTACTCTACTGAATAGTGGTCGAATATCCACTTCCTCATTAAACAAACACGAGGCCATTGTCTAAGTTTTATCGTTTGCAAAAGTTACTTACGCGTTTACATAAAACTGTTTTTCTGTATGTAGAATTAAGCAGGGCCTCTAGCAGTTGTATTGAGAAAGTTTAAAATCTTCGTTTAGAAAAAGCAGTGGACATAACGCGGTAGTAACGTTTGTAAACGATAGAAAATTATATTAAGGGCACAATTCTAATCAAATTAATTTTGTAAAAATAAATGCTTAGCTCTACGCTCGAACGCCGAGTCAGCGTCAATGAACGCTAAAACTTCAGTACTAAATGCTCTTAGACTCGGACCTTTAACAGTTTAAACGCCTGTCTCACCATCTCCTGACACTTTATCAAAAGGATTCAGAAAGTCAGTTATACTTTATCAGGAAGACAGTATCAGCTAGATTACTTAGCCGACAATTTTATCTATCAGATTGTTAACAGTTACTTTATTGGGTGAGATAAAGTAACTGTTAACAATTACTTTAACAGTAACAATAACTGTTAACAATAAAGAGTGGTGAGATAGGCCCTAAGACTTGCAAGCATTAAAAACTTGAACTATAACGGTCGCGTGTTTAACGCTCTAATTTTAAATAATCATTCAATTTTACAACACTATCAAATATTTACTCAAACGAATAGTAGGTGTGAATATTCACCCCACTGACAGTATCCACTTACCACCAGGTGGACTGTATGCTCGTCTGCCACCTTCTTTCTATATAAAAAAAAGAACCTATAATACATTTTATTGTCAGTTTAGCAGGAATATTATCCTGCAAATAACGTACAAGAATTAAATATGAACGAATTAATAGTTTAATTTTCTAGTATATGTGCAAAATGTAAGCTAAATTCAGTTAGAATATTTCTATTATTATTATCTTAGCGTTAATTTAAACTTCCTTGTTGAGTGCAGATTTTTTACATTACATATTATGAGTTTGATTAGTATGTATTATATTTTTTATTATTCCACCCGACTGCATCTTATTGTTCTATACTCACACGAAAAGATCTTCAAGCATATTTCAGGCTATATTCAGGCTCATTAAAGGTTAAACGATTAAAGCCAATTAAAGCTTTAAACAGGCTTTCATTAAAGCTCTTCATATGTTCTATCTAACATGGATAATTCTCTAATACAATAAATTTTTTGAGCAATCCCTTTTATCAATTTGAATATCTTTATAGCATTTTCCGTATAACGACTTCGAATCAGGTCTCCATAAATGAATGGACATGCCGATAAATTTGTAAAAAGAAATAGACTATTTGTAAAAAGAAATAGACTATGTATACAAAACATATTATACAAGTCCCGTTAAAGCGTTGAGCGCTGCCGTTCTCTATTAGTATAAAAATTCCAACAAACGCTCCTTTTCAGCCCGTGCAAACGAACTAAACCTTTATGACAAACATAGATGTATATATCTATACAAATATTAATATATCAATAGTAATATCCAATATTGTTGATTATCGATACTAGAAACATCCACACATATTGATATTGATTGTAATAGTGATATATTTACATTTTTTTCTATCAAATATCTTGATTGAAATATTAATATTTGAATCAAGATATTCAATTAATCGATTCGGAACGACCCCCCATTAATCTACTCAATAATATATATATATATATGGCTATTAACAAAAACAGTTATTTGCATATTTACAGTGCCAGTATAACAGCAGGGCATGTCCTCGATGACCTTGCACCAGTGCGCGTTGTTCTTGGCGTCGTATAGCATTGCTTCTTCAAAATGCAAATATTAGTATTTTCAAAATTCAGTTTATCATGTTAAACAATATGTCATTTATGACTAAAATATATGTTAGTTTATCGCTAACATGTGATTTAGTCACTATTAACCAGTAAAATTATTGCATATGTATAGTATCAGTGTGATAACACCAAGGCATGTCCTCGCCGAACTTGCACCTATGCGCGTTGTTCTTCGCGTCGTATAGGAGTGCATTGTCCACATAGGCATCGCATTCATTGCACCAAACAGACAGGTCCAATAGAGAGAGAACCAGTGCATGCTGGGTGGAAGCGAAGTGGGCTTGCATGTGACCGTTTATACTGCGACCGCATGCTGTCTGTGGGGAGAGATGGACAATTTTTAACTCTACAGGATTTTACAGAATTATTCAACGTAAAGAGTTTCAGTCGTCCCATTTAACTTAGATTAATGATATATTCCACAGGATTCATATCAAATTGTAGTTTTAAAGTATCAAGCTGTGTCGCTCTGCTGCTGGATATAGGCCTCTCCCAAGTTTTATAAGTGTTGCTTTATTTTCATATACTTAAAATTGTAGTAGTCATTGCACATCTATGTGATTTAAGGGACAAATATCACTTATGTCTGGTAATCTATAATTATCACAAAACATCTCATAACCTATAATTATCATAATGAATTAATAAATGGATAGAAAAATGGTCGAAAATAAACAATGCACTGACTTTTGTAACAAGTAATGCTTAAATTAAGATATTAAAGACTACACTCACATTGCTTCACCCACATGATTGCAGAACTCACACTCAGAATAATGATTTGCATATTCCTAAAGTAAAAGAATTTTCGAAATAGATTCAATAGTATTTTAGGTTACCTCTGACATATAAATAATAAAAGTCTCTCTTTGGAATAGTAATATACATTTAGACTATATATATAAATCTTCAAAGGTAAGCGGCGCATCCAAGTGCATCATTCTTCACTCTTTAACTAATGTCGACATGTAACGCGGAAATCAAGTACTATCAGTTGAACTAGGCAAACCCCAAAAACATGCTTGTCTGCCACTTTTTTCCTATAAAAAGGCACTAGCTTTTGTAAACACATACATTCAAAAGTTACAAGAAAATGGATCAGGTCAGAAAAAATGGAAAAAAATCTAAGTAGCTCCCAGGTACTTACAATGTAGCAATGCAGGCACACCCAATTCTCCACTGTCTCATTACAACTCACACATTTCACACCTTGTTCGAACTTCACATCACCTGCTATCGCATATAAACTGTCTAAATGTGGACACCAAGGCGAAGGAATCACTGCAAACATCTCACCATCGACAATAGCTTGCATATTATCTGCTAAATAATCCACTAAAGTCACTTTTTCTGTCTGGTTGCTTGAACTTCCTTCATTCCTAACATTTTTTTCTGCACCCTTTAAGACCTCTTTAGTTGATTCTTTAGTGCTGGAACTTGGCGTGTTTTCTTTGCAATCCTGTTTCGAATCTTCCTTAGCACTTGTCTCAGGATTTTCTTTTGTATTCACATCTTCATCGTCAGTACCGCAATGAATCCCATCCTCGCATTTAGGTTTGTCTATGGTCAGGTTCGCCATATTGTTTTCTAGAGACGTGTCTTGGCTTGAGGCACTTGATTTTATTGACTCATTTAAAGTGATAGAGACAGATAATGTCGTCAGTTTTTCTATTTCACTGGAGACGTTCAAGCCTCTGCTGGGCGCGGGTTCTTCCAGAATATTGTTTAGAGGTAAAGCTATTTGAAATTTTAGACTCTCCCAGTATTTTTGATGCGTCTTGATGACGTTGTTTATCGACTCGACGGCTGACCAATGGCAGGTGGAGTTGGGATCGTAGTGATGTAGTATAGGGTCCCCGAATAAAGCTTTAGTGCACATGGTCATGGCATAAGAAATGCTGGTTACATTGTAACCCCCTTCTAGGCAAAGTATGACACGTCCACCGGCTAAGCCGCGGAGAAAATGGGTCATTCGTGCATAACATTCTGGTGATACTTTGCAACCTGAAAATAAAATGGTTAAAATAAGTGAAATAAAAAAAAATAAGCTTGTAGCACAATTTCCATTCCCTTGTACACATGATGTGTCAGGTGACTGAGAATTCCGTTTAGGATTTTAAGTTAATTGACATGAAAATTTTAATGTATTTTTTCCCAATATTTGTATTTTTTTAACCATGAGCCTTTTTATCGTCCACTGTTGGAGACGGGCCTCCATATGCACATTATCTGGCTAGTGCATGAGGAATGTATGGCCTTAAAACAGCATACTGTTCAAACGGGTTGGCGAGTTCACTCTTAGAGGTGGGCGTAATTCCTCAGGACTTGTGGTAGCGGCTTCATTATCCCGTGGTCGCCTTTCACGACACCCACGGAAAAACATGGGGTGGTGCTATTCTAAATCCGGCAGACACCACAATTAAATACCACACCTATGTTGATGCAAAGAAACAACAAGTAAATCAAAATTATTAACACGTTTATGGCTGACCGTGTGGTGTGGGCCGGCCATAGAATAGCGCCACCCCATCTCTTCCCGTGGGTTTCGTAAAGGGCGAGTGAGGGTTAACAAAGCCGCTACTACAAGCACTGAGGAATTACATCACCTCTAAAAGAGTGGACTCACCAACCCGCTTGGACAGCGTGGTGTTTACAGGCCATACATCCCTCACGCACAAGACTATTTGCATGAGTAGGCCCAAGCAGTGGATACTGAATGGGCTGGTTGCATTGCATTTGAAGATACATTTGTACATACGTTACCTCCTAATGGATCACCGACGCAGGCATCGAACCCCGCTGATACAATTACTAACTCCGGGTTGTACTCGTAAGCGATCGGTAGTACAATTTGTGTAAATGCCGCTAAATACTCCGCGTCACCGAAGCCGCGCTGCAAATTGTAACATAGAATTAATACTGCGGTAAGAAAGTTTTTTTTCTTATATATAATTTTATATATTTTTTTATTATATATATACATATTTTTTATATACAATGGTGCAATTAGCACATTCCGCCAGTGTCAAATTTTATTGGGATTAAACAATTTCAAAGTCTAAAACGTATCCTGTCAATGTCCATTTCCGTCGAAGTATGTCAGGATAAGCTCAATAAAGTGATAGTAGGTATACCGAGGACAGAAAAATAATCGTCGTTTAATCCGTTCCTCCTGAATGTGTGTTTAATGAGCCAATGGTGAAACTTAGAACAAAACAATAAAAGGTCAAAGGTGAATTGTTTAACTGACCTTGTTCCATGGAACATTGACATTATACCCCTTCCCGCGCCCTTCTCCCACCGCCGTGTAGTCAGCGTCAGGGGAATTGGGGAAGAATGTGCCATTGTCGTATCGGTGGATTGACACATACAGGATCTAAAAACAAAACTCACGATTTATACAGACAGCAGCGTTATGTCTTTTTTTTATTATTATTATTATTTGGACGAAGGCGGCAGACGAGCATGCAGTCCAGTTCACCTGATGGTAAATAGATACTGTAGCCCATAGACATCCACGATACGTGCCAACATTAGTCCAAAATGACAAACGTTGGTACGCCCCGGAATGCTGCCTACCATTGGAGATATAAGAATGGATTTGGAGAAAGGGTTAGAAAAATGTGAAGGGATAGGACGGGAATGGGCTCTGGCACACCTCACTCACTACCGAAACACGTACGTACATTAAGGAAATAAGATAAATCTATTCCATAAAACCATTCTTCGATTTTAAACCTTATTATTAGCGCATTAAAGTACCAGTTGGAACGATCTATTGTGATGACTTTACATAATGGACGACGGAAGACGTGTTAAATGTGCGATATTGTAGTGTGCGATAATTATTGTACGTTTAGTTAAATACTTTAGTACTGAAAGCGGGTACTATCGCGGTATTATCTTATATTATCCTCTTTTATTATTTCAAATAGAAAATAGTTCCAGGATTCAAAGTTTTCCAGTTCAAAGCGAAAATTAATATTATTTCTTTACTGGTTCCAATCTTGATCACACTATATAATTTCGCTCGTCGCCTGCATACTTGTTCCTCTGCGTGCCGTTTGCGTACGCGGCGGCGATAGTCGCATTATTAGTAGGAATGTTACAGAGCTCCGTAGGCGTAAGTGAAATTATCGGATATCCGATTTAAAAAAAATATTCGAAACCGAAGCTGAAATAAATGATTCGGATGTTATTACGTATAATTCTATTCATTGTCATTATGGGCGGAATTTAAACGAGGCGAGTTTGATAGGTCTTCGTTCGTTCTTTATGAAAGTAAAGTTTTGCAATTATTCCTTATTTGGTTTTATTTTTCTTTGCTTTCAGTGAGTAATACATTTCTTAAAAAGTTCATTAAAGAGTGTTCTTTAATGAACAATGCAAATGAAAAATAAAAATCTCACACAAATACAAGAAACATGTCACGGTGATTTGATTTATCCTATATTGGAAATAGGATCCTATTTGGTAAGTTTAGATTTAAAAATAATAATAATAATTGTTTATCATAAAAGTGACTGTGCCATCCATCTGTCTTTAATTGGAATACATAATGGACTTTAGTGTTATAATTGTATATTCCTAATCATGTTTTGTATGTATAACGTTGCAGTGTCCAAATAAAGAAATAAAAATGACACAGAAAGTCCTCACCAAAATACGCCAGCCGTGTCGCCACCGGATGCTTGTTCACGACACGGTTTTCCGCCGCCGTGTCGTGAACAAGCATATTTGGTTTCTCTACGGAGCGACGAACTCACCGGACCGTAGGCAAACTGTGTCGTTAACCTTACAATCGATGCCCCAGTCTAGCAGCAGGATCCCGCAAACGCCGCGTGCAAGTGTATGCGGCGACATCAAATTATTTAACAAATAATTGATGTTTACCATATATAACCTCGTCCGGTTGGTGTCTAAGCGCACTATGCACACATAATAAATTATTATCTATGTACCTACCTTATCATCTCCGTAAGTAATCCTCTGCGTGCCGTTCCCGTGGTGCACGTCCCAATCAAGCAGCATCACCCTGCGCAGGCCATGTGCACGGACGGCATAAGTGGCGGCGATAGCGGCGTTATTCACTAGGCAGAATCCGCTGGGCGTGTCCTCATTCGCGTGGTGGCCGGGCGGGCGCACCACGCACACACCCGAACTACACACGTTAGACAACACCGCGTCCACCATCTGTTAAAGGAAATAAGGTGTACAAGTCAGATATAATTTTATTCAGAAGGACGTAAAATAAATAACCATAAATAAAAACTGTTCAAAAGTCCTGTATGTAATCAATCAAGTTTTTTTTATACGTGGCAATTAGCACATTGTACCCGCGTCAAATTTTCTTCGTAATTAAGCCAAAACAATTCAATACATATCCCGTCAATGTCCAGTCGCGTCGAAGTAAGTTAGCGAGTCGCTCAGTAAAGTAGGTTTATTGAAGACACACTTGGACACGAAAACTGCAGTCTCATGCTTTCAATTATTACAAACATTATGCATAAACATTGCATAAAAACACTGAAGTTTAATAAACTATCACTGTGAAAACACAAAACCAATAAAAATGCTCGCAGCTCAGTCGGTTTTATGTATTTGGTGCTATGGCAAAGGATTTATCCTACACAAAGACTAAAAAGTTAAGCACCAGATAAATATATATTTTTTATATATTACAGGTTACGCAGCTTGCCACAATACGGCTCTGCCATTCAGCGTTAATAAAATGTTGAACCTGCTAAAAGAATCGTGTGAGATGATCACAAGAGACGACTGGGAGGAAGTAGTTGAAAAGACAAGAAAAATATTTTTGGATGACTATGACCGCGATATTAAGATTGATTAAATAATTGACAATGAAATAATTATTCAAGTACCTGATAGTGATGACTATAGTAGTAGTTCACGTGCTTCCGATTCAGAATAGTGTAAAATAATCAATAAATCATATTATAACCACAATGCCATTTTTTTTATTTCCGTAATCTATTTATTATTATCTGTTAATAAAAGTATTTAATGCTACTGTTACGATTGTATATAGTCACATCACTAGTTACATTAATCTGACATATGTCAAATTGGTAATCTGTCGACGGCCTAACTTTAATGTACACAAGAACATTGTATTATGGTTTTAGCTCTCTTATTTCTAGCGTATTATGGTATTGATGGGTATAGGTTGAGCTGTTGCTGAACGTGCGTGTTCAGCAAACAAGAGCATAAACGTACAAACAAATTCAGTAAAAACCAGTATGAAGTTTGGATATTGTGACTCATATATTCAACATACAAAAATATTGTGTTTTGTTATTATAACATATAAATTAAAAAAGTAATTTTATTAAAGGTTGGTTAAGTACAAAAGCAATACACACCTGTAAAACACAGCCGGCTGCGACAGAGGCACTTTCAAAGGAGTCGGGGTGGAAATAAACAGAGTCGTAATCATCTTTTTGATTATTTAGGTTTCGTAATTTCGTAGTCGCTAGTTCTTTTAGTCTGTAAGAAAATAATGTCACGTAATATAAATACCATGGAATGAGTAATTATCTCAAGTTTTATTTATTCAATAAAGATCATCAGAGCCAGGGCCGTCTTTACCAGGGGGTGCAAGGGGTGCGGTGCACCCCGGGCGCCCCGCGCCCGGGGGCGCCTGTCGAGCGCTGAATTCAGTGCCGGCTTTACCTATGGTGCAGGGGGTGCGGTGCACACGGGCGCAGGGTCTTAGGGGGCGCCGAGCGCCGCTCGCGACACCTCCAAAGAGTTCAAAACGCCTACTAGAGGGCGCCCTGCACCCGGGCGCTACATGAGCTAGAGCCGGCGCTGATCAGAGCATACATCGTGTAAATGAAAGGGTAAATGTAAATGAAGTGTAAATGTAAATGAAGTGTAAATGTAAGAAGTGTAAATGTAAATGAAAGGCGATTGATTTCTTGGTTTCAGGTAGCCTCTCTCTGTATATTGTTTGCGTTAAGGCACGTTTACATAAAGAAACTTTCTCGAATGGTTCGAGCGACTAAACTACATACAATTCTCGCCTACATCTGTTTACATGATGATAAAAACTCGATGATAACAATGATAAATGATCAGATGATGATAACCCTTTTTTAATAAGTACTAACTTTTGACCGATGCTCGAGAAATTCTCCTTGGGTAAATGTGCCATTAACCTTAAGATC
The DNA here is from genome assembly GCA_943735995.1 of Sesia bembeciformis. Lineage (NCBI taxonomy): Eukaryota > Metazoa > Arthropoda > Insecta > Lepidoptera > Sesiidae > Sesia > Sesia bembeciformis. Next base: position 17,355,126 of record OX031026.1, on the reverse strand, counting down.
TAGTGCTTTAGTTGCGGTCTTCACTGCTTGTTAACTCTCCCAGAAGGATGCAGGACACTTTTTATCAAAATTGGTACTTTTTTGTAAGGGTTCCACGTTTTTTAATAAAATGTTCATTTGTTTGTTAATGTTTATTAAATTATAAAATGTTAATTGTTATTTTTTTTTTATAGACTAGTGGGCGGACGAGCAGGCGGTCCCACGTGATGGTAAGTGTTACCGCCGCCCATGGACACCTGCAACACCAGGGGGTATGCGGGCGCGCCGCCGACCTTGCAAAATCCTATTCACAGCTCTCTTGAAGAACCCCATATCGTAGCTTAATGGAAAGATCTCTTGAGGCAGTTCGTTCCACAGCCTACGGGTTCGCGGTATAAAATAATTTTTGGAGCGAACAGTGCGCGACACCTCCGTATCGAGGAAATGCGGATGGACCGCACTTCTGTGACGGGAGGTGCGGTTATAGAAACCCGAGGTGGGAATTATATTGAACAATTCTTCAGAGCATTCCCCATTTCTATAACATTATAAAAATGTTATAGAAAATAAAAAGATAAATGTTAAAAGTAAAATGTTCTAATGATAAGTTATGTTGAGAAACTGATTTGTTATAATTTTCCCTTGCACGGTAAGCGGCGACACGCGCTTCTGATTTATATAATTGTATAATTTTTCCTTGCACGGTAAGCGACTCGCGCTTATTAGTCAGTTTTTGGGTTTCGTCACTAAGACTTGTGCTACATGCAAGGTTCAATGTACGTCGACCGTACAAAGGCTAGGGATCATCACGCTGATTTATGAGTATACAATATAAAAAATTAAATAAAGACAAACGTTCGGGCAGCAACAAGCAATTTACATCCTTTTACTTCAGACGAATTTTGAAATATTCAGTTAAATATCAGGAAATTATCATTTAAACCCTGAACTGAAATCAACTTACCTATTCAAATGTGTCTTAGTATGTACAGCTAATATTTCTTCATCAGTGGCAGTTCTGGCCTTTAGTTGGTGCAGTCTCTCCAATAGACCGAAATCACGATGCCTTTCGTGGATACGCAATATACGCTCCGGACACTCCACGTGACCACTGGGAAAAAAACTTAATCATTTTTCAATGTGAAAAGAAACTTATTCAATTTGCGTTTAAAATCATTGTTTTTACCCTAGTCAAGCCATAAATATTGTTGAAAAGAAAACATTGATATTATTTTTCATTATCAATTTATTAGAAGAATTTGTGTTATTTTAGAATTAAATAGATAAGCATTTTAAAAAATTTAATTAGAATGACAGATTCCAAATTGAAATGTATCTTTTTCTTCATTGTAACGGTATTTATGGCCAGACCAGGTAATAACAGGATTGTGCGCAGTCGGCAGTGACCACTTACCATCATGTGGAACGTCCGCTCTTTAGCCAACTCTTCTAAAAAAAGACAGTTCAGTTTAAAACCAATACTCTGGTGAATGAACAATAATATTTATTATCTACACAAACTTGAGCAATTTCGTAGTCATTGCAGCGCGCTGCCGTCGCCCGGTCATTACTTTGGACCGAGTAACAAGAGCTACGAATGTTTTAGATTAGATATTTGTAACTTTTGGTTTATTCCCCACAATAATTTTATTTTTCGCTAGAACGATTTATATATTTTAAGTTAGTTGACATGTTTTAGGTATTGCGTTATGTCGGTGACACGTTGTATCGGCTGAGGTGTGGTCGGTGACATTGAATTAAATGCAAATATGTGGGTACTTACGGTTCACAAATGTTTCTGTGCTTCAACATTGCTTGGTCGTAAATGTAGCCTACGTTGTGTTCAGGTAATCTTAAATCTGTCACTGAAGATTGAAAAATAAACAAATAAGACGTCACAAAAAACATAGGAAAAAATATTATCTTATTGAATAAGGCTTGTGACAAACGCGCAGATTTTAGAGAACACTAATATAAAATACACTACTAAATTTTCGCATCCCAACTTATTCCCTCTAATATACGTACGTGTTTTGGTAGTGAGCGAGATATCCTATTCTATCTAATCCTATCCCATCGAATGGAGAGTATAGGGCTCAGGATTTTATTCAGGTGTGGAAGTAAAGCAAACATTTATTTTATAATTTAAATAGAGACAGAGTAATGCAGAAAGTTTGTTACTTATTCTTCCCTAAGCCAGGGCAGGGGCCCCCAATCTGCCACACCGTGGTTCCACCCATGCTCTTAAATCCCTATCGTAAGTCTTACTCCCCGTAGCATTCAGTCTTTAATTTTTTTATATAATTATTAGTCTCTGATGTTGATACGATCCAGTCTAGTTTCGTCTGCTATCCATTTGACCTCTTCTTTCTTCCTTTCTCTTGCTATTAAGTAATTTCTAATGACTGAGCCTCTCAACAATCCAACTCTTCGTGTCATTATTGTGTATGGAGTGAAAGGTCCCTAGTAGCGGAATGAGCTGGTCTCATTTCATTTCCCTCCCACTTAATCAAAACCATATGTTCTATTTCTGTTTGACTCGCACTTTGGGTACAATTAGCGTAACACTGTTACTTTAAACAGTTAGAGGCATAGATAACACAAGCTGTCCGTCGTGTCGCTAATTGCGTTATAATCGATTATCTATCACATTCCATCAATAAGTGGTGAACCGAGTCAAGGGAGACATTGCGTTTTAGCGGTAAGTGATTTCACATCACTATAAAGAATGATGCGTCATTTTGGCCGGTATATCCAATAAAAACCACATTAGTACCAAATGAAATCTTTTAAGTTTTTATTATGCCGACAAGGCCCTAAAGTACCACGGAACTAAGATATCTGCCTTACAAGTATCTCAAAAATGTATATGGGGGAGACGATATAACCAGCGGTGGAAGCACAATCAGCCGAGGTACAGGACTCGATGGTGCATCCTGTGGAGTGACATGGTTGAGCGGATTTTCTATCCAAAATGTCCAATTTGGGCCGTGACCATCTGAGCATGCCAAAGATGTACATGAGAGCGGGCATGACCCAGCCGTCAAGTGTTTTATTTACCAAGCACCATTTTTATAGATATCCCATTAATATGGGGAACAAAATATGTATGTATGGTAACTGTAGGTTATAGTCAATAAGTTGACATCTATTACAATTATTGTATTGGTGGACAGGCCAAGTTTCATGCAAAAATGGCCGTCATTCTTTACTTTTGACGTGACGTTTGACGCTTGGTTTCCATACAATTTCACAAACTTCGTTGTCTATGTCTAAGGTTAATAAAGGTCACAATTTTTACCTAATCTCAAATGATCCAGTCTCTCAGCAATCCGTCTCTTCGTGTCATTATCCTGAATAGGATAACAATCCCTGGTAGCGAACCTGTCAGGTCTCGTTTCATCTCCCTCCCACTTAACTAAAACCGTATGTTTCGGTTTGTCTTCGTCGCACACGTTGAGGATAGAAGTGTCATTGTATGTAAGTTGGTATTTGTAACAGCGCCAGTGTTGTCTGTGTGCGTAGATGCAGTTTAGGATTGTTTCGCGGATTCTGCAAAGAGAATAATATATGTGTGAACAATAAAGAATAATTTATTTAGAGTCGAGTTAAACTAACAAAGATTAAACTAATAGAAACGTTTATCCCAGCAGGATTGGGCACACTGATATTACAATTTGGGGATATACTCATTAATATATTAATTATTGTAACTCCATATGTGGCAATTTAGACAATTTGACTGAGTTTTACAACGAACAGCAAATTATTGCAATTATTTCATTTTACTTTTTTGGCATATATCGTATTCCTTAGTTGAGAAGGCCAATCAGGTTACAGTATTCCTGTGAATTCGATGACCTAAAAAAGGGCGCAAACGCAATGGCTGGCGATATTGTAAATACTCTGCTTCAATGATAAGTAAATATTGAGACTACTTGAACTTTTAATTTATACCCGTTAAATATGTGCAGATGGACTGACATTCACCCGAATCATTGGACCCACCCGCGTAGTGTTAAGTCAGCCTTTTGTAAAATGTATAATTCATACTTACGAATCGCAGGGCTCAGTGAGTTCATTCAATACAGACGGCGGGTGCCCTAGCAAAGTGCGTAAGGTTAATGCTGCACCTTCGGCTAGGGAAGACAGGCAGTAGCCGCCCTCCAGCACCACACACACAGACGGACAGATAGACATCAGCATGTGTGTGAGGCTCGCATAGCACGCGGGTGTTATCTCCATTTCACCCTAGGGATGGAAACAAGGTTTTAAACATGATTAAGGTCGGATTAAAGTCTAATGACGCTTGGACTATGCCCCTGTTTGTTTCGTCGCACGCCTTCCTGAAGTCAATCGTGTTCAAAATTTTGCTCTACTATTAAATTTCTCGCGATGGGGCTTTCTAGAACACGGGGGACCCTGGGCCTGTCAGGGAAAATACGACCCTGAATAAGACAGTTGAATGACATTCGGTGGCAGCGTTAGGGTAGCGCGAGGTAGGGTGCTAGGAGGTACGCAATCGTCCATTTGCAAGGGCGCTGAATGACCGAAAATTCAAAATAAAAAATATGGTGGTACAAAAACTTTCTACGTTCACGTTGATAACTCTGGGTATCTTTGAAGTTTCAACGCCACGACAATCTTGCCCGGGGCTTCATAAACGGTAACGACTGGTGACATTTAAACTTAGTTACTTACTTACGAAGAAATCACAAAGTAAGACATATACTATTTATATAAAGTATACAAAGTCTTAATCGATTTCTTTATACATTTAACACGGAGAACATAAAAATCTAACTAAATACTCGTTGAGCGTCAATAACTGAATAGTTTCAGTATAAAAATTAAAGATAAGAAAACATCGAGAATAAAATAATTCACAAATATCATTTTTTTTTCTTCAAATTTATGACATCAGGTAATGTAGTTAATTTCAATAGATTTCGTGCTCATAAATTTGATATATCTAGTTACTAAATCAATCAATTAACTGTAATTTATCATAATTAACTACCTTGAATTAAGAAGACTACCTTGAAATGTACTGCATTTCCCACTTTATCGTATTTCCCCAATGTACGTACGTGTTTCGGTAGTGAGTGAGATGTGCCAGAGCCCATTCCCATCTCATCCTATCCCTCCCCATTTTCCTAACCCTTTCTCCAAATCCATTCCTATATCTCCAAAGGTAGGCAGCGCATCCGGGGGCGTGCCAACGTTTGTCATTTTGGACTAATGTTGGCATGTATCGCGGATGTCTATGGGCGACTGTATCCACTTACCATCAGGTGGACTGTATGCTCGTCTGCCGCCTTCGTACATAAAAAAAAAATAGTCTGCGTATTAGTTATTTGTACAAAAAAGCATTGGTTCTTTTGGCAGGTACGGCAAACATCAAACGTGTGCGTAAATGTAAAGCAAAATGTAATTTGATGTTTTTTATAGATGTTTTATTGCTTATTCGATAACTGATAATTTAGAGGGGGAAAGTGCACGCTGCAATCCAACAACTCAAATTAATACCCTATATGTTAACATAAATCCCGTCAATGTCAACTACTGTTTTACATTAATCTAGAACATTGTCGGTATATAAGAAAATAGAGCGCACAGTAGATATAAATATGAACCAAAGCATAACATTTTTTACAATTGACAATTGTCGAAAATAAAACATTACTCCTAATCCAAATAAGCAGACTTTTATGCGAAAAAAGCAGATTCAATTTTCAGTTATGAACTCCACTGCCAAGGAACAATCATGAAGTTACTAGCGTGTATTAGAATTTTAAAAAAACATTAAAGCATATGTCGCACCAATCCGCAATGAGGCCCTGCGGAGTATTATGGCCCGAAACTCCCTTGTTGCATGGGGAAGCGTATGTCCTATAATGGGAATGGGACATGTGAAGCCGAATAAAGCAGATGTAAAATCCAACTTTCACAAGCACAAAAATTAAATAAAAATAAACCTTTTCATCGCCTAACGCAGAGTCGTACCCGGCCGATACAATAATGAGTTGAGGGGAGAACTGCAATAAAAAGAAATAGAGATAAAAAAAAGAGATGAAATACCTCTGGACATCCAACTGCTGCGTCGTATCCGGCCGATATAATGATCAGCTCCGGCTGGTACTAAAAAAGACATTAATTAGTTCACTTAAAAATACATTTTTTTTTACATTAAATTAATGTTTTAAAAAAATCTGTTTACAACACATTTTAAAAAGACAAGTGCATTTTAAAGACATTCTAGAAAAATGTAATTTTTTTTAGTGAAAGGATCATTAATTAAACAATCCAGTTAGGAACTTTCGAGTTTTGGATAAAAAAGGATAACCATTTTGTATTCTGTTTATTTTTAATTTCCGACTATAATATTACTTTATGCTTCTGTTAAAAATGAATTCTTCTGTTACTTTATGCTTATGAGGGCACAACATATTAATACGATTTGCGAAAATACATATAAATATAAAAAGATAAAAATCGCTAAACGAGCGAATATAAAATATACGATTAATAAACGTATTGGATCCTCAGTTTAAAATAGATCTAGATAGAACATTCAAATCTTGTTAATCAAATTTATAAATTAAAATAAAAACAACGTTGACGTTTTATTTTAAATAAGAGCGCAAATAATACTTGTATAAATAAATATCAGTATAATTTGTGGACACATGACATAGTATACCCAGAACATGGTATTTTGTATGGTCAGCGATTGACACTAATATTATAAATTAAAAGTGTGTTTGTCTGTCTCTTTGTTTGTTACGGCTTCAGGACTAACCTACTGAACCTATTTTAATGAAATTTGACAGAGAGGATAGCCTGAAATCTGGAGAAGGACATTGGGTATTTTTCATTATATTTATTACTTGTCATGTAATTGTATCTAGAATAAAAGCAATGATTAGAGCAATACATGAAAGCAATAGATGAAATTAAGAACTATATTTTAATGAATATATACTTTACAAAAATAATTTTGTAAAATATTTAAAGTGCAAGAACTAACCTCTATAGCCATAGGCAGCAACAACTGATGCCATATAGCCAAGTAATCCCCATCCTTCATGCCAGTCTGGTTGAGAGGCACGTTGAAGGTAAAACCTTTGCCTTCTCCGCACCCGATGTAGTTGAAGTTAGACTGACGAAGATTGGGCCAGAAAGAGCCGTGCTCGTAGCGGTGGATTGAGAAGTATACCACTCTGAATTCAACATGTCGCCGGTGTAAATATCACTTGGCGTAAGGAACATTTTTCGATTCTATCTTTCTGTATATTTAAAATTTCGATAGCTTCTAAAATAAGTTCCATGCCACAACAAATTACAACTTTAATTGTTTTAACCGTTTTTTTTTATTGTTTAATTATTTTAGTGTTAGCAGGGTTCGTAAAAATCCGATATTTATAATAAATATCAAAATATTCAATATTTGATATAAAATCGGATATATGTCATGTATATAAAAAGACGAGAATTTCATTCTGTAAGTGGTTTTAATGTGTCAAAATTGTTAAATGAAACTAACTTGTTTCATTAATGAAATTAGTCTTTGAGATTAATAATCAGTACATAACCAACATTCAACTAAATTCTAATTATAACCTTTAGTGTTGGATCGTTGGCGGTGGCAGTGATCATAATTTTCATTTATGTCAGTATAACAATTTAAAATCGTGGGATTGCCAAAATTCTAGTTTTGACGATAAATATCAATTGATATATAACAATATAAATATCAATGGATATATATCCGCTGATATATATTAACGAACCCTGGTTTAAAGTCCTGCTTCGTCCCTTACGTTAATTAGTTTTAGAGTCGCGACTCATTTATTATTAAGCATTAGTAATATTAATACCTAAGGTCAAATTAATATATATATATATATATATATATATATAATACTACTATTATAATACCTATCATATGATACGAGAGCAGTATCACGTATCAATCAAGTAGTGAGGGCTGGTAGAAACGCGCTGGTCACATTATATCAACCGGTGCATCACTACTTTTTGGGGGTAATTCGAGGAGTACAGTTAATTTTTTCTTTGATTATTATAAAAATTGATTGATAATGATGTGTATAGAGCGTTTTGTGGTTTAATAATGATAGTTTACTAAATTATTAAACAAGTGTTTCTGTGCCAAGACTAAATGCAATGGCAAAATAAGAGCATACCGAAACCTACCGAAAAAATTCAAGGTGTCGTCGTCGGTCGGAAAACTCATGGATACTGTTTTTAGGATACCGAGAGTATACGGTTGATAGATTACAAGGAAAAAGAGGTCTCAAAAACAATTCGAATTTTGAAAATGGAACAAACGTAATTAAATTTTCAAAACTGTCATTTGTTATTTCGGGCGGCAATTTGAAAATTATATTGGCGGAAAAATGACTTTAACAAGAGATTTTTTTTTATGACTTGTTGCTGTCTAAACCAGAAACAAAGTTATGAAAGCCTTAGGTTCGCATTTAGTGATGAAGCCCCATCCAGTGCTATTGTTTATAACTGGTTCAATGAATTTAAACGTGGTCGTACCCACCTCAGTGACGATGTTAGAAAAGGGCGTCCTGCGACGGCGGTGACGAAGAAAACATCAAAACTGTGTGGCTCATGATTGAAGCAGACAAACGAACAACATATCATCATTAGGTATTGGTATAAGTCAAGTTCAAACATTTTACACAATCACCTACGGGTAAGGAAGCTTTTCGCTAGATGGATTCCTCACAATTTGAGTGAAGTTCAAAAACACTGCCGCATGGAATGTTGTCTCCGAATGCTTGAAAAATTGGACAATGGTCAATCAAATGTTGATTTTGATATAGTAACAGGTGATGAAAACTGGATCTACTGCTACCAGCCTGAAACTATGGAATCAATCTGCGCAGTGGGTCTTTCCATTCGAAGAGTTGCCGACGAAAGTGAAGAAAGGACGGAGTGCTGAAAAGAAGATGATTGACTCCTTCATTGGCAGATTGGGCCACTTTGCTATATAACTTTAGAAAATAAAAGAACAGTAACTGCGGACTGGTATGTGAACAGCTGCTTGCCTTCTGTTTTGGAAAAGTCAAAGGACGACGCCCACGAAGCAGAATGATCCTCCATCACGACAATGCCTCAGCTCACTCCGCCATACTGTCCCGCCCTTGCGCCCTGTCCTTTTATTTGTTCCCTAAAATTAAGGATAAACTCAGAGGATTTTTATGAATGCAGAAAAGGCAGTAACGGCCTTCCAAACGGCTGTTGAAGAGGTGCCAAAGGGTGGGCTGAATGCCAAAGGTTTCACACAAAGGTTTCATCACATTAAAAAGTGTATTGATTACCACGGAGAATACTTCGAAGAGCAATAAAACAACTTCCATCTTTATATCTGATTTCACTTTTGAGCTTCTAAAAACTTTCAGTATCACCCAGTTTCAGATATTGTTAAAAAAGCCCAAAAACTCTGGACCAATCCAAATTATGTCAAAACAAAATAAAATAAAAATGACATACCTCGGGTCGTCATAGAACATCTGCTGCGTGGCTTGACCATGATGAACATCCCAATCCACAATCAATATCCTGAAAGTTATTAAAAATAGTTATTAAATAATTATTTAAAATTAACACATACTGTTACATAACAATATACTGATTTTTGATAAAGGTGTTAGCCGAGTAGACAGTCCATATGGTTGTAAGTGGATACTGTCGCCCTGCCACATCCGTGGTACATGCCGATATCATACCAGAATGACAAATGTTGCCACCGAATGCGTCGCCTCTACCTTTCGAGAGAAGATTTGAAAAAGGGGTTGGGAAGGATGGAGTGGTCACATATTCGTAGAATGTTAGCAGAAGATGGTGTCGTTGCATGTCTCAGTAGCACTACGACGACGCGACCTCCTGCGCGACTTTTTTCTTTTTTTCTTTTCACTTGTTAATGGTATTGTGTTACATCTCTAGATACCGCGCTGCAGAGCGGTGATAGCCTAGAGCTATCTATACTCGGCTCACATTCGTGTGCTCGTGTGTGCGGATCCTCAGCCCGTAACACTGAGTTTCTACTAAGTTCGGATTTTTTTTAATTGTCTCTAGCTCAGCGGTGAGGGAAAACATCGTGAGGAAACCCGCATGTTCTAGAAAAAGAAAATCTGGAGTATGTATATCCACCAATCCGCACTGAGCCCGCGCGGTGGATTATGGCCCGAAACCCATCAGAGATTTACTAGGAGAGACCTGTGCACTATCAGCTTTTAATGTTCCACTGCAGGGCACAGGTCTCCAATACCATAGCATTGTGTATTTTTTTCATCTGCTAAATTCTGTCTATGGCACGTTTAGCCACTAAAGCAATGTTTTGCCCTTGAAACATTCACTTGTGATTATTTCTTTGTGTGGTACTCACCCGCTAAGTTCTCTGTCTATGGCACGTTTGGCCATTTTTTCCTGAAATATTCACATGCAGTTATCCCCGTATGTTGTACTCACCTGCTAAGCCCCTTGTCTATGGCACGTTTGGCCGCTAAGGCCACATTATTGTAGAAGCAGTAGCCGCACGGCTCGGCTCGCATAGCGTGGTGGCCGGGCGGCCTTATAAAAGCCGCGCCGTTTTGTATCTCCCCAGATATAATACGTTCCACCATATCTATAGTAGATCCAGCTGCTAGGAGGGACAATTCGTGGGTACTCTGTGAAAATTATGTGTATGTGTATAATACACAATTATGGATCAAGAAATGGAATTTTACAAAAAAAATATAAGACGCTAGTAGACAGTTCTTCTTGAAATTCATATGATTTATCCCACTATCATTAAAAATGCAAAGTGGAAGTTTGTATGTTTGTTACTGAATCACGTCAATTTCGTTGAAACGTGGCAAATAGATTGTAATCCGGATTAAGACAGGTAATCTAGGAAATTGTAATTTCTAAAATTGATCGATTTTAGTACAACGCCTTTTACTTCAGAACCTATTTAAATGAGATGTGTCAAAGTAACAAATGGGAATAATTTTGTGGGATAATGTTAGGCCTCGGTTGCCTTCCACTCACTTTGTACCCATTCCATCTGAGTACCTCCTGAATATGTGATAAATCTTCTAACTGTTCAGAGTCACAGAGATCGTACACTCTGTTGTTTAATGTAGCAATGGCGGATTACAGGTGTCGCGGATGATGATGTGAGAAGGCATGCAGGTATGTGTCAGTTTGTGTTGACTTTGTATACTCTAACCATTATTTTGACATCTACAAAACCAAAGTTCTGTCTTTTTCTATTTCATATGTGAACCATATTTTTGTTTGAATGGTTTGAGGTGTTTCTTGCTCCATTGTTATTGTTTATTGTTTATTGATGATGCTGAAGATGTAATCAACATACCTTTTCAATAGTCTCACTATGTTCGGCCCAAGACTGAGGGCTCTCTCTTCAAAGTGTTTCTACCAGATATTCGCAATAACTGGTGCTACAGGACTACCCATAGCGACGTCATCTATCTGGAGATCTATCTATTTATCTGTTAATTTAGTGTGTTGCAGCCTATCCGAATGTGAAGATCAAATGTGGTTTTGAAAGATCAAAGTTGATAAAACTGTTTTCAGCTCCCATTCTGGACTACCCGCCACTTCGGTAAACTCGTGACCACGGCTGGTATAACCCGTGCCGAAACGTCGATTAGAAATAAAAGGTAAACAAATACCTTTGATAAGTTCAGACCCGATATACAATATAAATGTGTACAAAAGATGAATGTTTAAAAAGTTCTATTCTTAACATAAGGAAACACTACATAAGAACATAAGTTTTACAAATAAATTTACATTCAACCAACAGTAATGGCTCATTTACACAAGTAAAGTGTTTCTTGAACGCATTTCTCGAACATCAGTCAAAAGCTAATATAAGCAACTGTTATAATCTGATCACTGTTATCATTGAGTTTTTATTATCATGTGAACATTTCTAGGCGAGTTCCGTATGTAGTTTAGTCACATACAAGAATTGTATACAATATTCTAGCCTGAACCATTGGAGAAATTCCTAGTGTAAAAGAGCCTTAAAAAAAATGTAGTCTGAATAAACTTACAGGGTGTATATAGATGGCATCATATTTGGAAGACAAGTTTTCGAGATATTCCAAGTTGTTGTTCTGGTGGGTAGTCTCAAGCATGTCATAGACAAATGACGAGTGTAATGTACACAAATCCTCTTTGGTAGCCACTCGTGGAGGGAACTCCTTGCATTGTTCTATTAGGTTCAATTCGCGGCATCTGATTAAAATAGTCATTTAAACATTTTTAATAAAGTGTACATTTAATACAAGCATCTTCATTCACTAGCTATAAGAGCTAAAATTTATTCATTTTGGTCAAATTGTCAGCATCAACTAGTCTGTAGACTAATTGCGAGATCGTAATTCAAACCCTGGCCGGTGTTAACCACATGCATTAAACATAGGTAAAATTAACTAACCATAAGTAAAATGTCATTAAATTTCTAAAACTCGTTAATTGCTGATTGGTTATACAATATAATAAAATCGAAACAAAGCAGTGTCTTTAAATTTAATATTTTAAAATAAAGTCAGGGCAGGTAAGAGTGATACATAGGCCAAAACAGTAAACCACGTGCCAGATCCAAATCAACTATAAAGGTTCCCAGGGGAATCAAGCTAACCACACATATTCTAACATTTATAGTTTAACACTGCTAGTAAACAAATGGGTTTAAACTATTTAGCAAAAAATTGCAAAGTAACAAAATGAATTATGTAAGCAACTAACCTATCAATAACACTGATCAATCTTTCCGGGCATTCTGGATAACTGTCATCCCATAGACATTGGTGTACTGCCATGCGAGACTCTGTTACAAATCCTGTCGGACCCTTGTCTTTGTTCTTGGACTCCATTGCCTGTCCACCACAAAAACCCCATATGAATACTTTAAAACAATAAATACAGATTTAATTGTTCTGCATAATACATTTTCATTTGCTCAAAACATTTGCCATATCAGTATAACAAAATACTTTAAATTACAATACAGAAATGATTGTGGTCTAGTTTAAAACTGTTTACGTTTTTGTTAATAATGGATTTTAACAAGATTGGTATATATTTCATAGATCAGTTGTGACAGTGGCATCAATCTTACTACACATCATGTTGAATTCTAGCTAAATTATCATTAAGATTAAGCAATAGTTTCATATGAGTGAAACTGAAACAAAACATAATAATATGTTATAATCTTTGGCATTATTCAGTCATATACAATAAATTGATACTTACAATTTGATAATGATCCCTCAACATAGTGTCAACAGGATGTTTCTTTTTCTGTTGACCTTTTTTCTTAGCGGCCAGTATTGATGCTGATGGCTGAATTGAATAAAAATATGACCAATTGTCGGTATGGATTTATTGACTATGGTTAAGATTTTCTAAATGAAAATTTGTTTCAAGATTCTGTTTAAATAGGAATATGGATCTAACATCTGATTTTAAGACAAAGCAAATATTTTATTTTAAAATTACATTAGGTTCAATATCTGGGAAATCAGAATCAACATTAAGGTCCATTTTTTCCAATAATATCACAAAATTATCTCCTGACAAGAGCTGTGTAACAAACAATCTTAGTACTTAGTGAGTTTTACAAAATTAAGTTAGAGCATGATAATATTAATCTTGAGTTCTTTTTATCTCTGTTTACAGTGCAATAAAATAATTCATATGATATATACAGACTATAAAAGCTAGTACATATATCTTCAAAACAATGGAATCTTGATATTGTATGATTAGTTGAATAGTTTAGCATTTTATGTGTAAAGAACTTCAGAATAGTAACTGTAAGAAATAGACATATTTAGAATTTCTGAGATAGTTGAAATGTTTGAATGAAACAAAACCAGCAGTTTGATCAATCTTAAAATCAAAATCTACATATTTCATTCAAACCTTATCAGAAACTCTGTAGTAGTCTTTAGTTGTGAGTAATAGCTGTGGCGTAGTGTTATGAAGACTTGTAGGAATTATATTAAAACTTTCATCATGTATAGCAATGCACTCTGGCTTTATTGAGGTGGCATAATTATTTCTTAAGGAACCGAAACAGAAATCTGGATGTCCTTTCGCATTATATTGGGGTCCAAAAAGTTAAGACCCAAAATTTGTCCTGCGGTTTCTGAGTTCATCTTTTACATATAGACAAACAAAAACAAACTCGGTCTCTATCTTAGTACAGATTTGTCATAGCCCCTGTTCTAGACTAATCTAATGAGAACCTTACAGTACAAAAATTTAAATAAAATATCTATATTCTCTGTGACCGAAAAGCTGTATTATTATTAGTTTATTAAATTAAATTGTATTATACAAATTATGTTCATTCATAAATACTTACTTTAACGCCAGCAGACATAGCACGAGTTTGGATCTTGGCTTTACGAGCCCCATTCCTTGTCATAATTGTGGTTGCTGGTGGAGTAGTACTCTTTTTGCTTTCACCAGCAGAACGACGCAACGGAGGCGGCGGTGGGGTAGACTAGATTTAAACAAATTAACAACAAAATCGATTTGTGAATATGAAATTATCCACGTTGTGGGACCGAGAGCGAACAGTACGCGCCAATTGTAGTGAGGGATAAACGACTTACCATTTTAATCAGAGAATCTATTATATGTTTTTCACTTTCGACAATTTATGAAGAACAACCTACATTACATATCACCTTATTTTGAGGCAGCCATTGTTTTCGAAGAATAAACAAAAAGAAAAATTGGCATAATTTTTTGCATTTGTTGACATTTTTCTTTCTATGTTGTAACTTTGAAGTTGAAATAGATATAATCAGTGTGACCATTTCGAGGCACAACAAGAATCCTAAAACTTAGGGTTCTCTGTGCTAAAATATGTTAGAGCTTTAATCAATTAAAAAACACAATATTTAATTTTAAAAAATTGTTTATTCTGAGTCCTCAAATAATAAGTCAGAATTTACCTTAAAACATCCTAATGAATTAACAACTTATGTAGAGAAATTGTTCTATTTATGCCAAAATATGTTAAAATTCACAGTACACTAAAAATATTCCAAACAGGCCAAAATTTGGTAATTTATTATCGTATATGCTAAAAATGGTCACACTGTTTAATCCAAAATCTGCGAAATCACTATTTGAAGCTATCAAATATGCTTTAGTCAATATTGAATGTCATTGATGAATGATGCATGACTGAATACTACTGAAGACTGAAGAGTGAAAGCATCATTTGCGAATATTTTAAATGAAAAAGTAGATTCATATATATTTCTCACCTCTTATTTTGTAGTTGCAATTGCTTGTTAGCGTTTAAAACCAACGTAATCAACACACCATTGTCACAGACTGGTTCCGTATTAGGTAAGCCAGTGATCTAATTCAACCCACACATTTTACTTGTATCCTTAAAGAGCAATGTGATGCTCTTTAAGAGCTTTAATGCTCTTTAAGCAAGAGCAATAGACGAAGCAAGCAAGAAAGGTGATTATGGTAGTATTTTCTCGCTAATGATCTAATACTTCCGATAAACCATCATCTAGAAACAATGCAATATCTACAAATAACTTCTATGATCATTTTGTTCAACACATTACTGCAACTGCTTATATTGTTGATTTAACATAAATCACAATAAACATTGTAACTATTTAATACTATCATATTTGCTGAGTTAGAAGAATTTTCTGAGATAAAATTGTAAAATCTTGTCACAAAGCGCGAAAGTTCAATTGTAACTTAATACATTGATTGACTAGTAGAGATCAACACTTGTATTATAGTTTATAATAAAATTTACATATTTCCTATCCCCCAATTACCGAATGCTTATTTCATATTTATTCTTAAATCTCCGAAGGTAGGCACACCAATGGGACTAATCTTGACTGATGTGTACTGATTTTGGTGTAACAGATGTCTTTAGGCGACAGTATCTTTAGGTGACACTTACCACTTGTCTGCCTCCTTCTTTCTATAAAAAAAGTTATTACCTACTATTAGAATATCTAAAACTGGGAAGTTGTTTATGTGAAACTACTTTCTTTTAATGTGATGATTTTAGTTTGATGATCTTTTAATGTTCACCCATAGCTAATCTATGAGTATTCCTTATTATTAATATAATTAGGGATGGCCCTAAAGTATTTGCTTAATTAAAATTTTTATGCCTACCCTAGAATTTTTTTTGACTATTTTAAACATTTTCCTTTATTTATTTTTATTGAATATAGTTTATTAACTTATTATTTCTTTCTTTTAATTTCTGTTTTCAAGGTATTTATTTCTTATATAACACATAATATTTTTTCTGTTACAGCTATACAAATGAAGTTGCTAAAGCCACTGTGGGTACTGCGACATGCGCGACGACGGCGGCCTGGGCGCTCCGTCAGCACGTGGTCTCCGCTGGCCACTGCCTTTAACACCCGGCCCACCTCTCGACCTATTTTTGAGACACTCAGGGACAGAACTGTAAGATATTCACAATTATAATCAGAGTATGTTTCTCCACTATTGGATATAATCCTCTCCCAAGGCTCACCACCACAATACAATCTAATGTTCTTCTTCTTATCCACCCACTACTGGCAAACTTCTTCAAGTTACTGGTCATCATCATCCAGGCCATATCTGCCACAATATGGAGACCATGGGAAGCACACATATAAAACCAATGTACTGCAAAGTATGTTCTTGGGTCATAAAGCAAAAACTGATTTGTTCACACTATATATAACACATTCTATTGTATACAGTATTGATCATTCCTCCTTTCATTTCATTGTTTCCTCCTCCTATACTCTATACTATACTCCTCCAGCATTGGCGATGGTGGTTCTTTGCCTACCAGGCCCTGTTAGTATGGCAGGGCCATATTTGTAAATAACTTAGTGTTTTTAAAAATTACTTGTTTTACTTAGTTTTACTGCTTGTCCAAAGTAATTATTTTAAAAAAATGGAGTAGGAAAATACGAATTTGGCTTCAATCTTATAAAAGCTAATTAATGCCTTATGTTAGTAGGTCCAGAGCATCTACATCTGCTATCTTGGCATTTAATTACACTAGCACTAACCACGAGTCATATATTATTTCAGGGCCTCTTTAACAAACCAGAATTAACTAGCTTCGAAGGTTTCCATGCTCTCAAAGACCAAGCAATCACGGCGACTGATCGTCTAATAGAAGAAGCTACATCAAATCCCACTCGACCTATGGTGGAAATCTTTGATGAGTTGTCGGACACGTTGTGTAAAGTTGCAGACTTGGCAGAGTTTGTGAGAATAGCACATCCACAGTCCTATTTTGCGAGCGCCGCTGAAGATGCTTGTATTAGCGTCAGTGGTGTGGTTGAAAAGTAAGTATGTATTAAATAAATAATTGTAACAAATAATGTCACAATCAAAACCTGATATCCTGTTGACTGATGAAGCTATATAAGAGAATTCTATTTAATATGGATTTATTTTCATCTCTCCTTGTCCAATAAGTCATGAAACATTAATTTCCAGGAACAGGCAATTATCCTATTAGCTGCTACTAGCTAATGGTTAAAATGTGAAATCTTGTTTAACTCAATTTGTTGTAAACAACTGCTGTTACATTCAACTGTAAACAATTACATATGAATAGTAAAATTATCACTTGAACTGTAAGAAACTGTGAATTTTTATTTTAAATTTAGTCAACAACAATGAATTTGAAATAAAAAAGTGTATTTATTGGGAATTTCATTATTATGTAATTTAAGTATACTTTTAATATAAATGGGCAATGAGAATGAGACTAATGAGGTGTTGGTCTTGTTTATTTTGCAATAACATTAATTATATTATCAGTATTCTGCTAACTAAACTGTTTTATTTTATCACTTGCATAAAATAGAAACATTAAAATGTAGATAGTTATTTGTTTTCTGCCTACAGTCCAATGTTCAATATTAATATCACGGGCTATATGTATCTACGAGTATATGATATGATCTTTATGAGTACTAATACTATGTATAATAGTGTCTATTATTAAAGTATATATATATCTATAATTTCCATTACTTAACATTCGTATGTACACTTCAAGTATAGTCACAACCTCAGTCCACAACTCCCTTTCTCGAGCTTGTCTAGAGGAAATTGCTACAAAGCAATAGGACTATCCTGGTTATACTCTATTAAAACATTATTCCTTACATTTTGTAATAAGGGGCTGTTCAAGTATTACGTAAGCACCAAAGGCGGTGGGTCTTTGCTTATTTTTGATGACATGGGGGCCGGGGGGGGGGGGGTTGAATGGCGATTACGTCAGCAATATTTATTTATTTACTTTTCGTATTTTTTTGGCAAAATTTAGTAGATTCTGATTAAATAAGAAACTAGAACAGATTTTCTAAAAATTATACCAATGCTTACGTAAGCATGAGGGTTGGGGGGGGGGGGGGGTTAAAAATGACTAAAATGCTGCTTTATAATACTTGAACGGCCCCTAATGTAACGTTTAAACAATAAAGAATTTTATGCTACATATTTATTGTAATAATAATTTCCTTTATTTCAGATCATAATTAAGTTAGATCTATAAAAAATATTAGTAAGATTACTTATATCTGTCAGTAATAAAAAATAAATATAAGTATTAATTATTATTATTTGTATAAATGGACCCAATGTTGAGGAATGGACTGTCCATCTTTTCTGAGTGTATAATTATCAAAAGAATAAAATTTCTTTCAGCTAAACTAAAATTGACGAGCAAATTGAGCGAACTCAGGGTGGGCCGCTAGTATCTCATAAAGAACTGTAAATGACAGGAAGTTTGTAATATTTTCATGTAAAAACCAATAACTACACTTTTATACATATATTCTTTTTGAGCATCTTATGAAGATAAGATAATAATTATGAATTACAGCTTCATAATATATATATTACATCCATATATAATTTGAAAAGAAAAACACCATATTTCCTTTCAGATTGAACACACACAAAGGCTTATATGAAGCTCTCCGCGACTCTGTCAAACGAGGCACATCTGGTGACCAACATCTTGCAGAACTATTTCTATTTGACTTTGAACAAAGCGGAATACAATTAGCCGATGGGCCCAGGAAGCGGGTGGTGGCGTTAAATGACCTCATACTGCAAACTGGACAGAGGTTCATGGCAGGTGCTGCCAAGCCGAGGAGGGTGTCCAGGGAGGCAGTTCCGCAAAATATCAGACAATTGTAAGTTGCTAAGTTGACGCGTAGGTCATAACCTACTTGGAGGAGGAGGGTGCACGCTGCAATTCAACAGCCGCTAGGCACATTCGACTGGCCTTGTTTTACCCGTCTCTAACCATACTTTATCGTATTCCCACTTTATCGTATTATATTCCATGTATGTACGTATTTCGATAGTGAATATGATATGCCCAGAGCCTATTGCCATCCTATCCCTCCCCAGTTTCCCAACACTTTCTCCAAATCCATTTCTACATCTCCAAAAGTAAGCAGCACAATCGGTGCTAACACGCACGTTTGTCATTCTGGACTGAAATTGGCATGTAAGGCGCAAGTCGCAGAGCGACAGTATCCACTTACCACCAGGTGCACTGTATGCCAGTCTGTCGCCTAATCCCTATAAAAAAACTTATTTAGCTGGAGACCCTGTACAGGATAGAGAAGTGTGGGAATGCCGCCGATTAGATGATCTGACCGAGATAAAAACATCGCAGGTTTAACCCGAACCAGAGAAGCCCCAAATCTTTCCAGGTAAAGATATTGTGGAGAAGCAATAGTCCATGCATTCCTCGATGACGCACCGCTTTATTTTCTATGAGGGTTAGGCGCAGGGTGCTTAGTTCGAACATCAGTATCGAGTCGACCACGACTCAGACCACATGCTCTGAACTAATCACGTTACTGCGAATTCCAATCGTGGTAGTTACTCCACTTTTTTTTTGCAATAAGCATAGAGGTGTATAAATTTAATTGATTTGATACAGATTCAGCTCTTTATTATTATATATTCTTAAGATTTTGTATTATAAAATAGTTATATTAAATAAAAAAATAATAATCAATATAATCCAAATGTATTTTGATTATGAAACATATGTACAGTTTCTTTTGTCATATTAATAGTAAATTGAGATGTTTTAATTAAGATTAACGGTTTATATGATTATTATTAACAAAGTATTGTATAGTAAATTGTAAAATTATATGTTATATTTAAATGTATGTTTTCTATTTAAACATAACATGTCTAATAAATACTAGTTATATTAAGGGGCTACCATATGCCAATGGCCTTGAGCATTCCGTCATTCTGACACCCCCCACCTACCTTCCTCACCTCTACATTATTACGTATAATATATGCGCCATCTATAACGACATCTTACGGATACCCGTCGTACTTCAAGAAAGTATAAATTTTATAGTTCAAGAGCCCACATACTTTATTCGATGGTCATAATATATTAGAATGGGGTTTCTATTTTTTTTTATTGATGAACTAATAATCAATTCCAAATATCAATAAGTAAAAGAGGAATAAGTAGATAGTAGAGATTATACACCATGCACTTTTAAAGCGTAAGCGAAAACTATGGGTATTTATACCGTGAAACTTGACAACTTTCCCAAGGAATATATAATACAAAATTCAAACCCCTTATACTAAATTCAAAGTAAAAACTTCGCTCTATGTACTTCAAAAGTCATATCACGGTGTATTACAGTATAAGCAATGGGCAAGGCCAAATTTTTTAGACATGTGCTTTTTATATATTTTTTGATAGTCCAGTTTCTAAGGATCAACGAACCACCAAATTAATTTTTAGCTCGTTTATTTTTAATATATGACATTTTTAAATTTCTCATTGACATTTTTGTCGTTATGAGGATTGAATGGCGTATTCCTTTGCCGCCGATAATTTAAAAAAGACACACGGCCATATTGGTAGCTTTGTCATTTTTGACAAGTTCTTTCAACTTTGACAAGTCTAATGTCAAACTTGACTGAGCCATCACAATCACTGTCTCAATAAAATGAGAATGATGATATTGATCTCTCAATTTTTTTTAGAAAATTTCTTGGTTTCTAAGAAATAAATAAAAAGATTATAATGTTATTTGTGTGACCATAATGTTGATTCTCAAATGTATGAAAGAATTTATAATTTACAAAAATAAATAAGTACGACTGTTTCTTTAATAATAGTGTTCTTATTTATACTTTTAAGTATTCTTCATGAAGAAAATCATAATAGCTTCGCATGTTTCTGGTATAACACGTCCAAGAAGTTATGGGGACATTTTGCAACTGAATTTTAAATCTTCATAATCTGTCGGTTAATAAAAAACGTAAAGTAGCAATTAAACGATGCTCTGCTGGTATACTGTCACGCATTAGCGTATTCTGTTTGGATATTAATGGAGGTACTTTGTAAATGTAAGAGGGTAAATGTTCAATCATTCATTCTTAGATAGTTTTTGTAATCATCTTCGTCAATGTCGTTTAACATGTTGGCGTCACAATAATTTACACGTTTTAGTAATAGCTTTTTAACCCAAATAGACTTCCGTTGTTTTTGTGACATCAACCAAAGTAAATAAAGGATAGTCAATTTCTTTCTTTTTGTTCTTTTTCTTATGCGCGTTGATGGTGGCATTTTTCACGCAAAGCACTACTGCACGTTGGAACAGCTTAACACAGTGTGTGATCGGATGCTATGCAGGACCATATATGGACTAACTTCTCCAACATGGAGGCCGGCGCGGCGTCCTGCATGCAGGACTCTGAATGGCTGGCTTTAGTGACAAGTGTCAACGAATGTCATCGAATCTATTAACCAGTGTTGGTAGACGTCCCGCTTTTTGAAACGTAAAATACAATGCCGCTCGGGACGCTGAAAGTCACGCTCTTTTGAATTCGATCTATTTTATCGACCTAGTGAACTGCCCGACGGGAATATTACTCATACAAAAAATAGTTTGATCTCATTGATCTAATAAATATTGTACTAATTACTTTGCTTTTTTATTATGTCCCGCTTTTATCAAACGAATCCCGCTTTTTTACTGTTTCTTTTTTGTTACTTAACTTTCTTACTTTTTCTTTTTCTTTATCAACTTTCTGTTCTTTTTCTAAAACGTATTTTTTTTTTATATTTGTAGCTTCCTCTATGCCTATCACGTGTGCTGTTATGGGGTATTTAACTTCAACTACCATGTTCTCCCCACACAGCCCGTCGCGGGTGGCACCAAGAAATGGCAATGCATTGTCAATAAATAGGCCAATTTTTTTCTTAATTTCTTTATTAATCTGAGTACTCGGCTGAGTCAGTGGTGTCTTTTCGTTCTCACGTCCATAGTACAGATTACCACTTTTTGGTTTTCAGATTCATGGTTCCGATTTGGTCCATCACTGGTTGATTCTACTGGTTCTTCTTCATGTGCCATGTTGACGACTACTTCATTGGGTTGCCTTTGCATTACTTTGTGGATAGCGCTGAAAAAAAGAACATATTATTTTGTAGATTACATCAAGCATAATACGGTCCCACATACTGGTTAACACTCTTTATATGCGTGGGCTTTCGGTCTATTTCATAACTTTATTTGCTAATTAAAAGTTACGAGTAAATAAGTAGAATTTAAATTACGTTCCGAAAATATACGTGGGCTCCTAGTCTATTTTACTTACTTGTGACAGTATCCACTCGAGGCTGAAAAGATGCCGAGTTTTGATCTTGGTTTTCGTAGTTCTCGTAAATTTTATGTAAAACTGACCTTTTACTTAGTCTTCTGAAAAAAAATAAGATAATACAAAAATAAATAAATAAATAAGGTAAAAAAGGCATGTTATTTGACAATGGGTATCGACATCAGACTTCTCGTTTGTGATGCACACTATACCTATTTTAGGTACTAAACCACTAGATCGCTATCAGAGTAGGTAGGTAGTCGAAATTGTGAACTAGATATCTTTCCAAGTATAAAATAAATGAGAAGAAAACCCCGATCCTTCATAAAATCAATCTAAAGAACCGAGAAAAAATTGAATTATGATTCATTAGAAGTTACTAAGCACACGAGTAAATTACCATAGTTATAAATTAGTTAATTATTAATAATTTAATAATATAGAAAGTGTACTTACAAGAAAGACGTCGATCACTTCATGCATCTTTTGCTATCTATATCGTTTTACTTTTGATATTTTAGGCATTGTTGATTTTTATACTCAAAAACAGAATTTTTACTATACTAAATATCAATAGTGTCCTGTCACAATTTTATTTCAAGAAAATAAAACCTAACCTAAACAATGTGACCTTTTATAATGTAAAATTAAAATTAATAATAACTAAAATGTGTGCTCTTGTCACTTATATTGTCCGCACTAGCACTAGGTAATTAAAATAAGTGTTAAATACGCTAAATAAAAAATAAAAAGGCAGGATTTTTGCGCGCGCACAGCGTAAAGCGACACGGGTTCCCCGTCCAAAGGCCACTGGCCGACTGCCGCCCGTCGCCCCCGCAGAGTACCGCGAGCCAGAAACATGCGTAGAAACATAATACAATTTTTTTTCAAAAACTACAAATAAATTCAAAAATCCAAACGACAGGATTATAGTGAAAATTGTTGTCTAATATTGAGTATAAGTTTCATTTGTATAAGTTCCATAATAAGGGAGGCTATCGGGATTTAACACGAGAATAGAGGCTCACAGATGATTTATTTTCTCTTAATATAAATATATTATTTTAATTTCCGACGTCAAAAGCGAAGATTAAATACCACACTACATCATATATTTTTTAGAGAATTTTTGTACCATGTTCAAATATACTTTATAGGATTTAAAAACAGCGAAATTTGTCGGGTAGCCCCTTAAGTAAAAAATAAGTAATGAAGCATTTTTCCAGTCGGCCACACTAATTCGAATGCTCTCTCGTGATTGCCTGTTTTGAGTTAGTGTGCGTGAGCAAACAGTCCTATATAATACGTATCTCCGACACGTACAGCTTTACACATACTTGCGCTGTAAGCGCTTCCAATAAAAGTGGGGCACGGCTTAATGCATGGACTATATAGCAGGGTATAGCAGTGGACAAAAACATGCTAAAAAGAAGACGTTGAGGGAGTGTTCTATGTTACAGAATATGAATGATAAAGAAGGACAGGATGATTTGGCGCGTCTTATTGGTCAAGTTACTCCTCTTTCACAGAAGCTCGCTGTGAAATGTACCAGTTAGCTTCAGATGTGTATGGTATTTGCCAGAGACCATTTCATTGTCCACCCCATTCTATCCAAGTCCATACTATACCATTCGATTTACATCATTCGTGAGATGGGATTTGCTAGGTTATGACGCCTTCATATCACTGTGAAGGAGCCCTATTTCAAGTATAAGCAGCACTCCTGCCAGCTTTTGTCAGTCGTTTTAATAACGAATGACATGACAACTTTGCCCATTGTATCATAAAGATATTTGGTTAAGTTACAATAAATAAAAATGTTCCGACTGAAGCAATATGGTTTGAAAGATCTTTGAACTTATTCAAATGCTTATTTTTTTTTTTAATTTTCTTGACAGTTTCAGCACAGAAGGAAACGATATAATAGTGAGCGGCGTATACGCGGAATGCGGTGAGGCAACGGCGCGGGAAGCCGCATATAGACTATATCTTGCACCTGACTCTCACCAAGATTCACTACTTAACACTACTCTTGACGCGCGACATGAGATGGCCTCGATATGTGGGTTCAATAGCTACGCCGATAGGTGAGTGCACGCACACATGCAAACACATGCAAATACGCATCCAAAACACGCAAGCACGCATAGAAACCGTACCTTACTACCTTCACACACAAGCTTTACACCTCACTCGACACACGACATGAGATGCCTGTGATAGGCAGGTTCAACAGCTACACTGACAGGTGAATGCATACAAACAAAACACACACATACGCACGCAAACTGTACCTAGATTACTACACGCAAGAACTGCTCAACATCTCTATCGACAGGGCCCGATCAAGCGTGTCGAGCGCCCGGGGCGGATAATCTGCAGCATCCCCTAAGGGCACTAAGGCAGCTTAAGGGCACCGTTTTTCGCTCGTATAAAAAATAAATCGAACATTCTATGATTTATATTTTAATGCGTATTCCGGAAGCATACTCAGTTTGTTTATATGAATCAAAAATCAGCTGATTTTTTTCCGCCCTGGCGATCGCCCAGCTTGCCCAACCCGTTATCCGGCCCTATCGACATACGACACCAAATTTTTCGGCCTAATTCCCACCAACTGCTCGATCGCCCACCACCAACGGCGTTGCAGCCATGTTTTTATTCATATTCATCTATTAAACAGGTCTTAACGTGTACAATAACCTTTTTTTATGATACCCGAACCTTTTGGCTGTGTTGCACCAATGGTGGTCACAAGTTGAGTAAAATAAAAAAGGTAAACACACTTGTTACAACATAGGTGAATCTGCAATATAATCCCAGATCCCAAACCCACATACCCGGAGGACAGCGAGTTCCACGCGCGTTACACCCCCGGTAACACTTCAAGAGGCACTCCTACGCTTGGTTGTTCATTGTTCATCATCTTTATTCTTTTACTTTACATTAATCTTTATACTTTTTCAATACTTTTCTAGTACGGTAAACTGATTGCTCCCCGGGTATGTGGTTTTAAGAGCTTACGGTGTAGGGGCGCCTTATGTGGTTTTGCACCCGGGTGCCTGATCATCTCGAGCTTGCCCTGCTTCAAAATCTCCTTAAAAATAACTCGAGTCGCTTTGTCCAAGCACATTTCTGGAGTACTATCCTTTAACTCAAACTAACTTTACTCACAGAGCAATTAAAGCGAGCACAATGGAGACGGCGGCGAACGTGCGCAAATTCCTAGACATACTTTCAGACAACCTCTACGACCGGGCTAACATAGATTTTGACGCCATGCTCAAAATGAAGAAAACCGAGACCCCATACTTAGACAAGCTCATGTGTTGGGACACACCGTACTTCACCCATAAAGCAAAGACTCAGTTGTTGAATGTGGCTAACTCAGATTTTAGCCCGTATTTTTCGCTGGGCGGTTGTATGGAGGGGCTTAATATGTTGTGTCAAGAGTTGTATGGTATTAGTTTGAAGTCTGAAGAAATGTTGCCAGGTGGGTAAAGGCATAAGAATAATAAATAATACTACGAGTATAATATCGAAACGCGCGCCGATCATACAAGTTTCGCATCGTACCATACAAGCCGTCTGTCAATTCAATTCAAATTTATAAATAAGTACCTAGCGTACCTACTTGTTATCTGTACCATTTTTGTGTGCAACTAATATAGTTTAAAAAATTAAATCATTGAAATCAAAATAATAAATCAAGCAAACCCGGCTGCTAAAACTTGTATAGTAAAATCGTGAACTACCTATGTGTATACGCGCACCATTTTGACTTGGACTTTGATAAGGATAGGATTTATATCAGGTATCTCAAAAAAATGTCTTGGTAAACTTAAAATGGCGTTCACTCTCATGCTTTCACACACACTCCTAAGGTGTGTCTCAATTTGTGCGAGCGAAAAGGCATGACAGTAGGAGCCGAATATAAAATGGTTTCTAGTGGTGCGGTTTGTAAACACATTGATACATTGTCACATTGTTTTTATATAAAATTATTCATCTAAAAAACGATTTGAAAGAAAGAAAGAAAAATGGTTGATTTCTTGTTAACAGAGAAAACTTAAAAAAAAAATTAAAAAAAACAGTAAGGGTAACAAAGATAATTTATCACTGTAACAGAAAATGGGTACCCGACTCAGCTCATGCTGCAGCATACACTACAGCGTTTTTAATAATTAATTAAACATTTCAATATCTATACAATTTAATTAACCTGATAAGTATACAAATATAAGAAATTATTAAAGAAGTAACAGCCCTCACGGCATCCGTGGGCAATGGACCCCTCCACGGCATGAGCTAGGAGTTTATTTCGCGGCTTTTAGCACACGCACAAAGGAGATTCAATACTATACTCGTAGTATTATTTATTATTCTTATGGTAAAGGGTTACTTATGATAATTAGATGTTGGGCTACCGTACCTCTAATTGCATACTTTATTACGAAATAAATACAAAACTTTATGAACATGTCACGAGTCAGTGCAGAGAAATATATAAATATATTTTCCCATAAAAAAACTAATGAAATTATATCTTTAGTAAACCAGTCACTATATTACTAGATAATCGTATTACATTTTTTCTACTTAGGTCTTATTTATTTATTTATGTATATTTGCATACTTGATAATTAATTATAATAAGTATCTGTATTGTGTAATGTATGTAGATATAACTTTATATTGCTTTTATTAGCCTTATTCACATTATATCTTAAAAATCAACATCTATATATCAATAATCAGTCAAACGTTACAGATCATTATGTATTCATTATGTATTAGGTGATATGTATTCAATATCTTCCATGTCATAATCAAATAATAGTCGCCTTCATCGTCATTTTCAAAATCCTCAGAACTCTCACAAATATTATCCTGTCCGTAAAATCATCCATGGCATGGTCATGTTTTCTATATTCATCTTCACATTTGATTGCGTGATCACAAACTTTTTTCCATTCATTTGGACCAATCCTATCAATATTTTCCACCAACATTTTTTTACTGTTCTCCTGTTTACATCAACATTTCTTTGAGCTACTTAACCCTTAAGCTACGACCAAATGATTTCAATCGGCTTGAAATCCGGATGATATGGCGGTAATCTCAAAAAAGTGTGTCCATATTCAGCTAAAATGTTGTAAATAGAATATACCACAAATCTTTCCTTATGACGAAGAATATCTTGGAATAAGAATAAGTTGGATCGACGATAATGTCATGTTTAACAAACCAGTTTATCATATCCTGCTTCAATGTATTTGAATCGGGAGGCTAGTCCACATATCTATTATTATGATATGCATGCACCATTATCAACGACCAATACCGAATTATTATGTAAGTTAGTAATGAATTAATTACGTAGCCATTTTTCATAATTGTCGCTGTTTATCTCACTATGATAGTCTCCTGTTGTATCCGTAGATTTATACGTTAATAAAGCCCCGTTCATAAATCCATTTTTACTGCCTGCGTATACGTATACGTTGTCCTGTAGAAATGGCTAGCTTTATACTTTCTTCTGTGGAATCGTCGCAAGTTTTACCTGTGATATGTGCCGTATATACATAAGTTTCATCCATATATACAATACAATTTTCTCTGCCTTCAGATCGAAAACATTTAATCAAATCTAAAAAAAATATCCGTTTCAATCTTACATCATCCTTTTCCATCGAAACTTTCCTGTCGTTGTTAGTTTTAGTGAACCGAAAACCCAACTGACGAAGAATTTTTCGTAATGTACTCTCGCATACTTTGAAGCGGCCCGCCCTACGGAGCGACCCTTAAAATGTATTTAAAATATTGCTGTCTCAAATTGGTAATAGTGTAAGATTTCTTTTGTCAACTCTGGTACATAGTCACGAGTTTATCTACTAGTACTAGATCTTATATCTTATGTTATAGATGATTGCACTATCTTTCTGATTAAGTATGAATTTTTAAATTGTCCCTAGCTTGGCGGTAAATGAAAACATCGGGAGGAAACCTGCATGCAATAATAATTAAAAGTATTCTCAGATGTACATTCACTAGTCCGCACTGGACCTGCTAGATTATTGACCGAAACGAAACCTCGCAGTTGGACGTTAAAGACGTTAATTACTGGATATATTTTGATATATCCAGATTCAATTACCTCCATTTCCAATCACCCTGATTCTTATAAATTTATATAAAGACATTATTTATTGCACAATCTAACTTTATTCATCTACAGACTTCTTAGCACACGAAGGTTTCCTGAAAGAAATCGTTTTAGCGATAAGGCCGCCGATTATACTTCTAATTACTTATATTTCTGTATGTTTTGGTGTACAGTAAAGTACATCTATCTGTCTGCGACGTCGCATTCCATTTGGTGTTATATAAATTTAAAATATAAAGGGAAAATTTACATTGCCTCCTATATTTTATTTTTTCTTGATTTATACCATAGTTTTTTTAATGCATATTTAAATTACGTAATATTTGACAGGTGAATCGTGGTCCCCGGACGTGTACAAATTAGCTGTAGTCCACGAGTCAGAAGGTCTACTTGGACACATATACTGTGACTTGTACGAGAGGCCCGGCAAGCCCCACCAGGACTGTCACTTCACCATACAGGGCGGCAAGTTGTTAACGGATGGATCTTACCAGGTATGAGTTAAGAATTTATTTATTTAAATCAATTTTTTTTTTATTTCTACCCTTCATTGCACAATATTGTACAAAAAAGCGAGCTTAATGTCTTAAGACCCTAAGGCATTCTCTACCAGCCATCCTTTGAGTTGAACAGAGAAGTTCAATTTACCAATAGTTGTCATCTAATGACTCTAGGTCTAGAAATCTCCTAAGGGGATAAGCACTTTTGTATGTATTTTCTTTTGTATCTATTTTTTATCATTTGTATGTACAATAAAGTATATAAATAAATAAGTAATAATATTTTGCCTTCCAGAACCCAATAGTGGTAGTTATGTTATCCCTGAGCGGCGGCCACCGGTCGGGGCCGGCTCTGCTGTCGGCGGGCGCCGTGGACAACCTGTTCCACGAGGTGGGACACGCGCTGCACTCGATGCTGGGGCGCGCGCCCCACCAGCACGTGGCCGGCACGCGCTGCCCCACCGACCTCGCTGAGGTGCCCTCCGTGCTCATGGAGTACTTCGCGAGCAGCCCGCAGGTACGCTGCCCTCAACCACCTGGTTTGTCGAATCGCACTACACACTCACACACACCGCTACATACACACGCTTAAACTCAACCGCATTATACAAAAATCTTCCTTCCCACGACCACGAAAAAAAGACTGATGTCACACATCTGCAAGAAAATTAAATAAAAATCGCGATTTCGTATAAATTGCCCACATGGGGTGAACTTCAAAATGTTCCATCGATCCAAGAATGTGAAATAGTGCAGTGTAACACAAGGATAAGTAGGTTTGACTGATCTAGCGCCTTCAAGTTTCTAATAAGGTACTGACTGCTGGGTTTATAAACACATTTAGCACACACTTAACACACATTTAACGCTGCCTCGAGGTGCAGTAAGAAGATCATTGTCAGAGCAAAGAATGAGCACATCCGCAGAATTGGCGATCGACTAGTTAGCTGTCCTTCTGGAAGCCGAGTTTTCTGGTCGCTCGCCAAGGCTGCTGAAGGTAACTTCTGTCAGTCGTCAAGTTACCTGCTTTCCAAGTTACCATCTTTCGGGATACCCGCGGGATTATGCGAATGGGTTGCCAGTTTCCTGACTGGACGGAGCATCAGAGTCGTTATCGATGGTAGCCGCTCCGACACCATGTCTATTAACGCTGGCGTCCCTCAAGGCTCCGTGCTGTCCCCAACTCTGTTCCTTCTGCATATCAACGACCTGTTGCAAATTGGTGACATACGTTGCTATGCAGATGACAGTACTGGAGACGCCTTGTACAGGGGCCGCGCCAACATCCCTCGGGTCGAAGTGGAAGAGAGTCGCGCCAGGCTTGTGTCTGAAATCGAAGACTCTTTAGATCTAGTCTCGATTTGGGGTTCTCTGAACCTAGTGGATTTCAACCCCAGTAAGACGCAAGTCTGTGCATTCACCGCTGAAGAAACCCCCTTTGTCGTAGCACCTCGCTTTCAGAGCATGCCTCTTAAGATCTCGGAGAGTATCGGGATCCTTGGTGTCGACATCTCCAGCAAAGTCGAATTTAGGGGTTATCTGGAAAATAAGGCCAAAATGGCCTCCAAAAAGCTCGGTGTGCTGAACAGAGCGAAGCGGTACTTCACCTCCGGGCAACTCCTAATGCTTTACAAAGCTCAAGTGAGGCCCCATATGGAGTATTGCTCTCATCTCTGGGCCGGTGCACCGAAATACCAACTGGACCCATTTGACTCCATCCAACGACGTGCTGTTCGTATTGTCGACGATCCCACTCTCACGGGCGGTTTAGAACCCCTCAGCATTCGGAGAGACGTTGCGTCTCTCTGCGTGTTCTACCGCCTGTACAATGGGGAATGCTCTGAAGAATTGTTCAATATAATTCCCACCTCGGGATTCTACAACCGCACCTCCCGTCACAGAAGTGCGGTCCATTCGCATTTCCTCGATACGGCGGTGTCGCGCACTGTTCGCTCCAAAAATTATTTTATACCGCGAACCCGTAGGCTGTGGAACGAACTGCCTCGAGAGGTCTTTCCATTAAGCTACGATATGGGGTTCTTCAAGAGAGCTGTGAATAGGACTTTGCAAGGTCGGCGGCGCACCCGCATACCCCCTGGTGTTGCAGGTGTCCATGGGCGGCGGTAACACTTACCATCACGTGAGACCGCCTGCTCGTCCGCCCACTAGTATATATAAAAAAAAAAAAAAAACATTGGATTATTGTACTCATAAAATCCTGTGTTATTTTATAATCTTCTTAAGTAAAATAACAGTCATTATAATCCCATTGAAAGATTTTGTAAATTTCTATATTCCTATATCTTGGAACGTGCCAACGTTTGTCATTCCACCATTGATGTTGGCATGTATCGCGATTGTCTATGGGCGACAACAGCATGCACTGACCACCAGTAGTCCACAGCATACAGTTACGCTCGTCTACAGTCTTTTCATAAAAAATAATAATCAGGCATTCATTTGAGGTATATCTCAAGTGTGTTGGTAAATTTTCCAATCCTTTTTTGTGTAGGCAAAAATGCATTACATATGATGCACGAACGTCATTGTCCAGTCCCGTCGGAGTGGGTGTCACTCAGTAAAGTGATAGTAGGTTCACTGAGAAGAGAACTCCATGGAAGCACAGGAATAATGCGGTCTCACGATTTTATTTAATTATCACAACAATTATGCACACACACTAGGCACACTGACGTTTAATAAACTATCACAAATCCTACAATATAAAATCTTTACACTAATCAAACATAACTCAACTTTATTCCCCCGGTGTCGGCCAAACAGACCAGTACCCACTTTTGTAAGTGCTTATGGGTGTACAACACGTGCAGGTGGTGCGCCGGTTCGCGCGGCACTTCCAGACGCGCGAGCCCATGCCCGAGGACATGCTGCAAAGACTGTGTGCATCCAAGTATCTGTTCGGTGCCAGCGAGATGCAGTTACAGGTAAACATTTTTTTTATGCCGAAATTCTTCGTTTCGGAACTTATCCCGTGAAGAAACTCTGAGAATGGCTCTCCTACAGCTCGCTCAGTCATTTTGAACTGTTTTTTCTTTATTTATTAAATTAGATACTATTTTTAAATAAATAGTTACAGTTGGCATTGGCTACATTGGCAGGGTAGCTAACAGTCAACGTATTTATTTAGTGCAGTGGTTCTTAACCGGTGGACCGTCAAGACTAGGAGTGGTCCACGATGTTATTAAGTTTATCAAAAATATATCTAAAAAAATATTTTCATCAATGGGTTGTTTAAATTTCGATACCTAACGAATTAAGAATACAGCAGCTAGTAAGACAAATGTAAGCTCAAAAATCTCATTGATGTAACTTTTCCGATGGATGGTTTTGAGCTTTTTGTAACTGATATCAGTCATCTTTTCTCCACACACAGTCCTCTTTTGAAGCGCGTTTTGGGACATCCGGGGATTTTTTTAAATGTGTCCGGGATTTTTAAGACGTGCGTAATGGACCACGGTGACGGTGACACGTTGTTTAAATAATTGCAAAATGTCATCGAGACTTGTTTATGTTTCTAGTTTCTTTAAATTTCTGATGGCAATCCTAGTTGGAGGTAAAGTATTAAAACTAATAGGGGAGATAATAGGAATATTAAAACACACGACTTATTTGATAGTTGGTTGGTGGCTTTACTTGGTAACAATAATTCGTGTAGGTGTTCTACTCGGCTCTGGACCAGCAGTACCACGGCCCGCACGCGTCGTTCGGCGGACACACCACGGAAGTATTGCGCGAGGTGCAGAAACAGTACTACGGGCTGCCATACGTTGATAACACGGTCAGTCACACTTCTCGTTTAAGAATCATTTATTTCTCATAAGAATTAATATTCACTTACATGAGAAAAGAAAGTGTTATTTAAATGTAGTTTTAATAAAACGTTAAATGTTAAATAAAACGCACGGTAGTAAGAATTAAACATAATAGGTACTAACACAATAAACAACACGATAAGGGGTACAGATACATTACGATAACATTGGCCATCGGCTAATCCGGAAACACCCGAACCCGGACGCGTCATCTACGTCTGTGTATTACCGTTACTTATGATAATTAGAAGTTGGGATACCGTACCTCTAATTGCGTACTTTATTACGAGATAAATACAAAACTTTATGAAAATGTCACGAGTCAGTGCAGAGAAATATATGGTGCTGTTATTTTCCCTTAAAAAACTGATCAAATTATATCTTTGGTAAACCAGTAACTATATTACTAGATAATCGTATTACATTTTTTCTACTTAGGTCTTATTTATTTATTTATAATTTTATAATATAACTTTCTTTCTTTATTGTGACGGTATTTATGGCCAGACTAAGTATTTTAATTTTTGTCACAAAATTATTTAGTACGACAAAAGTATAATTGTGGGGATCCATTCTGATTAAAATCGGTCATATTATGTACGTACCTGCTTGCAGGCATGGCAACACCGGTTCAGCCACCTGATCGGTTACGGCGCCAAGTACTACTCATATCTAATATCCCGCGCGGTCGCGTGGAGCGTCTGGAAGAAGTACTTCGAAGCGGAGCCGCTGTCGCGCTCCGCGGGCGAGCGGCTCCGGAGCGGGTTGTTACGACACGGAGGGGCTGTGCCGCCACAGGTAAAACTTACTTTTTTATTTATAGAATAGAACATTGTTTAATTCGTTTTCAAAACACAATAAATAGCACAAGGTAAGTAGTTTATAATTATTAATGTAATCTATAACTAAGTAAAGTGCAGTGGATACGAAAAAGATCCCCGACTCAGCATAATGTTGTGGTCGCCCACAGTACACCATAACGCCTCCAGCGATCAAGCTCTTACTTGCAACGGCCATTCAAGTCGGGAATGTGCTTTGTCGATAAAAATAAGTGTACAACATTCCCTTAAAATATCGGTAATCGATCCCCTGACCACGCTGTATGGTCAGGGGATCGCTGTACTGCTATGAACAATTACTATCATTTTTTAAGTGTGGTATATTTTATAACCGTTAATTCTATCAATCACCCTGAGGTTTTTAAATAAAATAAATCTCATTACCATTTCATCCTGAATAGAGGCCTCTTCCAGGGCTTTCTAACACACACAATCTTACTTTCTTCTCACCCACATGTTAAATTTCAATTATATTTCAATTTTTCTATACAGATATTACTGCGAGACTATTTGGACACAGAAATAACGCCAAACACCTTAGCTATGGCTTTGGCCGAAGAACTCGATTATCACAAGAATCATCTCGACTCAGTATTCAAGATCACGGAAAAATAAACTATATCGCAGTGTAGTAAGGAGCAAATTTAGCTAGCATTTATATATGTTGACACGTGACTCCATGTCGTAGACTTTAGGGATTGGACTTAAAGACGAAAGTAACACAAAGTTATCTGTAATAGTTATAAAAAGACTGCGTTCAAATAAGCTTATGGTCCGGTTATTATAGGAAGAGCAAATAACAGCTAACGGAACATCAAATGACAGCTGCCGAACATCAAATGACAGCTGCCGAACATCAAATGACAGCTGCCGAACATCAAATGACAGCTGTCGAACATCAAATTACTGCTGCCGAACATCAAATCACAGCTGACGATCATCAAATGACAGCTGACGATCAT
This sequence comes from Sesia bembeciformis, assembly GCA_943735995.1. Taxonomy (NCBI): domain Eukaryota; kingdom Metazoa; phylum Arthropoda; class Insecta; order Lepidoptera; family Sesiidae; genus Sesia; species Sesia bembeciformis. Next base: position 17,320,089 of record OX031026.1, on the reverse strand, counting down.
CAAATGACAGCTGACATGTTAAAGATTTATATTAAGTGTAGTAACAATCATTTTACAACTCGATAGTTCTTCAAGAATATTTTTATTCTATTTACTTGATTTATCAATTTATTCTATTATATTATATCTTAAGAAAGAAACTGTATTTATATAAAATGAATTATATAAAGAACTGTCAGCGCTCTTCCTCTGACAACCGAACCATAGTCATTTTATCTTTATAATGATTTATTTATTATGGTGGGATATTTGTAGTGATACTATAAGAGTAGTACGGTCAGCGAAAATTGGCGCAAGACAAAAATGTGCATGTCATTATTTTTGTTGTTATAAATCCTCATTATACAGGATTTAATAAAAACTACCTGCGTCCTATTAACACTAAATTTTTCCACTTTTTAAAATTCACCATTTTTTCATACACACCACTCACTCGCGCCGCGTACCTACGAACCACTGCCTAATGCGTACATTCGCACCCGAATTACAAAATTAAAATTATAGTAGCGGTTCGATAGCAAGCAGTAGAGAGTAATAAAGCAAGCCAGAGCGTATACAGACTTAAGAAAATTAACTTTTTTTGGTAAAAATATCAAACTATTATAAAAAAAGTCGCCGCCAACCGCAAACAATGTTGTAAAACAAACCTGTTCTTTCAGTTGGAGCAACGAATATAGACCATAAAACCACAACAGTGATTCGTTTGCGAACTCACAGTAGTTACGCGTGGAAACGTTCATAAACTTTCAATCCAATTTGTCTAAAATGTAAATAAACATGGCGGCCTGAAATAACTGGCGCGGCTTTAAATTAAGCAGTGAGGTGATAATTGTTTACATATCCATAATTTGATTCATCGAGACTACAACTTGGCCCTAGATTTAAAGGTAAATGTTGAGATATTTAATTGATTTGGTATTATTTTTCTCAAATTGGACTGGAACGAACTATAATTGAGCAAACGCTCGGCTAATGCTTTAGTCAATTTCAGTGTTATTGCAGGTGCCCGATTTGCATTTGTCGAATCTGCCCGTCTTCCTTGAAAAGTCAATATTTAATTATTTTTTGTGTAAATATTCTCCAGATTGGTGCTTTATTATTAATATGTATATATTTTATTTCTTGTGTTAAAACTTTTTAATTAATATTAATGTTAAACAAAATTGCTTCTTATAGATATTTCAGAGCCGATAGCGTGATGAATATTAACTAAACAACTGAATTTTATGTCTATATAAAGGTTGATCGATACCAACCCATTTGTTCCGCTGTAGGGTAACTCCTGTAGGGTACTGTAGGGGGACTCCCCTAGATCACGAGGGGTTTCGGCCCAAAACTCACCACGTGGGCCTAATGTGTATGATAATTAAGCTTCGACTTTAGCTTCTACTTCGCTGCATTTCGCTCCTCGACTTCTTATAAGGTCCTATAGAATACTAGTATTGTTCCAATTGCTCGAGTGACCAATATGCCACTACTAGTATTCTACAAATTGTGACAAATGTAAATACAAATTGTAAAACAAACTTGTAATTTCAGTTAGAGCGATGATCATGGACGTCACTACAAGTCGCAGTAATAAGCCGTTGGCTCAAACTTTATTATTAAGGGTGACTTTATATTATTTTTAAAATATTCTCAATCAAGTTTTCTCTACTATAAATGCATTTTACAGGTCGATGTTTTAAAAATTTAATAAATATTTTCGCTTTAGAAAAATATTTTCCGTGTGAATTAGTAATGTCTGTAAAGGAGAAAGGGAATGAATAAAACGACTTTAAAAAATTATAAATAGATTTTTAATTAGCGACCCCACCTGAAACTCGTACAGCTCAATACAAAATACTGAACACAACTGAAAATTAATAATTGTGATGTGAACGGGTGAATACGTAGAATCGTTATAGTGCAATAGACATTTTAGATTTTTCATTCGTAGAAATTTTCAGGTGTATAAGATTCTAAATTTTAGTTATCTTGGTTGGACATCATAATTATTGTGTAAACGGGTTACTCACGATTTATTTTGTATAGCTGATATTTCGGTCGTTATATGAACCGTGGTCGCGGCGAGACTGCGGAGGCGGGTGAAGGTGTTGCTACTGACAGATAAATGATTGAACCCACGATTGAACTTTGCAAGCCCAGACAGACAAGTGCGTTTTGTCAAACTCGCTTGTCTGTGGTGATATTGTTAGTATAGTGTGCAGGGAACTTAAAAGACAAATTCAGTACGGGCAGGTGAATCAGAAACTGACACAACGTAGGGTAGACAGATTCAATAACAACAACGCCTGGACCCGGCGGCGCGGTCTCGCCGCGACCAGGTTCGTATAACGACCGAAATATCGGCTATACAAAATCTACATAAATAAAAATGTAAACGTTAGTTTGTTCAAAATCTCAAATCTCCGAAAGTTCTTCACCGATTGCTCTGAAATTTTGACACAACGTTGCATTCATATTTGAATGTGTTTGAATGTGCGTTTTTATATACCTACCACGGGTTAAAAACATGCTTTTTACCCAAAAACGGGGTAAGCGCCATCTGTTGGGCAGCCACAGCAACGCGTGGCCAGGCACAGCTAGTAAATAATAAATCATAAAAATTTATAGATAGTATAAAACAATGTCGCTTCCCGCCGTCTGTCCCTCTGTATGTACGCTTAGATCTTTTAAACTACGCAACGGATTTTAATGCGGTTTTCATCAATAGATAGAGTGATTCAAGAGGAAGGTTTATACGTATCGTTTAATATTGTTTTAACGAAACCGAAGCGAAGCGAGGGCGGTTCGCTAGTAATAAATAAACGTGAGTAACCCGTTTATACAACAATTATGACGTCCAACCACGATAATAAAAGTTTAGAATGTTATACACCTGAAAGTTACCTACGAATGAAAAATTTAAAATGTATATTGTACTTTAATGATTCTACGTATTTTAAATTATTAATAAATAATTTAAAAAGTAATTACCTATGTGGATATAGTACGTGTGCTAGGTTATGTGGAAGGCGCGCCCCCACAAGATGCGTAGCAATTTCCAAAAGGGTTAACTCAACTAGACAGAGACGCAGAATAATGAAAGAAATTTGGCAGACGCTTTTAGACAGATTGGAACGAAGTGTTGCCATATATTGGGGGCCTCAAAATAAAAATAATAACTTAACTGTAGTGTATTTTTCAGAATACACTACAGGTAACATTATTATATTTATTTTTAGCTTCGAAGTATTCATAACATTTTACATACGTACAACAGCGTCGCATCGGCGAGGTTTCTTCGGTGGCAGACTAAAGATTTTATTGTAAATAACGGCATTTTTCAGTTGTCCTATTATATTGTCCAATCGAGGTTCGCATAATTACAACCGATTCACAGCTCAATATCAAAATATATAGCCGGCTGCATGGCACCAACCGCAAATAGTTTTGTAGAACAATCTTGTGGATTAGCAGTGAGTATATAAACGTATAAGTCACTATAACAACCCGTTTACGAACGCACACACGAGTAAAGCTTGTAATCATACGAACTATTAAGTGTACTATTAAGTACTATTTGATTGGTCAGTACTATTAAGTGTAGTTTCTAGGAGGGTCGGCGATTGCCTATTATCACACGTTATCTACAGGCGATAGTTATAATTAAGTTCATGTATAATGGGTTTAACGCGGTAGGTATCGTAGATATTTTAGATAACCCTCATAAAGTTCACGTATGAAAGGAGAGAAGGTAATGTAGATTTTGGTAATAATTAGAGTAGAACTTATCTACCGCCGACATTGTTGAAGAGTACAAATGTTTTAAAATGACCGGACAAAGTACATATTAAAATAAATAATGCCTGTGATCTCCGATACGACCCACCACTGGCTTGCAGTTTACCTCCCATTTTTATGGTAAATGTCAGTTTTACAAATTTTTATTTAACAATATTGCTGATGCAATATGCAATTGCTGGTCTCAGATTCGTAAGAAGTCTTTTACTTAATGTTAGTATCAATTTGTAATGTGGCAATGAAGCTACTAATTCGACGATAATTTAAATTCAAATATAATCACTATTACCATATAAAAGTTGCTCGTAATTTTTTTGTTTTATATAGGTGATATTTCAATGTAGTGAGGTACATGAAGCGTGGTCACGGCTTATAAAATAAATAAAAATTGTTAGTAGCCCGTTTTATTACTTTCAACTACGAAACACGATTAAAATAAATGTAACTACTGTTGAAAATGACCGTTAGATGAATGTTGAATGTAACGCGCGCCGAGCGCAGCTACGAATACCTTTGTGTTGCCATTTTCAATCTCATATTTAAAGAAATTAAACATGAATCTAACATATCGAATTGATCGCTTAGCCGCCACTTGATAAAATTTATAGGCAAGGTATTTTTTGTAGTGATTTTTTTTTTATATAGACTAGTGGGCGGACGAGCAGGCGGTCCCGCGTGATGGTAAGTGTTACCGCCGCCCATGGACACCTGCAACACCAGGGGGTATGCGGGCGCGCCGCCGACCTTGCAAAATCCTATTCACAGCTCTCTTGAAGAACCCCATATCGTAGCTTAATGGAAAGACCTCTTGAGGCAGTTCGTTCCACAGCCTACGGGTTCGCAGTATAAAATAATTTTTGGAGCGAACAGTGCGCGACACCTCCGTATCGAGGAAATGCGGATGGACCGCACTTCTGTGAAGGGAGGTGCGGTTATAGAAACCCGAGGTGAGAATTATATTGAACAATTCTTCAGAGCATTCCCCATTGTACAGATACGTACATTTCAGTTCATTATTTAAAATTGTGATTTCAGTGGGAATATAAAACGCGTTTATTCAGAGAGAGATTTTATTGGTCTACATTTCATATAGTAGAGTGCATCCATTAGGGCCTTAGCACATGTTACATGCATTTGTTTCTCACGCGTCGCATACGTCGTACCGACAAGTTGGATAGAAGATCTATATTATTATAGATCGACAATACCTTAGCAGCTAATTGATCTAAGTGATAAATAATAATTTCATTAGAAATGACTTAGATATATTTTAGCTTTTTTTGAAACTACCTATATAATGCAACTTTTTGGTAAACAAACCCATTTTCTAACCGAATAATTTCGTAATGATTCAATGGTTCAAAGGTAATGGTTCAAATAAAATTATTTATTGCAGACTATAGGTACATAGTACATGAGGTGTTCACAAAATATAAGTTCTTCTATGGCCTACCTGATAAGATGTACAATAAGTTCATAATTAAAGTCGTCAATAATATTTAAGATATTAAGGTATATATGTATATATTTAAGGTTCTCTGTGACAAACGGTTACATTATTTATTTAAGGTTTACTGCACATAAATGTCATTCAGAATAAGGGCTAGTAACGCAGTAGTTTGAAAAGAACATAACTTACGTATGCACACCAAAAATATAATAAATACATTAAATAATATACCTAGCAAATATATACAAAAATACATACAACTAGTAACGATATATGCCATAAACAAGAAGAACGTTTATACAGAAAAGAATAAGTACAATTGAAAGAATTTTATGGCATCGACAAACTAAGGGTTCGAAACTAAGGTTTGACGAAAGTGAAATGAAATTAAAAATGCCGCCAGCTGCTATAAAGGAATCTTCATATAATAGATTTTAAACGCACATTAAAGATCTATCTTTTGGCAGGTTGCTTTTGATATCTAGAAGACCTAAATTGATTAACTAAAAATTTGACTTTTTTAACAATAATAATGACGACGTTTATGACAGATGTTCAAATACAATTTTATAATTGTTACAATGAATAGACATATTGATATAGATATATTCATTGTAACAATTATAAAATTGTATTAACTAAAGTTCATTATTGTAATTAACTAAAAACGAGGTCTTAAAAATCGGGTAGATCATTATCTAAATCATTATCATGATCATTATCATTATCAAAAGTCATTTCTAATAAAATGTAACTCGGGTTTTTATGTGTAACACTTGTTTTTTAAGGTTAATTATTCTACGAGGATTTGAGTTTTGTGTGCCGCCTACTCCGGCAGTTTACGACTCGTAGCTTAATAGCGTACTTGACTGTTAAAATATTATATATAGCCATCACAGAGTAGATCCCACAGAATACCAAATGGCATTGTGGCATACGCAAAAATAAATAACGGGACTGGCCTTGGTGGGAATAGAGAACTTTTGCTCAACAGTGCGACAGTATAGACTAAAAAACAGAAAAGATACTAGATATCAATCGGTCAAATAAAATATAAATAACTTTGTGAATTTTACATTAATTCATGCATGTTATAATTAAATTTTGCATGTAATTATCGTGATAAACATGTGGAACTACCAAAAGTCTTATTCTTATTATGTTTTGACAAATAAATAATGATTATGATTGAAAAATTACAGTTATCTTTAAACTCTTGCCCTTGCCCAAAAGCTTCAAGGTAGAAAAAGACCACAATACACAACTATAGATCATTGTTCTATTGTCAATACAATCATGCATGAGAGACAGACAATTTCAGGAACAGTCAAGTACCCTATTGCATAGGTATAAGGGCTAATTCAGGTTGACCATCGTCCATGTGAAATTGACCGCCACTCGTCAACTGGTCCACCCGTTTTGAATTAGCATGCGGTGACTTATTGGCCAATCATGTGTTCGAACAAATACAAACTTCTTTGCAGGTCATTATCAACATATTCAATAAGCGGCTAGGTGGCGCCAACGGCAAATACAACTTTGTAGAACAAACTTGTTGTTTCTGTTAGAGAAATGAACGTTAAATTTACAATAATTCGCGTCCGAACACAAACAGTTTGTAATTATTCGAACGGGCGCACACTGGGGTATGCTATAAGGAGGCAATGCCCATAATCAAATTTATAAAATGTGGTTAGTTCATGAAAATTATGGCAAGTACTCACTTTATGATATATTTTGTATCAGTTAGCATCGGTCTTATCTATCTAAAGGTTATCAGTTTGCTTCTATACTCCCTTAAAGTTCACAGTGTTCATAATTGTTGCATTTGCAATACTGAGATTCATACATTGAAGTTGTCATTACTTTAGCGATAAAATAGTTATCTTAAAACTAAAATATGATTAGTGAAGCTCAAGGTCAGTACAATTTAAAATATTAGTTTAAGTAAATTAAGTAACTGGGTTGTTTAAGCATAGTCAATTAAAATCTCAAATTTTTTTTAAATTTTTTTTTTAAATGATTTTTTTTTTTATTGTGCGCAATGATCTTTTGAAATTGGATATTGTATTATAGACAGTGAACCTTCCTTATTAAGAAACCACAAGCAAAAGTAAATACACTTTGCGCTTTTACAATTTTGCTTTTATTTCATTATTAGGTGCATTGGATTTTTTAAATTTGATTTCAGATATAACTGCCGAAGTCAATATTAAGAGAAAATCTTTACATGAAGTATTTATCAAGAGCAATTATAAATCATTTGATTGCAAATTTAAAGAAATAATAGATTTTGTCGCCTATAAGACCACTTGTCCAAAGCGATCTCGTACTGATTTAGTTTCAGAACTACGTAACTTCAAACAACAATGCGCGAAGCACCCTCAATGAAACGAAAACCCATTGATCCGGAGGTGATTGACATACTAGAAGAGGAATAAATGTTAATAAATTATTGTTTTACATTGTGTGACTTTTGGGTAATGCCTGCATATAGCCTGCCCCAGTGTGGGGCGGTTGGCCGATGCTGTACGTAGTAATGGGTGATTGAGAGATTCCTATCGGTTGTTTGACACTTACGAATATTTTGAATGTAAAACCTATTCCATTGATGCCTTTTTATAGGGAAGTAGGCGGTTCTTGATCTTGAAGTAATTCTTGATAAAATCTACTCATACCTATACAGGTTGTAACCAATTCCGGAAGTCTGTTAATCACGAAGTATGCTCATGTTTTTTGAGTTTACAGACACTAAATGTGTAGTATTCTTTGGAAAATATCATTTTTTGTGCTTTATATTTTTTTTTATAGTGAAGTTGGCGGACGAGCGTGCGCTCCCACGTGGTGGTAAGTGTTACCGCCGCTCGTGGACAGCTGCAACAAACACCAGGAGGCATGCGGGCGCGCCGCCGACCTTGCAAAATCCTATTCTCAGTTTTCTTGAAGAACCCCATATTGTAGCTTAATGGAAAGACCTCTTGAGGCAGTTCGTTCCACAGCCCTATTATTATATTTAGTACAAGGGAACGAAAATTTAGCAAAAATTAAAACTAACCATGCATTGCAATTAACTCAAAATTATGAATGGAATATATTCCAGGTCTTCGAGAATATTTATTCGTGACATCTTGTATAAGAGAGCATATATATACACCTTCAATGGTATGATCTACTTTGAGTAGTTAGTTACCGACGAAAATCTTAGGTAATAATGAAATATTTAACAATCGAAATAATTTATTGGATCGAATGAACTCTATAAACAATCGATGAGGGAAATCCTTTCGTTACACATTTCGATTGTACATATATCGTTCTCAATCGCCCATCACTGGACGTTCGAATTCAATAAATCAAATAAACAATTGTGTGGTGTACAAAAACGATTTATTTATCCATTTAATAGCCGCAGAATAATTTATCCTCTCCCTCCGACCTATTCGATGCGTTCAAAACTCACTCGTTGACATATCTCACAAAATTGTCGCTAAATATTTAAACTATAGGGTATTTGACACTACGGAACATAATTGTTATATTATAAAAATATGATGGTCTGTACAATAAGAAACTCAATTAATTTGGTTTTTATTCATATAAAATGTAAGATTAACTTAATGTGTAGTTTTAAAATTTAATTTTAATCTGTATGTCTCATAATACAAAACATTGGCCGCCTTAAGTGGTGCAGTGACGTCATTCTCTATGTAAATAAAGGCGAAGACAACACGCTCAATATATCCATAAGACAAAAAACACGTAACGTCAGTCCACTTATAATTGCGTGGTCTATTTAAAACTTTTTATCGAAATAAAAAAAAGACCTTTAATTTTTTGGATTTTAAAAACACCCAATGAAAATAATGAATTCTGACACTTTCATTAGTAGCAATCGATTCATAATAAACTCTAAAGCATTATTTACACAAACATTAATTGGCCGACTTAATTAATATTCTCAATATCCCTAGAACAATAAATACTCTTCAACACAAGAAATTTAATAAAAAAATTCGACCATCCGTTACAGATAGAGGTCATAAATAGACAGAGACAAACATAGGCGTCACACTTATAATACCTCTCCCTTTTGTGTTGGAACACTTTTCAATGGAGTCAAATACCTTATAAATTTTATGTGAAGGGATTAAAGTTTAAAAACATACTAAATTGATCGATTGTCAACGAATAATTTTTCCAATCATTATTTCATGTGCCGCAGTCCTATATAAATAAAGTCCTACGTATCGACCCTGGAAATTGCAGTTAACTTTGGGACAAATCACAACTTTTCAAGAGGGGGCACAAACCATTTTTTTTGTAAAAAAAAACATGTATTTTTATCAGTCAATCTGTCAATTGTTTTAACATATTGACATATGCATACAAAGTATTATTGGAACTAATTTTGCTTCATTATGTCAATGTTACAGCTATTGTTTTAATGTTAAAATTCATAAGATTAGATTAAATAAAGTTATTAACCGACAAGATTCCATTAGGGACCTCCTAGACGATCAATTATATTGTGCAATTTTACAGGTTGCCCAATGATTTTGATCGTTAAGGGAGTATATTGAAACTCGTTTTGGTGCAAAGTAAGATTCAATACTATTGTGCAATGACATTATTGTACAATTTTATGGAAGGTCTAGGAGCCGCCTTAATGAAGTAAAAGTAGTTCCAGTATAATTTTCCCTTGTACCCATGTCAATAGCTAAGGTTAAAACAATAGCCACAATACTGATAAAGTTACAGAGATTTTTTTATTAAAAACGTTTTGCCGCTCCTAAAAAGATGTGATTTGTCCCGTAAGCCAATAGGAAAGTCCAAGGTGGGACATATCAAGTGTAGTGCGCTACGCACTTGTGAGACATTACGCGACGTAGTTGTACTGGCTCGGGTTATTTTTGTCCCGCTCCATGTAGTCGCGGTCTATGAGAGACTCGATGCGCTTCTTCAGGTCTGCCGGCTGTGGGGATGATATATTTATTAATTATATTATTATTCATTATGTAATAGGTGATTATTTAAATAATTATGTATTTTTTTTATATAGAAAGAAGGTGGCAAACGAGCATACAGTCCACCTGGTGGTAAGTGGATACTGTCGCCCATAGACATCCGCGATACGTGCCAACATTAGTCCAAAATGACAAACTTTGGCACGCCCCCGGATACGCTGCCTATCTTTGTTGATGAAAGAATGAATTTGGAGAAAGGATTGGGGACGTGGGAAGGGATAGGATGGGAATGGGCTCTGGCATATCTCACTCACTACCGAAACACGTACATACATTGGGGAATATGATAAAGTGGGAAATGCAGTACATTTCAAGGTAGTATTCTGTGAGAGACGAGGTAACGAGGCCAGTCGAGTGCGCCCAGCGGCTGTTGGATTGCAGCGTGCACTCTCCCCCTGCAATGTAGCTTCGTGTTTGCATTTGTGTCCAGGTGCATGAAAGTTGCTTGTTGCATGTAAGTCGTATGGTTTGTTTGTGTGTACACTCGCACGTAAGTTGTGTTGTCTGTGTGTCTGTATATTACCTTGACGGGGAACTTGAGTTGCTTGTAGAGCTCGGAGATGAGCAAGTTGTGGGAGAGCGCTTTGCGCATCTTCATGATGCGCACGATGGCCGCGTCGATCTGATACTGCCGGTCCTGGTACACGCGCTCCTCGGTTGCCTTCTGCTCCTCGCTCTGTAACAACACCCAGATTATTGTTTATAACGTACAGTGGCAAGATTTAACCCTTTCGCTGCCGGAAGAAATATCGTGCCAGATCGAAAAAAAAATCTTTCTCTACATGCCAAATCTACGTGTGATTTTTACTTTCATGCAGTGCCAATCGCGAGTTATCTCATTTTATTTGTATGTAGTATGTCAGCCAGACCAAAAAGATTGGTATGGCAATACAACGAAAAATATGAATGTACGAAAAATGTATCGTCTATCTATCGGGACCTTAGTCAACACGGGCTCTTTCCTGTACAAATATAACAACATTTGCATGCTCACCGTCTCCTTCATCTGTATCTGGTTGATCTTGATGCGAAACAGCTTGTTTGTGAAGTCCTCGCTGAACGCGAACTGGTCCGCGTCAGCGACCTCACGTCCGCGCGGAGTTTTATTTAGCACTCGCGCTTTACCGCACGCTAGTGACTGTAGAGTACGTCGGAGTTCGCCCTCCTATCGAAAATATCATAATTATTGTTCTGTTTCATTACTTTTTATACAAAAATGGTAGCAGACAACAGACAGACAACATAAGTGGATACTGCACCCTTACGGCATCCGTCCAGTTCGGGATAACAAACATTGACAAGCCCCTTTGATGCACTACTTATCTCAGAATTTATTGGAGATTTAGTTAGACGTGAATGTAACTAAATCTCCAAAAACAAAACTGAGATGTGAGATTAAAAATATTTGAATGGAGGACTAGAACTAGACATTAGAAATAAGGCACTCATATATATATAGATTATACCTATAGAATAATGGCGTATACTGTACACCATCTACCTGCTATTAAATATTTATTTCCTCTCTACCCAAAGGTTTTCTGGTAGAGATCGCTGTGTAAACGACAACACCGCCTTGTGTGTTACACTGTCTGTTAAACTCTTGTTTTGTTTTGGTGCGCAATAAAGAGTTTAATCTATCTATGTAATGGCGTCATTATTCTACAATCTATGGGGATCAAGTATTACTTTAACAAAAGTCGAAATGGAAAATGCGTTACTATGTTCTTTCACTGTTCAATTTGTTCTCAAATTGGCACAACATATCGAAATATACCTTTTTCATTAGACGTGCCATTGGCTTTTTTTATCTTTATCGTTTAGTTTAGAAGCTTAAGATAACGAACCTCTATATTAGTAGACGCCTTGATATCTTCGAAAGAGAGGTTGTCTCCGTCGTTGAACAGCAGCAACACGAGCGCTTGAAATAGTGACACCTGTAATTCTTTTTTACCCTGAAACGAAATATAATAACATATAATTTAGATACCAAAATAAAATTGTTCATATATTTTTTTATAGAAGTGCGACAGACGAGCATACAAGTACAGTCCACCTGGTGATAGGTGGATGCTGTGGCCCTGCAACATTCGCGTTACATGACAGATAAATCAGCGATCGTTAGACCAGATAAATTTTGAAAATTTTGTTTCAATAATGTACAAATAACACAGAAGTACGTCTTGTCTCACCCATAGCAAAGCCAACGAGACGAGATAAAAGATTAAAAAGCGCTGACTTTCACTAAGTTATATTGCGATTGCGCGAGCGATTAGAATCACTATCCTTTAGTCTCGCACATGGTATTGACAGAAGAGGCTGTGTCGTTAAACGATCCATGGTACAAGGACATCATTCGGGTCACGATTTTGTTAATTCGAACTTATTGCTGTCTAGAATGCGCTCGAACTGTTAACTTAGGTCTTGCATTTTGCTTGTTTTTTTTGTATTAACAAACTTGTATTTAGTAATTATTAATTTGTATTTGAATTTCTTCTTATATTTGTTCTTGCTCTTGCACTTACACTTGTGCTCGAACCTGCATTTGTAGTGTATAAACTGAAACTTCAAACACACAGCGCTCATTTTTAAAACACTAAAATAAAGCTATCAAGCTGAGATAAAGAATGTAATCAGTCTATAACATTCTCAGAAAGTAATTTATTACCTAGTTAATAATCTTGTGAATCTAACATATACCTATTATGAAGTGAATTTGGAATTTAAATCTCAATATTTTTTTTTTTTTTATAGACTAGGACGAGCAGGCGGTCCCACGTGATGGTAAGTGTTACCGCCGCCCATGGACACCTGCAACATCAGGGGGTATGCGGGCGCGCCGCCGACCTTGCAAAGTCCTATTCACAGCTCTCTTGAAGAACCCCATATCGTAGCTTAATGGAAAGACCTCTTGAGGCAGTTCGTTCCACAGCCTACGGGTTCGCGGTATAAAATAATTTTTGGAGCGAACAGTGCGCGACACCTCCGTATCGAGGAAATGCGGATGGACCGCACTTCTGTGACGGGAGGTTACAGTTAATATACAGTTTTAATTGTATGTACACAGATACAGATACAGTACAGTTTACAGTAAAGATACAGATACAGTTTTAATTGTATGTATATTATCTGTACCAATTAAAGTATCTATGTATTATTACACATGTATATTGACATTTTATATTTGGATAAACACATCAAAAAATCGACTGTCGATTTGTAAATATTTTGTTCTACGTTAATTTTGTGTAATACAATTTATAAGGTAACACTGTTTACAATTGTTCACATTATACCGTTTATATTAGCTATGAAAACAACATGGCGCGGGCTTTTTTATAATGTCTTTATTTTTATACTTTTAGGGTTAGTGTTTGACTTAAGTGGGTAGGTGGTTACCTGTGCGAAGTGCGCCCTGAGCACGCAGTGGCCGAGCGTGGCCTGCCACTGTAGCTTGCGGCCCGAGTGCTTGGCTAGGTAGAACTTGGCGAAGTGCTCCTGGTGGCGGGTGAGCGCGCCCGGCAAGCGGACCTCTACAGGGGGGTACGTAGGCCAGAAGCCCTGTGTTAGGATGTACACGGACAGCTCGAGGCCGCTGCTGTCGCCGGTCGCGGCCAGGTACTGCAATTGAACAGTTATTACATGAGTCCTGGTCACCATCTACAGATCAATTTATCTGTACTAATTATCTAAGGCTTGTATTTAAAAAATACTAAATGGACAGCAAATGGTGATCAACAAGACAAACTATTTTTAAATAAATAAAATTATTTTTAATTACTAAGATTATCACCACCAAATTGACAGAGTCCAGCTTCGCGGATGTTAGTTGTATGAAGATACAGGACAACAAAGATACAGGAGTCCCACTTCCTATAGCTCAGTTGTCAAAAGAGGACTCAAACCATTAAAATATACATTTATATTTGCTGACAATTCAGTACTTTTTGCTGGTCACTTAAATATTTCTCATTACCAAATTTGAGCGCGTGATGGCGGCCGGCTTTGGAATAGCATCATCCCATCTAATACCGTGGGTGTCGTAAAAGGCGATTAAGGAATAACAAAGCCGTTATCTCCAAAAGAGTGGACTCACCGAACCGCTTGGCCAGGGTGCCATTTTATGACCATACCATACCATACAAGTCAATGTGCATGGGGAAACAAATGTCTAACAGTAGACAATAAAATGGGTGATTACGGATAATTACCTAATTTGTCTGCCCTATACTAGTTTTTGATTCTACTGCCTATGTTGAACTTATTTTTATGTGTGTAAAGAAAATATATTTCTTTCATTTGAGTTTTGCCGCGCTCCGCGCTGTCGGTAGAACTATCATAGTGTCGGTAAAAGAGGGTAGGATATAGGATGGCGTGAGGTGAAGACAATAGGAGGGGGAGAGTGCACGCTGCAATCCAACAGCCGCTGGGCGCGCTCGACTGGCCACGTTACCCCTCTCTCACAGAAGACTACCTTGAAATGTACTGCATTTCCCACTTTATCGTATTTCCCCAATGTACGTACGTGTTTCGGTAGTGAGTGAGATGTGCCAGAGCCCATTCCCATCCCATCCTATCCCTGCCCATTTTCACAACCCTTTCTCCAAATCCATTCCTATATCTCCAAAGGTAGGCAGCGCATCCGGGGGCGTGCCAACATTTGTCATTTTGGACTAATGTTGGCATGTATCGCGGATGTCTATGGGCGACAGTATCCACTTACCATCAGGTGGACTGTATGCTCGTCTGCCGCCTTAGTACATAAAAAAAAAAAAAAAAAAATCGTGCGAACTGTCAATAATAGATTGTAGAAAGGATTGAAGAATAAACATTATATGTGGTTTCTTTGTATACCGAAGCAACACAATATAGTTAGTTTCATTTGACAATCCTTAGAGAGTGAAAATAATCGACATTATAAGTGTTTACGGCAAATTATACTAACAATAACATCACACTCGCGCGAATTTGTAAACACGCTTGTTTGATTGGAATTCATAACTAAAATTTCGACATTACTAATTACCCATAAGCTTTCGAACCAAACGCAATATGCTGTGGCGTTCCGTGGAAGTGTACATTTAGTACTGAGATATTTTTTTTTCGGAATGACCTTGTTAGGCTCCGTTTTCGAGCCACAGTTCATAAATCGTACATCACAAAAATAGTGCAGATTATTAAAACAATGTTAGGCATGGTTATCTATATAAATAAAAAATGCTGTTCGTTGATAAGCGCATCACTTGAGAACGGCTCGACCGATAAGGCTATTTTTTTTTTTAAAATGTTCGTAATAGTCCGAATAAGGTTTTTAGGGAAGCAAAAATTGGAAAAGTTGCCCGGAAAATTGGTAAATTCGGGAAAAACTGAAAGTGCTTTTTTCTATGGGATTTTTGTATGAACTTATTGAAATTATTGTATTATTGAAATTTGGGCAGCACA
The DNA here is from genome assembly GCA_943735995.1 of Sesia bembeciformis. NCBI lineage: Eukaryota > Metazoa > Arthropoda > Insecta > Lepidoptera > Sesiidae > Sesia > Sesia bembeciformis. Next base: position 17,304,387 of record OX031026.1, on the reverse strand, counting down.
ACGTCTGTCGGGTCAGCTAGTTTTCTAATAAAAATGCAAAATAGTCGCAACTAGACAACAAAATGCGCTGCATGCTAAATTATTTAATTTTAACGTAATAAAAAATCATGAAATGCATGTTAATTTTTAATTATATCTAATTATAATTTTAGTATAATGATTGATATATTAACATATTTTATACAATTTTTGTAGGACTATATATTTGCATAAAGAATCCAAATGAATTATTTTATTAACAAAAGAGCAGTGCTTTATGAGATATCATCAAACAACATATTTGATGTTGCAAACATATACAAAGCAACATACCTGTTTGTAAGTGACATTAATATCTTTAGAGAGCTCCATATCCTTGAACATCCCCTCTAATTTGCATGTGAAACCACCTCCACACTCCTGCTTCAATTTACTCAGCATTGACTTCTCAGCGTCCACTGAAGCGGACTTGCCAACAAGCAGCCTTTTCGCGAGGTCCTTCTTGTAGAAAGCCTCGAAAACGTCTTTGCCGTGGATGTAGCGGAAAAGCACCATGATTTTGTCCAGGAGGCGTTCCAATTCCTCCTCAGTTGCCTCTTTGTTGCCAGCGCGCAGCTTCACGTCCACGAATTTGGCTGAAATATAATATACAAACTGTAGTACGTTTTGGAATTTCTATTTTGATAAGAATGTATTTTATATTATTTATCGTTAGTCAGTAGCAATGTATGGTAGGTCTAATAGTCTAAGAGCTGGTAGACAATTTTGAGTAGGTAGTTTTGAAATCGCCTGGCAACTAAATGATCTGGCTTTTTTATTTTCTACTTTAATAAATACTAAATTAAAAGGTACCTATTAAAATTTCAAAAATAAGTGCACGACAAAAAATTCAAGGGTTGACAAAGCCCCGCTACCCTTTAGCCAGGTCTTCGATTTTGTGTTTAGACATTGCTAAAGAAGTGTCACACAAATTTTCATGCTGCCTCAAATACCTACTCAAAATTGTCTACTACTATAATATTATGTTAGTCTGTGGTTATTCTGTGAGCTGTCATGATCATAAAAATAATGTTTGTGAATTAAAAATGTGTCAGAGAAATAAATAAGTGATTCAAGAACTGAACGATATACCATTTTTTTAACTAATTCCTTCATTCCAAGATGTTGGAGGGGATAGAGTACAGGGATTTTTTTTTGGAATGGCTAAACAGTCTAGCACAGGGAGGCGGGTCCGAGCTACTACCGGAACTTTATGTACACGGTGACGTATTTCAGACGGCTGTGCGAGTTCGAACGCCGATGGCATAAACAGAAAAGCAGATAGAAATAGGAACTGATCGGCACAACACTGACATTCATTGTGATGATAAGCCCCAGAAAGGACAGCATTAAAAAAAGAAGATGTGCCAGACAGAAATTTGCAGGGAGACAAAAGCGCGTCGGAAAGGGCTCAAACAAAAAAATTACAACTAGCTACCTAATAGTAAATTAAACCCTCGAGATATAAATCTAGAGTATATGTATCCACCAATCGACACTGGATCCTCGTGGTGGATTATGGCCCGAAACCCCCCCGCGATTTACTACGACTATGATTTACTATTTATTGGTAGGAGCCCTTGGGCAGGCGGAGGAAACTTGTTGGCAATTTTGTGTAGCAAAGATGCCAATGCCTCTTTCTAGCTGAGAAGTTTTGCAGATCAAATTCAAAGAATTAACAAATAATAAATTACGATGTAGCGTTGGAGCAGCCTGTATCGACGACCTTGAGAAACCGGTTTTCTCTGTGCAATTTGTAGCTTCATTGGTGTGACTGGTATGTTGGTCAGCGAATTGAGTTCATTGTTGACGCGTAATCGAAAAATCTATACAACTGTACAATACTATAAGTTATATAAATAAATACCAATACCAATCCAGCAGTTTATATTTTAGTAGTTTGTATACGAATGTGCTGTGCTTGCACAAACCTAGGTCTATTCGACGGATTCTAGTTTGGACAGGTTCCGTATTCGACAAAGTATTTACATGCATAATAAAAATTAAACTACATTTTATTTTCCTTTTTTCTATATATTATTTGGAATTATATTTAAATAACAAAAACAATAATTTCATTATCTAAAAATTGAATTCTTATTATACTAAAAAGTTAAATTCTGAAATGTTTAATCTAAATCTAACTTTTCCTATCAGTAGTCTTTCAATCGTTCTTTTTTTTGTTCTTTCTTTCGTAATCATTACTCTTTCTTCCTTTTCTTTCGTAGTGTTGAGACTGGTTTGCTTTGTTTAATCTCGCAAGTCTGTCTGTGCACTTACCAACATATGTTTTTTCGTTAAACAAGTCTCATAGGATAAATCTTAACTGCTGCTTATTTATATAAGGTTATATCAGACCTTACCGTTTTTTAACAATTTTTTGACTATGCAGTTTACTTTGTTTTATTTATTATCTATCATAAATAATTGTTTACGATTACCTAACCATATAAACACAAATACCGACAATATATTAGTCATTGACAGATATACAGATTAATATTTATTATTTAGTAAATGGTTGTGTTCAAATAGTGTACTGACCGATGAGCTCTGCGGGCTTGTTCTGGCGTTGGTTGATGAAGTGCTCGAAGGCCTCACGCATGGAGTAGAGGAACTTGTGGTTGCGCTGAAAGCAGGTGCTCACCACGTTGTCCAGTTGCTCCTTGAACTCCAGCAGCTCCGCCACCATGCTCTTATCGCGTTCCGGCTCTATCACTATCGTGCGACCTTTTTTCTGGGAAAAAGAAATAGATTTTTATCACTAACGCATCTAAATGAGAAATAAATGAGCAGCAGCAACTACTGAATGTATTTGAAAATACATACCTACACATACCACACAAAATACTGAATATATTTGAAAATACAAACCTACACATCTGCGTACACACACACTCACAACACACAAACTCATACATATACACATATATCACACAAACACACAACCATATATGCTATAATCCTCTTACATAAAACATACATACATTTTTATTTTAACATATTACATTTTTAATATTATATTTAATATTATTTGATTTTCATTTTATAAATATACATGTGTAATATCAAAGTTAGAGTGGAGTGAACTAGTCTTCGCGACTCGGGGAATCCCCGCGCGAGGACTTGGCTTTACCTTGTTATTGTATAACTGTGACTGATGTAATGTTTAAATATATTCGATTCCATTCTAATATACAGCAAATCAGTGGCAGCAAATATAAAGGTGGGCCAGGTTTAGATTATTTGATGATAATAAAGAAATAAGTCCCACCTTCGTCGACATTGTGATGACATTCTTAGTAATTTGAGATTATTTCAGTTATTCAAAAATAGTTTATGCTGATCATGACTTTAGTACAAGCCATTTTAAAATGGGATTAGACTTGCGATCAAACTTTAAAGAATAATAGGGAATTAGAGTCTTTCTTAGATAAATAATTATTTAATAATAAGTCATCAAAAATGAATTGGTGATGAAATCATAGGGCTTATAAGTCACAGGTTAGTAAAGAACCGCATTATTGTGTTGATGACGTCACTAACACAGTAGTATCACTTCAGCTATGGATGAGTAGATGGCAGTAACTCCCCAGCTCAAATATCCACAAGCTCACATCTATCACTTTCGTAATGTTTTTGATAAATACTTTTTAATTTGGGTGTTTTCCCTAGTTTTAGAATAAGCTATCATTTTAATTTCAATACAGTAAGTTACCACCCTATTGTAACGTGTTAACTACACACAGTAATTACAGTTCATTAAAAAAAAGCGTCAAAACGTTTCGTTAATTTAATGTTAATTCGTTAAAATTAATAAACCAGGTATAAAAATCACAAGCTTAGATTTGCAAAATGCATTGTTTTATGAAGTAAAAAGTTCAAACTATAAATTGCTAGCAAAAAATATACAAGTATCTGTTTGACGTCACATTTGTTCTGATCCCCCCCCCCCTTTTCTTGTAACAAATTTGGCGTTACGCTGTTGCGCCACACAACTCACCCTCTTATTGTGTACGTATTTTATACCACCACTCACCTTGATATAAGCGTTAAAGTGATTGCACAGCTCAGTGAGTCCATCTTTGACTCGACTGAACAGACTATATAGGAGTGTGAGGTCAATCAATCTCGGGCCATCCATTAAAGCTTCCAGTCCTTTGCCCAAGATGCCCGTGAGGTGCTCACTCAGTAACTGTCGTTCCGTTGTGTGGATCAACTGCCATCTGAAATATAGAATGGTGACCACGACATGACAAGTCTATATTGTTTGTGGGCTTTGTAGAGTCAAATGCTGTTCTCATCTATACGTAATGAAATTTAATGATGGATGTTTCTAATGAACGAATTAGTCAAGTATTTTTGTTCAACAAACTATAACCGTAACCAGTCCTTTTATCGTCCACTGCTGGACATGGGTCTCCTCGTGCATATTGACTTGTGCACGAGGGATGTATGACCTTAAAAGGGCATGCTGGCCAATCAGGTTAGTGAGTTCTCCACTAGAGGTGGTGTATTGAATTGAATGTCCAACTATAAACTGTTTTAAAAACAGACTTAACAAATGGGTTCCAGGAGAAGTGATATGGCAAAACTTTTGACACCAGCTAACACAAGATATAGACATATCAGCAGTAATGCTACTCGCCTATTACACAATAATAATAATAATTCTCACTTGGTTGCGGGGTCCAGGTAGTGTATGAGTCTCTCATTCTCCTCTTTGAGTCTCTTCTCGACGTGTGCAAGATACTGAGGCACTGTTAACTCTTGCATCAAGCGCTGACCTTCTTCCGCGTACAGCCTTTCTGTGGCTTGTAGGAATCTGCAAAGTTTATTTTTGTTATTTATTACTTTATTACAAACACACTCGGCCAATACCTTACAACACAATAACAGATATAGATGCATCAGTGCAAGCTGCATATCTATTATAGAATAATAATAATAAATTGCAATGGTCCATGATAATGTTATTTGTTTTCGATTAAGTATTGTTATGTTATTGCTAGTAACATTTTCCAGTCGATTAAAAACAATTTATTAAAACAGTATAGAATTGATCAACATCGACACGTAGCATCTCTCTCTACGCATTTTCTACTGCCATGATAATGGTGAATGTTCTGAGAACCTTTCAATCTAATGCCTATACTTCTAGTTCTATTTTTTATCATCACACCTTTCGTCACCGAAGGAGGGTTCATTCGCACTTTCTCGACAGAGTTACTACATGCAATGCTCTTTATAGACCAAACTCGAAACTTGTGGAAGAAACTGCCAACTGAGGTTCTTCCGCTTAATTACGACATAGGGCTCTTCAGGAGTGCTGTGAATAGGATTTTGCAAGGTCGGCAGCATACCCATATCTCCCCTGATATTACATATATTCGAGTAGCGATGACCACTAACCACCATCTTGTGGGCCATCTGCCACCTCTTCCATAAAGAAAACGTTTTTATAATCGCTTTTCTACCTGTCCCGACCCTGTCCTAATCTAAACCAATCAATAGCCACATACTTGTGTTCAAACGCCTCCATATAAATCTGCAGATCTGACAACATTCTCAACAGGCTTTTCAGTAATGAGATATCCACGGAGTCACCACCACGCTCCCTCTCGATAAGTTGCAGCAACCCATCCACTGTCCGTGTCTGAACTAGTGTATTCATTGCTATATGATGACGGAATAGGTCGAGACCCATGTCCCTGTAAGGAAAAAAAATATACGTGTCATCTGTATATATAGAAGAATATGAATTCAAAATGTATTTTTGTAGGAAATTATCTTTACTGACGATTTCCCTAAAGTTAAAACCTCCACAGAGCAATGTTATGTTATTTATTATTATTGTGTAATATGCGTGCAGCATTACTGCTGACATGTCTACATCTTGTGTTAGATGGTGTTACAAGTTTTGCCAAATCTCTTCTCCTGGAAGGGATTTTATTTTATGATTGATTACTAATATTTTCAAAAAAGTTGTTTCAAAAAAGGAAATGTAAAAGATAAACATTTTTTTGAAATAGTCCAATACCATAATTGTTTTACAAAAGAGTTGCAACTAAAAGATTCACAAATAGTGTCAATGCCAGAAGAGCCTGTCCCAGGAATCTTCCAAGAACTAAGATGGTTCCCGATGTGAGACTTTTCATTAAATGAGGGGTCAAAGAATTACCTCCCAGAAAAGAGCTTCTTTTGTGTTGATTAGTGTTTCTGGTTCTTCATGATTGAATCTGCAGATTTATGTTTTCATAAGTTGGTACTTTTGGTACAGAATGGTTTCTGTAGAAATGCTTCCTCAGTCTGTAGTGACTTTAAGCATTAAGAGCACTAAGAGTCTAGCCCTCCCTAGCTCACCTTTAATCCGTCACTGACCTTACCTGATCCTGACCTGAGTAATATGATATACCAATATGGTATTTACTTATACTCTGAAGTTCACTAATACTCACCATATAGAATGTATACTAGGATTCTGCAGCACATAAGTGCGGTCGAGGTAGAGGAAGATGCTCCTAATCATAATCATCTGTCTGCAGTGTGCTCTCCAACAATCATCCATTTTCTTAAGGAATACCTGTCGATCCATGATTTCAGATAGGAATTGCTCTATGTTAGCCTTTACATTGGCTTCTACTAAGTTTGTCAGGTTTACATACAGCTGTGATGCCATCTGCAAAAGGAAGATTCATTATTTGTATTTGGCAGTATGCACTAATTTGGACTAGGCTGGCGTGGTGAGTGGTGAGGCCCCTTAACGCGGCCATATACGCTAGGGTAATGGATGTATAGTTTTGCCGAACTGTACACTCAAACATTAGCATGTGAGAAAACTGTAATTCTTGAAACACACTCATGTGTGACTGTACAATTCAATTGTTCAAGCAAAATTGTGCCTGCATACCCTAGCGTGTATGGGCGCTTTTAGTAAACACTAGTCATTTACTATGGGAAGCCTGTGCCCTGCAGAGGGACAGATAGATCTAGATTTCTTTCAATCTCCGGCATGCAGGTTTCCTTACAATGATTTCCTTCAACACTGAGCTAGTGATAAGCATACATACTTTTGTATTATTTATGTAGTATAGTATTATGTAGGCAAATGTGTATGTACAATAAATTAATAAAATATTACTTTGTGTGTGTATATTATTATTTGTATTATATCAAATTGGTCCCAAATTTCCCTATTTCAGTTTGATCTGGTGGTTGGCTGGTAGAAAATGTCATATTGCATTAACTCGCTATTTCTACTATTACCTATGCAATGAAGTTTAATTTTAAAAAAAAATGGGGAAATTGTATTTTTTAGCAGAATAAGTACTGGAAATCATGAGAATACTCCAGCCAAGTGAACAGGCAACGTACTGTGGCATGCCATCCAGCTAGGTGGACTTCATTGTCTATTTGTAGTTTAGTTTATTTTTTTAATATTTTTATAAGTTGTAATTAAGGGCATTACATATTATGCACTGTTCATTTTACTAAATTGAATATTTATGAATTATGTAAATATTGAACAAGTTATGGAATAACAGTCCTGTAATCATTGCTAGGGGTGTCCTGTGTTTAATTTGAAATAATGCAATTATCAGTTGCATTGAAAGTGGATTTGTTTATTTATAAATAGCATACAATTTGTGATTATGATGCTTTTCTTTAGAGATAGGCCAAATATTCGTTTTATATTCGGTATTTGGCAAGATTGCCGAATATTCGTTTTCAGCCGAATAGTAGGTTAAAATTCTGAATATTCGAATGTTAATAGGCTCCGTTTTGCTTGCTAGGGGTGCATATTAAGCTTACCCAGGTCAATATTTATCATAAAAAAAAATATTTATCAAAAAAAAATGTTATGAAATTACTTCAAAGATACTTTTTACTTTAGAACAAAATTCGTCTCGTAGAACAAAATTGAATAAATAAAACAAGCTCGCACGACGCTACTATGACAGAGTCCCTCACCTTCTCAAACCTCTAATTATTATTAGTCTAATAGTTGCCAGCCCAGCCAGCCTAACCTATATCGCCGAAAGGCATGCCCCTCCCCATTACCGTCGTCAGCGCCGGTTCTAGGCCATGTAGAGCCCGCGTGCAATCAATACCCTGACGACCTCTAATAGGCGCGCGATCAAAATGTAATACTTACAGTTATATTTTCACCAGTGATCGGAAATTCGGGTGCAAATGGTGCAATTATAAATGATGTTGGGAAGCAATGATCTTGGGAAATCAAAACAGATGCTGGCAATCGGCATGCATGCGCCTTTGGTAGCGATGCGACACTACGCCAATATAGTTTTTAATTCTCTGTTTTAAGGCTGATTTCACGTTGAAACAAAAGCTATTATGTAGAAAGTGGAAGATATGACTAAATTATTTATATTTAAAAGGAGCCGCTCGTGGCGCGTCTTGCTACCGCCGCCGGCGTCAGCCATAACATAGGCGCAGGGTCATTGAGAGCGCCGCAGGCTCTTTGGAGACGTCGCGAGCGGCGCTCGGCACCCCCTAAGATCCTGCACCCGTGTGCGCCGCACACCCTGCACCATATGTAAGGCCGGCACTGACCGTCGTCGCCCTCAGCACGTCCTACACGATCCCGATGACACAATTACTGCTACCAATGCAGTTCTTACACTACACACATCTAATTCCATAGCAATCTAATCCTAATTCCATTGGGTTTCTGGATTCTTCAGCTACAGGCTGCTTTGCTGAAGCTAATTCTTCATAGCAATTCCAGAGAACTTTGTGAGTTTCTTGCTGCAAGTTGCTAGATGACCCTGGGTGTTCACATTCGAAGTCATTGTGCTGTTTGTGCTTTCTATATCTGCACTTCTTCTGACATGTTATAAAAGAATCTGCCCTGCCACCTGACACATTTTCGGGATTGAAGAAATTTGACTTGAATCTCGGATTAAGCAATGTGGCAATGGTATAATAAATAGTACTTGTTATCTTCAATCTAGGCGGTTCGCCCTTCTAATCCCTCTTTCAATGCTTCTCTTACTGAAACAATGTTGTTACACTTTCTCTGAACCTCTTCTTTTATCAGGTACCTGAGCAAGATTTTTAAAGGGCTTTAATAATATCAAGCACTCTTGCAGCAACTGTCATTGCCATTCTGATAGATTTTGAAGATTGAAATTTCGTGAGCCACTATTACCAGATATGTTGTGGCTCACTTTTGTTCTGCTGGTATCTTGGACAGGTTTGTGTTGAGGTAAGTTCAGTTCTTCTTGAATGTGATTGAGTTTTTCTTGGGCTTTAAGGGAATGATTAAAATATGACACTATTCCTTCCTAGAGCAATAGTGTCTTCCATATCCCGCTGGGCTTCTAGGGCATCATGAATAACATGATGCAAAACATATAAGAAACATTTTCTCCAGCTGATAGGGCTGTCTTTTACAGCTTTGACAATGTTTGCTCCATTGTCTATCACAATAATGTGAATTTTTGCCTGGAACTGCTATGCGCTGCCAATCTCCTTAAACTACAAGCATATGTTGTTAGCAATGTGTTGGCCCAAAAAAGATTTCAATTGCAAAATTCTGCACTGCAATGTAAAATTGTCATCCAACCAGTGAATAGTGAAGTTCAAGAAGACAGCTTCTTGTGACTGTTTGAAGAACAATTTCGCTTAAAGAAGACCGTTTTGACTGCTGCCACCCTGAGAAATGAGGAATCACCCCCTCACAAATAACACATTTCACTTTGTTGTCTGTGTCATCCAAACACAGTTTTCTTCCACTTATAGTTTATAATCTATATTAAATAGACACCACACATAAATTAGCAGTTTGAAGCAATTACAAACAAAATCTCACATATATGACAATGTTTTACTGCAAACTAGATGATGCAATAACATAGTTAGGGGATTGCGGAGAAAGCTGGGGGAGGGTTCCTGCACACTACTAAATGTTCAAGTAAACAAGTACAAACTTGCAGTACCCAATAAAGCTCAATGCCAAATTTTGCTCAATATTCGGTTCAGCAAACATAATGAACATTGGGGGGAATGTTTGTATTCAGTAAAATCCATATTCCGTCCATTACTACTCTTTTTATTGTACTTTATTTAAATAAACATAGTTCAAAAGGAAAGTGTTTGATAATGGTTCATTTTAAATTTTATCTAGCATGTCATTCTCTCTTATCTTTAATAACAAAATGCATGTATTGATTGTCCTTAGATAAAGGTCATTCAAGCAAGTCAATTTTAAATGGAACTATTTATATAAATTCACTCAGATATTAACTTTATTTTTAAAATAAATAAATTACATACATTTATTGTTGTTTTTCGTGGTTTTCATCTTAACAATAACAAGACAATTAAATAAGATTGCAAAAATTATACAATTCAAATAATAACAATTTAAAATACAGTATTTTTTGCACACCATAACAGGACTCACTGTTGTAACTTGGTCAATAATTGAACAAGTAATTATTTGAGTGAATAGCAGGTAGGTAATTCTATTACCTGTCCAGGAAGTGTTTTGACTGTATCACGTACCTTATGACTACACATGTTTTCGACGGCCTGGTAGAGCTCCTCTAAGGAATAAGCAATCGCCTTCGATGTCTGAATCGCGATCACCGCTTCCCGCAACTTGCTCCATGTAGTCTCTTGGTAGTTTTCTGGAAGGTTCGGCTTACCTACAAGAAACTACTTGTTATAATCTTAGGATATCATATAGGTTATATGACTCGAGAAAATAAAGGTAAACACACTTTTGAAATTCTTTATAACCAGCTTCTTTGTAGTCGCACCCGGCTTATTCATTGGCGAAGCCATCAACTTAATTGACCCATTAGAGTTCGTATTTATCAAGGAGAAATTAGTTTTTTTGTCATTGGCACTCATATCGTCAGATTTTATCCTTTTACTGCAATGTTCGTCGTTGAGTATGGATCTTTTTCTGCACTGATTTCCACCCTCCTCGGCCAAAACTGCAGTTTTAGCTGAACCCGACATAAGAAAGCATGATATGGCCGCGGCCACAATACTAATTAATACGATAAACGAATTATCCTAAGAAATTACTAATAAAAATAGAAATGATCAGTCGATGGTTTACTATAATCACCACCATTAGAATGAGTTTCTATACTCTGTCTGTTCACAGAGGGCGCTTTTGTAGTTTATTTAGGAGCTGTCATTCTCTGTTTTGGATGCGTTCACGATTCGTTCTTTGATATACAGATATCAAAATAAAGTAGAACGTTTCGAAGTAAATTCGCTCATCTTATCGATTTTTGCATATGCTAATAGCACTTATAAATCATATAATCTATTTTCACAATATTTATAAAAACTCAACTCAACTTGTAACCATGTCACGGCTGATATAAAACGTGGAGAACCGTCGAGTAGAAATAAAAAGTAACAAAAGCCTTTTTAATTTACGCGTTCAGACCAGATTTACAAATTAAAATATTTATCAAATACCCTATCGATTCAAGTAAGACGCATTTATTTTGGCTCCTTAATTTAGGAGAAATCAAGCGCCAAATGTTTGAAAATCATGTTGCTAGGAAAATGAAAAAGAAAACAAAGACGTGGAATAGAAAAAAACATTTGTATCTGATCATTTGTATCGATGTATTATTTAGTCATTTGAATATATATAATGTTTAATTTTATTTTATTGAATAAAATATATATTATAAAATAAATATATATATAGGGCGAGGTTGTCACTGATGGCACTGACAGGTGCAAGTGAATAATAAAGAGACTTCATCTAAAGAGATTTTTGGAAAATCAATAGCTTTTAATGTTGTTTCTCTGTTCAGAGCAACGCAATTAGTATTGATTATAAAACAATAGTATTGATTATATTATATATATTATGTTTGTATATTTTAAGTGTTTATAATTATGTATCTATTAAGTTTGTATATTTTATCCATTCCAAATTTTATTTTATTTCATGTTGTTCACTTGCACCTACCATACCATAATTATTAGCCCCAAGGTTGGTTAGGAGAAAATAGGTACATTAAGACCGCCTTTACCTAAAAGAGTAAAGTGAAAATAAATAAAAGTGAGAAATTTAAAAATTGGTCGCACCCTCGGATTGGAATCGCGTCAAACATGGTCCTTCGAGCCGGATCGTAGCTTGATTGCAGGGTGGTCACTGATACCACTGAACCCGTAATCGTAGTAGATCGCTGCAGCGGCTTGAGTACGTGGTAGGATTGATGTGTTTGCGAATATAGTGGAATTTATATCACCATACTTGTGGTTTTATTGGTCGCACCCTCGAATTGGAACCGAGTTTAACAATAGTGAAAAACCGAGTTTTGAAACAAGAAAAATTCTCCTTGAAAGAGGATGAGCGAAGTGGCCTTTCTGCGTCTTTTGTAACGAATGAAAACATCGAAGCGGTAAAGAAAATGTTCCACGAGACCCAATCTGTTCCTCTATCTGTTTGTAGGTATTTACCTACAAACAGATAGAGGAGACTCTTATGATCTCATCGCCGGTCATTCATGAAATTTTTCACCAACACCTTCACGTCAAGAAACTTTGTTCGCGATGGGTGAAGGGAAATGATTGTAAAATTTGAAAATGGAGAGGGACGGAATATATTTAATACTAGCTGTGCCTGCGACTTCGTACGCGTGGAATTTTAGTTTGATTTATAAAGATTTGTATACAGCTTCTTTTCTTCTGTATTTCGACGAAACAAAGCCTATTCGAAGCACTAAGCTAAGCTTAATTAACCTGTAGAAACTCCATGAAAATCCGTTCAGTAATTTTGGAGATTAGCGTGTTTGAACAGACAAACAGACCGACAGACGGACAAAAATTTTCAAAATCGTCTTTATGTATTCTGATACTCTTCCTTCATCGCCCCTAATCAGTTTTTGGTAAATATATTTAATGTACGGACACGCTGGTTTTGCAGTTTTATTATATGTATAGATTATTAGGTACTGGAGATGAGAGTTGGATTTATGAGTATGACCCATTAACTAAGAGGCAATCAACGGTATGGGTGTTTCCAGACGAAAAGCCTCCAAGAAATATCAAACGTGGGCGTAGTGGGCAAAAAAAATATAGCAACATTCTTCTCTGCGGGTTGCCATATATCGACAATTTCTTACGACGCTCAAAAAACTGTTAATGGTACAGTGAAGTGTGCTTATTCGATTCCATGTATTCGATGTGTTAAATCAAAAACGTCCTAAAACTGGTTTGAGAGGGCTAAAGAAGAGTATCGCTAGTGCTTTAAATCTTGATTTAGAGATGAATGAATCGTTATTTAAAGACTACTATAATGGAGAGTATTTTTAGAAGTTGTAATAAAAATTTGTGTTGTAACTCAAATATTTTTTTTTGTATCTCAAAATTTACCTAGTCACCCAGGTAGCCATTATTTCAACTCCAAGCAATACATTTCTCAATTTTGTCATTTCTTTAATTTATCCCTAGTAGGCATCTGTGTTGGAGTTTAATAGACATCTAGGTAGATCTATTATGTCGAACGGAAACATCAAATAGGTATACCAGTAATGCATGAACAATTTCAAAAGCATTAATTTTTATTCTGTGCTGTGGTTTTCTAAATTGTATATCCTGCCAATTGCACATTATGCGCCTAAACGGACGCAATATTTAGAAAACATTCAGTTTTGGATATTCGTACACCTAATACTAATTGTAAATAGACACTAAATTAAAACATTGTTGTGTCGATTTAGTGTGTAAGTGTGTATTGGCGTCAATATTTGTCGAGTGGAATTTACATAAGGCCAATTAAAAGTGGTAAAAATGTGTTATTGTTATGTTGGAGCGGTAAGTTGACGATTTGATTACACCCTCGCTGAAAGTGCAGGTTCGGGGGCGGGGGTGTAACAAGTGTCCACATGTCTCGAGCGCTCCCGTTCGACGCCCATTCTCGTCCCATTCATTCACTTGCTTACAGTTTCACTGCGGGACCGGTCGTTGTGGCTCGCGGCTGGTTGACAGCTCCACTTTCGCGCGCTTTTAATTCGCGCGCGGTTTGAATTTTAAAATTTAAAAAAACATGATCGGGACTAATTAAGAAATCAGTTTTTTAACAAATAAAAATGGGCGAGCAAACGTTTAATATTCCGGATGAAAATTTAGAACAGCATATAATTACGTTGTTTGAAAAATTAGAGTGTTTACGTAAAGATGCGAGTGGAAATAGTGACGCGGGACTTGCAGGCAGAGTTCCCGCTAGATTGGAATTGAGGACTCTGTCATTGTGGAAGGCAGTGTTGGCTGAATGTGCAGCATCGTTCCTCTATGTTTTCATTGTGTGCGGAGCGGCAGGCGGAGCGGGAGTCGGTGCGTCCGCCTCAGCTGTCCTCCTGTCTACGGCACTCGCTTCCGGTTGTGCCATTGCCACCCTCACATTATGCTTCGCAAATATTTCTGGTGAGAACTTATTTCGAAGGATTTCCTTTTACGAGTTTCTTTTGTATGTGGGTAATTTTTCGCTGTAAAAGTAATAATTAATAATACTATACAATGGGGATTCGTTATCCTTATCAGTGTTGGGTTATAAAACAGTTATATTTCTAAAATTCTTATATAAATGTAAAGGTGTTTATTATCTTTCTAAAGTCACTCAGGGTTAATTGACAATTTTAATAGAGTATTTTTATTTTTTTCTTTAAACATAAGAGAAGGTTTAGTACAGTTTATAAAAACCAATGCACATCTGCACAGAACCCGCTCATTTGAGAAGAAAACATCTATGTCACTACGCTTCTCTAACATTATTCGACTATTCGAGACTATTCGACTATGTAGACTATTCGATATTTTGCTATGCGCTAAATGGATAGAAATCTAAATAAGATAAGATAATTATTTAAATTTCTATGGCTAAATGTATTAATCAATGCAGATAATATAATTATCTTATAACAAAAACAATAACGAAAGCTTTAACAATTTACTGTAATAATTTCTTACTCTTTTGGTTTTAATTATCTTATAAAACACAAAAGACGCGTGAGAACGTGAAATTAACGTTAAAATAGTCTCACCATTCTGGTTTCCTTTGCTTTCGCGTCAAACTGTGCATGTATGCACAGTGCATGCAGTTGAAAAAAAGAACAAACCCGACATACCACGTGTGTAAGTACTACCTGCTTGTTTTTTTTTTAATTGCGATGCGTGGCGACTCTACCATTCCATCTGCTCCTCTTTTTAGCTCTCGGCAAAAATTTAAATCTTTGTCTCTCGGATACCCAACTGAGTTTTTGAGAGTATCTTACTACCTTTAATAATCACATGTCAGTTCATCACGAATCACTATATTCACTATAGAGCCCTTAAGATGTGTACCTAATATGATTTCAAATTCCGTACTAAAGTATAATACTATCATACTATGATGTATTATATCGTTAAAAAAAAGAATACGTGATAAGTATATGCTAACAAGCAAATTAGGAACAGATTCCTGGATGTGCCCTGTGATCTGGGGTCTCATAGAAGAACCAAAATTTTCATTCGTTTATTAATAATTAATAATTAGTGTAATCTCATCTTTGAATTTGAAAAATCAAGGTGATTTTTAAATTTTCTAGGTAAAGTTATGGAACAACAACTGCGACAATATCGTAAATAAGATTACTGATCTAAATAAAATGTAAAAAATAATTAATTAAATAAATGCAATTTAAGTGACGGCGTAACAATATCGGTTGTAGAGCTGATTATAATACAACTAATAATGCTTAACTGTAATGTTAATATATTACAGATACTCGTATTAGAACAAGGAAGTTTTCTTGTCAGAAAACTAATTGCCGGCCACTATTGTTGAACAATGTTACCGACGACGAACCTATCAAACAATCACACAGCTGAAGGGAAACTGGAATGGCCACGTCTGTTGCATCGAAACATCTAATCTCGCTAATATGTTTGCGAAAAAAGTGAATCTCACCAAATTAATTGGGAGAATACGAATGGTATTCTCCCAATTAATATTCAGTGGTGGTAGTGGAGGATACTTGCAATGACAGTTTACGCCGCGGGCCTCTCGTCGCAATCACCAGGCGGGTTTTGGGCTTTAAAGCAACACGCGAGTTTAGTAGGCCAATACGGGTTTACAATAATAAAATATACGTGTCGTAGCCACTTACTGTAATTTAGTATTTCATGAAAAGTCTAGATAGACACATTTCATGAAGTGCAGCCAGACGACCTATGCATTTACATGTGCCCTATAGTTGGCTAGCTACTAAACTATAGCTACTCGTAGTGTGTCTCACTTTATAATTTAGTAATTTATACTCATATATAGTTTATCAGTTTATATATAGTCATTTATACTCATACGATGGCGGTCGGTGTATGAGTTACCGCCTCGTAACGTGCAGATGTTCACAATTATCCTTTTTTAACGAGGGTCGGCGGCTGCGAGCGAAAGTCTGCCTTTTTTCAACACGTCAACTAGTTTTTGTAGAAATATGCTTGAAGAATTTGGGTAGATAGGTTATATCACTTGTTTGAATAGAATCGTTACCTATTAAATGTGTTACAATAATTACAACTGCATTTTAACTTTATTTTTCTATTTACATATGACAATTACAAAGAAAATTGTACCTACTTAAAAAGAAGTTGATATTTTAAACTATGTAAAATATTTCAGATTTAAATAAGTAGGTATTCCTTTAATTTTCAAGTCCTACTGCTGTCATGTTCTAATACTAGTTTATGATGTAATCGATTTAGTATATTATAAAACCATTCTTTATTAACCATTATTTTTATTAACCATTCATTGGTTTATTAACCAATGAATGGTTAATAAAAATAAATTGAAGAGAATTCGGCGGAAACATAGAATGTTCATAAGCTAATTTAGTCCTGCTTGTATTTATTCAGACAAAATTACGTTACATACTGATGTAATTTTTGAACGAAGTTGAACATTCCATAGTTATGCACGGGTGAATACGAAAAATGCACTTTTTTTATTGATCTGCGAATACGATGTCGCACATGGAATTGAGTGGGACATACCTACTTTGGGCAGGGAACATAATCACATTCCATTATGAGCTTTGGATATTGCACACAAGCGTAAGAAAACCTAGAAATGTACATTGATATTGAAGGCGCAGGAAACTTGTCTTATGCTTAAAGCGCACAGGCACTGACAAAAAGAAATAGGGAAACATTAGTGTCTGCCCCCTGTCTCGATGGGGGGACTTAGACAGACCATAAACGCATTCAAAATATACGAAATCACTCCAATAAAATACACGTTCATCATATTAACGAATACCAAAAAATAAACTATCAGGGCCCTAAATAATTTGTTTATAAATCGTAAGTAAACTTAATAAAAGTTTGTTTTTGTTTCCCAGTAGAGCATAAATAATTCATCATAAACCGGAATATTGCTCTCCAATACGACACGTGTCGCGCCCTCCACCCTTTGTCCCCTCGTTATAACTTTATAGCCGCCATCATTTTATAGCGGGAACAATGGCGTTTTAAATTATATCATATTACAATGACACCGAGATGCATGCTCCGGCCTCTGCTACAACACAATCGACGGCTAATTCTCAACTGGACATAATCACGTGTAGTGCTCGAGAGGCGTGATCAATTTTTAGATTGTGTTCCACCGCCCTAATTCTCACTAATGGACGTATTTCGACCTATATAGTCTGTCTGAAGCAATGCATATTAATGTGGGTTTGTAATTAGTACTGTCTCATTGCGGGATCTTTCACACGAGTATTTATGGCAAAACATTCTACATTCATGTTGCCTATAACCTTCCGCAGGAACAAGTTTTCCCTTATAGATAATAATGAAAGGTGTGTAATCAATCGGCTTGGTGAACTATCTAGCGGGCAATAGTACACACGCAGGTCCAGTAGGTTTATCTTAATTAATTTTCAGGCATTATTTCCTTACGATCATTTCCTTCGTCACTAAGCTTGTAATTGAATAACCATGCCATACAATCAGTCTAAGTCTCTCCACTACTGGATCTCTCCTTTCCCAAGGACCGCCACGGCCCACGATCCACGGTCTTCCACTCTTCTCATCCAACCACTACTGGCGGCTGTCTTCAACTCGTCAGTCTACCTGCGAAGGGTGTCGTTACGTTTCCTCCACCTATGTTTGCGTGATCTTCATTCGAGGATTCATTTCCCACATTGGTTATTGTAAACATACTGGTAAAGCATTTTGGTATACGTTTTGTGCTTCGTAAACAATGTATTATGTTTAATATTTACTTAGATTCGTTGCTACAACTGAAAAACTGGTTTCTACAATGCAGTTTACGCGGTTAGGATCATCTACAATTGTAACTTCACAGAGGATTGTAATTATTCTGTTGGTCAATGTCATTCCTATTTCACAGTCCTGATGAAAACATTTCTGTTACGACTATAGATTCTAATTGATGTGAAAGACTTGGAAGTGAAGGAGTTAGGGGAACTTCACAGTTAATTGTAAGCATTTTCACATATATATACAAATAATATTCTGCTGAACATAAAGTAAAAGAACTCCGTAAAAGAACATGCAGTGGCTTGTTTCGTTAACTAAAAGGATTTACGAGTAAAATGCAATGTCAAAGCTTGCAATTGGAATTAAAAATCAACCGCTAGGAATTCTTCGTCCCTTACTTTGACATACATTTTAATTAAGCATCAACTCTTTATGTTCCCTTTCCGTTCTCTTTAAGCTTTATAAAAGGACACTTTTTCAATGCCCGAACAGGAAACGATTGTTCTATAAAAACGAATAGTCGAATATACGAAGATTTCAACCACATGGTCATGAGTTTAAAGACCCAAGAATATTTTGTTTGGGTTACGTTATGAGGTCAGACATGTATTCTACTCGTAGTTTCCAAATCAGCCCATAACTCCAATACAATTAGGACTCTTTTTGCTTCAGCGTCCATATTTTTTGGTCCATGTTCGAAGTATACTGGTAGGTATATACTAAATATATTTACTTACCGTACCTTTTATATTTGAAATACATACATATATCCTTTTTATTTTCGAAAAATGTCCTAAAATAAGTGTTGAAAAGAAAAAAAAAAAAAACATTCAAAAGATCTTTTCCTATATCCGCAGTTACCCACGTAAACAACGGCAGTGCCGCTGACGGCCAATTGCATGGGGACTTGGTCTGAAGAATATTAAATCTGGAGCTACCACTCACAGTCTTCGGCTCTTGTCATCCAGCCACTACCGGCGACTTTCTTGCAAGTCATCAGTCCACCTGACCGGGCTTTTCCCATGCTGTTTCCCGGTATGTTCGTCACCATTTGAGGACTTGTCTCCCTCATTAGTCATCGGTCCTGCGGCATATATGCTCACTGCTACATCAGTTTGCTGATTTCTTGAGCTATATCGGCAACTTTACGTCGAATTTTTTCGTTTCTGATTTTGTCCAACAAACACACTCTGAACTGTCCATCGCTCGAAGACTTTTGTCTTCAAACGTTGTGGTATGGCTACAATATGCGAGGAAAGAACTTTTTTTATTAACCTTTTCTATTCATATTAGCTAGTTTATTCCCGTCACGATATCGACATTCAGGTAGCGAATACTAAAGTAGGCTGTGAACAGAATAGATGGAATTTATTTCACAGCCGTTTGCCATTCCGATCGCTCCTCACCCTTCATTATAGCTACCAGCTACCTGATTTTACAAAAAAGTCTGAACAAATATTCCGTAACGCAGACGGAATTAAAAATATCGCTTTAACCTTTTGGTTTTGTTAAGGTTACGAGAATGTTTCGACATTTATAACATGTTGCTCGTTGTTGATCTGGCAACTGTGATAACATCTGTCTGTTAATCTGTTTGTTCGCGCTAAGATTTACTCATACAATTTTGTGGAGAACCCCCTAATGTTTCTTAATATTTTATATTTCAGTGTGATTTTTATTGATTTATTGTACATAAAAGTGGACGAAAGCGGTTTGATATAGGCACTACCTACTTATATTTCTTAAGCTAACCTTGTATTTCTTTTTATCCTGAAACATATTTGCAGACTTGTCAAACTTATGTACTTACTGGGCTATATTCTAATGTTCTAAAAGTGCATTATATCGACTAAACCGCACAATCCATTATGCGGCATTCGACAAAGGCTAGCTCAAGATTATTACAATATAAACATAATATATATCCTTCTATACTTTATAATCCTGCAACTATAATTGGACCGTTGTAAAAGGTCGGATTTGACATATGACGAACCATATAATCCATCGATGTGAAATATTAATTGTCATAGACGCAATGCTTCCAAGACAACGACGCTTAAAATTGATCGAGTTATACCACCACACGATAATAATATAATTATTGTGATGTGGTGAATATTTGTAAATGTAGTGGCCCTTTAATATACAAAAGATATACGTTTTGTTATAGTTGTTAATAAACCAGGATCTACAGTCCGTATTTCCCAATAGCTTTGCGTATCCGTAGTCCCGTATAGCTTTGCGCATGTGTGTCTGCACGCCTATTTCGAACTGCGCAGGAGAGCGTAGTTTTTCCTGCTCAAAAAGTGTCAAAAACTATCAAAGAGCTAATACTGTGTAGGATGGGTTAATAAACGCTTTAGCTTTAGTGAACATAGAAAGCGAGTTTTTAAATACGATTGAATACGAGGACATCATAACTTCATTTGCTACGAAAAAACCAAGATCAAGGGTTCTAATTAAAAATAAAGTTTTTTTGTACCACCCATATGTGAAAATTATTCGGTTATATTTATTATTTGTAGATTTGGTTTGGTCAAAGGAAAAGGAAAAACGAAGGGTTTATTATTTTAAATTTCCATCCCCAATATGATGATACTTTAAATTTAACTAAGTCTGTAGCTCTGGTTTTACTGACGTACAGGTGCCCATGTGAATCCAGCGGTATCAGCAGCGCTGTGCGTGCGACGACGCGTGTCTCTGCTGCGCGCTGCGCTGTACGTCGCTGCGCAATGCGGTGGCGCCATTGCAGGCGCAGCTGCAATTTACGGGTGAGTACATAAAACTAATCTAGTTTATACACACTATTTTAGCAGTAAATCACAAAAAAAAGTTTAAAATTACGGGTTCATAAATGTATTCGTATGTTGTTTAAAATTGCCCCTAACTTCGTCTATATATACTTCGTCGGTTCTCGTCGTAACCCCTATTACGAGTCTCGTATACGTACTGTCTTGTGGTACTCTTCGACGACACTTGGCCTTATTTTAAATCAGAGCAAATTACAACGCTAGTGCCGCTAGTCGACCACCAATCCGCACTGGGCCCGTGTGTTGGATTACGGCTCGAAATCCCCCAGTGATTTACTAGTGGAAGCCCGTGATCTGCAGTTGGACTTTTAAGAAGTAAAAAAACTATATAATCAACAGTTTTTATCTATATTTATTCAAGATTGTATTAAGCTCAGATGGATTCAGTGTAAAACATTACATGAAAGTTTGACACGAAAGGGATCTTTAAAGTAGATAATTTATATAAAAGTAGGTATATTTTCCATAATATTCACAGGGTAACTCAGTGAATCTCTATTATACCTGATTTTGGGGAAATTTAGTGTATTATGTAAATGTGAATGTAAATTCGAGGCTGGTGCAATAAACCATCCGCCGGGGTTGCCATATTTAATACAGACATACTGCTTGTGTTCAGACGATATGATCATATCTTCCTACAGTAATATGATGATTTTTGGATTTCTCTTATTCCGTCACCGATTTCTTTGGTGGATATCCGCCACATTGTATCAAAAATAGAATATTAAAAGTTTAGGAAATTTTATTTCTACTCCATTAAATCATTACCTAAGTAAACACAACGGAGTTAACACCTGCGATTGACTGCATACATATACTATGTGTGTGTGTGCGGTGTGTGTGGATATGTATCCACACACACTACACATTACTCAAACAACACATATTACGACACACATACCACACGGGTTTTTAATTATTATTCTAATTAACTGCTTTATACAATATAAGTTCGTGATTGGCTTTGAACTAAATAACATTGTTAAATTACTCGCTCTATAAATTGTAGCCGTGAACTTTGTATTTTTTTTATTTTTATAGACGAAGGCGGCAGACGAGTAAAAATAAAAGTAAATGAATAAAAGTAAAAAAATAATGTTATAGATATATGTACTTATAATTCGTGGTTTAGGTAAGTGTCAGGCCGTTGAAGAACTAAAAACTGTGTGAACCCCATTAAACTCGTTATTTTGAAAACCTCTAGTTTTCAAACTTTTAACTAAAGATATGAATATTTTAATTTCGTGTTTGAAATATTTATGACTTGTTAAAACTTTGGTGATTTTGTCTCAGCTTAGTAGTCTGTATAAGAAAGATTTACGTTCATTACGTTCATTATCTTAATTTGTTATTCAATTATTTCGTACAATTCTTCATCAATTTTATTAGAATTTTGTAATAACAAGAATTTGGAAAATAAATTAAAAATCGCTTAAGTTCCTCTAGGAAAGTGGACTCTTGGGTCAATTGTTGTATTTAAATTTTCAAGAGTTTTTAAACTAATTAACCTGAATCGTGAAACATTATCAGTATAGTGGAGGCTCATCAATTTTATTCGATTCTTCGATCTCATATCGATGGTTTGACTATTTTTCGCTTTTTCGTAAAAATCCTTTATTTTGTTATTAGCATGTAACACAATTTCTTAATAATTGGATACTGTTTAGGTTTAGGAGACATGGACACTATTGTAGGATTTTACATGTAGAAATATTCATCCAAATATTATTATCAAAATTAAACAGAACCATTTAACTATGTGTAAATATGTCTATCTATGTGTACATAACTATCGAAACCTGTCCAAATAGAGGTGACTTATTTGCTCATGAGACGTGGGAGATATATTAGTATCGTCTTAACTTATGGTATTGATATTTATGTTATACGTCGAAGGAAAGTAATTGAATTTCTGACGTCTTCTATACTAATATAATAAAGAGGTAAAATTGTGTGTTTGTTTGCGTGTGTGGATGTTGGAGGTAATCTCTGGAACTACTGAACCGATTTCAAAAATTCTTTCACAAGTAGGAATCTACATTATCCGTGTCTAATATAGGCCCTATTTTATTTTGAAAGTTTGAAAAAAAAATTGAAAAGAAAACTTATAAACGGAAGCGAAGCGAGGGCGGGTCGCTAGTAAGAGATATTATTGTAAAATTTATAAATGCCATAAAAACTATTATGAGGAGTATAGGCTCTATTTTTTTATCCTTTATAATCTTGATATATAATATTTTCGACTTTCATTCGTGAGGCTGTAAGTTCAAATTCTCAGTCCGCACCACTGAATTTCTATTACTAGCTCAGCGGGGAAGGAAAACATGCGAGGAAACCCGTGTACTCGAGAATTAACAAAAAATCTGAAGCATGTGTATCCAGTTCAACAATTCGCACTGGACCAGCTTGGTGGATTACGGCCCGAAACCACCTAGTAATTTATCAGGGGCATGTGTCTTGTAGTGGGACACTATAGGCTGATATCGATAATGTTGATAAGGTGCGTCATTATTTTAACGTTAGCTTTCATCGGTGCGGATCTCATAGACTGAAATGTGTGTTTAGGATGAGAATGTCACATTATAGTATCGATCTCACTTTCCACTTTCGAATAAGAACTCACCTAATATTTAAACTTGGTAGCGGTTATATGTACGATTTAAGACCCAAGTGTAGCACGTGAGAAACTAAAACACCTTACTACAAATATTTTCTGCAGTTGTCATGTTGCAGCTGGTATGACGACGAAGACAGGTTGTTTTTCTTTGTACAAAAACTTGTGCATGTCCTTTTGACGTGTTTTTGACTTTGTACGGTACTTTGTTTATGCTCGTAGCACTTAACGAAGCTTACTTTAGAAAATTAAGTAAAGAA
This sequence comes from Sesia bembeciformis, assembly GCA_943735995.1. Lineage (NCBI taxonomy): Eukaryota > Metazoa > Arthropoda > Insecta > Lepidoptera > Sesiidae > Sesia > Sesia bembeciformis. Next base: position 17,280,406 of record OX031026.1, on the reverse strand, counting down.
ACAGTTTTTAATGCATGCTATTATTATGTTGCGTATAATATAACTAAAATATATCCCTCCTAGATTTTCACAGTCGGGTTAAAACACGCGATGAGCATGCAAATTGTAATGCAAACAAAAGAAGACAAAAAAATAACTAAAAATGAAACGTTATCTACTAGAGAAGAATATGTATTTAATCTAGTGGTTGAGTCTATGGACACTGTCCATTGAATTAAACATAGCTACTTAATTAAAAACCAAACAGTATTAAATATACACTACTTATATCTATCGCTCTGTGTATATCTCTAAATACATAACGAACTAAAAAGCCCATAACACGAAAACCGTGAGACGTTATATATTTTATATTTTTTTTTTATACCATCATAAACTGGCCAATCCTCTGTTACCGGCTTGACGTTGAGTTTTGGGACAACCTGTATATAAAATATTTTTTGATAATTTTCGAGACTGAATTACAGATTTACTGTCGGTTACTGTCAGTTTAATAATGTTAAAATAGTTATTCAAAATTTGTTAAAAATATATATTATTCTGTTTAAATAAATTACATAATAGAAATAATATAACTGAAAAATAATATTCCTGAAGAAGCTCGCCGGTGATGTTTGGGTGAGAAGAGCCGTTGGATGGTGGCGACGTCTGCGAGAGACCTATATCCAGCAGTGGAGAGACATATGCTGATGGTATGGTATCGGTATACCTATTATATGTCTTCGCAGGTTCTTATATATAACGTTACGCCACCCACAATACTTCCACGGTAACAATATTACTGCACATTTCGTTCTTAAACAGATCTCATATGACGTATATTGTGTATCAACAAAGGTTTTTTTTTATATAAAAGTGTTTCTTCAATTGTTCCACCCTGGAATGTCGCATCGGTGAATTTTTTACCTGCGCCGATTTCTTACGCTACAATGTTTTTTGTATTGAAAATTTACGGAATGCCAAAGGTTGAAGAATGCTTTTAACATTGAAAGGCATAAGCTCTTGCAATTCTCGAGCGCGCGTCAATCGTGATAGTGAATGAACGTTCGTATACGCGAAGTGTAACTTTCGCGACAATGTATTTAAAAGTATATTGTGAAGTGATATAAGGTCTCTTTTTATGCGTACGTACATTCACCACTACAGCACGAGAAGCATATTTAACGGATTTTAATAAAATCTGGCTTAAATATAGTTTGGATGTTTATCTCACATGACGTTGGTAGGTGGGCCGATTCGGTTCAGTAGCTCCATAACTATGGATAGGGTGTAAATTTTTCAACAATTCTCAAAAAATAAAACTCTGCACAAATATGTTCCAGCTATGGCCGCGACTTCGTATGAGTGGAATTTAAAAAAATGGACAGTTGTTAAACCTATCTGTTGAAGTTTTGAAAGTACCGTTTTCCATTATTAAACTCTAAATTAAGATATCTTTTCTTCCCGTCAGCCGACTTCCATGAAATAAAGCCTATTCAAAGCGCCAAGCTAAGGTTAATTAACCTGTGGAAACCCCATAAAAATCCGTTCCGTACTTTTGGAGATTAGCGTGTTGGAACAGACAGAGACAAAAATTATCGAAATCGACTTTTTGTATTCTGATACTCTTCCTTCATCGCCCCCAATCAGTTTTATTATATGTATATATATGTTATTAATAGGGCTCATCAAGTTCTACAAATATGTTTTTCTAAAACAGTTCGAAATTATCTAAATCTACATTTCCTAAGCTTGCAATTGCTAAGAGCCTTTTGTGTAACCAAGATGTTAGTGTGGATACTCAGTCATACATTCCGTTCAAAACAGGGTTGTCTTGTTTACGAGTACTTAAGCACAGACAGATAGTGTACATATTAAAAACAAGAAACTGACTGATCTGATTTTGTTCTATTGTACAAGGAACTGACCGAGGAATCTTGTTCTTTTTGTGTAAAAGCAAAATGTAGCTTGGTAGCTAATCTGTCTTCATGTCTTCTGGACGGGTGGCACTTTCACCGGAGTTTTAGTTAGAAGTTTTTAAAGTGTGCGTCATTTGTTATTTAGTTAACAAGTTGCGAGTCGCTCCGTTTATAAAGTTTAACTGCTTTCGAAATTGCTAACAAACTTTTCCTGTTACTGAAATTTTGATCATTTCAAGAAAAACTTGTCAAAAACTGAGGCTTTATTTTTTGGCATTTGTCATCAGTCTCTTTTGCATTTTACACACGTATTCATCTTATATTAAACGGGTTTTGAAAAGACTACTCGCAGCTCTCGACATGGATTATACGTCTCACTTAGTCAATACGTGAACTTTGTTGATATAAAGATCATAAATCTAATTAACAAAGATTATAAAGTATAACATCCAGTAAAATTAAACTTTTCTGCGCAATAATATGTATACAAGGCGAACATAATGCTATAAGGCAAGGCAAGGCAAGGCTACAACCACCAGATTATACAGTAAAAGGATATTTTAAATCGAAAATAATCTTTTATAAATAATCTTCACGAGCAACAAACCAAAAGAAAAATATATATTTCTGAATTATTTTAAAGTACACACTGATTCCAAAAATATTTCATTAACGAAGGGTGATCATGGCGTTTTTATAAATTTAAAGAATTTGATAGGCCTAGGGACAGTGCACAGTGCAGTGAACCTTCGACAGATGTTGCCTGCATTGTACACGTGCATCGGCACTTGCACACGTGTATCCACGGCTTTACAAAGATACAACTGCATTCTAGAAATAACATTCTATAAGCCCTATGTCATTAGCATAAGGATTACTTTGCTATGTTACGAGAAAATGATGTTACTCAATTCCTTAAAGGAAGTTGTCGATCTCTTTTATTTTGTAATAATGAGATACGATAAGTTTAAATATGTGTAATAAATAGGACCAAAATTCATTTTGTAAACCATGCTCCATGTTATGAGTACGCAGCGAAATATTTAAGTATATTTTTAACTCGTAAAAACATACTTTTTGTTCATTAATATTGTAGAACACAGAATATTAAATGTTCTGTGGTGTAGAAACTTCACTAGGTGTCAATATCAGTCTATAACGTCCCATTGCAGGACACAAGCCATCATAATCCACCACGCTGATAGAATGATGATAGCCTCAGGATATCTTGTTCGTGAGGTCATAAGTCAAACCCGACCCGTACCACTGGGTTTTAATTAAATACGGCTTTTTCAATTATATCATCAATTAGCTCGGCGGACGGTAAAGGATAACATCGCTGGGATATTCATATTTAACTTGTAAAATTTCTATCCCCTAGAAATATAAGTCCATTCAAACTCAAACGTTCACATTCAACCCCTGGGGATTCATAATAGACTTTTATTTTTATTATGATTTTAGTTCACATTCTACCCCAAATAAATATACAGTTAAAAATAAAAACATTAGATACGAATCTACCATCAGCCTATGATCTCTCCAGTGCTGGATATAGGCCTCTCCCAAGGCTCGCCAGCATACACGATCCTCGGCTCTACTCGTTCAACCACCACCAAGCCAGAGGGCGTCCCACACTGCGCTTCCCGGTACGTGGCCTCTACTCGAGGACTCATCTACCCCAATGGTTATGGATCCTGCGGCAAATATGACCTGTCCATTGCCACTTCAACATGCCGATTCTAGGAGCTATGTCGGTGACTTTAGTTCTTTGGCGAATTTTCGTTACGGATCCTATCCCGCAAAAAAACTACGAGCATAGCCCTCTAGTCTGACGCACCGATTGTTCGTCTACAAGCTTGTGATATAAGCGACGAGAAGAGCCGACGCATTCTCCCAAATGCTACCAAGCCAAGTTGCATGCGTCTATCGGCCTCCTTGCTGAAGTAGGACTTGCCTAGTTGGATTGTTTGCCCAAGGTAAACATAAAAAACTTCGAGTGCCATGCCTTCGACGTCTATCAGTCCCGGAAGAACATGCTCATTGAACATGATTTTTGTTTTGTCTAAGTTCATTCCGAGACCGACGCGTAGTTATATTGCGTTAAGGTCGTTTAGCATATAGCTTAAATCTTCCAGCGATTCTGCCATGATGACTATGTCATCGGCGAAACGAAGATGCGAGGTGTACTTACCATTCACATTGATTCCATGTCCTGTCCGGACCAGCATCCTAACAGTTTCGAAGATATTAAATCTCCGTGTCACTTTTCGATGCAGTTGGTTTGGCCTGGTATACTGATCGTCACTGGAAATGTTGACTAAATTACCTACAACTTGGTGAAAGTAATCCGCGACAAGTAACTGTAAATACTTCAAACCACAGCGCACAACAAAGAGTCCGTATTCTCAAGCGGGACTCTGGATCTCATGGAACTGAGGCGTGAGAGAGCTTCGCTTTCAAGTACATTTCAAGGTAGTCTTCTGTGAGAGAGGGGTAACGTGGCTAGTCGAGTGCGCCCAGCGGGAATGCAGCGTGCACTCTCTCCCCATTTGTCGGGTCTGAACACGTGTAATAAAGGTATTTGTTTACCTTACCAATTCAACTCGTTTTATTTGTCAACTCGTGACCACGGTTGGTGTAACCTGTGCCGAAACGTCGAGTAGGAATAGAAGGTAAACAAATACTATTTCAATACGTATTTTAATACCCAGTACCCGAACATTTTATAAATGCAATGCTCACTAGCTAAAAATATCCTTGTTTTTAAATTTCGATGGATATGAAGGTATTTATATGCAACCCATTTGAATAAAGTCAAACATTGTTGAATATAATTTAAACACATCATTTCCAAATTGATGAATAACTTATAATGACAGTAATCGATGAGAGCTTGCTGGTTGTATTGTCGAAAATCGTAATTTCTTCTGTACACTCCATTTGAATAATATGTACTTATCAGCTTACTACGAGTACTATAAATAAGTATAAAATCTTATTACGTCTAGATCAGCTGTTCTAGAATTTTTATAGGGTTAACTAAAACATTCAAAAATTAAATTTAATACGAAACAAAAGCAAAATAAAAATAAAACAAACTAGTTGAATTCGAAAAGATTCGTATAAAGAATTCATGTTTTCAGTTAGTCGAAAAATCTGGGGCTCTAGTGCCGATTATCTTGGGTTAGTACTTCTACAAATGACGGTAGTAACTGATTACATTCTACCGCAGGACCGTAATCCACGAGATCTCAATGCCGATTGGTCGAGTTAATGCGGGTTTCTCTTTATTGTTATTTTTAATATTGTAAAAGTCAAGTATGTTATGTACAAACAAGAATTATTCGATAGATATATACACTTTGAATAGATTGGAAACTAAAGATTATTTGCATTTTCTTTTCTTTCTCTCTACGATATAGAGGAATGAATACAAGGTTGTCTGCCTACAAAGGATAATCTCTCGAAAGCATTCCACCGATATTAATATACCTTTTTGATGATGAAGCTCATACAACGTTAAATACAAAACCGAAAGAAGTAAACATGAATGATTAGCCGTTTCTCACCAATATAGACTGCTTGCCTTACTGTCATCTAGGTATTTTCTAAAAAAAAATTGCTTTACAGAAATCAGCGAAAATTCTAAATATACTCGATTTTGAATTAAGCAATCAGACATAGATGTTTATTGTAACTGTACGCCCAGACATTACAAGGCGCGCGCGTGCTCACCTTTTCTTCACAGGCCAGTCAATAGAGTAAACTCTGTGAAAATCTTTTTGTGTTTCTATCCGTATTAGGGGAAAAAAACCGCTGAACGCATTAAGAGTAATTATTTATTCTACAAATTCGGTTGCAAAATACGCTTTTTGTGAATTGATTTTCCTTTAAAATCTGACTACGCCAATCGAATGAACGAAATTTTCAACGACCTCGAAAACCACGAAATTCATTATTTTAAAAACAATTTAATATTTCTGTTGCTATATTGAGCCGCCATCTTTATTTTTTTTAAAGAAACGCTTTTAGCGACCTCAAAAACCCCGTTAAACATGAGTTTTAAAAATATAACTGCATATTTATCATTTTTTTTAATTTTACGAGTATAATTTTGACTTCAGAAGCGTGTTCAGCATCCACAAAACCCCCATATACGAATGTCCAAAACGTAAGATAACTAAGAAAAAGCTACTGGAATCAGTTTGGTGGTAATGTGCCCGTATTGCCCACTACAGTTTCATGTGAGCCGGTCAAACGATTGATGCAGATGTGGTACTGTAAGGAGATGCAGATGTGTATGTATGGAGCTTTAGACGATGATGGTAAAGCTGGCAACAAAGCAACCAAGTTTGGTCAATCGCGCATCTCCACTTCTTCTTCATGGCAATACCCGCCCTCACACTTCCCACACGACAGTTTTAAAACTTCAAGAGCTGGACCTGGAGACTCTCCCTCACCCACCATGCTTACCGGACCTTGTCCCGACAGATTTCCATTTCTTTCGAAATTTGTATAATACAAATGTATACAAGGCAAAAAATTTGATTCTGAAGTAGCCGTTATTAGGGCTTTTGAAGAATTCATTGATACCGTCTACGAGACTTTTACAGGTGTGGCATCAATCCACTGCCCATGAGGTGTCGAAAGTTTATAGATAATATAGGTCAATATTTTGAATGACATAATAAATATTTTATAACAAATAAAAATTTTCAGCTTATTATACAAATCGGTCATTTCATAGGTTATATTAGCACCTAATATTTGGAGCATAAGAAATATACTCCAATAGGTTTCATATTAATTCATTAACTAGAGAAGTTATTTCGAAACCATGCACATTTTTGATCTCTATTGACTGTGGGCTATCGTGTGAACACGTGGTTAACCAATGCTTTAAATGTACTGAAACACTGCTCTCGTTCCTACAACGCTGTCTTGGTATGCACGGTTTTCCATATATTACACAACACTTCGTGTACTGAAAATCCCGCTCGCCGGCATCGTTTCCAGCGATTTGTTTGGGACCTTACTCGTTGAAGTAATAACAAGCTCTCCAGTTTTATAATATTTACGGTAGGGGGTCTAAACTGCAGGTAGGAGGGGGTGGGATTGTGCACGAGGGGGATGGAGTGCGTCCAACTGCATTCACAGGTGGGTGTTGCCATTTGCGGTTTAATGAAACTTTGATCGCATCTGTTAATTACGTGTATTAATAGTTGGTGCGCGTTGAGGGTGTTTTGACGCTTCGACGCCGCTTATTTACGTTTCATTAAAATTTACATGCACGTGAGTAGGAAATACATGTGCATATAATCGTAGAACGTATAGGATGCGCTCAGCCGCGGTTGTTGATTGACTGCTAGTAACGTTAATTGAAAACCTACATGCATGGAAGTGAGAGTGAGATAATTGAAAAATTCGCACGTGACTACGGAACCCCTTTTTATTTGTAACCCAACAGCTATAAGTAGAATATATAAACAAAAATTAAAGTTAAAAACCAAGGCCAATACCAGATTACACTAAATTTAAACATATTGAGGTGGCAGCATTATGAAAACCTTATGAAAAACAATTGATTATCCACACGATCGAGAATTAAAAAAGTCCAAGGTAACCTATCTGTAATGAATCGGCGTTGTGGATTACGGTCCGAAACTTCTCTAGTTACTAGATTACTAAATTACTAGAGGAGGTCTGTTCCCTGCAGTCGAACATTCTATGTTGATATCGATACATTGAAGTGATGAATATCTGACGCAGGATCGATTACTGTTAGAGTAGACGGGTCCTCGAATGGAGAGCTCGTATCGAGAAGCGTGAGGAATACATAGCGCCTTAGGAGAAGATTATTATACCCAACACGGATGGTTATAGTTTAATTTGATTTTATCGAGCTCGAGTACAGCTCTGAGCTGATATTGTACCTAACTCTTTTCTTATATAACAGACTAATATTACGATCTTCGATCGTTACACGACAAAAGCTGATTTAAATCCGGTGAACTGTGTTATCGAGTGACGACCCCGTTTGTTGGCGACATTTTCTTTTCTCGAGCTCTGAGACAGCACAATATCATGAGTCATGTACTCGTATATCATATTAAGGTGCGTCTTGACAACAAAAGCTACACTTTTAAGTACCTACCACTACAAATATAGGATTTATTGGTAACCGCAAAGATCAAATCATCGCCCGAGCGAGAATTCAAGCTATAGCACGTTCACTATAACCGAGAAAGAGTCAGAATTAACTGTCAAATGGCACAAATTCTGAACTAGTCAGAGAGGTTCCGAAGCTTACGAAGTTCAGTAGGCGCTGTTTCGCACACTTATTTGAGAAATTGTTTGTACCACGTCAAGTTTAAAATTGAATATTTTACTCGTAATAAGCTTGTTTATATATCATTATCTGATTATTATCAAAGTCATAGCGTGAGCTACATACATGAACGTGTATTGTCTCATTTATGAGCAAAGACCTACCTCATTTCATTTATTCCCTGTATGAAATATCTGAATTATTTGTTTGACCTGCATAATTCTCTTCTTCACTTCCTTGTTCTATTTTAAACTTTTCTTTTAAAACTAAAATACAATATCAATACAGTATCATTTCTTTAAATATAAATCGTAAAATGGGAAATGGTTTTGGGAATGCTTTACCACCGGGGGTAGTGCGAATTGGTGAATACAAATGCTTCAGATTTATTCCCGAGTGTGCGGGTTTTATCGCAATGTTTTCCTTCATCGCCCAGCTAGCGATAATTTTAAAAATCCGTACTTATAGTATGTGGAAACTCAGTGATCCGTACTTAAGTGGACCGAGGATTTGAACTCATGACTTCACGAATAATTGTTAATTATTCTTTGAGAATAGTTACCTCTTGGCTCTCGTAGCTCTGTTTATTTTTTTAATAATTTTATTTCCCAAAACATAGGTAAGATTGAGACGAAAAGTGAAGTGAATTGTCCTGTATGTTCTGCCTTAATAGGTGTGTAAAATATATATTTATTTTAAGTATTCACTTTAAAATATATTGTTAAATATTTTCAAATGAATTTATATATACGAGTATATCGCTATGATTTTTTGTGAGGGGAATGTGCAACTAAATATACATCTAGTGTGGGTGGATGGTGGGAGGTTGGATCGATACAGCGCTACCCTTTACAGGTAGTAGGTATCAATTCAAATTTGACTCATATAAAATGCCATTGTGATCTGAGCCGATAGCTTTATACCATTATCAGATATAAATGAATATACGTCGATGCGAGAGAGAAGATTCATTGAAATATTAAAAGGCTTATATTTAAACGAGCATTAAAAACAAAACAAACTTTTTTTAATGACTAAAATAAATAATTCTGTGACTTTGTGATGACATTACTAAGAATGTCATCATTTGTCATTAGGGTTCGCTGCCCCATTCAGTATTTTCTGCTGGTCAAGTTATTATTTCCCTAAAATATATGCAATGCTCGTAAATTATCTGCTAATAAACATCTACTATATATTCATTTTTATTCTTATTTCTGGACGCTAATAAAACAGTTTTGCGAGAGCAAGACATTATGGAAATCAGAATACTTAAGGAGATGTAAATATATTTAACATAATAATATACATTTTTGAAAATAAATTTATAAGGCAAGCTATACAGTGTGTGTACGAACCTTTCCTGAAACCTGGAACTATGGCTTTGTATTTAATGTATAGGAAAAACTTTTTACGAAATAAGATTTGTAAAATTCTCATGTCCATGAACTCAGAACCATGAACAGAATTCATGGTTTCAGTTTTCGGAAAAGGTACACTTCCTGTAGGTATACATAAGTTTGGTCTTGATGGGTAAAATATTCACCACTGAGTAAATACTCGGTAAACATTGTAAATACCGAGTATTTATTCAAGAATCTTTCCAGAGCAAAACATGGAAAATAGACAATTAGAATACACATTTAGACGTACAGTAAATTTTATATACATTTTCTAAAGATGAATTTATGAATCAAAGAAAATTATAATAATTAAAAATGATAATATAGAGCCTGATCGTTGTTCCACTTACATCAGAAAACATCCTGATATTACTTATTACTTAATACATATAAAATTCATATATACCTACACATATCTACATATACATTACGATAACATTGACCATCGGCTAATCCGGAAACTCCCGAACGCGGCATCCACGTCTAAGAAAATACCATACTTCTAATTGCATATTTTATTACGAGATATTTTATTGTATAGGCGTGGATGACGCATTCGGGTGTTTCCGGATTAGCCGATGGGCAATGTTATTGTAATGTATATGTAGATATATTGCGTAATAATTATAAGATAAATATCTTATACCTTTAATTGGTACTCTTGTAGAAAAACCGTGTGATTTAAACTCGGAACTGTATCAATTTGTAACGTATAATGACTATGGTTTTACCTGTACGCACGTTTTTCCTATGGATCCTGATGTAAGACGAATGAAAATAATAATGTTGATTAAGTAATAATTGTTTATCTACGGCTCTACGAGTAGGCACTACTTGGTATATAGATACTGGATAGAGCTTTACTCCTATCTACAAGAAAGCCTTATCCGTTCGTAGGAAGCCTGTCAGCATCACCCAAGTTACGGAGAAGCTTATCAGCTGTGTTTTAGTTTTGTACAAAAACTGATGGTTTTATAAAATTATTATTTATTATTATTTCATACTCTTAAAATCTTTTGTTAGAGACCCTAAAGACCGCTTATTTTTATGCAAAGATTTTTCTTACAGCTTTCTAGCAATATGATTTCATATTTTGCTGAACATGAATAGAGGTTTAATGAGCGCTACATAGCGTTGCCTTCACTTATTATTCAGGTTTGTCGTTGCTAAGGGCTAGTCAGATTATTATTTGTATACGTTTTATTTAACTTCTAATATATTGACGCTCCGTTTTATATAAAACAACAGTTAATTTAGATAATTTCTTGCGAAATTTCATACAGTGTAACGATTTTAAAACTTAATATTCCTTATGAGTAAATCCCCTATTTTCTATGTCTATATAAATATAGGAGTATGATGATTATCTAAGCGTAAACAAACGACACAGGCAGACTTTGTAAAGATGAAGAAGACACAAGAATTCTGCTGTGATTAATGAATGTCTAACCGAGTAGGAACAAAAAACGACAAATCTTATAAACGATATAATTATTACCAGAGACTTACGCCATAAAGTTGAAAACAATCTTACTCATATAAATGTTAAATTCGAATAATTTTCACAATTTGTATTTTAAACTGGCAGTGACAGGCGAGCACCGACAATTTATTTCCCTTGATGTTAAAAACTTGTATTACTGGTACTTATTTTACTGGAGCACTTTTCTCGCGGTGAATATTGCTGGTTGCGGTTTACTTGTTTAAGTATTCAGTTTTTAGTTAATACTTTAAAATTATAACTTGGACACAAATCCAAATGTTTTACTCAAATTGTGACTTGAAATTCTTCATAATGTTTACGAAGCTCAAAAACTTTTCTTCTTCTTTTTAGTGCCGTCTCCGAAAGTTATTTTGGCGATTTCAACTTTTGATACTACTGCTTGGAACAATTATCTGGTATTTTTATTGTGCCATTTGCATTGATGAAGGCTTTAGAGCCAAGATACTTACTTTATACCCCGAACCCGTAGGCTGTGGAACGAACTGCCTCAAGAGGTCTTTCCATTAAGCTACGATGTGGGGATCTTCAAGAGAGCTGTGTATAGGATTTTGTAAGGTCGGCGGCGCGCCCGCATACCCCCTGGTGTTGCAGGTGTCCATGGGCGGCGGTAACACTTAGCATCACGTGGGACCGCATGCTCGTCCGCCCACTAGTATATAAAACAAAAAATATTCTCCTTCTACTAGGCATGCTTCTGCATTGGATTTTATCTAAACAATAAATAAAGAAACAAATGCTTGCTGATTGGCCAAGGCCATCACATGGCCAAGTTTTTGGGACGTTTCGTCACGAAACCTCCCAAAAACGAAACTTTCCTGTTATTAGAAGTTGTATGTATTCCTCGCGATACTGTCGCGATTTTGATACACACTTCCACGTTGTTCTAAGCATTCTCCATTGCACCTACACTCTACACCCTAAATGCTTCTCGAGTTTTTCCACATTGCTTCGGTGAGTATCCACATCTCAACTGTGTGGTGAATATGTAGCATCAGACCATTCTGGTGCATAAAATTAAGATCAGGATGTGGGGCAGATGTTTTTAACCATTTTACGCAAAACATTTCTGCCTTGTTCAAAATCCTACATTTTATTTCTTGAATGTGCCCCCTTGTCATCGATCATGATACCCGGGTATATTTATATCTGATCATTTTCCCCAATAATATAATGATTAAAACATTTACTTACATCAATAACTTTGAAACGACGTTTTATAAGGTTTAATTTTTTGACAATTGGCACGGAGAAAAGTAAATAACTAAAAAATATTATAATTAAATAACAGGCCCGAGTGTCTGTTATAACTGAACATAATATGTAATATTGAACATAATATGTAATATTGAACCATGATATGTAAAGTATATGGAAATTACTTTCCATATATTTATTTTCGCTTTCCATTTACTTTTTCCTGGGAAATTTTCAGTAATGAAAGATTTTACAAATATTTACGTAAAGATCTTGTTACCACAATGTATAATGTACGAGTACAGTGCAGTGCACCGGTTCCCACGGTACGGTCTGGTGGACTTGAGCTAAACAAATATTAATAAACTCAGCCATTACTGGCTGTTTGTTTACATAGAGTAGGCACTTTGTAATACAGACGCGACGTTTTATAAAAGTTTATGTAAAGTTTTTAATTTAATGAAAAATACGTAAAAAATCGTCTCAATAAATTAAAATGTTAATTAAATGTATTTCTGTAAACTTTTCATTAACGCTGAAACTTTTTAGAAATGGGTATATAATGGTTTTTAGAAAGGGTATAAGTAAAAATGTAATTAGTTCTTGTTCTTGTAATAATAATGAATTACTTCTTGTTGCAGTAATTATTAATTATTCTTGTAATAATTATTCAAATAGAATAATTTCCTTCCTTCAACGTACTTGTATCAACGTACTCTAATCCTTCGCGTATAGAATGCTTTTAGTCTAATTTCTAATTTTGACATTTCTGAATTATTCTAATCTTTGACTCGACTCATCACACGGTCAGTAGGCAGCAAGTCCGCTTTAATTAAACCAGTTACGTCTTAATCTATGTGAAGAAAAGGGATACAAACAGCTTAATTAAGGGCGGGATACTTTTTTAATAAAAATCTAACGGAGAAGAAAAATTCGTAGTTCGTAGGTTTGTACTTGACGGTGTAACGGACGGTGATTTTCTCTCTGTGTGTTTTCTAATAATGTTTCTTATTGCGTATGTTGCTATGACCCATGACCATAAGAATAAATATAAGTTATTATTTATTTTTTATGCCATGACTAACATATCGATAAATGTTGTTCACAATATCGTCTCTGCATTTACTCAGCGATGCATATCAAAGCATTTGAGTTTGCGGCTGCACCGGTGTTGCTTTGGTTAATGGGAAACCACACATGGCCCGGGGAACTGTTATGATTATCGATCAGTGCCTATTCTATAAGCACACAAAAGCTGTGCTATAGGTGAAACCTGACATATTGATAGCTAGCCGTTTCTTTAAAACGGTCCATAAATCCACTATTTTCAAATTTAATTAAAATTAAATATGGTATGGTATGTAATCAAACTAACGACACAAAGGGCTTTCGATGTCCTGAAATGTTTAATATTGATGGTAAAAGTTACAGTAAAACCTTTGCCACTTGAACACTGCACCCTTTTCTCGAAGCAACTCAGCGTACTTTTGACCCCCTCGTTTTATTACACGGGAGGAAAATAGACGGCGCAAAATAATACCCCGATTAGAAGTTTAGGAGCTGAATTAAATTGACAAATTTCAAGTTTCTACGATTTCCAGTTTTGAAGATATATGAGCGCGGAAAATCAAAATTTTGTCACTCACTCGCTCATTGATGGAGAGATTACTAATTAATTTAATTTGTCAATTAAATCATGTATGTATTGTCATTTAAACGGCAAAACAAACATTCGAAAAAAGAAAGAAAAACTTACAGTAAGCGGTTCACTTCCTGGCGAGTCCAGCGGCATTTGAACAAGCAGCAAGAGAAACGCTGTTCTCTTTTCACAATCAATGTATTTCCATTGAAACTAATAATAACTACAATAACTATTCTGTTATGGCATTCAATATGTCACTATGGTAACGCAAAAGCTGGCTCCACACGTACGCAGTGAAAATCTATAGACTGATTAGCAACCGTTTAAAAAGTCATCCACAAAAAATGTGACATCCAATGGAATTTTACTTCTTGTGGCTTGGCCATTTCACTTAAGGAATCCGTTAGGTTATCAATGGTAGAGATGCATGAAATGGCCAAACCACAAGAAGTGAAACTCCATTAAACGTCTTGGCGACTTTTAGATTTCACCTCTTTTATCAGACAAACAGTCGCGAGGATTGGCGATATTCTTACAGAAATGTTTTTGTTGGGATGTGAACTTATATCGAAAAGCTTCATTACCGCTACTCGACTATACTAAGCAAGCTATAATAAACTACCTAAATACAATAAACATAACTAGGTAACTATAAATATACATATTTATGTGTATAAATTATAAATACACATATGTGTATACATATGTATATTTATGGGTTGTTCTGCTCACGTTACGAAACACCCAGTTACGTCGAAAAACGTTTAAAAAGAACGAAATATGAAACAAATTACGGCACGAAGCGGGTACCGCGTAGGTTGCTTGTTTGTTTTAAGTTGTTAACATAACTTGCCAGTAACCACGTTAGTTGAATAACCGTGAGATAGGGCACAACTACGCACACATGCTCGTGTACATACTGTAGGTATATACTTGAATAATGTGCTTGAATAATATGTAAGAACTACGTTAATTTAAAGTACATACATGTGGAAGTGAATACTGCCGCTTTGTGATTACTGAGGGAGGTCCGTGCCCTGCAGTGGGACGTTAAAAAGCCTGAGATCAAAAATGGAAGTGAAACGATCTACTTCCTTATTTCTCGTAGTGGTACGCTAATGACATGACCTTTTGCAGAACTACGTGGTTTCTGAAAGGGAGTCCCTTTCAACCAAATTTACACGTAGTCACGTCAGTATGTTTTTTTTTCGCTGCAAACAAGCAAATAGTAAATAGAAAATAGTAGACAGAAATAATAGTAGTTGAAAATAGACAAATTGTAACTAATTGTACAAGTATCTAATGGAAAAAAAAAAGAAATATAAATGAACCCCAATGTTACAGGTGCCTCTGGATATCGATTAAATGTGAATGATATGTTCGCTGCTTTAATATAAATTTACAAAATTATTTCAACATATAAATTAAAGTAAACCCGAGTTGTAATTTGTTACCTAATTACTTTACCTCTTTTTCATTTAAAGCTTTATTCAAGACTAGCTGAGCCGACAGACGTTATCCTGTTCAAATTTCAATAATACAATAATTTCAATAAGTTCATACAAAAATCCCATAGAAAAAAAGCACTTTCATGTTTTCCCGAATTTTCCAATTTTTCTTTCCCTAAAAACCTTATTGGGACTATTACGAACATTTAAAAAAAATATAGTCAAATCGGTTCCAGCCGTTCTCAATTGATGCACTTACTAACGAACAGCATTTAATTTTTATTTATATGGATAATAATTCATCCGATTCTATCATATCTTTGAAAATAAAGTAAAAGTTATTTTTTTTATTACATATAATAATAACGCCACACTAAACGACACACACTAGGATACCCAGTATCGTGGGTGCCACCCCACACACAACACCCAGACCCGAACAAACATTTGTCTTTAAACAAATGAATGTTCGAATGTAATCCGAACCCGGGAACTATTACACAGAAGATGTTCGCGTTTATCACACATATTTATCTATTTCAACGGGTCTGATTCATATCAGCTCGTGACCACGGTTGGTGCAACCCAATCGACTCGTCGAATAGAATAAATAAGGTAAACATACGCGATGAAACCCGTTTAAATAGATAAATATATTCTACAGAAGGTCACTACCAACTGGCCTAATCCGGTCGTCGAATTAATTGTACTTTAACTGCAGTCAAATTAACTGAAAATGAACGTGGTTCACCTCACCTGCTTTCAAATAGTCTAAACCAAGGTTTTATATATTACAATCTTTTGCTACGTTTGTTTAAAATAAACATAAATGAAAATAACATTTTTACAACACTTAGGTACCATTTGCAGCTGCATGTTTTCCAGAGTGCACGTTTAGCTTTTTCGGCAAAAACGTCACAGAAATAGTTTTATAAACTTTGTTTTTGCTGACACCGTCTTTGCTAACGAGAGAGGATCAACTCAAGTCTGCTACTTCTTTATATTCCACTGAGTTACTTAACTGCATTGCAGACTGCAAGACAGATTAAGTTTTGTGATATTTATCTTTTTTCAGTTTTATTTTAAAACGATATTGAAAAAATATAGGTTTGATCGGACGTATTTTATCACGCTGAACTTGGGACAATTGAATGAATGAATAAGAGGTTTATTTGTTATAAAATGACACGGACAATTACGAGTATTAAACATTTGGTTTAGTGGCAAAAAAAAAAAAAAATAGTAAACATAATCATTGAGACTCAATGGTAGTTAGTTATAAGCAATTTTGGCAATGCAAATGTTAAATTGCAATTATCTGACCAGTAAATTGATTTAAATAACAACCGGACATTGTGGTCTACAAATTGGACAGCTTGAAAATATTTAAAACATCGTATATTTGGACTCGTATATTTGGACTCGTATATTTGGACTCGTATATTTAAAACACTTTTTGTTATCTGGCTCTGAATATGCAGACCAATAAAATTGGTATTTGCAGGAAAGGTTCTTTTTAATCATGAGTGGGTTTTCGACTTATTCACCCTATAAATATTTGATACATACATTCCACGTGGTAGACTAGAAACATACACGTAAAAAAATGAGCAAGCCTGGTAATTGAGGTCATTAATTGCCGCGGAGGCGGCTTGATGAATTTTTGATTTGAAACGAGACCTCAGAGCGACTCACCGCTCGCGCTCCTGCGTGCTACGTTTTAGATGTCGTCCTTTAAAATGAGTGAACGGGTCTTAATAATTTTCAGATTTGGATTTACTAAAACAGGCGAGTTAGCGGACTTATTTTAAGCACTGGCAGTTTTACTGGATCCATATTGATTCCTTACTAACTAAAATAAACTTGCCATAACCACAGCTTACCCTTTTGGCCTTTTGATGCAGAAAATTGAAGTTATTTCAAAGAAATATAGTAGGGCACAGCTTAAAATATATGTATCTTTCTCTGAAATAGTTTTAATTTTAAACTCTCTTTCTATGAAATAGTTTTAATTTTCTGCATCAAAAAGGCACAAAATGGTTACGGATATCCTTAGAAAATTAAATATAAGTGCAGACTTAATGAACGTAGTTCACCTGCTTTCAGATAGTCTAAACCAAGGTTGTATTTATAACAGTTTAACAATTTTGTCGCGTTGATCAGGATTGACCACCATTGGTTTATCTATCCATTATCTGTAGTGCATTATGGTCCGAAAACCCCTAGTGATTTACCCCTAACTAAAGCAGGCCTGTTGCTCTGCAGTGGGACGTTATAAATTATAACGTTATTATAGTAGGACGTTATTATATATAGATATTAAATCAGACACAAAGTAGATTACTACTAATTCCTCCCTGGTACGTCGTGATGTATCTCCACAAAAGAAAACGTATTTTAACCGCTACGACAAAATTATTATTATGTTTGCTTTTAAAAGTGTTTATAACGTAAAAAATGTTTCTTATATGTAAGTAAGACATTTATATTGGAGCCTGGCGTTATTAAAAAAAAAACTATATTAATTTAATTTTAATAGAAACGGTAGAGCTAATTGCTGCAGATTTTCTTCCACACCTTTTCTCCGTTGTTCATTTATTCCTCTCTTATCACTTTCTTTCGGCTGGAAATTCATTTTTGCTTCAGAATTCATTTTAGCTAACGTTTTAACCTTGAACAAAAGGCGCGTCCGTTCATTTTATGTACTCAAAGGTTTCAAACACGAAACGGTTATTTCAGCCCGAGTTTTCCAGTTAATGTATTATTCAGGGTAAGTGGCGTGTGATGCTGACGAGAGATCAGTAGGTATTCTATGAAAAACTTCACTTCCTGCCGTACTTAGTAGGGTAGGTACATTACCTACCCTACTTTTTAAACAACATGTTTCAAAATTAAATAAGAAAATATTCTAAGCTAATATTTTAGAATAGGTTCGAATATAAAATTAGATTCAAAAGAAATAGAAAATTCATTATAATAATGTTTACTGGCTATTTGGCAAACAGTTCGTCATTAACGTATGTAGCCGGCTAATTAATTTTATCTTCGCAATTGACGTCAATTATTTTACTGTCATTAGCAACTTTAAATATTGTGGTTTCAATATTTCATTATGATTGAAAATCACATTGATGGTCATCCCGTGACATTATAATGACATACCTTCATTATATGGCATTATACATTATGACATACTCATACTGGCATTTACAGAGGTATCCTCTCCGATAGATCTCTTTTGAATACCCGTAACAGATATTTTTTGGGCAGTTTTCGCATAAAAATCTAAATATGCAACTAAATATTTAATTGTAATATGACTGTACAGACGTGTGAACTACTCAGAAAGTGACCCAATCAGAATCTACTTCGCCGAAAGGTATTCTCGTTCTCGAGAGTAGTCGCAGTCTACTCATGTTTTATCTCTTATAATTCTTTACTTTACAAGACTGTTCTTAATTTAAGCAAATGTTAGTACTTAAGCTGGATTTAATTTTATTAATTTAATATGGCTCTTTCTTCATTAGACATGGCCATAACCATGTATTAAATGTCCTTGTAGGTTGCTGATAATAGCAGTAATTTATTCCGTCAGCTCAACGTCTAATTTTGGGTGAAAATTTAATTAAATGCTAAAACCCCCTCAGTAATTGAGCCATTAACATAATTGAATTACTTTTGTTTAGATTTTTCAAAGAAAATCCCGAGTTAAACGACACTTTGTTTGGATAGCCCTCCGTGTTGGGCAGCATCACTTGTTTTTTGTAATCTTCGAAATGTAAGGTGTAAAAAATATCCTCAAAACCCTAAGGCTTCGCTGACATTGTGCAATTATTCCAAACACACCTTCGTCTATAAAACATCCAAAACGTTTTTCAACTTTGTATGGACGATGCACTTGCAACTGCGTTGGACTACGTCCTGAGTTGAATAAAAATATATTAAATATCAAGTGTTTTATTAACATAGGGGTACTTATAATTATAACCCTATTCAGACACTTGGAACGGCCTTGTGTTGAGACAGGGTTAAAAGAAATATAACTTGAACAATTAAGTGAACAGACAGTCCATCTCATGAAAAAAAATAAGTTTAAAAACCAAAACCCGACTACAATTTCAAATAAAATTTTAGGTTCCAATTATGTTGTACTAGGACGGATGTATTAAAAAATCCTTCGATTCCTATTTCTACCCCTCCAATGCCAACCCGCTACCACCGTGTACTCTATGCGAGACCGAATACCGAGCTGCGTCTCGCGAGGCCGCGGCCCGAGCTTCGTGACTGCGAAGCCCGAGGCTTGCCAACAGAGTAATTCCAGCTCACCCCCAATTAGTAATTTAAGCGAGGGAATGATATAGTTTTATGTACAATATATAAATTATATATTTTTGGAATGTGCACCTTTAATTTAAAACCTTTAATTTAATACTAAACAGGATACATATGCCACCTTTTTTTTATTACGTGTATTTTCGTGTTTTATATCCGCCGTGTTGGATTTCAAGCGACGAATCCAACGACACCTCATTTGTCAAAATGTACCTAATGAGTAGTTTAAGAGTTACGAAGGAACAGATGAAGACACATACATATTAACATAGACTGCTAAAATCGTAACCCTCCTTTGGCTATGCCGTAGTCGGGTAAAAATGGTTACTGTCGCACATGGACAATTGTGATTTACGCCAATATCGGTCAGAAATTAAGGACCTTGGCATATTCCAAGATACTGTGCCCACTTCTGGGAATTTAGAAACCAGAATTTGGGAAACTATTGATAGGTAGTGACCAAATGCTTCCATGGTTTCCAAATGGTTTGTATTGCCTGATATCTAATGTTAACATTATCTCCTTCCTCGACAGCCAGCCGATAAAAATAAATAAAGATAAGATAAAGATATGATAATAAAGTTAGATAAAGATTGCCTTTCCTTTGCATTTCCCTTTTATAAGTAGTCCTTAACATTAATTAACTAATTCACACTTTATTTCACCAATTACTAAAGCAATTAAACGTAGAATAGATTTAAAGCTTGCAAAGTTTCCTTTCAAGCCGTAAATAAGGTTGATATTAAAAAAGTTTGTGTAGGCGATCCCATTTATGAAATGTATAGGTTTCGCCCGCCGACCGAGTTTCTAATTATTTTTTTAGAGCATATGTTTTGCACGTGTGGTGGTAGCATTAAACTGCATACAGGATGTTGTGTAAAATTTATAACATAACGATACGTTCTTAGCGAGGAATGAGCAATGAGGAATAATTAGTTTATATGGAAAAATATTGATATTTAATTTGAGCCATTTTTTTTTTTATAAGAAAGGACGCAGATGTACATGCTCCC
Organism: Sesia bembeciformis; assembly: GCA_943735995.1. Lineage (NCBI taxonomy): Eukaryota > Metazoa > Arthropoda > Insecta > Lepidoptera > Sesiidae > Sesia > Sesia bembeciformis. Next base: position 17,259,641 of record OX031026.1, on the reverse strand, counting down.
CATATGAAGAAAAGTGACCACCACAGTCCATAGCCACCTGTAATAATTCCAGCGGGGATGGTATTTTTTTCGGAATGGCTAATATCTTGTGGCCCTAGTGGCCTTTCAAGAGTCACCGGTCGTGAACGGGGATGTTGGTGCAAACCCGACCTATTTATAGCTTTCTTGAAGAAAGTTCTGTTATAGTGTAGTGGGGACTTTTTGGCGAGAACTCAAGGAATAAAGTTTAGTTTTTGTATGATTATTGTAAAAAATATGTATTGTGGTTTAGTAGTGGTAGTTTATTAAACTTCAAAGTGCCTAGTGTTTGTGATAATTAGATAAAAAAATTAGACTGCGTTTTATGCTTCCAAGGAGTCCATCTCTGTCTTCAGTAAACCTACTGTCATTTTACTTAGCGATTCCTACTTCGACGGAACTGGACATTGACATGATACCCTTTAGACTATGAAATTCTTTATTACGAAAAAAAATTTGACACTGGCAGAATGTGTTAATTGCACCATTGCCATATATGAAAAGAAAAAAAATAGTGTAGCCATAGGGGGAAGTTGGTTCCAGTAGTTAAATTCGCGTTAGAAAGCGATTTTTTAAGCTCATTCTTGTGCGACACTGGTGTTGTAAAAATTAATGCTGAGCACTTGGCGTTCGAGTGCTAAGTGAGCGTTAGTGAGCTTTTACGACTCGAGCGTTAAACGCTCATGAGCTTTATAGTTGTTTTTATGGACATAGTTCACATAATGGTGAGCGGTTACTGTTGCTCATTGATATCTGCGATGCATGTCAATCAGTTTGAACATCAGTCAGTAAAAGAAAACATCGTGAACAATGCGCGTGCCAGACTAATAGAAAAAAAAAACCCTTGGGGCATACGTAATCTCCACCAATCCACATTATTATCGCGTAGTGGATTACGCTCCGTACCCACCGTACCACTGACCAAACCATTACTAGTATGATGGGTACTTTTTGGTCCTCAATTATTTAATCGTAAATGATTAACTTGATTACCATAAAACGCCTCTTGATTGAAAGAGGAAGCTAATGTCCTGCAGTGGGAAGTTCGAGGTTAATATGGATGTTAGGGGAAGGTTCATGACACATTACTCAATTTCATTATTAAAATCACTTCAGTAGTTTCTGATGTTATACAGAAATACTCAACTTTCCTCGCATACGTGTATTTATAGTTGTTGTATATTTTGTTTATTTGATTGTTGAGTTTAATTGAGTTTCATTTCGAACTGGAGGTACTATTTACTTACTCTGTAGCAACACACACGGGTCGATGTTTCAATTATCAGTTTATATAAGATTATACAGACTGTGTAACCTTGTACCTATGTGTAAATTTACAAACCTTACAATAATGGCCAATCGAGCGTTCGCACAAAGACAACTCCAATCCAACCATTATCAACTTATTCAATAAGCGGTTATGTAGCGCCAACCGCGGATACAACGTCGCAGAACAAACCTATTCATTCGGATAGAGCGACGATAATGAATTTTAATATCACATTAATTACTCGTTTACAAACACCGAAGGAGGTTGTAATCATGCGAAGCTCGGTTGACCAATATTATAACCTTATATAAAATATAGACGCTTGGTAGACAAAGGTCTAGCTACTAGAACTTGAAAACCGGTTTTTGTATTTTTCAGAGCTTTAAACAATTGTTACGTTCATCTAAAAAGTTCGCGTGAACTTTTTCAATTATTACAAAGTAGTTTTCTTGTATGAGATCTAATTGATTTATCCTACCAAATCGGGACTTGTTCAATTAACCTGGTTCAATTAAGTCCACGTTAACATAACATGGAATTTAACGGTTAGAGAGCAGTTTGATATTTAGTTCTCCATCATTTTGTTCGAAAGAAACCAAAATTAAAAAAAACAGACCAGTTTTAATAGTCAACAGTTACCTATTAACAGTTTAATAGTTTTAACAGTTACCTAGTCAAATAGTATGTCTATGGTATCAAATATTTAATAGTTCTGATAGCGCCCAAAGACATCTAGTGCATCTAGACATTTACTATTTTTTAAATGGCTCCCGTGTCGCCGCGACCTCGCATTCCCGACGCTTACTTATTTTGCATAATTACAGCCAATAAAAACCACATACTTTTAAAATGTGTGTATTTCAAAATTTTTTACTCTTGTGCTGTTGCAGACTTTTTTTGCTAATTCAGCCATTTCACTAAAAATCGTCATTTTATCGAAAAAACTGAAATAACCCGCAATTTTTCAAATGGGACTGGGCTGGACGGCAGACGTCTGCCGCAGACATTCAAAAATGTGGACGAAAATCGTTACCTAGAGGATGCCACAGAATGGACACCGATGTAAAGGTAGATAGATCAAGGAGGAGATGGCGGAAGGACCTAAATGTATATCACAAAACTGGTTGAAGCACAGCACTTAACAGAACGGTCTAGCATAAAGAGCCTTTGCTCTTTAGCTGCTTGCTAATTCTCGTTACCAGCTACTAAGCTGTTCGGGTTGTTAATGAATGTAAGGGCGTGAACTGACGCCTTGCTCCGGAGAAGAATAAAAGGTGAGAGATTTGTGCTCGATGCGTGTATTTTGCGTAGAACTCAAGTTTACAAGCCAAATGTTCTGATAAGCGAGTCGGGAAGGCGTCCATGAGCGCGAAGCACACTTCCAGACGGATAGCTAATGACTTAGATGTAGGCTGTACTCAAAAGTAAGTACTACAGCTCATCAGTAGTACACAAATTCAGGCAAAAAAAATAATTGTAACATGGCTAATTATCCCGAAATTATCTTCAGGTGTTTAAAGACTTTCCCAGGTTCATTTACACAACAATAAACAAGTGAATATCTATGCAAATTAATGAGAGATCGCCGCGTCCAAAAACCATTTTGCGACTAATGACAAAGGAAACTTTGAATCGGTGTTGGCACTTAAGCCTCCAAGTTTGCGAATGTACAATAAATTAAGGACGATGAAAACTTTACGAAGAAAATATGCGACTTCTTTGTTTTCTTTATTTTCAAGAAAATGCTTCAGAACTTCCAAGAGAGACGTAAAACAGATTTTCTGAATGAACCACAGAATATGTCCAATACTATGTAATCCTCTTCAACTCACCTATGAATACAAGACCTCCTTAACCCTGAACATTTGAACAACGATTTGTTATTTGTTCAAGAGGTACTTAAAGCGGAACGGTTACAATGTGTCTTGTCTTGTGACGTTTCAATTCTAGATTTACTCGAGCCTCGTAAGACAAATATTTAGGTACGAACCTATAAAGTAAAGTTTCCGGCACCTCTATGAAGATTATGATTGTGATACGAAGTATAAATTGTTGATCAATTTCAATAAGTATTCGGTTCTTTACATAAGGTAGGGGACAGTAATAAAGTTTACGAAACTCCGAGATCTTATCATGAATAGCGACTTGAAGTTTGCCAATTAAAATAAGATATCTTTGCTGAGCAGAAATTGTAGTTACCTTGAAAAGGTTTATTAAGAATTAGAATTTGGAGAATATTTTCAGCAGGAAAATGTTAATCTTATTTAATAAACACAAGTTAGAAAAAAAATTGTTTAAATGTATTTTGTACATTGTAATTAATACATAGGAAACTACATCTTCCTAGAAAATCCTATTCCATTTACTATAATTAAGTATCATAAATAGATAATTAAAATGAACACTGAGCGCTAGACGCTTGAGTGCTGCGCTAATGGACCTTTAAGACTCTAGCAATAATCACGAGTGAGCTTTGTCCGAGTTTTTAACATTTGCAAGTCTTAAACCCTTACGCGTTAAAGGCTCGAGTCTAAAACTTCTCATTTTCACAACATTACTTTAATAGTCTGTAAAGGAGCGACGGTGAGGTTATTTTTTATTATGTAAAAGGTAAATCCTAGAACACCTGGACCAATTTTGATTGAATTGCCTAAGAAATCGCAATATTTGTAAATTTTTATTGATGTTTTTTTGAGAAAAAAAGATACTGATACAAAGTCTGATACAACTTGAGCGGAGCCAGGATGCGTAGCTTTATAAAGTAAGTTGATATTATTATATTATTTCGTAAATTAAGACGCCAGCAGAGGTTCCAGCCACGTTCAAATGTATACGTATATATGAATTATAAAAAGCTACGTCATCATTATTCTGAACACATATCCTATAGAGGAAATTATCGTTCTAAAATATGTCTAGCAAAGCGGAAATCGAATGGGGAGCCAATTTCAATTCCCTTAGTTGATGTCGTATATTATACATAAATATTTGCCTGTTTGTAGTCGCTAGCTGTTCCATAAAGAAAGTTAAAGAGAAATCTTATTATTGAGTGGGAAAATGATTAAAAAAAAGAAACAACAAAGACAAAAAGTATGTATACAACAATAAAAAAACTAGTAATAACGAAAATGGTTCCTAAGTAACCCTAATTGATTATAAAATTGACAAGCTTAGATATGAGTTAAATGAAGACGAATACTGTGAAGTGAATTTATAGTGAAGTTCTAGTTCTATACAACACGGAACTGTTCAAGCACGGATATAAAAACAGACGAGACGTCGAGGCATGTTTGTTCCATACAATTTATTATCGTGCTCCGATACACAAATATAGCACATTCGTATCTTTGTGTGCAATTAGCCCATTTCTTGTTCAAGTTGTCGTCCTCGTTGGCACAGTCTCCAGACTAGAAAATAATCGTCATCTTACATATTCTACGTCCATACCAAATCTCGTTCAATATTTTATTATTATAGAGTCGTGATATGTGCACAAGGCTCTTTAGTTAACAGATGCAAACGCACGTGTTCGATATAACAACCGAATCGAAGACTGGTTCAAAAGATGTGCTTAAAGACGCCCGCGGGATGTATCGCACCTGCCGCGTTTAAAAATAAATTGTCTCTGTTTCGTGACATGGATCATTTTTTCAATTACATTTGAGATATTAGTTTTATTTGAATGTGTCGGAAATGGCTGCATGCCCTATTATATCCTATTCCCCCGATTTCTCAATCCTTTCTCCGAATCGATTCCTACTTCTCCAAAGACAGGCAGTGTATTCAGCGTGCCAAAGTTTGTCACTCTGGACTGTCTGCTCATCTGCCTCCTTCTTTCTATATAAAAAATCCTTGTAAATAAATACAGGTACCGGGAAGCTGAACTCTATTCGGCCAGGTGGACTGACGCGCGACTATTTGAAAAAGATTGCCGGTAGTATTACGACGAGAAGAGCAAAAGATGGAGAAACATGCTATGTCAGAAGTGGGAAGAAGTTGTTTTTGTTTCTCTTCATATACGGCAATGGTGCGATTAGCACATTCCGCCAGTGTCAAGTTTTCTTCGTAATAAACAGTTTTAAAGTCTAAAACGTATCCTGTCAATATCCAGTCGCTCAGTAAAGCAATAGTAGGTTACCGTAGACAAAAGTGGACTCCTTGGAAGCGTACGAAAACGCAGTCCCACGCTTTTATTTGATTATCACAAAAACCACGCGCGAAAACCAAGTTTTGAAGTTTAATAAACTCTCAGTATTAAACCACAAAACGCCTAATACGCAATTTTTACAATAAAATCAAACAAAAATTCAACTTCATTTTCCGAGTTCCCGCCAAAAAGTCAAAGAGGTTGCTGACCGACACCGTCCACTAGTTATAGTCAGCTTTTATTTACAACTAGCGACCCGCCCTCGCTTCACTTCGGTAAATAAGATTTTTTTTTCAAAATTTCAAAATAAAATATAGCCATTTTATTTTGAGGGATCTCTAATTTTTTCTAGTAATAAATATAACCTATGTTACTCAGGGATAATGTAGCATTCTAATGGTGAAAGAATCTTTGAAATCGGTCCAGTAGTTTTTGAGTTTATTCGTTACAAACATAAAAAATACATACAAAATTAGTGTAGATTAGTGTAGATATAGATTAGTGTAGATAAGTATTTTTGTTTCTTTAAACAGTCAGGAGTCCACTCTGTGTCAGTATCCATTTTGCAACGATTTCCGCCTTACGGTGGAACACAACAACAGGCTAAGTAAAAAAAAAACAATCAGGAGATGTGGCCGATTAAGACGAGGTCACAGTCTGGTTTGGTAAACTTCAACAATCGACAGTATGATGCCGACAGAAGAACAAGAGAAAGGAAATAAATCTGGAATATTAGGATAGTGGGGGACGTTTCGACTTAGACTATCTTACCAAAACCTATTCACAGCTATATAGAGAATTAATTCGAATCAGAAGTTTCCCCACTACTGTTTAGTTTCGTTACAATTAAGCTGGAACGGCAGCTCGAAGCGAGGAATTAATTAAATACAGTGCTATTGTTTGCCGTTAAATGAATGCCACTAAGTAAATAGATAACAAATAAACCTCGACAGAGAGTGGGTTTTAGCATTTACGAATATCTCTGTCTTAGGCACCTAAACTAATTAGAGCACGAAATTGTTCCTACGTAAATTGTTACGTAGGGATAGTGTGTTTATGGTTGAGTCCAAACTATTAGACTTCGGCGTACTATTTTTTTACATACATTTTTATACTCCTATCCAATCCCTTGCTATCCCATCGTAATATTAAGAAAACACATTAATGTATGTTAGATTTATATACATATACAATACATATAAACACATATACCTAAATAATAAATATTATACATATAAACTATATACATATTATAATATGTATATTTAATACATATTGTATACAGTGGGGACTATTTAGGAAACTGACAAATAATGCTCTTTTAATAGTTTTAATTCTTATTGATTTGCGACGTGCAAGTACTTGTATCAGCCTATAACGTCCCACTGCAGGGCACAGGCCACCCCTAGTAAATCACTGGAGGGTTTCGGGCCGTAAACCACCACGCGGGCCCAGTGTCATTGGTGAAACATATACTCCAGACTTTTTTAAATTTCTGGAGCATTCCGATTTCCTAACGACATTATTCCTCAACGCTGAACTAGTGTATTTTAAAAAAAAATCCATACTCTTAAGAAACTCGGTGGTACGGGCCGAGGATTTGAACTCACGATGCCACGAATGTGAATCCAGTATAGATACCCCTAGGCTCTCCCATGTGACATATTATAAACTACATTTAAATACTTATTTATTTGCGACGCCATCGCGCCATGCTGCGGATTGCATAAGTACACCTGTACAGGCTGAACATTTTCTTTTATTTGGCCCCAATAAGTAATTTAAGTTATACAGGAATGTTATGTTATCTAGAGACAAGCCTTACAGTAGATTATAGATCATAATAATTATTATGCTATATTTTATTACGGCAATAAATTAAAAAAAAAAGAAATAGTTAATAATCCCTCTTTTCCGAACATTATTTGTTTGTCAAAATTATCATTCGTTGTAATCACACATTTGTTACACGCCTTATTTATTCCTTATGTACATTTTTATTGTAGCAGACCTTCAATTGTATCAGTCGAGAGCATTTGAGCGATTGGCTTCCAATCCCCAGGGTATATATATCTTCTTACGTAGGATCTCGATGCCGGTAGATATTGATTGTAAACTCGTTAAGATCGACTCCTCGATATGGATTCGATTTTCCAGTAGGGCACCCGGTAAAAGGGAATCGATTATTGTCAGCTTCAATTTAGGTTACGTAAAACGTTTTCGGAATTTATTTGGTTTAAGTAAGTTTTTGAGAGTCCATTACTGGGATAGATTAAGGAAATAAGAACGAGACCTTTATGGATTTATAGAGATTGTGTATTTACGATCGGTATTAATGATTTTGGGCTCCCTCAAAACCACCAATGCCAAAATCAGCATCACCCCCATTAATCATCATGTGTTTGCCGTCATGTGTCTTTTGAGTGAGAGAGGAAGCACAGACTGGGTAGGTGCACTCGACTGGCCGACTAGAATTTCCCACTTAGTCCTATTCGCCCCGTGTCTGTACGTGTTTCGGTAGCGCGTGAGATAAGCCAGAGCTCTTCCCCATACCACCCTATTCCCCCTTCCCATTCTCTTAACCCTTCTTCCAAACGCATTCCTAAATCTCCAAATGTAGACAGCGCATCGAGGGTATGTCAACGTTTGTCATTGTGGACTGATGTTGACATCTATCCCGGATGTCTATGTTCACCACTAGATAGGCAGTCTGCTCGTCAGGCCATCTTCTTTCTATAAGAAATAAACCTATGTTTATATATCGAGGAAGACACATGATGATGCTAATTATCTATGTATGTATTAAGAATATTCGGGAATTTTGTTTTAAACAGAAAAGTTTGTCGTAATAAAGAGATGGAAACAGTAAAATCTACTGGAATATATCCTTGTAACGCTTGTATACGCTATGTTTGTATGTTGTATATGTTTGTATACGCTATGTTTGTATGTTGTATATGTTTGTATACGCTATGTTTGTATGTTGTATATGTTTGTATACGCTTGTAAACAGTAAAATTACAGGTTTTTGTTTCCCTTTTATTTCTACTCGACTGAGCTGTTCACGCTTCATCTATGAAATGGAAAAAGACAGAACCTTCGTAGATGTCAAAATAATGGTTTGAGAAGAAGGTTTCTTATCCCCACACTATTTATAGCAAGTCAACACACACTGACAGATACCTGCATGCCTCCTCACATCATCATTCCTGACACCCGCAATCCCTAGTTGCTACATTAAACAACAGAGCGTATGACCTCTGTGACCCTGAACATATAAACGACGAATTATCACATGTTCAGGAGGTACTCAAACGGTATGGACATAAAGCTAGTGGAAGGCAACCAAGGCGCAATTGGAGGGAGAAACATCCTGAGGTTAACAGACAGCCAGCGTTTATGCCATACGTGAAAGGAGTGACGAACAAAGATAGTAGAACAGCATTGAGAAAATACTCCATTAAGACTGTATATTTTTATTTTATAGACTAGTGGGCGGACGAGCAAGCGGTCCCAGGTAATGGTAAGTGTTACGTGGTATATTCTCTGTCCTCCAAACTAGCGGAAAATGTACGTACACCCAAGAATGTTATACCTTACCAGACATAGTCCGCTTTTGATATAGTCCGCTCTTGCAACCTACATTGGTAAAGATCGTAAAATTTCATATCCCTGCAACTATGTCTCCGACTGCTGTTAAAATAGCTACGATTGAATTTCACAATCGATGGAAATCCGCCACTAAACGATAGCTCGGAAGTATTTCCGAGGCAACGTCTTACGTCAGATGTATTTTCAACACTTTTGGAAACAGTTTTTTCATTTCCTTTATTGCTTTCATGTATAGTCTCATTCATAATTATATGACAAGTACTCAGGGGCGGATTAAGGGTAGACTAATGAACCGTGATTTTATTTATAGGGCAGGCGAGCGAAGCCAGTTTTTATTTCATAAACACAAGCTCTCAAAACCACATAACCGGGAAATGCCAGTGCCACGCGTCCAAGCCGCGTCTTTATTATTATTATTATTTTTGCTCTACTGTGAATTTCTGCTACTATGACAACTATGAAAATAGGTTAATCTTTGACTTTCGCTTCAATGCTAACTGCTAGAAGAACTGCTAGTTATGTAGTTACACATATCGTTCTACGACTGTTTCGGAGTCATCGATGTCGACATCCTTCTTGTGGTGAAAAATATTTATAGCAGTATCCACCACCAATCTACGCAGGGTCCGCGCGGTGGATAATGTCTCGAAATATCATCGGGATTTCTAAGGGCCTAGATTTCTATACAGTGTAATGGTATAAGCTGATTTCGATCTATACTTATTGAGTATACTTATCACTTGTTTTCTTTTGAGGTGGCTTTGTTAATAATTTATTTGCGATACATATAAGCAGGGCTAGGATTATAATCTACACATACGCATAATAAGTAATAACATCGTAACAAATCCATGTTCTACATATTTAATATTTTTTTGAAAAAAGAAAATGTTGCAGTGAAAAGTGCAGATGATAGCATAGCCCAAAACAGGATTTTTTGGAATTTTGATCTGTCTGTTAGAACTCACATCACGCAAGAACCACTGGACGGACTTAAATGGAACTTGGCATAGTTATAACTTATGTGCCGAGTTGACATTTCTCGAGATTACTTTACTTACTATCCACTACTTACTTATTACTATTATACTTACTTACGTACTATCTATCCACTTACTACTATACTTACTATTTACTTTTATCGACATCAGTTATAAAGTTTCTATGGGAAACAAGCTAACCACAACGACTATGCACACGAAGTCGCGGGCACTGATAGTTTATTAATAATTTATTACATTACATGTAAGTTGGGTACCCAGAAGCTGGAGACATAACGTGCTTGGTACAAATATTAAATCAAGTTTGAAATGCATAGCTTACAACCCTGGGTGCAGGTGCACGTGGACATCAGTTTCCAGTTTGATTGATCCACGTACAAAAAAATTACTGATGCCCTGATCCGCTGGATTTCCATTTATTATTAGATTTTCTGGTACGTTCCAATTTTGCCTCAAATGCAATCTGAAATACAGAGCCATGAATCGAATTGGATTGTTCAATGTTCAACATTTTGTGAGTCGAAGCCACGTGAATTTTACATGTTCGTTCAAAGCTTGTAATTCTGAAAAAGATGCTTAGGAGTATTTATTGAAAAATACTTTCATTACCTTTCCGCGTGGTGTTTCTGATTTTATTACTTTACGAAATTAATTTTCTTTGACGTGTAATTTATTTTCTTTGAAAGGTCACAGAATATCAGCTAGGAATAATATCTGGAATATTTTTGAACCGATCGCTTTGTTTTATTTTATTTTTTTACTTAATTTTGTTTAGGAAAACAAACGATAATACATTTCATTTGAATATAACATAAAATTCAATTTTCAATAACGGTAACCGAGTAACTGTAACTTACTAAATGTAACCAACTAAATTATAGATATGAAATGTGGAAAATATAAAATACAATAAAAGAAATCAAATACACGATAGACAGCAATTCCAACTTTACCATTCCATTAATATTATTGACACGCTACTTTGATATAATACAGCCAAATTGTTTTATTTTGGCGTGCTTATTGCACTCTTTATTAGAGTTTTATATAAATATCTATCAATCTATTCGTATTCGCGAATCGTATTTTTTTGCTATACGAAACATATCTAATTCAAACAAGGTCCATTTAATCTTTAGTTAATATGAATCCTGTTTACACTAACGATAAACTTCTATCGTCCCTTTTATTTGCCCAACGCATAAAGTTTACTGCCCAATTTGAACCGCGGTATAAACTTCACGGTGGTACGTTTATGGCTTACCAGGCAACCACAAGGACCCGACAACGACTTTATCCATTCTTTTATGAAATAGATGGCAGACGAGCTGGCGGGCCACATGATGGTATGTTGTCACCGCGGCCCATGACACCTGCAACACTAGGAGGCTGGCGAGTGCGCGCCGACCTTGCAGAATCCTGTTCACAACTCTCCCGAAGAGCCCCATATCATAGCGTAACGGATACTTAGCGTATATCAATACATATTAATTATATGAATAATCGGTATCCATAACCGTTCCTTATCGGTTTTATCGGTAGCTCTTTTATCGTTCCCTGCTGGACAACGGCCTCCTCATGGCCTTAAAACGACACGCTGCTGGTCAATCGGTTTGTCCAGTAAGTATTAAGTGATGTAGTGCCTCAGGGCTTGAGGTAGCGGCTTTGTTACCCTTATCGCCTTTTACGGCACTCACGGGAAGGGATGGCGTGGTGCATGGGCATGAGGAAGCTCATGTCTCCAAACAGTGGACGATACAAGAGTTGATTACGGTTACGTACATAAAAAGAACAGTTTTTTGGACTTTGCATTTAGCAAATTTGTATAAAAAAAAATGTTAAAAAATCATGAAGGAAATCGACGGTTTCAATCTTCGAGAATTGATAAGTTACATCACGTGTAATAACCATTTGTTGAGTTATATTTAGGTACCTACTTACGAGTATGTGGAATAGTTTAAAAAAATTAGAAATGTGTATTTCATATCCCTGTATATTACTCGTATATCTCTCATATAGAGCCGTGCTTATTTCACTAACTATTTCAAGGCACCATTAAAATTTAACTATGTCTTCGTTTAAATGGGGAACTAGGATACGGCCCTGCGGAGGGCGCCACATCCTTTCAGGCTTCCTGCCTATTGAAACGTCACGTATTCAGTGTGCACTCACTCGGGCAACAGGCACAGTTTCAACGCGAGCTCAATCTTCCATCAAAACTTTGGAGTTTGATTTGAAGTTAATAATTTTTAAAAAATAATTAATTTTAACTTTAAATTACATTAAAAGTTGGAGCGAAAATTGCAAAATACTGCTAATTTTGTTCGTGATAAGAGTTGATAATTACTGTAGAGTTGACGTTGTGAAGTCAAGTTGAAAGAGTTAATTAAACTGAAATGTACAACAAATAAGTCTAATGATTTTGATATTTTGAAAATTGATATTTTATCTGGTTAAATGATGTTTTTTTTTTATTTCTGTTAAATGAAAACTATCTATTTATATTCTGGATTACAATTTCTTAACCGACGATTTTAAATCTTGTACGATCTCTTGTACGACTTTTATGTGCAAAATTAAAGCTTAAATCCTAACGAATATATTGAAATGAAACGATGTACTTATATTTTTTTGCAATAATTTCAAGAATTCGTTACGCATCTACGGATAGACGACTCGAGCTGAAATTTTCCATGGACATTCTTGGGGACCACGAAAAGGACATACGTAGACTATAAAACAAAGGTTCCCGTGGGATAGTTTACGTGGGATAGTGAGCACGCGGACAAAAACTAGTAAATGAGTAAAAAACAACATAAAATAAGACTATTCTTGTCCTTAATACAACCCTTAACTCTGCGATAAACAAACTGTATATCAAATTTCGCATTACCATAGTTTCCGCCCGGTGCCTCGGGCAGGGCTTCCCTTCCGCTCCATGTAACCAGGCTCGAGCACTTACCGTTTTTTGTATAACGGTGATCTAAAATTAGTATAAGAATGCCGACAAAAAAGGTCATCAGCTGCCAACGAAAAAAACAAAAAAAAAAGGGAAGACGTTCGGTTTTACCCAATTAGGAGAATATAGGGTTAGCGATAACAATTTTTTTTTGGCTATAATTTATGGTAATTTACTTTTATGTTCGTATTCCTCCGATTTTTATTCTCTTCTAACTTTTGATTATGGAATCTCAAATGGACCGAAACCTGGAATAATTTATTTTGAAAAAGGACTGAAAATTATTAAGTTTTTTGGATCAAACTACGAATTTTGTAGTAGCAAAAGAAATAAACTGTTCGTTAAATCTGCTAATCTATGAATTCATATGAAGAGGTTATGAGGTCAATTTGCATGAACAGAAACAGCATACATAAGTGGCAGGTCATATTTGCCGCAAGACCGATGGGGGGGTAGAAGATCGATTATTTAATTGGTCGTTCTTAACTCTTAACTCTTGAAGTTCTTAACTCGTCCAATTCATCGGTCGTTTATTTTGGCTCTCGTCGAACACTATAAGTATAGTCAAATATACTCGTAAAACCCAATACGACCAATATTTGGGAACATATGGAATGAAATCGTGCGTGGTGACGAGCGTTAAGAGAGGCTGTTAGATATCCTATATTATCCTATATCTACCATATGGTAGATATGGTATATTATATTGTGTATGGAGGTGAAATCCTAAATAAAATCACACGTGTTTCTAATAACTGCTCAGCAAGTTAGAAAATTTACCAATTGAATGTAGAATAAACTTGGCATGTGAACAAACTGAACTGGCGTCTTTAACTAAATTATTTCGTTAATATTCAGCGCACAATCACGTCCCAGCCTACAATAGCACATACAGTTTATGGCAGAAACACAGGCGATAAGAAAGTTTACTACAGCCTAAGTGGCCCGAATAAGTGAACCAGCTTCACATGCTGCTCCATATACTAATAGTATTAACTCAAAAACTAACTTGAACCCGAAACTTGGTGCTATTCGTGTTAGTTTTCGTGATAGTAATAATTCCGACTGGGATTTGAATCACGTAATTCCTTAAAACTTGGGATTTAATTTATATTAGGTAGTCGGATAATTCGCGGCCTTTTTATAATGAAAATAATAAAGGCATTTTTGTTTTACTTAAATATTTATTGAACGGAATATTGTCCATTTAATTTGACTATCTTTCGCCATTTTTCTGGCAGAGCCATTATCCCATCGCTATAAAGTTTTTGGTGTTTCTGAGCTAAAAACTGATTTAAATGGATTGTACAGGCTTGTCTTGAATGTCATTTTACTCCATTTAGAGAATTTTGTAAAAAGCAGAATATATGATAATCCGAAGATGCTATGTCCAAACATAGCATCTTCGCATCAACTGTATGGAGGATGCAGCAAAACTTCCCAGCCAAGGTCCATCAATTTTTGTTTAGTCGTTGACGACATCTTTGAAGTTGTATGCGGTCGAGAATTGTCGTGATGGAAAACTACACCTTTTCTATTCACTGATTCTGGGCGGTTTTCTTCAAGTGCTTGTCTAAATTTTACTAATTACTGACAGTAGAAATCAGAATTAATCATTTGGCCATATGGCAAAAGCTCGTAATACACAATGCCTTTCCAGTTCCACCATACACATAACATGATTTTGTTCGGAGTGTGGCTTTGCTTTGGGACTATTTGGCTTTGCTTTGGGACTATTTGTGATGGCTCACCTTGCTTAAACCAAGATCGTTTTCGAACATTATTATCGTAGCTGATCCACTTCTCATCGCCTCTTACCAATCTCTTCAGAAATGGATCGATTTCATTTCGTTTTAGCAACATCTCATCTCGCATATAGAAATTATATTCACTAACTTTCTGTCATTTAAATCATGCGGCATCCAAACATTAGCTTTTTTTATAAAATTTAGTTTATGCAGGTGATTTAAAACTGTTGAGTGGTGAATGCTAATGTTACCTCTCTCTCATGTTCGTATTTCAGAAGTGAGTTAGATAAGCTCGAACGCATTTCCCACCCTCTTGTTAAATCGAATAGAGAGTATAATGGAATTAATAAATTCCTTGTTCTTATCAACCTATTCTTCTATCTTTTTCAAAATATTTTCCAAATCCACTCCTGAATCTTCAAAGGTAGACGGTGCATCTAGGGGCGTGCCCAAGTTTGACACCCTTGACCAAAGATTTAAATCATCCTTGACTGATGTTGCCGTGTATCGCTGATGTCTGTTGCCGACAGTAGATAACCGCTTACCATCAGGTAGATTGTCTGCTTGTCTGTCATCTTCTTTTTATAAAAAAAAATTAATGCAAATTAAAATCGAAATGGCCGTATTGTCTAATTTTATAGCAATGGAAAAAGTGCGCATTAGATGTGAAACTGTTTAATTATTTCCCGAAGTGCCAGAGCCAACTGCCACATTAAACTATATTTCTCTCCTCTTATTACACATTATTGTAACACATTATGTTCTGCACAAACGCTAAATGATACCTTTGTTTGTAATTAAATTTTCACAGGTATGTAAGTTGAAACTGCTAAAAGCTGGTTAACTTAATTTAGGATAGGCGCTTTGCAGTAGAATCCTTACGAATAGACGCGCCTTAATAGACCTTACATTACCCATTTAATCTGCACGTCTGTATAGTTGACAGTTTTTCTTTGCATCTGGCCCTCATAATTTTTATTCGTCTTCAATAAAAGAGGATTTCCATTTGGCCTATACATGTAAAATTGTGTTATATGTTCGCGTTTTTTTTTTAAGAATTATGGAACAATATACATGGAAATTTATGTTAAATAATAATCATTGTAATACAATGAAGGTTTTAAAAGAATTCGTGCGTTGAAATTTGCTCAGTCGTTTCGCAATAATAATGAAAATGGACTACGACGTACGTATGGACTACGTATGGACGACGCATTACGAGTATATGGACAATGAATTTAAAAATTAATATGATGAATTTAAAAATTAGGAAAGTTTAATCTAATACTTCGTGTATCTTAAATAGATGCCACGACCACAATTAGTGGGTGTTAAAATAAAAAAAGAGACATAAAAAGCTACCACACCGACTTCAATTTCAAACTAAAACGTTTCTGAAGTTTGTTTTCTACCTACTCTGCTATAGCAATTGCGACACATGTTCTTTATGAGAATTGTCTGGGTACTTCGGTGATCTTGACAACAGAAACTCGTATGTATGACAAAAAATATGAGTTTGCAAACGAGAAAAAATATAACATTTTAAGGTACTTTTAAGTTCTATTTTTTATTTTAAGTTTAATCAATCTGAAAGTTATACAAGGAAGGCCAAATGATGTTTCTTAAAAAATACATACATCAAAGTATTTTCTTTAAATAAAAAGTTAACTCCATTATGTTACGTTCATCCATCAACCCACGCTCAGTTCAGATCCCTTTTTATAATAGCTACTGAAATACAATACATCATGGTTATAATAGAAAACGTATTAAAGGGCCCTAGAAGCAGCTTTTTTCTCATTTATTCAAATAAGTTGTCCAATAACTGGACAAGAGAAAACTTTTAACCATTTAGATTTAAAATTTAGAGAGAATTCGTTCTTCTGTTTACCAGTTTTAATGTTTAACTCCATGATGGGACAAGTAGGTGGAACCTATTGAGATGTGAAACTGGAATCATCTTTTCTCTTAATACACGCAGACACGCATTTCTCTCAGCAGCCTTTTTATAAACTGTTTGGCATAACTCGGCATAAGCTTCTCCTGTTCGCCGTCACACATTGTCGTACCTCGTCACACCCAGACAAAATATAGTTAGTTAAAGGAGGAATTTAATTCTTTCTTTTCAAACAAGAAGAATATGCCATAAATCTTTATAACGACTTTATACCGTTTAGCCAAAAGCACGAAGGCGTCATATATCAGGTTAATTACATAACTTGTTCCCTCCTCACGTCCTTTAAAAATCCAATAAGTATATTGATGAAAATTGCGATTTTACGTTACAATATGTGGTGTAGTATCGAGCGAGCGCTCAACACAATTGCACGGATCCTTTGTTCTGGCTTTGTTACGGTATACAAGTAATGTATGGAATTGGTATTGGGGCTTACGAATGGAATATCTAGAAAAACAAAACACACGACGCGCGGGTCCACGTTATTAGAAAGCTAAGAAGCAAATCTCCAAGAAATAAAACTAATAAATCTTAGTACTATGTTTAAAATGTTTAAAATATTTAAAAAAAAGAATGTTTAAAACATTCGCGTTTTGTAAACATTATATATTGTAAATCGGGTTTGAGCACCGAATGAACAGCGCGGGTTACACCAGCCGTGGTCACGAGTTGACCATCAACACGTGACCACGGCTTGTGTAACCCCTGTCGATACGTCGAGTAGAAATAAAAGGTGAACAAAAACCTTTACGCGTTCAAACACGATTTACAATATAAAATTATACGTAAATACATTCTTGTAATAGCATACGCATTTTTTGGGTAATAACTTAAATTTTGTTTGGACATAATTAGGTTATCTTCGATGACGATGCACCATACACATTAGTATCACTAATAATGATTTACAGTACCTAAATATTTGTTTATTTGTAAGCACTTAGTATTTAGTGCGTTATGTAACTTACACGGTAGCTACATGAACTATACCCCGAGGAATAAATTTGATATTGTGGAACCGATATATTGTAACCACACTTCCTGATTGTATATGAAGGTATATCGATATATGAACAACTGTTTAATATATAACTCATATACTTAGCACAGATTATTTCGCGTGGGCGAGTTCGGAATTAATTTATGATGTCCCATTTCGTCTCCAGCCCGCATGGGAGCGTGCTTCGGAATAACCATGATTTATATATCCTGTTAAGGGTCATACAAGTTATTAATCTAAAATTGTTGATTGTTTAACATTGGTCCCCTTTCGTATCAATCAATGATTTGAGAGTTTTATTTCTATATATTTATTTTTTATTATTTATTTATTTCGGAAACTTCACAGCATGAAAAAATACACATAGTATAAAATACAAAGTATTTGTTTTAAGGCATTTACGAAGTAACATCATTTTAATTGGTTCAAAAGGTATACATGAAATAATAGAATTTGAACATCACTAGCGGGAGGCTTTGTGTGCTTGTATATGTGTGTGTGTGCATGCGTGACATGTGCGAGCGTGCGTGCGCGTGTGTATGTCAAAGTAATAAGAAAGCACCGAGACAAATGTGTATATGATGTGATTGTATGTGCGTTGGTGCAGTGTGGTGTCGGTCGGCTCGAGAATAACACAATCCCATCTCCTCCCGTGGGTGTCGTGAAAGGCGACTAAGGGATAACAAAGCGGCTACCACAAGCCGTGAGGAACTACACCACCTCTAAAAGAGTGAACTCGCCAAGCCGCTTGGTCAGCGTGGCGTTGTCAGGCCTAACATCCCTCACGCATGACACAATGTGCATGAGGAAGCCCATGTCCAGCAGTGGATACTGAAAGGGCTGCTTGCATTGCATTGTATGTGTGTTAAATAAAGGTATATAGAGAATTATAATGAGAATAATGAGTGTTAAATACGTTATGACAATTAAAAAAAAATACTATTATATAATATATAATCTATATATCTACTACATACTATAAGTATATAATCCGTGGTTACGTTTAGAGGCCTCTTAAACGCGTATATTTGATAAGTGTTGATTCAAAGGAGATTAGACTATCCCGTGCACTTTGTCGGTTGTACTTGTCTCCTGGGGGATCGTTGAAAGGGGTTGATCCCAGCGTGCCCTTTAGCCGCTAGATACCGAGCGCGTTACTAGGGGTTCTCGAAGTATAATTAAAAATTCATCGCGAACGTTATTGAAACAGTTGTTTGAATAAAAACAAATACGAATTACTGTCAGCTACATCACCAAGAAATTGAGTTTATGATATCACACGTACATACTTATGAACAAGTATATATTACTCTACAATTCATTACTAACTTATTTTATAGTCGGTTAAACAGGGCCAACCGAAAATATGTCGTAGAAAAAGCCTGTTCTTTCAGTTAAATCAACGAATATGAAATGAACCTTAAAATCTTCACAACAACTGGTTTATGAAAACAAAAAGTTAAATTGTAATTATAAGAATGTTTCCTAAGGTCCTAATTAGACTAACGACCCAATTATACTTCAACAACAGTACATAAGTATTCGTGAGAATTCATAATTAATTGCTCTCGAATGATCTGTTTTTACTTAGTTCGTGTGAATGACTATCACCTACACGTATTTTCGAAAAGCAGTTTTTCCTTACATTTTCTTCCAAATTTAAACAAAATACGTCTTAATCACAAATCATATTCAGTTAAAATCTCTCGCGATTCTACATACGAGTATATCGAAGTTTCTAGGAAGTGTTTTCACTGTAGTAACAAATTCAACCGATCATATCGTTTGATTGTAGCTAGAAATATTTTCTATGAAATTTGGGAGGTTAATGCGTATTAAAGTTTACGCAACTATGCGAGTTCCATTCGAAAACTCGTGATACCCGCGTTGACCCCAAGAGCTTCCCATGATCTTACATGACGGTTAATTCATCAAATAAACTTTGGGCGACGGTCACAGCTCATTGTTTGTAGCTGAGTGATGACACGGCACTAATGTTCGCGGTTATTTGTACAGTACCCAATACATGAGGAAGTACATTTATGTAGTTGGAGGAAGGGTTAAAAGTTTATAATAATTTCTCTATCGCGTTTTACACAATACAGAAGTTTATGTAAATGTTATCTTTACTAATATTATTAACTACTGCTAAGTTGTACTTAAGTAGGGACTCAGAAGCACGGGTCGAACTTAGAACTCTCACATTAAGGATAGATACAAATTAAGAACCCATTATGTTAAGTTACACATTAAGAATGTCTCGTTGAGTGAGTTGTACCCTTTGGCTATTTCCACTCTGTTACATAACAATTGCAATAAATTAACGAACAGTTACCAGATTTGTAATGTAGTTCATAGCACGAAATAAAAATTATCCTATGGATTACCATAGGATAATTTTAAATTCTAATTCCATGCTAGCGTAGTCATGGTTACCATCTAGTACACGATATAATGACTGAATAAATGAAATGAAATTGAAAGCAGTGACAGTTAATAAGGGACTAAGGAAGACATTGGAGCCCTTGAGCGAGATGACATTGGGGAGCTCAGGTCTATAAGTGAATAAAGAAAATTAAATTTGTAATGTATTATATGGCATCTTTTCTAAATTCGATATAAATATACTCCATTTTACTCCACTTCAAACATTTACGATTAAACTAAATCCATGTTTATATTCCAAACTACTTTAACATAAGAGCAAAATTTGTAAATGTAATACAATATTAAAACCCCAGAAGGCTTTAATAAAACTCGTGAATTTACTCAGGCATTACAGTTTTAATCATGAAATTGGTTAAAAGTTCGAGTGCCTCGGTTACGACGTAAAGTTTATTAAGGCTAAAAGAGCAGACAAAAATAATCATGTTATTGATCTGACATATTAATATTAGATTTTCCCATATATGGCGAAGTTGAAACCTATCTATTTTAAGCAGGTCAAGTCCGGGGCGCGTTGAAATGCATGTGTGATCTTTACCGCGTCCTTTTCTGACCCTGACGGAAAAAGATTGTGTAAAAAAAAAATATTACCTTTAGGAACGACAGTTCAGAACACAATGCAGCTAGCACGGTATTTTACATATATACATATATATATATATATATATATATATATATATATATATGTAAAATACTTATATATATATTATAGTATTTTATTATTCGTAGATAGTATCAGAGCTAGAAGTCAGTGTCAAATATACCGGTACTTTTTAAGGTTGAACTGGTATTTTATTTCGGTTTCCTTCGAACAAAATAATAGTAATGAAATTTTAATCGCTTTCTAAATTGCTCGGATTGCACGTTACCGAGTCCTCAATTTTACATTACAAAGCGGTTTGGAATTTCGTTCCCGAATTTTTTTTTTGAACGAAATCAAAATAAAACTTAAAAGGTTTAACTTAAAAGATATCGGTAAAAGAAACTGGCTTCATTCTATTAAGTAGGCTTTTTACAGCTTCATCCGCTTAAAAATTCCGCGGTGATTTTTTCTTTCGGTATTGTCGTATTCCAGATTTCTGAAACTGAATCCGATAAATATTTTTCGAGAGATAAATTTTGTTTTTAAAGTTTTTGATGCATGGATATTTACATTATAAAGAGACTGGATTATTGAAATCGTTCACTTTATTTACGTGTAGAAAATTAACACACTGAATTGAAACGGACAGTTTTAAAATTATCTTCAATTAAAATGTAATCGAGACGATCGAAAGTGTAACTAAAATATTTCTATTAAAATTGATTAAATAAATGCTAATGGTCGGTGACAAGTTTGTGGCACAGTCCAGCGATAAGATATCGCCAGCCGGCTGTCGACTTGCCTGCCGGACAGCAAAATATGCGGGCTGTAATCCCAGGTGAGCGGTTAGGCTCCCTTGTCGGTATTCACTAAAGTGCTATTCACATTATTTATACTAAAGTTCACATTATCTAGGGGTTGGACATTTGGAAGTAAAAATGTAAGCACCTTCTAGGGAGATATCGAAGTTTTTTTTATAGAAATAAAACGGCAGACGAGCATCTGGTGGTGAGTGGACATTACCGTCCATAGACATCCGTGATACTTATTATCAAGTATCGCATTTCAGATAGTGATGTCAATGCACAAATTTACAGATTTTCATTTTCACATATGACAAAAAATATTGATTTCGACTATGTATTTTGCGAAAAGTGCTCCATATTATTAAAAAAATATGCTTCGTTATGTATGTTATGGTTTTATTATATTTATACTAATTATAAATTACGTAAGAAACTAATTATCATCTTGGTCTCCTGGGAATAACCCGACCGATTTGTTTCGTGGCTGCCCACGCTGAAGATTGGCCCGGCAACCGGCAAGTAATTAGTCTTCTCAAATAACATTTGACTTTCTCTTTTAGTGGAGTTTAAAAACGCACGTTCTAAACTTGAATTATTGGATTATTAACGCTCTTAGATTACCTATTGATTTTTCTCGATTTTTCAACCAGTGCAAGATTTAAATTTGTGTAAATGTTAGTTACAATTTAAACATTTTTTTACATAAACTAACACGCTTTTCAAGTCTAACTTCAAGAACTAAATCGCTAATTAATTTTATGAACAAGAAATATATAAAATGCTCGAAATGCTCGTGCAAGCACAAAAATAGTATCCACGCTTGAAATATAATATATAGAATAAAAATATAATCATGATTTTCGACTGCTCTGTAGTCTTTTAAAAAAAGGGGGTATGTTCTTGAGCATATAGCTTTCTCAATATTAATCGGAATACCATTAGGTTTTTTTTTAAAACCATTCATATGTTTTAGCACCGTCTGTGTAAAAACGTAAGTTGGTGGAAACTGTTAGGTATTATTAACATGCTTTTATACTAAACTTCTAAGTAGGCAACCGACAATTTGTATACCGACCTTTACTGCTAAATCTCAATTAACCACCATTAATTTGCCGTATTATGGATACAAATGTATGAAAGCGAACTATCCAAAATGTCATTCCCTTCCTTATTAACTTTGATCATCACTAAATTAATATGTACTTAATTAACGCGAATTTAATAACCTATTAGACATTAAAATCTTTGATGGTATTTACACTCCAGAACATACCAATTTGTATCACATAATATAAAAGCAACACGGGAACGTGGGCGCTTCGTAGGATAGCATTACGAATGATTGGCGGTCTGCCGGGGCTCCAGGCATTTGGAGAATTAGCCTCGTCTCGTGTGTCCTTCCGCCTCATTAGGTCCCGTTACCCCACCCTCGCCTACATTCGACCTATTTCCACAAATACGTGTTTTTATAGCAATAGATAACGTTTTTACGTTACATTAAAGGCTATCGTGGTGACTTGCACATCTAGAATTAATTATGGAGTTGCTTCGTGTCGTGAACAGTTGAACGCTATTAAACTAAGAATTATTGTAGTCACTACTACCTACTGCTTTGAAAGGAGTGTTAGTTATGGAGTATTATGCTTAGCAAGTTATAGCTTTTCGTAGGCTAAAGGCTTGTACCAATTTTCCAATTATGAATCAAGTACGAACGTATGATAACCGAACGCCACTAGTTTCTGTAGCAAACTTGTGAGTCTTGCTTCTGGCTCTCGCTTTTCGAAATGTGACGTCATTCTCATAACGATTTTAACAAACCTTATTAAAGACTGTTTACAATAGGAATATGGGCCAGACTAAGATTTTAGATTCAGACCTTTATTTATTTGTAAATCGTAAGTTTTACATGTTCCGTTTTGTCCTCTCACTGTCACCCCACGTGCACTCTCGAGCTTTTAAATTGAGATAATCTCTCAATGCTCACATCTATATTTTTACTACTATAAAGGAGTATCTACCGCTTTTTATTGTTTTATTCTATTCCATACATTTCAATAATCCCTATCGCCTTTAAAAACATCTAATAGGATGCAAGTAATCTCCTGATGGAATCCATAACAAATGGGTTAAGTTGGTACTGAATTATCACTCGTTCGGAACTTTTAAGATACCTCCGTGAACTGTTCCAACTATGTGCTTCACGATCTCGCTACTATACTGTATAGATATCCTTTTAAATTCATAGGCAAAGTTTGCAAAGTTTTAAACGCTGCTATTATAGTGGAAGAATAGAATTTTATTTTGCTTGTTTCCAAGCAAATAAAGCCTATCACAGACGCAGCTATAGATAAATGTATTACACCCAGATAAATGTAAAGATAATAGATAAATGTAATATAAAGTAGGTATAGCAAGATATATTACGGTATATAAGAATATACCGTCATATGTCTTGTCTAATATGTCATATTACGTACATAGTAATCTTCGATGATCACACTCGTTGCGATAATATATTATACTAGCTGTACCCGGCAGACGTTGTCCTGCCTGTGTATATTTATTTACCTCTGTATATAAAATTACCAATTATTCTGTTTTGCCGTCGATATGATTTTTGCGATCGGTTGGTAAGTGGATACTGTCGCCCACAGACATCCGCGATACATGCCAACATTAGTCCAAAATGACAAACGTTGGCACGCCCCCGGATGCGCTGCCTACCTTTGAAGATATAGGAATGGATTTGGAGGAAGGGTTGGAAAAATGGAGAAGGATAGGATGGGAATGGGCTCTGGCACATCTCACTCATTACCAACGTATCTACATTGGGGAAATAAGGTAAAGTCGGTAATGCAGTACATTTCAAGGTAGTCTTCTGTGAGAGAGGAGTAACGTGGCCAGTCGAGTTCTCCCAGCGGCTGTTGGATTGCAGCGTGTATAAAAATCGTTAAATAATCAAATGTAAAGCAATAAATCTATGGAATCGGATTTCTTTCCTTCTTATACGAGTATATAGTGTTAAAATAATAATAAAAATATTTCTAAATTTCGTTGCGCAGGTCGCGTCTGTATATTGAATGATAATATTCATGTAGATGTAGATTTAATTCCTGTTTTATTTATTTTATAATATTTTATGTTGAATAAAACATATTTTATAAAGAATTTAGTGCTTTTTAATTTAATGGTTGGCAACCTAAATTCACATCTGTGTCACTGTTGTCCTTGATCAATTAATTAACGAATAGTCAATCGATTACAAACAATTCACAGCGGAAATCGAAAATCGTAAAACATTGTTCCGACTCATGTTCCTTACATCCCTAGTCACAGTGTATTGACAGGTGTCAGTCTCGCACCTACATGAAAACGATTACAAGCTATAAGAAAAGCGTGAATCTGCAGAGACGGCTGCCTATGTAAATGAGAGCAGTAATTGTATATTGTAGTATACTAACCGTGTGGTAATTTGCTATAACATGTTATATTATATTTTAGAATATCTTGGTGTGTAAATATATATTTTAGCTGCGTCTGTGACGGACTTAATAAACTACGTTTTATAGACAATTACTTATTAAGGATCGATGAAAATTTCATAATAAAGACGATTATACTCGTTATTCTTAAGCTGGTGGCGACAAAAATGATTAAATACGTGATA
Organism: Sesia bembeciformis; assembly: GCA_943735995.1. Taxonomy (NCBI): domain Eukaryota; kingdom Metazoa; phylum Arthropoda; class Insecta; order Lepidoptera; family Sesiidae; genus Sesia; species Sesia bembeciformis. Next base: position 17,234,428 of record OX031026.1, on the reverse strand, counting down.
TTTGGACCTTATTTACATTTACATGCCCTTACACGCACGAGTGGCTCACAAGCGCCTCACGTCCTTTATGAAGTGCCTATAAGCCATTGGCTTTGTACGCTGTTCACACTTGCACGTGCTCAGACGTCTGAATGGGTTAATGCGCGTGAGCAGCTCGTATGTAAATGTCGCCTAGTGAACCCATGAACAGCCAACACAAGAAAATAATTAAATTTTATGTTTTATTTTATTTATTACATCTTCAAGAGAAACAAACAGCACACATACAGCAACAATAGATAGAATAATAGATATAGGTAAAAACATAGGCCAGTAAAGTTTCCTTATGTTACAAAATTATATATTTTATAGGTTGGGTAACGAAAAAAGAGTAAAATATAAATGACTAAAAGGTATCTATCAAATTAGGTAATTAAAGTAATACTTAAATCTTTGTTTGTAAATATTTAATCTGTTTTGAGTATATAACTTCATTTACAACTCTGAAGTACGTACCTACATAGAAATATAGAGACCGATTTACAGAATATTTGTGAGAGCCCACAAAATCATAACATACGCAAATAACACCATATGTGAGACATCCTCGTTTAACAATCCACCTAATGCTCACAGACATTCGCAATAAAAACTCCATAATAAATACAATGGTCACAAAACTCGAGTGGGTATAATCTTTTTTCTGTCCCCGAAAATTATTGCACAATGTGCCTTATGGCGGCGTGGTCACGGGCGAAAATGGCAGTGGAAACTATCCTTATTTATTTGTGGCTAGGTTCGCGGTTTCGCACTACAGCGGGTGTGAGGACATGTGTCGCGAAGGGTTAACGACGGGTTAAAAACACCGTTGTTTTCTTTATGGTCTTGCAAAACAAAGGGCAAAGGGCAACAAGTACGCGCCCACCGCCCGCTGCGACAATGTTGCCCTTTTTTGCGGAAAAAGGATTAATGTCGCAAAAATGGGTTGATGTCTTTATTCTATCATGGTTTGGGATAATGCAAAAAATGTAAGGATCATTTTATTCATAATATTTTTGTTTATGTCAATTAAATTTCGACAAAGTAATACACAATGGTAAATAAATTGTGGTAAATAAAAATTAATTTATTACAAAAAAATATATTTATAAGTCTGAACAACATTGCGAATTAAATATTTTATAGCTTCTTTGATCGTTCGGAAGGTCATCCTGTTCGTGGCGTGCGCTTTAACTAAGTAATACAAATATAGCTATCGTTATTTATTGTACACATTTCAATAATAACACTTATTATAAAAAAGAAGACGTACAAAATGATTATCCTTTTCGGTCATTTCTACCAGCAAACCTAGAAGAAATCATTCCCACGCAATTCCGTTTTTCGCTTTAAATGGTTAAATTGCAAAGAGTTGTAAACTTCACGGCCGAAAGTAATACATATCGGCCTTTAGAAAGAGACTATCGGCTAGCTTCGGTTTTGTTGAACGTCGTCTCCGTCGTGTGCCTGTACGACGAGTGACAAGTCAGCGACGTATCGGCACACGACAGAGACGACGCTAAATAAAACCGAAGTTAGCCGATGTGTATTACTTTCGGCCGGGATGTGTACAAATTATAGTCCGCTTGTAATTATAGCTATAATTATTTCTATTTTGAAATTGTGAAAAACACCACATACCAACCTTAACCTATATACATATCTTAATAAATTCTATACTCATCTACAGCCTCTGAATATGTAAATTTCTCGTTGCACATGCACAAATGGAGCAAGAAGTGATTATGAATTGATGCTGAATTTAAGTCAGAACCAGCTGCATCTGCAAACTACATTTTGATTACACTAATGGACCAAGTGTTCAACTAGTTCATTTGCTTCTATTATCTTGAAACTGAGTGCGAGATGATACAATCTTATTTCATTACTAATGTTGCTTATAGTAATTTGTCATTGTGGTCATTAATATTTTATTATTATCAATGTATAAATTACAGAATACTGCTTTAAAATGCACTTTGTTCGTGTTACGGGAATAAATGAGATTTATCTCATTCTCATTTCTATTCCATATCATTCTATCGAAGTAGAAAAAGTAAATGATTCGACTTTTTTCGTTTTTTGAGCATAGATGGCAACGAGCGCGCGGGCCACATGATGGTAAGTGGTCACCGCCGCCCATGGACACCTGCAACACCGGGGAGCTTGCGGGTGCGCGCCGACCTTGCAAAATCCTGTTCATAGCTCTCTTGAAGAGTCTCATGTCGTAGCGTAACGAAAATACCTCAGCTGGCAGTTCAACCTTCGGGTTCGCGGTATGAAGTGTCTTTTTGACCGCACTGTACGCAGCGACTCTATGTCAAGGAAGTGCGGATGAACCGCACGACGATAACGAGCGGTGAGATGGTAAAAACCCAAATCTGCCATCAAATTGAACTACTTTTCAAAACATTCCCCATTGTAAAGGCGGTAGAAAACGCAGATACGCAACATTTCCATGGATGCTGCGCGATTCTAACCGTTCCACAGGAGTCTTTTGTTCCATTGTACTTCTTAATCACTATCTCATTTAATTCTTTTTTTTCTAATTTGTTCCTAAAATATCCGTAATTGCAATAAGACCGCCTATGGTCTTCTGTTTTTGTAGCTATTTGTGCAAAGTAGGTGGCATATCCAAGAACGTGGCAAAAGTTTGTCATTCTTGACTAACGTTGCCATGTTGCGAATGTCCATGGACGATAGTATCCACTTATCGTCAGGTGGACCGCCGGCTAATCTGCCTGCCATCTTCTTCATATATAAAAAATGTATATAAATCCCAACGTTAAACTATTGCAAAGTGTATTAAACCGTAATAGTCAGAAATATTATTTTGTCCAGTACATAAACATCAATTCGGATAATACGTATCAATACGTATTTAATAGATGTTGCAATGGCAATAAACAACACATTACAAAATGATATAATTCAAAGGTTTTGAACACTATATCAATTGGACACTGCATAATTTATAGCCCGCACTTGTTCTCGTGCACGCTCCATATCAATGATTACTCTTTACAATTTACATTGCCCATTTCTAATTAATAATTTAACTATAAAATATGCCTTAAAATTGAAGCCATAATGTTCAGTTTAGAAACTCTGTGAAACTTGTAACTCTGTATAACATAACAAGTGGCACTTCAACACAATTGAATTTTAGAAATGCACCCGATACCCTCTTGAATATATTTTTTAACAAATGTCGCGGTAGATTATGTGAATACAAAGAGATAGAGGTTTAATATCACGGGGTGGGTCGGGGCCATATTGGTACACTTTAAAAAACGCATCCGTAAATTAAATGTAATTGTTCGCTCGTTAACCAAGCCGAGGGGGACTGCGGGCGATTGGGCTCTCTTTCTGCTTAATGTTTTATTAGTATTTACGTTAGAATTCATTAGTTACAAGATTCTTTTAATATACACAATTTAAAAAATGCTATTAAACCTTACGTTGTTTTACTGCATTATTGTTGACCATTCGTATATGTTGCTTTTATTATTATGTAATGAAATCATTACAAAAACTTTAACTCATAAATGAAATCAAATCTCATTTTATCGCATAGCCTTTTATCTCGGAAAAATAACAATAAATATTTTTCGTCGAGATTTTGTGAGTTCTCTTTTATCTATGTTCAATTTTCTAGCCCAAAATAAACGAATAACAATATTTAAACATATAACAACATCAGTAACAAAGAAATAAGTACAGAAAGAAGAAAAACAAAAACATTGTCTTAATACACAATTCTATTAGTACTTTAACAGTCATTCTATATTTGTAGCATCACTAACAATTCCTCGAATACGAACACGATATTCTGGGAAAATAAATTACATTTATAACATATTTTGCAAATAATGCACATAAAAAGTCGCATGCTAATACGATCATTGTTCAACGTCGTGATAAGCAAATACAACGACAATAGTTCCAAAAGACGTGTGAGGTCCAGTCATGGTGCCATAAGGTGTGAATGTTCACCAATTTACTGTCCATTCAATGACATGCGCATAAAAAGTAACCCTCGATTTTAGTGCGTGTTCCATTTGTGCCCACTTGACCCGCGCCTGTATAAATTATGCATGATCATCTGGCAAATACACGGAGATTGAATGCGGATGAGGGTCCCTATGTATAAGTAATCTTCCTTCGTAGTAAACTAGGCTTTACCCGCGGCTCCACCTGAGTGGACGATGACGATGGATGGCAGCGCCCAAGTCGGGAAAAAGATTTCATAATTTTTCGTAAAATTTTAAAAATACTGGTTAGACAAAAGTTGAAGACCTTTACGACCCCTATCCGACGACATATCATTTGTTTATATATTAAGATAATTATATTTAGGATTGTATTAGTTTATACCGTCGTAATTTTTTATATACTGAAAAAATATACCCATCTTTCAACTTAACCGAAATATAACTATTTTTCTGTCCATTTTCAGTTTGTTAGGAAATACAGTTTACGGTTTATCCACAAATTTCGTTATATTCCATATATACATATATAAAATATACATAGATGGATATTGGTATATAAACTTGGAAACTGATTGTTTATTTTGGATTCAGCTGATCATCCTTAAACAAAATGTAGTGAATTTTTACTACAAAATGTCAGTCGTGATATTACAGTGTGTATGATTTGTTGTAATGTGCGTGCCTACATCTACTAAAATATTGTAAGCCACTTTGTAACAAACATACTTGACGGGACTCCGAGCCTCTCTGAGTAGTTAAAAACGTTAGAAATTGACAGCTAGTTCTCTCACTCTTTCACGCTTATGGTGAATACGATACGATGTTTCGAATTATCGATCGTTTTTCTACAGTACCTACAAAAATCGTACATCTTGAGCACAGACCCGATTCACGAACATCGTTATTATTCCAATGTACGGGTGGTCAGGTGGGGTTTTTAAAATGAGAACTGCGGAGTTACAAAGTAATAGTCAGATTTATTTTATGAACTTGACTAACTTGACACTAGCACTAATTTTACTCAATACTGACAATACGGAACGCGACTTACAGAATTATGAGGGCCAACGGTACCTTCAAGACTCGATCAGAAGGACCCTCTCTGACTTGAGACGCGAGACGAAGACTTGTGACTTAAAGACTGACTACACTAGAGGTGGAAAGCTATTTTATAAGACGCTCTGCTGATGTCCATCTTAATGATATACAAACAATAGAATAGACTTAGAACATCATCATTAATACTTAATGATACTTATTAGTTAAATGTAGTTAAACACGAATAGAATCTAAGTCCATGTGAATTATAAACAATCAATTATTAGTATGAGAATAATAAACATGTTAAAATATTAGGAACATTACATTATAATACATAAATCTCCTTTTTTAACATCTACTCACGTAACGTTAGCTTTCCATTTCCGTTTTATTTTTTCAAGAAGCTTTTCTCTTCGCAAGTTTCCGCTGAGGTTTTTAGCGTCTCCCTCAAGGAAACTTCTTTAAAATAGAAAAACTTTATTGACTTGATAAAAAGAAATACTACTTAGATAAGGTACTCGGGCGTGCACATCATATAAGCAGACAAGTACAGCTTGCCTTTTGACTACTACTTATATACGCTAAATCGACGCTAACGTGGGCGAACCGCGGACGACTGTTAGTATTATTATTGCTCCTAGCATTTTTCAGTAAATTAGTGGCATCAGTTGTCACCTGTTTGACATAAAACTTTTAAAAAACATTCTATTTCCCTATCCTCTACACAATCTTTCTTATCTCACAAAGAATCTCATGTTTACCCCAAAATTGACAAAAATCAAAAAGTATTCCCTCTCTCTGTAAACACAGCTAATCTATGCAAGCTTCGTACAAAAAATATAACAAATCTGACCGACCCACATTAGGGGCTCTAATCTTGTAACAAAAAGCGTTAGATGTGATATTAGAATTGGTTAGAATTTGTTTGTAAATAGATTAGATTCTATCTAACGCAGGTGCAAAAATTTGCATAAAAATGTATGCATGTGTGTATATGTGTATATGTACTTATACAATATAAGTACGTACATTTATGTGCGGATCCCTCGAATTATACAATGAAAAAAATGTGATTTGATTAGTGTTAGCTGAAATAAAATGTTATTGAACAAGACCTACGAATGATTTTCTACGACTCGTAGCATACGTAAAGTGTAGCACGTAGCACATTAGCTACGAGCTACGAAATCCCCTGTTCGTAGAGAAAACTATTTGTTAAGTCTTAGAAACTCGTAATTCATAGAACTATTAGTTGAAAGCTCATGTACCTAATGTTATATATTATTATGTTATACCATGTTATATGCGCTCTATAAAATCCAGGGAAAAGGTAACCGTGTTAGAATCTCATGATGCAAAATGTTTTAAACTAGAGGGCATCCATCCTGGCTGTGTTGAGTTTGTATATCAATTTCTTGGGGAACGCAATAGCCCACGTTCATCTGCTATTGTTTAATTTTCTGAACGTGAAAGAATTATCAAAATTGGTCCAGTAGCTTTAAATTTACCGTTCTTCATAATACCAGTACAGATTAACGAACAGTATTTTTAGATATTTTAAGCAAGACTACTAGCATTTTATTATATTGTTGTTATAACACCTACGTCATTTTATTTAATGTGTATACGAGTACAGAGCGATAAAGGGAGATGAGCCCAACATAATAGCGCATAAAAATATACGTGGGTAGGTCGAGAATATTCATAGGTACAGTTAATTTAGCTGGAAGTACCTACTGCTACACTAGAGGCATTTAATTTTCAGGATTATGTCTGTATCGTTGGGTAGTATGTCTTTGCAAATTGTGTTTTATATAAAAACGGGTCACTTTGAACTTGTAATTTGAAATGTCTCCTGCATCTAATTATGTCTTCTTTATTTTTTCACATCGTCATCGTCGTGCGGTTCATCCGCTTTTCTCTGACATAGAGTCGCTGCGAACAGTGCGGTCAGACATAGAGTCGAACCCGAAAGTTGTGGAATGAGCTGCCAGCTGAGGATTTTTCGTTACGCTACGATATAGGCCTTTTCAATAGTGCTGTGAACAGGATACTGGAAGGTCGGCGCGCACCCGCATTTCCTGGTGTTTCAGATGTCCATGGCCGTATGTAACCACTTCCACATGGGGCCCGCACGCTCGTCTGCCATTTATTTATAAAAAAAGTCGTGAAAATAGAAAGAGATGCTCCATGATTGTTAAAGCATTGGTTTGTATCCTCTCTACGTAAATTAGTTAAACATCGTCCTCAATGCAAGTTATCCTTCCTATTCACTAAATCGAACTGGACCCGTGTGGTAAATTATGACCCAAAAACTCGCTAGCAATCGCAAGGGGAGGCCAGCGTCCGTTAGTATGACGTTATAGAATTTTATCGATAGCTTAGTTTTGGAAATAAACATGAAAAATGTTGATTTTCGAATAACATTTAAGACTCCATACATAGTACACAATAGTATGATGACTTTTCCGCAGATTTCCAACTATAACATAGAATCAATACAAGTATGAGAATACAGTACCGATGCTACAAAATTAATTATATTTAATTAGATAACTATATAGATAGGTAACTATATATTATGTAGATCTGACTACCTAGTTAGATTGATTGAATACAATATTTTCAAGAATAGATAGTACCAATATTTGAAAAACCATTAGTGCCATTTTATCGCGTGCGTCATTCCGGACGATTGTCACCAAAGATATGTATGAACAATTCGTCTTCGTTGCGAGTGACGTGCGGAATACTAAAAACGAGTGACGCTCGTTTTCAGCACACGCATACCCCTTTTTCAGTACTCTGCCATATACGAATACAAGAAATTCTAAAGCTACGACAGTAACGTGTACGTGTACCGTGATGAACACAATGGTATTAACCATATTGTGAAAAGATTGAGAGAACTTTTGAGTTTGTGAGAATCTTTTGTAGGTACATTGTATTATTTTATTTTCATTTTTAAGGTATATAACGGACATACATATATATTGAAAATAGTAACAATATTCGTATAAAGAAAAAGACTACACATGCTGTTTACAAATTTAAATAAATAAGCTATAAGCGTACAATTAATTAACGTCAGAACTTATTATATTATTATTAAAAAAAACAACTGAAGAAAAGAGAAAAAGAGAGTGCAAAAGGTTATACATATTTGAGAGAAAAAATCACGTGTAATGGCTTTCTAAGGGTATGGTATTTATTTCATTTTCCGTACAAAATGTCAAGACAGTTCTACAGAGAGGAATCGATTTTTTGGTTTCTAAATTTGATCTTTAAACGGTGCTGGCCTAGGGATGTCTGTACTCGACTCACATTCAAATCCTCGTGATTGTGATTTTGAGCTCAAATCCTCGGCCCGTATTACAGATTTTATACTTACGTACGGATTTTTAAACATTGTCACTAGCTCGGCAGCAGTGGGAGGAAAACAATGTGAGGAAATCGCATGCTCCAGAAAAATTCTGATGTTTGTATTTCCACCAATTCGCACTGAGCCCGCCTGGTGGATTACAATGATTTTCATTAAGAGACTGACACAAGTACACATTTTAAATCTTTAATGTAATCTTTGTTCTTATCTCTATACTGTACAGTGCAAAGAGCAAAATGTTAAAAAAACCGCCTCATTTCGTCACGAGTTTCATTTATAACAAGGGGCTTTTCGCAACGCGCTATTCATTAAATTCATTGGTAGAAAATTTAATTAAGAAATGGGAGATTGTCAACCGAATCACGTTTCATTCTTTTCGTGCCTCGTAACGACGACAATAACCAGCACGCCCCTATTTAACTGGCAGTTAGCGTTAATTTAGCTTTTAACTTATTCATTGTGCAAATTGCGAGAGGCGGAGAATTGTAAAATAGAAGATATTTTACCTCCAATATTACTGGTTTATACGAGTACATCTGCCCGTCTCTCCTCTGTATATATATATATGTCTATATCTTTTGTATATAGAACAAAGGTGACAGACGAGTAGACCATCTGAGGGCAAGTGGATACTGTCGCCAATGGACATACGTGATACATGCCAACATCAGACAAACGGCAATCCTTGGCATACACCTGAATGCGCGTTGGATTAGAACTCATACTGAAGTGACGATTATTGACTGTCTTTACTTCTGCCTCTTTATGCCATTCTTTAATTTGTCCCACTTTGGGTAGCTTTCGACCTTTCAGGGTAATTTCAGAACTTAAAAACTAATTAATAGAACTAAAAATTAAATAGATCCTTTTAAAAATCTATCGACTTTTCAATCTCTACACGAGAATCTAACTTATCAACCAACAACACTTAAGATTTAAAGCCTTTTTCGTATAAAAAATCTAAAAGCTTCACAGTCTATTAAACTGTTTCATTAATGTACGTTCATGTCATTCAAATTAGAAAACAATAATTTCAGAGAGATTTTTTTTTGCACTCAGGAAAACTATACTGACCTTTGGCCGTCGATTGTGCTATTTTGCATAAGAGAGCCCATTGGGTCAAGCCGTTCTTGACTAGTCAACTTAAATATTAAGTTCACTGACCCACAACTAAATTTATCATAACCTAAATTGCCTTTTGCATATAATATTTCACCAAAATCATTGTATATATAATTAATAGAAATAGAAACTGTAACAGCGCGAAATTCCTTTATGCGGCCAGACCGATAAGTGCGCTACAATACACCATTCACTTGTTATCGACGGCAAGTTGAATGGCTATTGTCGTCGGCGGTTGAACCACTTCGAACCTCGTCATGTAATATGTATCTGTAGATATGTGTCACACACATGCGCAGATACTTCAGCACATGTAAACTAATACATGTATGAGAATATTGTATGTACCTACATCAAATACCTACTCTTTACATAAATACAGAATATCATGTTTTCATATTATTAACTTATTTTTTCAAGAAGCTATTTAGAATCGATAATTTATTTGTCGTATTTTTTTTAAGAAAACTGACCATTTTTCATACAAAAACGTACACGTTTTATGAAGTCGATTTTTTTTCTTAGACCGTATTTTCGTGTGGATGTTACAAACCAGAATTATTTTTCGTTAACATAACCTCACCGTGGCGGGGACAGAACCTGTTGTGAGCTCTTATTGCGAGTCATTTTACCCCAAGAACTGCACTGTCGTGCATTGCACGCATATGAGCATAATCCATATGAGCGTATTACGGATGATCTTCGTAGATATCCATTCTACTTACCCACTGTTTTAAACTATCAACTACTCGTACTTAAATGAAACTAAAATTGTTCAAATAATAGTATACCGTTAAGTGTTACCGTTACGAAACAAAAGAAGGAATTTAGATGATTTTCATCAATTCATAATACGTCATCTGATATACAAATAGCCATGAGCAAAATGTCTAATTTTCTCCTGAATAAGAAATGTACAGGACAGTAATCTCTCATAATAATTCTGAGTGTCCTTAACCTCAGCTGAGCGTGTCTGAGTCATGTACATAATTAATATTAAAGACACTGTTTGAGCAGATGTTGTCTTGCATTGTGTTGACCTCACTTGACTCAGCTACCGGTTCCGACAGCTGACCGATTGGACACAGTTAAACTGCATTAATTACATAGTATATTAGCTTTATGTAATCTATTTACATATGATACAAGTTGAAACGCAGCTGCGATTTAACGTACTCGTAATACTCAAACTTAAAAATTATTGCTAACATCATATCAAAGACATATTATTTGTCTTACTTGCTTAATTGCACCAAATATAACCCAGCTCTTGTAGTATCCACTGCTGGACATGGGCTTCCTCATCCACATTGTCTTGGGCATGAGGCATAGATAGATACACTTTATTGTACACCAAAAACACACAGAAGCACTAGTTATTAGGAGTACAACCTGGAAGAAATCGCTTTAGCGATAAGTCATCGTTAAAGCGATTTCTTCCAAGCAACCTTTGGGTGGTAGTCCAGCTGGTTGGTGACTCCACTCTAAAGGTGGTAGAGATTTGGTGTAAAGCGTCAAAATTCCTCAAAATCAGAGACGATTCCTGACTATGACCTCACCGTCGTAATGAAAATATCGAAACCTCGAATTTCATCAGACCAAAACTCATAGTCAGCAAGGCCATCTATTTACCACGTAATTGAACTATTTATGTAAATGAACTAAATTCGACCGATATGATATCAGATATACGATATGTAATATGTATACTTAGTACGAATATTTACATATCGCAGATATATAGATAATCGTAGCGCTTACTGATTTTTGATCAAGAAAATTTGAATCAAGTTTGATTGTCGACCGAATATCTGAGTATTTTACTTTAGTTTTACTTTACATCAAATAGCGAGCATCCAAAAGTGTACCATAGATATAATCCCATCGAGAACGGATTAATTGAGCCGGGAGATGCGCGATAACTCGAATGTAGGTTATAAGATTTTTTGATCAAGTATTTTTTATAGTATTTCAAACGTAGCGAATTTATTGTGTAAATGCTTTTGGCCTCGTGATTAGATAGTGCAAGAAGGTGACATTCATCCAGTTCCACCCTACCCCACCTCATCCCTGAGGTGGATTAAGGACGCGTTTGATAAAATGATACCAGGATGAATTTGATACCAGGTAGACTGCTCGCTCGCAATCAAACGAACAGCTACTTAAGGAAAGATATGATGTTTCGATTCAATGGTTAATTAATAGAACGTAAGTATAATAATATTTCCACAAATTTAATCATCATTTCAATCAATTTGAAATGAACTCCAACTTTTTATACAATTTGATTGATTGAACTGTCGTTGAAATGTGTCACCTTTCATTCCAGTGCCGGTGCCGGAAAGACGTTCATGTCAAAAATTGCGGCCACCAATAAATCTAGGCCGCAATTTATTAATCATGCACTATCAATGTAATAATTTTGGAGTAAGTATTAGTAACATCTTGAATGTACTTATCTATCTTCTTATATATATGTATAAAAATGGATGTTAGTATATCTGATGTTTAATAGACTTCGACACCGGTCAATGATCTTCGCTCAAACGACCGATCACCATAAAAGTTGGGCACATATATGTAATTTTTTCATGGAAGTTTTGATGCTATCGACTTTTTTGTAACTCGCCACTAGATGGCGCTGCAGCACATCAACTTCTATACCGTTCAACCGATTGCCATGAAAATTGATTTAAATAGGTATTTGAGCAGGGAGAATATTTTCGAGCTATCGACTTTGTTATAACTCGCCACTAGATGGCGTTGCAGTACATAAATTTCTATGGCAGGCTAACGTCTGCGAGATTTTGCTAATATATTATAAAACTATAAGGCATTATTTACAAAGACACGTCTGTATTCGCTCGTGATTGAAGACTATTAATCGTGGAAAGAGAGAGAATGATATATTCAATTTGATTGAACTCTATTAAGTCGATGAGTTAGAACCAGCTTTACGTTTTTAATTTAGTTTTCAGTGGCAAGAACTCATAATATAAAATTTAAAGAAAACTTTCTCAACTCACGCAAAACTGTAATAAAAAAGAAAACTGCCGAATAGTTAAGGTTTTCAATTTTTACTTCAAACTTTTCTTCTTGTGGCCTTCTCTTTTTGATATAGAGATAACTAGATAGAAGTAGCACTAGTGGAACATGAATTATAGAAATTGAAAACACCGTCTCCCGTAATAGAATACTGATATCCAAAAATAGATAAAACGTTACACACAACAGCTAAATGAAGAGATGAAAATGTAAGAAAAGTACAAAATCAAAGGAAATAAAATAATACAAACAACAAATATGAATCTGTATGTTGAATACACAATGGTCTCCGGATCAGCGTAAGCTATAGATAATATGACTGTATGTTCCCCATACACCCATCTGTGTATTATATGAACGCTGATTTTCAGTGGAACCTGACGCAAGCATTTTGAATTTGAAATCTATTTGTTCTGTGTTATATCCTATTTCATAATACTTTTTTGTGTTCTAAATTAACCTATATGTGTCCAGATGGCTAGGTTACCTAAGGCTATCTTGACTATCTTACTAAAACATTAGTCAGCTAAAAGGTTAACCTACTAACCCTCATTACTTATATGGATTTACTTATGTTACTAATACTAATGTACTTCAAAGTAATAAAATTGGCATTTAGGGTTCCGTACATACTAAAAAAGTTAAAGTGTACTATATCAATGGATAACCAATTAGCCCAGTTGATAGTTCTACTACCTGCTGTGCAATAAGTCCCGGATTCGCTTCCCGGTCGGACAACCATTTGTTGAAAGACTGGTGTTTGTTCGGATCTGGGTTTTGTACGTGTTGAGTTCATCTTTGTATGTGTCTACGGACATACGACACAGGGAATCCTGGTGTGGGCAATGGCCCATTCATTCAATGGAATGTGGCGTTATTATATTTATTCTGGGAGTGAGTGAGATATGCCAGAACCCATTTCTCATGCCATCAGCTCCTGTTCCATTAAGTAGAGAATATAAAGGGAAAAATAATCTAATAAGAGTTGGGATAAGGACTAAAGAGTAATGATAGTTATTATTCGTTTTCCCAAGGAGGGTTGGGCAAAACTCCTCGTCCCATTATACTTCTTATTAATTCCCATCCTTTCCAACTCCACTCCTTAATATCGAAAGGTAGACGGCGCATCCGGGAGCGTGCCAATGTTTGTCATTGTCGACTGATGTTGGCATGTATCGCGGATGTCCATGAATGACGATATCTCTTTACTTACTACCAAGTGGACTGTTTGCCATTCTCTTTCCATAAAAAAGTGTAACTCATCACAGCCCTATATTCATACAATTATATAATTATTGTCAGTATCTTCAAACCTTTCAACATCTATAAATATCTTATACAATGTAATGTGTAATTATTATATGTAATGAAATACTCACACTAGGTGTATTAGCTAAATATAATGTTGTCGGTCAAGTGGGAGCTCTGCGTATTATTAGATTAAGGGCTTACGTGGACACGGGCGTACGTGGGTCCCGGGATTTAGTGATGGACACTCGGCGCTTTGATAACACGGGGAAGGCTGAAATAGAGTACTTATCGGAGTTCCTGCTCATCTCTATAAGAAGACGAGGTTATTGTTTTAGGATTAACAACCTTGTGCCGCATTAGTCAAAATGAAGGATCATACGAAGGGTACGAGGGGGTTATTTACTACGGGTTAAGTAGGTACGCACAATAATACAGGATGTTAATTTAAGAGGAGATAGCACTCCGATTTTCTAATGTTAATGAACACGAATATAAATAGGCTAAAATGATAGTCGTTTAGCGATATCTAGACAATTACAATGAATCTCATAATAATTACTCAAATTACCAAAAATAAGATTTATTTGTAGTCTTTGTACACTCGGCAGCAGGTCAATCTATACACATTAAACCTGAAGTTTAAAACTATGAGTTCGGCGCACGATTATTAATTGTGGCGTACGATAGCGATGAAACGTTGCTATTTCAAAAAAAGAAAGTCCGTTTATTGAGATTTGTAATTAGCAAAAATGAAGTTTAAACAGGTACCTAAACGTATAAGTAAGGAGACTAACTACTCAAACTCAAGTGTTTTAACCCTAGTTTGGAAGATACTTGGAAGTTTGGAAGAGGAAGATATTGAGTTTTTGCAAAAAATATAGGAGAATATATACAGAATAAATATAGGGAAATTTCATTATAGGGGAATACATGTGACATACTGGTATTGTACATATTATAGCCATTGGCACTTTAATGCGCAAGTAATGTGTACAACTGAATGGTTTAAGTGCGTTGACGCATACTAACTTAATAAGAGATAGCAATAATATAGCAATAAAAATAAATATATCATTTATTAGTATAATTTGCCTATTATATTTTATTGATTATTTTGCTGAGGTAACTCACGAGTATGTGTTCTGACACTACTTACGCCTACAGAGTTCCTATACAATTATGTTACTAATGGGGATGTTATTGGTGTCTGTCCTACATATTATTATAGAACTTAAGCATGTATTTAGAAATATTGATTTAGTCCTAATGTGATAGTCTACATCTGATAGTAAAGCTGAGAATCATCTACATCTGAGAGTTTGTAACCCCTGAATGTCACAGGGTTACAAACCCCTGTTTGTAAGTCATTGTCAAACTGATAGTGACATTTTTTTGCATCGAATTTTGAAACAGCCTTTACAATATATCAACCTTAATTTCTATGTGAACGCGTTGCTGACCTTTGAGCCTTCACTGGAGGGTTGAAATGATCGTTTAAAAACAACATCCTCCATATTTGACTGCACCGTTCGATGGAGAAATTATTTAAGAAAGTAACAAGCGTTCGGCCTCAATGGCCCTGTAACCAAAAGATATTTCTTTTTATTAAATAGGTGCTCGAGGACACGAGGCAAACTATCTAATAAGTTGCTCACCACTTCCTATAATATTTTCAGCCCTCTGAGATTACGGATTTCTGAATAACCTCTTTTGCTATCTGTAATTAAAATACAGGGAAGGGGAACATTTTATCCTCACAACCAAATCATTAGGTATCGTCCGGTGCTGCGGTTGTCGGTAACGACTCAATTATCGGTAACGTTGCCACTGCATTCTAGTACGTCATGCATTCCACCCTTTTGGCAATTTAATTAAGTCAAAATGTTATAAGATTCATTTTCTGTAATCATTTAATTTTATTGGTGTGCAACACTAATCGTCCTCTTTTTATTCCAATAGTCAATAACTTGTTGTTTATACGATTAATTTTAATATACATAATTGCCAAAAAACACAATTTCACGCGTGTGTATCAGTCATAGACAAACCGTACAAGTACTAAATAAAAATAATTAAATTTTTTATTATTTCCAGAGTGAGCGTGCCCGGTTACGCGGGCAGTTTGTCCGCCTCCTTGCCTGGAGGCGGGGGAGCGGCGTGGGAACGGTTAGGGTCAGAGTTGGTGCTGTCTGGGTTGGTGGCTGCGGCGTACTTCGCAGCCATGGAGAGGAGGTGGACGGGCGCTGCGCCTGCGCTGCTGGGGGCTGCATACTGTGCTGCTAGTTTTGTTTCTGTAAGTAATTGACTAGAGAATTTGTATATTGAAGACACACAAACAAACGAATTTTATCTACTACTTGTCTAAGGATTACGAGTAGGTATAATAACCGGTTACTTGTCACTTTTCTATTTGGAGACATATTCTGAATGGTTATGAAGCTGATCAAGATTTCATTCATAGAAAATTTTAATAATCAGATTACAAAGGTTTACTTCTCATAAATACTAACTTTCTTCCTTCGTTTTGTCACTTTAATGGTGTGATGACTTTAAGAATGAAAACATTATAATTGTAAAATAAAATAATCTAAATTGTGTAATAATTATAGTTTAATTAGTGCTGACAAAATAAAACAAGTTAGATTATATTTACGTGCAAAGGCTAAACAAAAGGCTAGATAAATGTCATCCCGGACGAGAATAACACTACGCTAAAAGACAAAAAAATCAAGTCCGACAGAGAAATACGTCTCAAAAATGTGCATTGAATGGGATAGACCATTATAAATCTACGAATCGTCCGACTGATTTCAATGGACGTCCGGAGGTCCTGTCTTTGTCCCGATTCATACCTATCTACAATACGCAGACATATCTATCTATAATGTTTGTATAGACATGTACGCTACCTGCCTTTTGTGTGATGGGCCTTTAAACGACAGCTGCCCGTTTTTTGTATCCCATCTGTCCCGATCTGAGGATACAAGAGATTGCAATAAGTATTATCGGTTCCTTTATAATCACTTTGTTGCGTGTTGCGTGTTTCTTTTGTTGTCGATCTGATTTGCAACCTTGGGACATGTGTGTATACCTTGTGATGAGTGTATGTATTACAAATACGAAGTCACAAGTATGTGAGAGCATCTGCATAGCAATGATAATTTTGTAATTTTGACAGCGTTTGCAATAAATATGTCGCAGCATAAGGCAGTGACGTTAGTTTTACGAGAGTTATTTGCAAAATGTCAGATTTAAATTTATTTTGTAGCAAAATTTTGCAAATAAATTATGTGACAAAGAATTTACATTGTAATTTTACTATTTTTGTATTTCATGTCACATATCAAACAATAAAATATGTATTATTAATCTTAGTTATGAGACTAGCTAAGCAGTGGTGGCAGTTTGCTTCTAGGAGACAGACAGGTTGCTTCTACGAGGTTTTCTAACCGACTATATCTACAATGTCAGGAGAAATAAAAACATTGTCGATCACTCGTTGCACGTTAGTGTAGGTTTTATGTATATAAGTACGTAGACTACATAGTAGTGAAATGGTCAGTTTTGCTTATCTGCTTATATGAGATAATATACGCCACGCCACTGCCTTATGAAAAACTTCATCCAGGTGTGCACTAGTGGAACATGAGGTTATGCACTTACTTATGGACATTTCATATGGACCTTCATTGTATTTGAGTTCATTATATCGCACTTATCTACTTTGATTTACTTTATTCTATGTCTACTTCGCGGCTTTGCCCGCGTTAATTCTATAACCGCGGTTATAAATATGGTTATTTCTAAATCAATTTGTTAATGACCCTACATATAAGACTTCATTATACGTTGCTTCAATATCACACCATCATCCAGTAATCTAGTGAACGGAGCCTCGATTCTCCTGTACGTCATTTTCAAAACTAATGGATCGATTTGATAAAAGGTACCTACCATATAATCTTCCAAGATAAATCTATAGAGCAGTGAAAATTCGAAATTAATTCGACTCCATAAATATAATCGAGATAATAAAAAATACAAGTCTTCGTATACATTATTTTGTATAAAATACAAGCATTACTTTCATTTTTCGATTCGCATTGGACTAATAAAATTATAGTGAACGGGTACGATTGAAGCGCCCATATCATGGTGTAACGAGACCAAATGTGACACAACAACAAAGGGCGAATTTCGTACTGAAACAAAAATCACATTCAGATTGTGGTGTAAACAGCGAATTTACTTGCATACACATATTGCAGACGTTCGTTTATAACTTTCGAAAATTGTTGCGGTTGAGGTTTTTCACAACAGAGAGAATTGTATATAATTTTAAAAATAGTTTTTATGTTTCAGTGTAAAAATATACAAATGCACACTTATTTGTATAAAAGCTTTATTGTACAAAATGCTGTTTTTTGATCTTAAACAATTAATTGATATTAATCCTTAATTTCAAAATTCTTGAATTTAATGAAATAAATAATAGCGAATATAATAATTGAGTTTAAAAATTACATTAAATTATATATCAGAATCATCTAAATTGTTCTGTTAAGAGCTTCCACGCACTAGCAACTTTTAATCGCGGCGATTAAATAGTTTAGTTTAATTAGCCTTAACTATAAAATCAGGTGCACATTGGAATTTTTTAGTTAAGGTAAATGCAAATACTTATGGCAACGTTGTCATAAGAAATAGTGTCTTTACGCGTGATTAAAAAGTTGCTTGTAAATCGTTGCCAGTGAATATAAAGACTCTCTGAATTATAAAGACAATTTGTTGAGACTAATGTAGTATCATTTTAAACTAAATTGTTGACATCAATTAAAACAAAACTTAAGAGTTTTGTATTTTTACATAATTCACATGAGCCTACTGCTCATTGTACTGAATCGATTTCAGCTTATAAGGTCCCACTGCGGAGCACAGGCCTAGTAGTCCCCCTTGTGGGGGGAGAGTGCACGCTGCTGCATTCCCACGGCCGCTGGACGCACTCAACTGGCCTTGTTACCCCTCTCACACAGAACCTTGAAATGTACTGCATTTCCTACTTAATCGTATTTCCCCAATGCCAGAGAGGAGTGAGATATGCCAGAGCGCATTCTCATCCCATCCTATCCCTCCCCATTTTCCCAATCCATTCCTTAATCTGCAAAGGTAGGCAGCACATCCGGGGGCGCGCCAACGTTTGTCATTCTGGACTGATGATTGCATGTATCGCGGATGTCTATGGATTACAGTATCCACTTACTATTTAGGTGGACTGTATGCTCATCTGCGACCTTTTTTCTATAAAAAAAAGTTAATCGCTAGGGGTTTCGAATCGTAATCCACCACGCGAGCCCAGTGCGAATTGGTGGATATAACATATGTTCCAATTTTTATTTTTTAGTTTTTAAGCACGCGGTATCCAGCACATTTTTATCACCTTTATCACCGTGCTAATGAGTTTTTAAAATCCGCAGTTAAGTAAAAGATTTGAACTCATGATCTCACCAATGAGAGTCAAGAATAGATATACCCCTAAGCTATCGTCACACTACATTATACTGAATAATTACATTGGATTCTTTCAACTCAATGGGATACTGTTTCATAACGCTATCCTGCTTCCGCTTGCGAATTAAAAGTGAAAAAAAAACTACAAAAATCCGCTAGCAGATCCGACAGACACTATAATATCATAGGCTTTATTCCCTTGAGTTTAGGATTTCAATTGCAATCGCCGTACTTTTGTTTTTGTGGAAAAACTAAAATATTTGCAAGTATAAACATTCAGAGTGCTTGTTAAAAGTTTAAAACTGGCGCAGTTTTTATTAATTTATGATATCACTTTCTTTCATTAACTTTTACGTAAAACAATGTCTCTACAAAAAAGTATGTAAAACTAGCGTTTGTCCATGGCTTCGCTCGTTTGGAATCAAATTAAAACAATGCGCACAGGATTCTGCAAGGTTGATTGACAGCGCACCCTTAAGCCCCTGGTGTTGCATTTGTCCATGGGCGGCGGTAACCACTTACCACCATGTGGCCCACCCGCTCATCTGACATATTCTATAAAAAAAACATGTCCGATGTGCCTACATTATAATATCTGTCCGTTATTTTCAAAACTACGGGATCGATTTTGAAAATAAATATTTTTATTTTTACATAGCAGTGAAAACCACAACAAAAGCGGCCCGATAAATACCGAGATTAGCACGGACAGTCAGACAGACGATGATGATTATATATGTATGTATAAGTATAAGCAATATAAAAATAATGCTCTCTAATGATGCACTTTTCATCACACTACACTGTACATATGCAACACAAAGTATATAAAGATTAAACCGTATAAAACATGGTATTAAACTAAGAACATATGACAACATATTTGAACTACTGACATAATAAAACTAAACAAACTAAATAATTAAAATTGATAGCTTACAAGCTATCAATTAGATAGCTTGTAAGCTATCAATTAGATAGCTTAGATAGCTTACAACTACAACTAACATGGAACAAGAACAACACCGTCATTTTATAAAGATTATGTCTGCAATTTTTTAAGTTTTCTATTCGTCTATTTTTTCAACATACATCAATAGGCATATATATGTTGTATACTATATAAGTGTAGATATATGGTTGCCTGTTCTTTATGTTACACACATTATCTAAGTTTAGGTAACTTTTAAGTAAAATTATAAGATTTCCAATTTAAAACACGTTTTTGTAGGTCAAAGAAATGAGATCGTATACATATACATTACTAAATTTATCACCAAATTTCGCTTCAACTTCGGCCATTCAAACTTTTTTTTACAGAACACTGCGTTACTTTGTGACAAAGGACGATTTAATTAGATCACCTTATTTATGTATTCCTTCAGACGGGAGTTATCGATCTAAAAGCTCAGATGTGCGATTTATTCACACTCGTATTGTTCCGTGTCTAAAAGTTACTTTTAGTGCTCAAGCTCATCTAGGTTTTAATGCCTACCATCTAATTCTACTAGCACTGCATTTACATAACTGATAAAATCTATATGGGTCTGTCTGTACCTATATATTTACGCTTCAATAATAATTAATAACCTTAACATAACTTTGTTTACCATTTGCCATAATTCTACAATTGAATCATTTCTTTCCAAATAATGACTTACTGTTTGACGTTCCATAGATTGTATTACTGTTTACATTATTTAAACATGTATATTCTGAATAATAGTTACATTGTCTGAAATTACGTATAATGATCTAAACAGTTTTAAACATTGATTTCATGAAGGTTTGTATTTAAACGAACAGCAAAAATACTAAATGAGCAATAAATCACAATCAATAAAACAAATTATTTTTGAATATTTGAGATAAAAAATGTTAAATTACTAGTAATGTCATCACAATCCTTAATCGGGAAAGGTAGGCAGTGCATCCGGGGCGTGCCGACATTTGTCATTCTGGACTGATGTTAGCATGGATCGCGGATATCTACGGATAACAGTATCCTCTTACCATCAGGTGGACTATATGCTCGTCTACCTTTTTCTATTAAAAAATAAATGAAACCAAAGTCGACAGACTCTTATTTCTTTATAGTCACTGGAGAACGTAAACTTAACCCACCTTTCAATTTGCTACCATCGATTTGCTGACCGTTCAGTATTTCCTGTTGCCCATTTAATTATTTATCTTTCATTAAGGTGATGACATTTTTTCAGATGCCATCATTAAATCCAGCACGGTCTCTCGGCCCGTCTTTCGTCCTGTCACGATGGGAGAGCCACTGGGTCAGCTGGGTGGGCGGTTTGGGCGGCGGTATAGCTTGCGCCTTACTCCACGAGTGGGGCACTCGACGACCACGAGCTAACTCCAATTCACGAGCCTCGTCTCCCAGGGATCTAGACGAGCTGGACAAGCCCGCGTTCCCCTCCCACCATCACTACAGACATGCGCCTACGTATTGCGCTGCGGCTGCGCCTAAGCCCGAGACTTCGGAGCCTTTGTACTCGGGAACCAAGTCGCTGTACTGCAGATCGCCGCCGCCAACGAGGCACGCGTTGCATCGGTGAGTCCCGGGATTGATTCCCGGTCGGACATTCGATTGTAGAAACATTTGTTTGGGTCTGGATGGGTGTTCGTTTTTGTATTGTTTTGGTCCAGGCCCATGACACAAGGAATCCTAGTGTGGGCCATTGAGTGTGACGATATTTATTTTCTTATATTAGAGAAGCAAATGAATAACGAAATAATCAACAATACTACACGAAGACGACGTAGCGAGCAAAGTTTTCGTTCGTGAACTTCCTCGAATTTCTAAACACTCAAGACCATATCGACTAGATACCTACTATTCTTCTAATCCAAAGCAACCCATCATATAGTCTAAAAATTCGAATGGATATCCATCCTTCAAACAGTCTTCAAATCAAATTATAATTTCCAGGTCTCAATCAGTGTACAGTAAAGGCAGCTCGGCGACTGGCGGTGGGACAGCGAGCAGCGTCACCGGCGGCGGTGGCCCACTGGTCTCGGCCCAGTCGCTGCTGCTCCGGCCACCGACGCACACGCATACACTCACTCACAACCAGAACACGCACAATGCGCAGCGAGAACCTGCGTATGGGACTGCGAATGGCATCAGACCTGGGCCCGCTGGTAGTAACCACTAACCATCACTCCCCGTCAGCAGTACCTACCGCCTTGACTGGCGGCGTTTGTCTCCTCGTTTTAACTCAGCTATTATTTTTCTGACCGCTAACGTACACTAATATACTCTCAGACATAACTTGCTGCGAGAGTCAACGTTCTCGGGAAAGCTGGATCTGCGTGTGACTTACTTTCCCATTAGTATCGACTTACATGGTGGTGTTCGTCTACTTGTCTCGGCCGAGTCTTACCACAACTTACCACGCGGTGGTAAGTTTATTAAGACTGCCTGCTTGTCTGCCACCTTCTTTCCATAAATAAACGTAGGCTTGCGTACGGAAATGCGAATAGCGTCAGACATAGTTACCTAAGGTCTAAATTGATATAGCTGACGGTGTTGCTCTGCTCGTTCCGGCCCACTTACTACTGTTATTACTTCTAAAAGACTTAAAAACATAACCTTTACCTTGTAGTGCGGTTAGCAATAAAATCCTACATCTTCATGCAAATTTGTGTACGTCCCCAGGTGCAGCAGTGCCCGAGCGGCGCGAGTCCGTGTACAGCGCGAGCGCGCGCCGCGGGCCGCTGTCCTCGGAGGACAGCGCGTACGGCAGCTACACGCGCACATACCGCCCCCCGCACCCGCACCACAATCCCCACACCCCGCACCCTCCCCACCACACCACACCGCCAGAACATTACTAGCGACGACCCTCGCAGCACAATATTGCGCTGCTCTTTGACGTTTAAACTGTAATTGTGGTTTTGAAAAAGTGAAAGGATAATTCACCTGCCGAACCCCCGCTCCACACCATCAACTAGCGACGACCCTCACAGCACAATGTTGCGCTACTTTTTCACGTATAAAGTGTCTGTGATTGTGACTAGGAAAAGTGAACGGGTAATTTGTGAGTGTACCTAATAATAATAATAATGGATAATAAACACAATAAACGTGGTCTATTCCTCATGAAAGAAGACGCGGACTTATTAAGACACTTAGACGGACTTAGGAGACAGGAATTATTAATTGTTGCCGTTCTAATACAATTTGTCGAAAACAAAAGCAAATCGATAAAATATTTCAACTTTATCTTTAAACACAGGACAAACATTCACTCTCGATGAATCAAATTATGGATATGTAAATAATTATCACCTCACTATTTAATTTAAGGCCGTGTCAGTTACCTTAGGCCGCCATCTTTCTTTACATTTTGGACAAATTGAATTGGAATGGAATGTAGGTAGTCTTATATTGGAATGTAGTCTTATATTGGAATATAGTAGGATATTCTAATCCTACTATAATTAGGTAGTTTTATTATAAAAAGTTATAAAATATTAATACAAAATGTGAATAAAACCATTTGTTACGTAATAAAATGTATACATACTAGTAAATGGTACTCGTTTAATTTTAACATCCGGCTCGAAGGACCACAATACATGGTCAGTCACAAGAACCAAATATTAGGAACGCATTAAGATACTAAATATATGATTTATTATAGTCATTGAAGAGTTCGAATAAATAATAATATAATCTTTTCTATATTATGAAGTTTATTTAATAGACAGCTCCGTGGCGCCAACCGTACATACAATTTTGAATAAACATATTCTTTCAGCTAGAGCAACGAATATCAACGTTATAGTCACAATAATAACTCATTTACGACCGCAAAAAGCTTTGCAAGCATAAGAACACTCGAACGGTTAATGCTATAGTACGCTGTTATTGCAATCTATGCCGTATGTTTAATTCTAATAATTCTGTTAAAATCTAAAAATCCAATCCAATTTCTTCAAAATGTAAACAAACACGGCGGCTTAATTGGCACGGTCATAAATTAAAGAAATGCCCCAACATTTAGATTTAAATCTAGGGCAAACCTGCACTCTCGATGAATCAAATTATGGATATGAAAACAATTATCACCGCACTATTTAATTTAAAGCCGTGTCAATTACCTTAGGCCGCCATGTTTGTTTACATTTTGGAGAAATTGGATTGGAATGAAATATACGTTAAATTCTACTTTTTTATTAAAAATTGAGTATGTACCTACCTAAAATGTCTTCAACAGTGTTATATATTAGATTTAACTATTTAATAATAATCACGAGACCATTTCATTGTCATTATATTCAACATGTGTTATACAAAGTATATTCTAAAACTGTGTACATTTAGTGAAGTATTACATGTTAAAAGACTTACTAGATTAAGTTTAATAAATATTTACTATGTAAATATGCAACGCGAGTACTTCCCTTTTTTATTTTTAATATAATTCTCGATTGCTAGCTTACAGTTGTATTCATAAATTAATATTTAACATCTAGAATAATAATAATAATAATAATAATTGGACGCAAACTAAGGAATGTCTTTTATATTACTATCTGCGGAATAGAAGTGGGAAGTTTGTTTACATATGAGTATCATAAAAGCGATTATGACTTCTATTTTATCAACTCCAAATAAATTGAATACCTTTTCTACATCGGTTCTTTCAGAATTTTTGTTAACATTTGTTGAGCAACATTTATGGATATTGCAACAACATAATTAAATTGATAATCTAATTGATGAAGTTGATTTCTGTGTTGAGTGTGAACTTTTCGTCTTTGGGGGACCTCCGGTAATTAGGATCCCCCCTCCTTAGTCTAATCAAATCCTGGATACGAACGAAAACTAAATTCTCGATACCCACCTTTCCTTCTCCTCCTAAAGTTCTCTATAGATGATAAATAAACAACAGTAGCCACAACAAAATCGCAAACTAACAAACAAACATACAGGTGATGTCCTTTATTTATGTAGAGATCTGTAAATAAAATGTTCTACTTTTGGCGTAAAATGAGATAATATTTTCTTGTATAACAACTAAAGGCAAAACTATCGAAATTATTTAAATATTATAATGTAGGTATAAACCTAGAAGTAATAATTTGTTTTATTTTAGAAATAAATAGGTAAGCATTTTAAAAATATAACGTTTATTCGGAATGGTCACCATTTGCTTTTATACAACCTTCCCGTTTTCGATTGAAACCCGCACCCTTTCCGTGGGAAAATTGGCTACTGCCACACTTATGGAATGTTTTAGGGATTCAATATTATCATGCCGTGTATAGCATGCCATGCTCTCTAAAACAGTCCATAAATCATAATCGAGCGGATTAAGATCGGGACTAGATGACGGCCAGTCTTCAACTCTAATGAAGTTGGAATTAGAGCCATGCCTGTGTAGAGCGAGCCTTATGACCTGGTGGCGAGTCTTAATGAAAGGACCATTCTTGGTTGTGGAACAGGCTGTTGTTAAGAGGCTGTTCTTCTCAAGAATCGCATCTTGATACACTTGAGCCTAAGTTTTAATAATATGCATTTTTCAAAAAAATATGGTTCAGTCACTTCTTGACAGCTATTACCCCACCAAACCATCACTGAATGGCCACGTTGTACCCTATTGAATAATTGATCAGCTTCTCTAGAGTTATGAGCATAAACTCAATAACTCCGTATGCTAAAATGCTCCTCAATGGTAAACATTTTGTCGTCCATAAATAAGATTGGTCTGTGAGCCTCCCTTTGCGTACCGCCGAAGAAGTTTTGATTTGTCACCGCATTTTCCTTTAAATTATCAGTTAAGAAATGACCAGTACGTCTTAAAAGCAGCGCTCCTAAATCATCTTTCAAAATACATGACATGGTTCTGGGTGCTATATTCATCTCTCTGGACAACATCTTTTGCTTCCAGACGGGATTTCTGCGGATTCTCTCATTCACAGCTTTAATAGTCTGTTTAGTACGAATAGTGCGTGAACTGCGAAATCCTTTACTGTCACACTGTCCGACGACGTTTCAATGTACCTACCCATTGGTATTGTGTACCAGGCTATTCTTCGGTACACAAACATTCAGCGAATACCAAGCGGATAGTTTTAAAAATTGCATTTGGCTGCATGCCTACTTTGTGTAATGCATGTTTGCGTTATCAACCCCTCCATTTTAATGTTAGTACAATATTTAATAATCATTAGCGGCTATATGAGAAAAAATATTTCCCATTCCAATTTCATAATATGGCCCGGACCCATCGAGACCGATGATTCTGCCATATTTCTTTTTCACACGAGAATGACAGATTCTTAATTCAAATGTTTTTTTTCTTTGTTGTAAGGGTATTTATGGCCAGACTACATACTTGTTGGCATTTCAAAGCGAATACATTTCAAGTACAATTTTAGCCATGTAAGACCTTAAGAGCAGATAAATAGCCAATTTTAACTAAGTTCCGATCATTTTTGGGACTTTATGTATTTTGTATTTAGTATGAATAAACACAGCTTATTATCAACATATCCAATAAGCGGCTAGGTGGTGCCAACGGCAAATTCGTTGTAGAATAAACCCCTGTTCTTTCCGTTAGAGCAACAACGAATATGTACATTAAAGTCACAGTAATAACTAATAATAACTCATTTATGAACGCAAAAAGTTTGTGTTTGTGCGAACGTTCAGTTGGATAATGCAATTAATATTTTCGGCCTTTAACTAAGGATTCGGACTTCGTTAGAAATATTATTAGATTATTAGATTTTATTTGACCGTGAATCATCTAGGTATTTTATCTGGGCCTTAGTTCCTGTTGCTTTCTGAAATTTGAACAGACTGTCCTGTTTTCAAAACTGTATTATGTTATTGTAATATCAGTATTAAAATGTAGCTAAGACGATTATAATTATAGGTAATGTAATTTAAGATATAAAATAAATCATTTCAAAAAAGGCATGCAATACTGTGTACAAAATGAATTGCCATAAAAATAATAATGTCACCTATAAATATATTATCTGATAAATTTATGTGGAGACCAACATATACTTCAAAAAAATGTAAATAAAAGTATATACATAGAATTTAAAATTGTTTACAACGAATCAATTTGAAACTGTAGTTAAACCAGAACAATTGTTGTAGCAATTAGCTATATTCGGAATGTTTATATTAAGGACTGAATTCGGAATGTTTAAAAAAAACTAGCAAGAACTATATATATGTATACTGGATATTCGATGTACCAGTGAGGTGCAAAAGTTTCTGGCCTGACATATTTATAGATGTCTAAAAAAACAAATTTTACGTCATTGTAATTGTCATATATCCTGCTAATTCGTGTATAGTTTTTAGATTTCAACCCTCGTTAGTTTCATTCAACAGGAAGTATCATATGAATAAAGTTAGTGCAAGGTGGGTGCCAAAACTTCTTTCAAATGTGCAGGGAAGTGAACGAGTAGCGTGCTCTAAGAAACTTTTGGAGGCCTTACAGAGAAACGGAAACAATTTTTTGGGGTCAGTTGTTACTGGGGATGAACCTATGATTCTTTACTTGAACCCTTTCCAAAAGGGAGTCAATGGAGTGGCGTCGTTCTGGTGAAGCACCGCCTAGAAAGAAAGGTAACACAGTCCACCAAAAAGATTATGGTTTCGATATTCTGGGATTGTCAAGGAATATTGCTTATAGACATAAAAGAACGCAATACTACGGTGACTGGAAACTATTATGCTAACCTTATAGAGCAATCACGAGAAGCAATCAAGCTGAAACGTCGTGGAAAACTAAGCAAACAAGGACAGTGCAAAGGTGTCCACGACGCCGCAGTTGCGAAAGCTGCTGTTTCAAAGTTGGCTTCACGGAAATTCGCTATACACCCTATAGTCCTAACTTGGCTCCCAGTGATTATGATTTGTTCTCAAAACTCAAGGCGGACTTAGGGGGTAGAAGATTTTCCACTGAATGATGAAGTGACCGCTGTGGTTTTCGCCCATTTTGACGACAAAACTTCAGACAATTTTTATACTGAGAAATGCTAATTAAACGATCCGAAAAGTGTGTTCAAATAGACAGACTATTTATTGAAAAATAAAAATAGTTTCATGAACTTGTGTCCTTTCTTTGTCAGGCCGGAAACTTTTGGACCTCCGCTCGTATATTATGTATCAACATTTATAAACCTCCAAATTATAACATGGTGTCCCGAACCTTACCCGAACGCTGAAACCATGGAATCTGCGCATGATTCTGAGTTATTGACGTAATGAGCGAAATTGTATGAAAAATTTAATAGTAACTCAAAAAAATATTTTACTGCGAGAAAATGTGCATGTCGAATGCATGCATTGTGAACGGAAATCAATAAATATGTATCTGGTTTTTGAGCTTCGAGAAAGGTTCGATTTTGGAATTGCAATCAACTAAAGACTTAACTAATAATAAATTAGTGGCGACAGAAGTCCTTTAAATTAAAATTGCCATAATAAATAAAATTATATCAATTTGTTGACTCATTTCTATGTAAAATAAGCGCCCTTTCAATACCTAAAACTAGATTTTAATAAAATTATGTAAATAGTTTTGAAATAAATTTAATACTTGCGTTTCATTGTGTTTTATTTTGATAAAGAATTTTTCTACGAGCAAATGCTGAGTTTGTGTCAAGTTAACGGGTAACGTGAATAAAATCAAGCGAAATCTTTTACTCTAGCATCTTTCTAAGTAAAAGCTGTATTTTGTGTTAATCAATTTAGCAAGTGCTTTTGTTTAAGCAAAATGTGTTTGACCTAAGCACATGCTATTCAGGTTTAGCAAATCCTTAAAATTGTGTGAATAAAAATTAATAATTAGATATTCTTAGCAAATGCTTCCTAAAAGTCTAGCATGCCCCTTCGAGAATTGTATGTTAGTGATCATAAGACAACAGAACGAAATGGCAGTATGCATACATGTTCTTGGAAAGAAAATATTACCGTGAACGAAGATGTGATTAAAATCGATTTAAAGTTTCACTGTATCAAATGTAGACAAATCATTTCTTAGAAGATAAAAGGGAGTTAGAAGCAAATTGTGTATCAGAATCTTTAAATATTATTTTCAAAGAAAAAGATAAATGTACAAAAATGCCTAGAGACACTGCGCAAATACTTGCGAAGATTTGCGCACGCGCCCACTTCACTCTTCCCCACCCGCCTGTTTTCGTAAAACCAGTAACTTTTTTTTTCGGAATGGCTAAATTCTTGTGGCGCTAGTGACCTTTCAAAAGTCACCGGACTTGGAAAAAAACCAGTAACCAGTAATCATAACCATTTGTTAACCAGTAACAGTAAAATATTATTCACTTAAAAAATAGTATTTGCCACGAGTAAAATCTTTTGCTACATATCATTTGCTAATGATTCTTCTAAATACTAGGTAGCAATTGCTTGAGTTTTATTCACATTACGCATTGGGTAATGTGAATAAAATCAAACCAAAAAATAAAATCATGTGCTTAAAGCAAAAGCACTTGCTATAAAATTTATTCACACAAAATAAAACGTTGTATTTTGTGTGAATAAATTTAAAGAAATGCTAGTAAAAGGTTAGGCATGATTTTATTGACATTACCCATGCCTTGCACGGATGTATTCCTTAATTTTCAGGTCAGTGTAGTGACACTGTATGTTAGCGATTGCAGGTTTTTAATCCTGCTCACAGGCAGACATCTATAAAATATAAATATTAAGGGGACAAAAATGAGAAGACAGCTAAGTAATTAAAACGCTTTTATTGGAACTTTATGCTGAGTCGACATTATAAAAACTGCATTATCGATGTCAAGCTGAAGCTTATACACAACTGGCAAAGAAACCCCAATGAACATGTTCATCTTTCACAATGTCCAAAAGCCATTGACATTCACCTTTCGTTACAAAGTGCGAAACAAGTTGAATCATACCTCATAAACCTTATTTAGTTCACATAGTTAATTTTTTGTCGATCAACTAAGTAATTGCAAATGATTTAAACGTCGAAAAATTATTCTGATAATAGTGAAGCGGAATGTTTTTTTTTATTATTGAACTGAAAGTTGATCCACAGAAATTGGTCGCGTGAACCTTGTATAATGGGTCTATAACACCACCATAAGGATATATGTAATATTTTTTTGGTAAATGTCGTAAGGTATAAAAAAATCAAAGTTTACTTGACCGATATCGGTTCATATTTACATAAGTATTAGTTATAACTTATAATATAAGTAAGAACAGTTCTTAAAACCTTAGTTGTAACTCTATGACGTAGTCATTGCAATAAAATAATTTATAGCTTGCACATAATAATTAATTTATTAAGACTTGACAACACAAAATACAGATTATAAACTTATGAAAATATGTATGTACTATTAAATAATAATATTTTTAAGCTTTACTAATGCTGCCTTTTCACAACTAGTTGTACCTACACACAAGAATCATTCAGCTAATATTAATGTTCAGTTTCATTAAAATCTTCTCTGAATAGTAAAACACAATCCAGCTCAAAGGACTAAAAACTTGCGGCCATCTGCACAAGTCACATACCGATATCTATCCTATCATACAATATCCAACTTACACTAACTCCTCTCCAATATATTTTTACACTTTTATTACCATTGATTCTTTTATACAAGATGTTCTTAAAAATATTCTTTTTAACATTGATAAACATACCTGTGCCGTTTTGCGTAGAAAAGTTCCTAAGTTTGTTAACTTAAGTTTTTATTGCTGGATTTTGTGTGGAAATATTTGTGCTTAGTTGTTAAAAATGGCTAGCTGTGCTACAAACCGTAATTCAACCTATGGGCTCTCATTAACTCGACCGTTCTGCATAATTGTCTTCATTACTAGTGTAACGCGATGCAAAACCGTTTGCTATAGATTAGGGTTATAGACCTAATATATAGCAATTGCTATAGACCGCAATTAATATGGGGAAGAATGCAGAAGATAGATAATGGTACTACAACAATAGTGGTTCACTCGGGAGTCGTGATGTGATACCACTGTCTAATTGCTATCTGCGAGATGTTTGAAACAATTTCACTGCTCGCTACTCGGGTCTCTGGTTTCGTCCAAGCTGATCCATTCCGACGATGAATCTATTTATGCAATAAGGCGTATATATGTGACATTATCTGAAAAAATGGACCTCATTGACAGCTCTATTTCTCAGATATTAAAACTCCGGTGAAATCTTAAAAAAATAAAGGATTTCTTTATTGTTTTTATCTTAAAATCTGATATTAGAGCATGTTTCTTAACAGAATCACGAAGCAAAAAATATTTCAGTTAGAAAAATTTAACAGATACAAGGTAAAATTACATATATTTTTGAGGATGACTGTACTTTGTCTTAAGACACGGTTACGTATGAAAACGCATACAGATCGATCGTGTAACGAGAGTCTAAGGGCACATGATATTTTTCAGCAGCGGCATGATAAAATTCTTGCTATAATGTGATATTTGAAAACAAACTCAAGTACTCTGCGGTGGATAGTTTCACACTATTAAACAAGGCATTGTACCATTCACGCAATAACTAATACAATATTCAATGAGCAAACTATATACTTATACTCGCAGAGTATAAAAAAGCATATCACTATTATTACCTAAATTAAAATTTAAGCGAGAACAAATGTTGTATTATTGAAAATCATATAATTTCAACTAGTTATAGAATATAGAAAGTTATAGAATTTCTATAACGGCAAGAAACAGAGTGCTAGAGCTAAGCTACTGATTTTATGTGCACTGACAGTTCTAATGAAATTATAACACTATTTCTAGACGAAAAAACTCCTGCGAGAAATGACAGGTGTTAAAAAATTAGTATAAATTCGTAAAAATTGACCTTCGCAATCGTTAACATGACTACAATCCCCGCCCTTAAAATATGTTTTAGGGAATGAGGCAGACGAACGCAAAAGGATTGCGCATGTGTGGTTGATTGTTAAAGACAATTAGTTGTAAATAAGTCCGCCGCTAAGTGTAGACCCATCATGGCCACTGTGCCAAAAAGTAGTTTGCACTAAAACGTATCAGAGACGCCTTGCAGAAGTTTTTTGGTCAGGATAAATTTTAATCAAACTAATACTGAAATTAGAAGTTGCTAAAATGAACTTATGCTAGGACTAGCCATTGCCCGCGGCTTCGCTCGCTTAAGACCAGGTTACGTCCAAAAATAATTAAAATTCAATACCTACTGGTATGTATCTTGTTTGAAAAGTAAATGCCTAAAACCCTCAGATATAATGAAATCAAACGAGTAGAAAATCAATACAAACAAAGATGCAGTCGGACTGGATATACGTTTTCTTTTATACATGTTGAGATGAGATATAATTACATATATATATAACACATACTGCTCCATAAGAGATCTTGAAGCGATTTCTATTAAAAATAAACTTTTATTAACATTTTAATGCAAAAATAATTCTGTTTTTTTGATTGCAAATGTTATTTTTTTATGCGCAACTTGGCGCAAATTTTAAATTAATCCGTATCAACTTAGCTGATTGTTATCTACGAAGAGCAAAAAACATTGTACATGTCCAAGGGCGTAGTCAGGGTTTTATCCAGACAGGGGCAAAACAAACTTATAAGAATAAGCCAAAGCGTCCGTACGCACTTTACGCAAAGTATTTTAAATATAAGGCATTTAAATTGAACATCGGCTTAAGCAACTTGCTTACGATAGTGCATGCAGGATTAGTCAATCGAGCGTTCGTACAAATACAAACTACTATGCAGCCCGTTATCAACTTACTCAATAAGCGGTTAGGTAGCGCCAACCGCAAATATAACATTGTAGAACAAACAAACATTCAACTGAACTCTAACTAGAACAACGAATACGAACTTTAAAATCAGCGCAATAACTCGTTTACGGACGCAAGAAAAAGTTTAAAATCGTGGGAAGGCTCGGTTGGTTAATGCTTTACATTAAATTATGGTATAACTCTTATTATAAAGACACTTATCGTCTATTTAAACATTTGTAACATCAACTGAGAAAGGGGTCTTATTTTCATTATACTAGGGGTTATTCTAGTTTTCCAGAGATCGAGACTTCAGTGAAATCTTTAAAAAAATATACATATATTTGTTTTAAATCAGAATTTAGAGCATTAAACAGAATCTTGATTCAAGTTAGAAAATTTTAACTAAAGTCAATAAGTCCGTACGTACTATAAGGTACCGCAGATAACATCACATTCGATTGGATTTGTTTTACATTTTTTATGGTTTCGTTGTCCAATCATAAAAACGATGTATTATTATTAGTTTTAACATATTATGTCAGTCTTGTAAGACTTTGTAATAGCACTGTCAGCGCAACAATAATGGATAGGTATAGTAATTTTTATATTATGAAATCCTCTAAAAATATTGTTATCGTACAAAGATCTGTAAAAGTCACTACATAAAACTTTTTACTGAGATATAATTGCGCCATTTGTGAAGGCAAACGGTGAAAATGTTATGTAATTCATAAGCTATCTCAATCCGGCTCGAAGGATCAAGTGCAAAAAATTATATACTGTGTATCCACTGCTGGATAGGCCTCGAAAAAATATGGGAAATAAATATTAGTAACTAGCTTGTATCAATGTCTTTGCTTAACTAAATTATAGTTACTTTTTTAAAGAAAGCCTAAAATAACTCATTTTTATATACTTCAAATCTTATCTCTCTCAGCCTTTAACCATCTCCGAAAGTTTTAACAAATTTCCAACACATATTTTTCCTAATTTTTAATACTTACCGCATGCGATTATTCCTGTGTTTTGTAAGAAGTAAATAATATCGATCGTAATAGTTACTATAGCTGTTCCACCAACAATACAGTCTGAGCACAGTCGCATATACAAGACCTTTTCGGTATATTGGCAGTGCTTAAATTGTGTTAGGGTCATCGTGCGATACATTTTGTAGGTCGGATGATCATTTCACATTGTAAAATCGTGGTTCGTAATAAACATACTGTGATTATACTATGAGCAGAGGATCAATCGGGGTAATTGGAAACAGGAATGAGAACATGCTTTGGTTCTCAATTACCCCTTTGTACCCCAATATCATAATTGACTAGATATTCCTTCTAGCAATATCTGCACAATTTCAGAAAACAAAAATTCTTTTCTAACGTCGCATTTTCATCAGATTCAAGCAACAAAACGAATGTGAGACATGTTTTGACTATCTCACTGAGTCTGTAGATAATCATTTGATTTTTGCCAAAATTTGATTAGGTGCGGTTAAAATATTCAGGCGACAAAATCAGTCAATACATCCAATATTTTAAACTGCCATCCTATCAATTATAATATTATTTAAATCGATTAGTATAAGAATGAAATTCTTACTGACTGCTTCAAAGATTTTCGTGATAAGATCTCAATATATATTATAATTTTCGTGATTAGTAATAGAATCTTGAGCGTACGCTGCTGAATTTCATTCACACACGGAAAAGCATAATTATTTAGACATTTTCTAACATTCAATTTGTGCTCCATAATCCATAACCTCACGTAAAGAAACACGTATAAAATTGATGAGTGTCGCTACGTACGGAAGCCGTACAGTGAAGCGGTGCGGGGGTGTAGCGGGGGGCGGCGCGTGGAGGGGGGGTGCTCAGCACACGCAGCCGCTCTCGTTGCCTTCTTGCTCCGAACCCATTGGCGACTGAGTTTGCAGGTCCACGGCTGAGTTTAGAGTTAAGGAGGTTGCAAATTGGAAGTTTCTAATGGACCACTGCTGGAACTTTTTTTCAGTTAGGCTGTAGTTATTTAATACCAAATAAATATACGAGCTGAATAGAATTGGGAATATCCTTCAATTGTGTAGTTTAAGATTAAATGTTCTCTGTTAATTTATAATACTTGTCACCTCTTGGGGTCTCAAGGTCACCTGCGCAGTAGTACATTTTTTGGACTATTTGGCGATATGAGGTAAGGCGGGACGGGCGCGGCGCACTGCAACGCTCGCCGATTAGATCATCAGTCATATAACGTCGTCGTCACGCCGCCTTCAGTATAGTCCAGTGCAAATTATTATTTATATTTTTAATAATATTAAATTAATATATTAAATATTTTAAGAACTGTTTTTAATTAAAATCAATAATGCCGCGACGAAATGCGACTTTACGAAGGCAAGCGAGGAAAATAATTTACGATCTAAGTATTATATGCAAAAAGAAACTGATGAAGGAGGGAGTACGTACATCATGTATTTATGTTTTTATGTAGATAATTTACAGTTCTTTTTTAAATAATCTTATAGAAATTTATAATAGCTATTATTTATTTTTTATAATAGCTATTGTTTTTTATATTTTAAGTACAAAAAAAGGATCGCACAGGCCACTGAAACGTCTATAAATACTGTATGGTACAGCGAATTATAAAGGACGCCAATGAATCTGAGCTCTTGTTGGTTTTTCGAACCTGATATTGACAACTTTGATCAAGGCGTAATTAAACTTTTAGACCTTTGGAAAAAGTCTCCGTTGAATAATTAAAAATCTGGGGTTCCAATGAAAAAATCGGAAAACAACCAGAAAGTACTTATAGAAAAAACAGATATTAGATTAAAACGGATTGAAAATATAAAGAAATTAAAAAAAAATATTGCCAGGAAGGCCAATTTCTATATCAATTTCTTTGAAATTGAAAATATAAAGAAATTAAAAAAAAATATTGCCAGGAAGGCCAATTTCTATATCAATTTCTTTGAAATATTCCGCCAAATACCAAAAATCCTCACAAACGGAGCCGCAGCCAAAAGCTGGTAATATAATAAAATGATATTTTTTTTATGTACGAAGGCGGCAGACGAGCATACAGTCCACCTGATGGTAAGTGGATACAGTTGCCCATAGACATCCGCGATACATGCCAACATTAGTCCAAAATGAGAAACGTTGGCACGCCCCCGGATGCGCTGCCTACCTTTGGAGATATAGGAATGGATTTGGAGAAAGGGTTGAGAAAATGGGGAGGGATAGGATGGGATTGGAATGGGCTCTGGCACATCTCACTCACTACCGAAACACGTACATTGGGGAAATACGATAAAATGGGAAATGCAGTACATTTCAAGGTAGTATTCTGTGAGAGGGGTAAGGTGGCCAGTCGAGCGCGCCCAGCGGCTGTTGGATTGCAGCGTGCACTCTCCCCTCAAATATTGCAAATAATATGAATAATTGTAATAATACATAATAATTATTATTTGTAAACAAACAATTTTGTCCGGAAGTGTACATGCGCGTTCTTATCCCCACCACTTCGCTGAGATCCCCAATATCCGTCTCCGATTGTACCCCTATTCAAAATTAACTTGATTAACGCTGTTACTTGATTTCGCTCCAACACCATAAAAGTAAATCGTCAGTTGATCTAAAATATAACAAATCGTTCATTTGCGTTCACATTGAATCTGTAGCCATTATTTATATATTTTAATATATTTTTATAAAATAAAATGCTTTTACCAGCAAACGGAGCGTATGAGGATACGACCGATACTTAATCAACATATCGTCAGAGAACAAAAAGGTGGTGAAAGCGGACATCATGTCCGGCTATTTAGCAAATTGAAAACCAAGGCTGTGGCAAACCTATGGCATATCTCTGAAACTGAATTGTACTGCGTAACAAACAAACACACTTGCTTACGAGTTACCCATGACTGTGAAGATGACTGTGAAGTAAAATCAACTGTTTTTCGAGGATGTAGTTTAATTAAAAGTTCAATGTTTGTTTTAGCTTTGAGGATCGAGATATGACTTTAATGGTGAAATCAATTCCTCTGAAATTGCTGGATATTGTTTTTTTTTTTTTGGAAATTCAATCTGATAGCATGTACCAGAACTTCTTATTTATTTCACATTTTATATACCTCCAGTTTTATCAGCGCATGGGTATTCCTACAGTGCATGGGTATATCAGTTTGCTCACGCACACTAGTTACAGCTTGTCTTAAATATACAGCAAGTACATATATAGTAAGAAGCTTGTCACATATTCAGGTATCTGAAGACAATCTATAATTCTATTCAATGTAACCCACGGCCGCCTACATAAAATTATAAGCAAATAAAATTAAAGGTTCATACTTTAGTAGGATTTAAGAAAAAAAATATATAAGGTTTTAAATGTTTTATTCAAAATATTATCAGCGTGACATATGGATATTTACAAAATACATGAATGCTTGACAAATTGACATCTATTTTATGTCACGTACACTTGTCCAATATCAACTTCTTAGCGCTAAAATCAGCAATGTAATATGGCATTTGAGACAATCTGTACGCAAAATAAAATGAAAAGAGGTGCTTGTAACAGTTTTTATCAAAAAACGTAAGATACAAAGCATATTTTAGGTACTGGTTTCGCGCCAAATAGATTCGCATTTATATGAAGTATTGGAAAAGTTAATTTGTTTCCGGGTAAACGCTTCGAGTGATGCAACACACCAACCTTCAAGTTCAGTGGGTTAATTTGCAGCACTGTGGATTGACAGTTAACTTTCATTTGTCGCGATTAAAGGTGTGCAAATTCTCTTGAATGCTATACAAGTAATTATGTTGTATAATTAAACGGATAGTTTCCTCATGAAAATGCGACTCCACGTAACTCTAAAACAGACCTTAATACAAACGCAAACTGAACCAAAAATAAAATGATTTTGTTTCTCACATAGTCCATTCCTGTCCTGAAACGTTTTTCAGATAGAAATGGTGGTTCAAACTCGTGACCCTGCATCGGGTGTCCGTAACTAAATTATATCCAATCTCATTAAAAAGTTAGCTTATAAATTTCAACATAACCTATAAAAATATATTACAAGCACATGATTTGAATAATATATTGAGGCCAAATTACTTAAAAAATAATTATATCGCTGTCCTAGTTATCGAAGCTATTTGGAATGAAAAAATAAATCTTAAATTGTCAATATTAAAGTTATTATCTGTGAAAAATCTCACTAATTAAAATCTTTAGATATAATAAGTCATAAGATTTGTTACTTAAGCGCTACCATTTTTTTTATTAAATAAATAAATAATACCAATGTACAATGATCGCGATGCCTCCTATATACTCGTATATAGCGCGACCTTTTTCTCATGAAAATACATAATTTTCATAACGATATATCCTATCCTGGTGTCGGAAACAAAAATGGCCATTACAGTTACAAGATAAGCAGTAATTGTTATTAACATTTATTAGAAAATAAACTCATTTAGAATCTTTGAGAGGCTAATCGTAATCGGTTTACAATATGCAGTAGGTGCTCAAATTTATATATAATTTGATTTAATTAATTGTATAACAGTGTGTATATATATATATATATATATATATATATATATATATATATAATAAACACCTGATATACTAAAGAGACTCGAGAAAGACCACAGAAGTGTTAAGAGGTGTTAGAAATGAATGTTATTAAAAAAACGCTTTTGGGTTGAATCTTTCTTTCACTTTAAGGCCAATATTCCGCCAATAACAAAAGCGCCCTTAAGACGACACGAAACAAGAAACATTTTATTAAGTGAAGACATCGCGATCGCGTGCTATGTACAATTTATTGCAGTCTCACTACGAACGTTGTTGCCGTCTTTACTCTTTGCGTGAGATATATAACGGCATAATGCAGATCAGCATAATTCGAAACGGACGTAATTGAGAACACGCTCTGGCAAACGCTTTATGATATATTAGGTTCATTTATCAGGGCGCGATTTTTGTTTGTTTGTTGTCTTGCGGGTATGTCGCAATACAGCGTGCCAAATTATATTTTTAACATACCCCGAAAATTGTTTCGTTGTACAAATAATTTATTAAACATATAACCTACGGAACTGGTAACACCGCAAATGGACCGGAGCGTATATGCAAAATAAAATGAAGGATTAATTTAGGTGCAGTGATTTTCATTTAATCATTTCATGTAGGTATAAAAAGTATATTCTCAATTACCCCTCTTCCCAAATACCCCGAATCGGGGTAATATAGGGTTAATCAGGGTTTAATACATTAAACAGCCTACAGGCGCTGTTTATTGTTCAGATGAATTAAAAAATTGTCATTTAAAATAAGAAATGAAACTATCGCGTCGGCAAAAGTAGTTATATTGTCAAAGTTGTCGGTACAGACTCCTTCGCTTTAGGTGTGAAAAATTATCTCGTATATGTCATCTCGCTCACGCAAAGAGCTCGACAACAACAAATCCTACGCAATACAAGTCCCTCGTGCTAAACAAGTGCTTTTGTGTCGGACGCGCAATCTACACGAAGCCCTCAACAGTGTAGATGGTTAAGCTAATTTTGTTTGAAAGGCTAATGCATGACTTTTTCTAAGCGAGAAATAAACTAGTTTCACAATAGATAGTTCACTCATTAATTCATTAATTCACTCCGGTGTCCTTGTTCAAGTAGTCCGGTCGGTGCAAGTGGAGGAGCGCATATATCGCTTACGAACACACGGTCTCCATTCGAGGTCTCGTCTCCCAATCTGTTATCGGTCGCGCGGCAAATAGGACCTACTCGGTGCCACTTCAGTGCTCAGTGCTTCAAACATTGTGGTTGATATCGGAATGTAATTCATGTTCATTAAACATATTCTTCTAGGACCGATAAACGTCGAAGGCGCGAGTATAGCATTTTCCATATTTTCTAAGTATATTCATTTTCTTTTTCAACTTTTTCCTTGTGGCAGACTTTCGTATTCGTAAATTTGAGTAAACATTTCTGGTTATGACATAAGCTCAACACCCAAAGCTCTAAAAACGGGCATTAATGGCACTAGATTTTCATTTCTAAATAGTTTATTTGCAAAGGTGGGAAAATGACATTATTTTATTCAGAATTGAGAAGACGTTCGTGCATTAGCCTCCCGTAACTTACAAAAGTTTAAATCTAATATCACTGTAAAGACACGCACAAAAGCACATAATATCAGATGGTCGATATACTTTGTCATCCTTCAAAATATGTCTTGTTTTCCTTAAAACATTCGGGAACGTTTTTCAGACTTTTTATTTTTTGACCGACTCCTCGTCATCTAGTCACTAACTCCTCTTTATTTAGTCGCTGACTGCCTATTATTTACTCGCTTAGCCCCCCATTGTTCAGTCACAAACCAACCACTATTTCCTCACTGACTTCTGAGTATTTAGTCGCGAAAAACCCATTATTTCCTCACTGTGATCAGTGAAGAAATAATGGGAAATCAATGAGTGATTCCCCCACTGACTTTCATTATTTCTTCACTGAATTCCCTTTTATTTGGGGATCCCCGATTATTTCTTTACAGACCACAAGGGCGTAGTCAGTATTTTGTTCAGAGGGGCAAAGCAAATTTTTTTTTTAATGATTTTAAATAGAAACTAGCTGTGCCCGGCCACGCGTTGCTGTGGCTGCCCGGCGCTAAGGGTAGACAACCCTTATCACTAAGGGGTATGAAAAATAGATGTTGGCCGATTCTCAGACCTACTCAATATGCTCACAAAATTTCATGAGAATCGGTCAAGCCGTTTCGGAGGAGTACGGGAACGAACATTGTGACACGAGAATTTTATATATATAGAGAAGAGATTGTCTGAAGCGAAAAGTCTGTTACCTATTCATCTTTATGGCAGGGAGGGGCAAGCGCCCCACCCCCGCCCCGCCGTGGCTACGCATGACCCCCATTATTTCTCATCCAAACCCTTTCTCTTTCCTGATTACTAACGCGTTGAGGACGACAAAGTACATCAACTGTGACTGGTATCGAGCGGAGCAGTGACCGTGGTGGTGACGGCAATCATTAGCAAGCGCAGCCTCCGTCCGGCTCCTTGTGGTCGCCGGGCGCCTGCCTCAGGATCACCTCTTGCACTGTACACACACTATATTAAGGAAAATAAAATAAGACGCTACTATTTAACAATAGAATGTAATTAAGCGGATCATAACTGAAATACAGTCAGCTCCAGTAAAAGTTGGCAAAATTATAACAGAAAATAGAACTACCCTATTATTTCAGTCGTAACCCCAGGATATTAGGAAATTTTTAACCTCCTCCTGGCAATCCTGCCTTTCTTTCGGGGCGACGCTCCCTAAATGCACGTAGCAGCTTCTTATTCGGGTCCAGTTAATAAAAGATATTCAAATTTCAAACTTCTTTAGCAAGTTTATCTGAATCTGTACGTTTCTAAATCATTAATGTAAAATTTTCGATTTGTTAAACACAAGCTACCGTCATTATCGGGCTATATTTTTTAGTCGTTGAATATAAAATAAATAAATAAACGGTTTATTGCCACCGTAAGTATATGCGCGACAAATAATTGAAGCCTCAACTATGTTTAAACTTTCATAGGAGCAAAAGGCTTATATATAAGTTAGCATAATATTGAATAGGACACCGAATTGGTACTATTCAACGGTGTTTTTCAACGCGGCCATTTTTTCAACTAACAACAATAGGACCAAAAAATTATGTGACCATAAATGCTTCATATACCACAATCCCATACAAGGGTAGCCATAACTACATTGTTTATTTTTAGCCTAAATAAAAAGATTATTAAGAAGGAATTATTTACTAAAATAGATTATATTAAGTTACGGAGCTGACTGTACATACAGAGAGTCTATTTGTCTGTTATATATTTTCGTACAAAATGAATAATAAAAAGCAATTAAATACATAAATTAATGAATTAAACTTTATATAAACTTTTATTATACGTATATGTCAGCATATGTCAAAACACTACAAAAATATATAATGAAGTGTATGAACAAGCAATAAATAAATGATATAATTGCATACGTAAAACAAATTCACATACACAAACCATAGACAGCAATCATATAGATGCAATTCTGCTAAAAGTTAATAGATCAATGATCATTTTCATTTATATTTAATCATTTGTATGGAAATTATACCTGTACACGAGAGGTACACTATATTATAAACACTATTTATAATATAAATATTTGACAATTTATATTTGGATAAACATACAACGAAACCAAATTTTATTCTACGTTAATTACTTTGTGCAAATCTATACACTTTATATATAGAGGCCCTCGTACGGCACGCGCGATCTGAACACTTTTCTTATCAATAATTCGATAATTTTCGTCAGTGTCAAAACAGAAAATCAATTGTTAATTAAATATTTAAATTAAAAGATTGTGCTGCAATAAAATCTAACTTTTGGGAGTCAAATGAATATTCGTATTCAACTATATTTAACATTTTTATTTAATTATATTCAACTTTTAATTTAATACGTCGTAGATATTTTGATAAAAG
This sequence comes from Sesia bembeciformis, assembly GCA_943735995.1. Lineage (NCBI taxonomy): Eukaryota > Metazoa > Arthropoda > Insecta > Lepidoptera > Sesiidae > Sesia > Sesia bembeciformis. The sequence goes on along the minus strand of OX031026.1, from coordinate 17,191,702 downwards.
AACGGCATCGTTTTTATCGGTTTAATGAGTAAGATATAATAAACGCACGATATAAATTTAGAAAATGATTTATTTCGATAATATTCAAGGTTATTGTTACCTTAAGCTTAATAAAACCTACAATATTTTGTATGCTTCCATTTTTATATATTTAGCACGTTTTTTGGACGTACTATAGAAGGAGTCTGCTATGTATTATTTTCCGTCTTTTTTTCTTTTCTTTTTTTCTAGGTGTTAATAAAAGTTTTTTTTTTATTTATTATGTTTTCTAGGAGACATGATCTAAAAGTAATGGAAATACAGTTGATATATCCAAGACCATTCTAAACTAGACCTTATGTCTAGGTTAACTTTTAACAGAATTGTGTTCTAACGGTTGATAAATAACACATAAACGTTATTAGTAATAGTCATGTTTACTTACAACACAGATGTTAGATGTTATTAACCACCACCGACACAAACGGGCCCGGGACACATCACTAGTCTGATCACAGGTACACGGAAAACGTGTGAAATTAGCTACAATTCACGAGTGAAGCCAAAAAGAACTTCGAAGAAGGACCAGTTTATCAAAACTTTTATAAAAAAATCATCGCAAATTAAAAGATAAATATTTAACAATTAAAGTTAGTAATTGATTTTACCATAGCTTTGGAATTTTTGACATTATACAGAAAAGTCAACACTGTGATTAGTTTTTATTCCATAGGAAATAATATAAATTTCCTAAAAATGTACTTCCGAAATAAATTTCCTATGTGCATAAAATCAACTAAATCCTTTTTAATCGCATTATATGGAAAAATAATTAAATTTCCAAGGATAAATGGTGAAAATTGTATCAATTTAAACATCTTATTTTATTGATAAGTAGCTAGTTTCACACCACATGAAATAACGACACAAAAACGCGTTAAATTGCGACATTTTTAAAAAAATGTTAATTTCTTCATTCCGTCAATTTCGTGAACCAATCGAAATATGCATTATTATAGCAACACGCCACAGTTAAATAAATCCATATTACTTATATACCAGTGTAATAATTGTGCATGTATGAACGAGCGTGAGTTCTTTGTGTGTGTAAACGTCAAAATGACAGTAATTTGACAATTATCGTAATAACTTTGAGAATATTTTGTATGTGAAAAAGGATACTGTCTTCAGGAGGCTTGCTCTCGGCAGAGTCCATGCCGGGTAGTGCGGCCGCGACCCGTCGGAATAACTGGAATTAACAAAAACATTAATATGAAAATGTTAAGTAATAAACAAACTGACGGCGGCGCTAGTCGAAAGGCAAAATTTCGCAATTTTCTGTAGAAAAAAATGTTTATACAAATGTTGTGGAGCACGATGAGACCTATCCAACGACATATAATTCGTATATGTACACAGAAGTCGAAGTTTCATTTTTTGTAATGTTTGCAACGCAATACAATGCACCCAGTCCATTAAGTATCCACTTCTGGATACGGGACTCTTGCATATTGTCTTTAGGAGCCATTAGTCGAGATGTAATGTTTTTTTTACAAATTGGAAAGTTGTAATCTCATCTATAAGGGAAATTTCTCCGAAATCTGCCTAAAAGAGGCAATACAAGATGTGGCAAATATATTTCCGAAGAATATGTATAAAAAATTTAGAATGGTTCATGAAATAATACCTACAGATTTAGTTTTTGTGCCTTTCTATAGCGAATCTTTTTCAATTTTTATTTTAAGCTAAATTAGTAATTTTTCGTTGTACTAATCTGTCGCAAAGCTCATCAAATATAACATAACAACATAAACAATGCCTCCCGCCTTATACTAATACTTAATATAGTTGTTATAATGTACCTGTTTAACATTGTATCCGGCTTTAGCACTAGTCTCAATGAACATGACGTTCAGTTCCTTAGCCTTTCGGTCGCCGTCCTCGGTGGACACCTGCCGCTTATCCGAGAGGTCCGTCTTGTTGCCCACCAACATAATGATCACGTCGGACCCGCGCTCCGTGCGCACGTCGTCGATCCACTTTGACGTCTGGTGGAAGGAGTTCGCGTCTGGAAGCGAAAATATAAACATGTAAAAAGGTAATAAATAATGTTATGGCCATGTCATGTCAGCTGGCTTTAAAACAATCACCACCTTATTTATTCCCGTGGGTGCCATATAAATAACACAAAACTTCTTGGGCTCTGGCGATATCACGTGACAAACCTGCTGACTAGCTTATTCTTAGGTCTGTTTGGTGGTGCGGGCTGGAATAGGACGGAGGGGCTATTTACAATACAATATGTTCGCTAGTTCGAGCGAGACGCAACACAATAACTTCCTACTCGCACACTCACCTTATTGCGTGTTGTTTCAAATTGTGAGAGGGACATGCGCAGACTGTTGACGCTCATCCAAGGTCAAAGCCCAAGAAGTTTTACGAGAACTATTAAAAGAGACTACGGGATAACAAAACCGCTATCAAAAATCGCCAGGAACTACACCACCTCTAAAATAGTGAACTCGCCAACCCGATTAGCCAGCGTGGCGTTTTAAAGCTATCCGCTGGTATATTTATGAAAGAGAAAGTATGATACTTATGATGCGGTTGGTTGTAATCGGAGACGCAAGACGTACTTTCGGTCGTCAACCATGAACTTTTCATGCGTTCAAACAAACACTAATTGTGATTGAACTACATCACCCAAAACTGAAATATAGGTATTATTAGAAGACCTATTAAATATACATTAAATATAATGAAGTAAAATTGGTAAAATGTAAGTAAACTATTCGAAAAATACTTAAACTTCGCACAGTTGTGACGTCAACAACACAGACCAACTTTGAGTGCGTATTACTGGCAACACGGACTCCAAACAACTGGTGTTTCAACGGCAAACTTGTGGAATATTTATGTTAGAATAAAATAGACCACGTTTTGTATGGGTAGAACGTTTAATAAAAGTGTTTAGGGTGTTTTTCAACTCCGTCTCGATGGGTAGTATATTACCCAGACCGCAAGCAACGGGTTTAGTTGCGCTTGGGTACTATGCCCATTTCCAGCAGTGGACGAAAAAAGAGCTGGTAACGAAACGAGTTACTCAACAGTTACTACACAGGTTCCTCAAAATAAGCGCTGAGAGCTCGGCGCTCACATTTCACAATTTTTAATAAATTTATTTATATAGCCGATATTTCGTAGTCACGGCGAGATTGCGGCCGTGGGTGGAGGAATATGCTGTTGCTATTGACAGACAAATTTGCCCACCCGCCGTATCGCTTGTTTTTGTTCCACTGCTATTAAAATCTTATATGTAAATCGTTAAAATCTTAATGTAGAACGATGTTTTAATTCAATTCACGATGACAGGCTAGTGTTTACTGGGTGGTATGTTCATCATTCTGTCTCTGGAACCTACGACATAGGGAATCCTTGTGGATCATTGAATGTGGCGTTATTTATTATTAGTAGTCATATATGTTTGATGAGTTCGGCCCTGGTGACCTTAAAGAGTGCGCGCTGACGTATTGGATGTAATGAGAGCCAATTGCAAGGTTGTTATCGATCGTTTGAACTTAATCTACACCATCGATAACCTCTCGGCAAAATAATTTATTTGTAGGTACATCTGTACGTGTTCACACACCTCGGTGGTAAGCTGATACGTCAGTTCAGAAAGACAAACGTTGACATGTCCCCGGATGCAGTCTACCTTTAGAAATTTAGGTATTGGAATGTTCCATGCAAACTGCTTCATGCAACTACGTTCCAAAGCTGAATACCATATATAAGATTAATATAAATGAAGACCCCTGAAGACACAATTTAAAACTGGTTCGACAGAGTTCAATATATAGTGACATTGCCTTCCTTAAATACGTTAACGCGTGGAAACATTTACCAGCAAATGTGATCGAAGTAAAAACTATCATTCAATTTTAATGTCAAATGATATACACGCATCCGCGTAAAGTGCTAGCCTATAAGTACAGGATGTAAGCGACTAATTCTCGAAGCCCGAAAAGATTATGATTCGTTCATTCATTCATATAGCAACAAAATCGTAATTGTAAAGATCGATATGGTAATTCAACTCTATCGAAGGCAACGAACCCGAGGTGAGTTCATGCCGTAGATATAAACGTCGAAACAGTCGCTATGTGAGTGTGAATACAGTTCATAACCTGCGTCGAGTCAACTCAAGCCTAACAAAGGTCATACACCATTCGAGATGCAAGTATCAATTACATCGACGAGTACATCGTTCATTCGTAAGTATAAGACTTGATGGAATGGTACATTGTTCATCAATTATAATAATTGTTCCTTGTACAATAATCCGTGTCCCCCTACACGAGATATTTTCCCAAATAAGCAAATAAGCAGAGCTTACCATTTAACTAATACTTAAATACGTATCTACCACTAAACCTACGCTAGCACGGGCGAAGTCATGGGCGATCGCTAGTGTTGTTAGTACTCCTCACATTTTCCAGTAGATTAGAAACAATCTATATTTTATCATTTATATCTTTATATCTGCATATGGCGACTACAGTTTATCAAGTGTCAAAATCAATGCACGTCACCGCCCCGGAGTAGTAATAAAACAGGCAACAATACTACGCTAAATATTGGTACTACATCAAATCGTGGGCATAAATAACTTCAAAAAGACTAGACTCTCCAACACACAATGAGCAGAACGACGTTTTAAGGATTTTTGACTTCTTGACAGCAAAGAGACTCCTAAGCACTGCATTGTAACTCTGAATAAGTAACATTTTGTTAAGGAACTCGCATTAATACCGATTATAGATATAGAGTTAACAGATATCCATTAACAATGATTTTCACCTATGGTTCTAAACATAGACTGTAATATCTATGGTAAGAGCAGCGCAATAAACTAAACAACTAAACAACGCAATAAACGAAGGAAACTAAACATAGTAAGATAGTAAACTGAAAATGTAATAACACAAAGAGGTAAGTTTAGGACCAGTTTCTGTCTATAGAGCGGTGGCGAAGCGCCTAATTTGATACCAATTTAAACTCAAATCAAAACTATTTTAATATACGGTTGAAATTGCACTGGAAGTACACGCTGAGCGCCATTCTGAGACGTTTGGTGTAATTTTCTTAAGTCATTATCAACTGTGTTTTAATGAAATTACAGTTAACATTAAATTGTCATCGAATTTGTCGCTTCGCCGCCACTCGACAAGTGTGAATTCACCTTTACAGTTACAGCCATAACTACAGCACCAACGGTAATAAAGTCGGGGAAAAGTCGCCAGTAATAGCCAGGGGAGACTACACTGTTGTATATTGTTAAACACTTTTACGTTACTGGTGGGATAGTAAATAATTTCAAAATGCGCTCTGTTTATTAGTCCGATATTACTGTTTGGAAAGAATTTTGACAAGGAGTTCGCACCATTTTAATTTATTGAATGGTGAATATCAATTTATTGACTGGAATAGGTACGTGAAATACAGTCATCTGACCATTTGATAATATAATCGACTCTAAGGTACACAAGTCACAATATGTAGACTATGTTATACATATATTAATATGTAGATAAATAAATGTCTGTTTGTTCGCGCTAATCTCAGGATCTATTGGGGCGTTTTTGCTCGTGGTTTTTAATGTGTTTATTCCTAAAGGTTATATCATTTTTTTTTATCAAAATTGATCCCAGTAGTTGACAATAACAGGGCAGGGTTTATAACGAATTTGGTATTTGGATGATAGTATGTTATCGTATCTCTCCCCGCGAGTGTTTTAAAAGGCGACTAAAGGGATAACAAAGCCACTACCACAAAGAGTGGACTCGCCAATCCGCTTGGCCAGCGTGGCGTTTTGAGGCCATACACCCCTCATGCACAATGCAATGTACATGAGAAGGCCCACAACTAGCCGTGGATATTGGAATGGCTGATTGCAATGTACGTTATCGTAAGAATATATTATACGTGTTATCAATATATACCTAGATGAAAACCGACTCGAAGTTCGGTTGTTTTATAATAATACACAACATGGAGAGATTTGGTTTATTTTCTTTTCGTTAGATTTAGTTTGTTGTTATTTCCATGTAAGAGGTAAACTGAAAAATTACTGTACCGATTATGATTTTTTTTTAAGATTTAGGAAGCTAAACTAATGCAGGTGGACAGATGCTATGTTTGAGTTCCCTATGGAACCATTATGCCACCCGAAGCCAGGGTTGATCACTGTGATCCATATAAAGCGGTAAACTGAAAAATTACTTTACCGATTATGAAATTTCTTTCAGATTTAAGAAGCTAAACTAATGCAGGTGGACAGATGATATGTTTGAATTTCCTAGGGAATCATTATGCCACCTGAAGCCAGGGCTGATCACTATGATCCATATAAAGCGGTAAACTGAAAAATTACTTTAGCGAGTCTGAAATCCAAGTGTGGTTATGAATCGTAAAGTAAAGAAATTTTGCATACGGAAATATTAGGCCAAGGAGATGGGACACATAGGCCAGTAATTACCTAATTACAAATGTGTTACAAAGTTCCCGCGGGAATCATTATAAAATCAACGCTAACTAAATGGCAGGGTCATGTTCATAGCCAGTAACAATACTAATTATAGAATATGGTTACTAGCTGTCTGCGATTTTGTTTTCCAATATACGTGACTACAACTACAATTACTTGTGACCAGCACGTTGTTTTGCCAATTTATTTATCTGGTTTCATAGTTTTACGAGCGTTTAAACCAGCCTTATCGTTATCCGGCAGCAGCCATAAATGTATTACAATTGTTAATTGCTGCAGTTTGGAAATCTAATAAATATTGTTTCTTAAAATAAAAACTTATGACGTTAACGTTAACTTATGTGTTACAAAGATTTTTAACGACTGGTTAATATCCAGTTTTTAAGAATTAGAAATTAAATTTAGTTAGAAAGTGACAAAGAGTTTTAAGTTTTAAATTGAAATAGCATTTTGTAAGTAACTTTAAAACCACAAATCAGTTACTGGAAAAGGAAAACATATTCTCACTCCGCTTCAATTTACGTTTTCAATATAGCTCAATTGAATTTTTCTGCGATTCAATTGAGGTTAAAACCTTTGTTTGATCATCCAAAACGATCGGTGTCGCGGGAGATAAATCAAGATATTATGCCTAAACAGGTCCATCAAGTCATAAACATTGATAGGTACTTCTTAGTTATAATTCTCAGGAGTAGTAACTCCTATGAGCCTATCGATATCAGTAGATGACTCACCCCTATGAAAAAAGGCACTCAATTGTCTTTTTACACAGTTTTTTTCCAATTCATTTCAGACACCCAAATGGAACTAGGAACAGCAACTAAATCACATGGAGAAAGTTCGAATAGTCGCCCTGATATAGTGGGGTTAGTTTCTGGCATCAAATATTTGCCAGCGTCGGGACGTCGAAGGCCACGCGCAATATAAACAGCCTCAGCCAACATTTACCTATAATAAAATCCTTCATTCCATTTTGAGTTTTGTTACCTTGGTTTAAAGTTAGTTTTTGTTTATACTTTTGATATACGGTGAAACAATACGTTCCGTTTAATTAAAACTATTTGTAGAAAATACATTTTGACAGTACGATCTAATAAATTAAAATTAATATTTTTTTTTAAGTGGAACGTAAAATAAAGGTACTTTCAGCTTCATACTCGGTGAGTTTTAAAGAGAGCACTATGAGTTTCTTTTCGGGATAAAATTCGAAACAAAGGGGGTTCAACAAACTGTCATTAGCATAGTTCACAGAATTAGCAAGCTGATGTAACAAAGGGCAAGCCATATTTGTCACAGGAGCGACAATTGATGGAGTAGACGAGTCCTTACATGGAGACCGTGAACCAGGAAGTGTGGGACGCGCGTCGGTCATATGGAACGACCACTTGAAGGTTGGTGGAAGTTGGAAGGTTGGTATGCGAACAATGGAAAATCGGGTGTTGTGGGAGGTTTATTATATCCAGGAGTAGAGACTAAATAGAATTTTGTAATTACATTTTCTTTCAGTAAGCCTGGTTGGTTGTATTGAACTTTTTTACTAGATTTTTACTAGGGCCGTATTGTGTGGCCGGCTATAGAATAGCACCATCAAATCTTTTCCTGTGGGTGTCGTAAAAGGCGACTAAGGGATAACAAAGCCGCTACCACAAGCCCTGAGAAACTACACCATCTCTAAAAGGTAGACTCGCCATTTGGCTTGGTCAGCGTGGCGTTTCAAGGCCTTACATCCCTCATGCACAAGACAATGTGCATGAGGAAGCCCATGTCCAACAGAGGATAGTGAAACGGCTGGCTGCATTGCATTAGCAAACTCCAGTTATACATACGTAGAAATACATCTGAAAATATTCTCAGAACATATTTGTAATCTTCAAAACACACATACTTCTCTAATTCTCTACAATCGAGATAAATGGAAAATGTGATTTATTTTTAAGGATGCATCTTCAAAATCCCCCGTATATATTTTTATACCACTAGCACTCACTAGGTACAATATGTTTTACATGTGGTACAAATTACGCACAAGTACAACCTTCGTCAAGTGTGCGCCGGGTTCGTCGACCCACTTTCAACGTTTCAGACTTCGTTCATGCAGTGCAGCTATGCTGTAATCATTTCGAATCACTTTCCCGAACAACTTAAATTATTTTTGTCCAACAAACGGCTGATGAAATGGCCACAAAAAATATGTAACGATGGATAGGTGCTGTCGTAAAACTGAAATGAGAACTGAACCGCGTAAATCCAACTGAAACTTCAAGTAGGCAGAAGCAAATTCATTAGGCACATTTCATTTTCATAGTTATTTCGACACACGGTTTATTTGTTTGAATCTTATTTATAAAACGAGTATAATGATGAATTTTTCATTAAAAAGTTTCGAGAAAATAAACTATAAATAAATTACTTCTATTTATAATCAAGAACTAGTCGCCCAGCAGTCAGAGTCACGCTCTTCATCATTAATAAGTTACTTAGTTATCGTAGGACGTAGGTAGTCTGAAAAGTTCGCTAGCTTTTTGAACGTATGACATTAGCGTGCTATATTTCTGGCAACACTGATCACTTGCCGGAAAGTGATATACCGTTTGACAACTGACTTTTTTATAATGGCGGCAAATTGAAATTACAAGTTAAAAGTTTTATCTTTTCATATTTTTTAACAATTTATATTGGAAGTTAATAAGGAGATAATTAGATTATATATTATACTAGCGACCCGCCCTCGCTTCGCTTCGGTTTCGTTATATTTCAACAAATTAACACAAAACAATATTAAACTATACATATAAACATTCCTCTTGAATCACTATCTATTGATGAAAACCGCATTAAAATCCGTTGCGTAGTTTAAAAGATCTAAGCGTACATACCGAGGGACAGAGGGCGGGAAGTGACTTTGTTTTATACTATGTAATAAAGATGACAAACAAATATTTGCATTAGTTTTGACTGAAAATAACACATTGTGTTAAAAAAATTCTGTTACATTTACAGTTCAGTGACTTGTTGAAAACCGGTTGATTTTAATTGTATTAGGCATTTGCAGCAAACCGTTACATTTATGTAAAATGAAATAATGATGATTGATCTTAATTTGATTTAATACCTGGTTGGCTTTGAATATGTATTTTTCAAATGATTTTTAATGGTTTTATGACCTAGATAAGATAACATAAGTTTGTAATGCCGTAGCTTGGGACTTAAATATATTAATTCAATATGACTTCAGTTTTGATATTCAAATGAAATTTTAAAAAAAACATCAATTACGGTTAGTTTCTGATACATGACGATAATTCAGTTGCTTTTAATCGTGTTGGTCTAGTTAGACTAGACTAGTGTAATTAGACTAACTAGACCAACACGATTAAAAGCAGGATTTAGACTCTAAATGAAGAAATGAAAATTAAGTATGAAAATTCTGTGTGAGACGTATGTAATCAAAAGGTAGATATATATTGATGGTTTATAACTTCATTAGGGCAATGAATAATTATTACAGAGATGCACTCCACTTCGCATAGTACAATGTACAGGACTACTAAACAATTTAGCCTAGGTACCATCTTTGTAACGAAACAAACACGAAGAAATGATGAGTAAAAGACGAAACAAACATTCAGATGTCATTGTAACCACTCTATGTTATATACTCGTACAGCATTTGGTCACGTTCAGAAAAACGAAGAAAGCCGACGCGGCATTATTTAATTAGTAGTACTGTACGATGGACATACAAAGACTTTTCTGACTGTACGATGGACATACAAAGACTTTTCTGACTGTACGATGCACATACAAAGACTTTTCTATACAAGTTTTTTACCACAATTTAATCTTATAAGTAACAAAGCATTTTTACGATCTAATGGTATGTACTTACTGGTAATATCATAGACAACAACAGCCACCGTTGAGTCCCTTATGTAAGAGGGTATGAGAGAGCGGAATCGCTCCTGTCCTGCAGTATCCCAGAGTTGAAGTCGCACTGTGCGGTCTTCGAGGTACATCGTCTTTGACAGAAAGTCTATGCCAATTGTTGCCTGTGGGTGATAATAGGAGTGATATATTGTTGTTATTTTTATGGAATAGGTGAGGAGGCCAGAAGCTAACTTAATAGGAAGTCTAGAAGTGTATTTCTATTGAGTATAAACTTAATTTTTGTATCGTATATCAACTTAAAATATTTTAACTTCCATACTTAAAAAAACAATTTATGTACTTGTAATGATTAATTATTAATGCAATAAATGAGCCATGAGTATTGACCACGGAGTTTTACGCTATCACAAACATTCTGTGCAGTCCTAAATAAGTTATTACATGATTTTAAAGTTCATATTCCTTGCTCTAACTGAATAAATAGGTTTGTTCTACAACTTTATATTTACGGTTGGTGCTACTTGGTGCTACCTAACCGTTTATTGAATAAGTTAATAATAAGTTGAAAAGTTGCAAATAAGTAAGTTAATAATATTCGTTTGCATGACGCTCAGTTCGGATTCAGACCAGGGCTGTCAACCGAGTGTGCCATCCTGAGCGTTAAGCACACTGTGAGGTATTTATTATAAGGATCTTATCTTATCCATCTTAGTGATCCAAATCGAAGTGATTCTTATCACTTCGATCCAATGGGATCTTTTGTGTTCCCCTAACCTTATCTTCTACTCTTGCTTCCCGAATATTATATCCATATACTTCGGGATATCCGGCAATCGTAGAAGCATGTAGTCTTCTGGCTCCGGATTATCGTTGCCTAGAAGACTCATTCTGCATCTCGCCAGACCGTGTATGTACACACAAAAGATGCGTCATGGACTCTTCCTCCTCGTTGCAGGCTCTGAAGATTTTATCATCTGTTAAATTCACTCTGCAGAGGAAGCTTTTTGTACTGAAGTGGCCCGTGAATACTTCAGTCAGTTACCGTAGTTGTTTCTTGCTGTAGGATAAAATTTTCCTTGTACAGCCTAGATTTGTCTTTGAGGAAATTTTTTGCGTGCATTAAACCATTTCTCCATTGCTGTTGGGCCTTTTATTGGGTTTGTTCTCTAAATACCTTATTTATTGTTCCGAAATGCAAGACCTACAAAGGGTTCTGATACAATGAATTTGGTTTCTGTTCCCTTTCTTGCCAGTTCACATGCCTCAGGACCCAAATAAGGTTCACCCTATTGTGCTTATTTATTAACGCATTTGAGCACCACCTAGAATCGAAATTATAGGACATGAGCACCTGTAGAGCAGCTTATTGTTATTGTTGGGAAGTCTTTTCATTATCTCCCTAACACAAGTAATTATTGCATATATCTCTGCTTGAAAGACTGTTGCATATTGTCCTATACTTTGAGTGGTTTTAGTGTGGTCAATATATATGCCTGCTCCTGTACCGGACTTCCATTTTGATCCATCCGTGTACCATATTTGAATATCACCTGCTGGTCGTTCTAGTCCTTTCTTCCATTCTTCTCTGGAAGAAATTTGCAATTTAAAGTGTCTTTTGAAGATGTATGATGAAAGGTGTTTATCACTTCCCATCTGCATCATCCTATCGAGTTCCTTATTGAACTCCATTTTAGTGTGATTAGTCATCGGTATGTTCGGTTTCCATGAACAAGACAGTTCTAGTCTATGTAGGCCCTCCTCACTTCAAACTCTATCATAATATGCAGAGGTGAAGGTCTAATAAAACTTCCACAGCAGCCGTGGGCGTTGCTTTGAGCACACAAGTGATGGCCATGCAAGCTGATAATTGTACCTTTGATAATGTTTGTTTGCATGGTTTCATTTTCTTTTTGGGGCACCAGACAATGCTTCCGTAGGCTAACATCGGTTGCACCATCATGGTATAAATCCACAGTTACCAGCAGACCTTAATTGTTTATTTAAGTATAAGATCTTATTGGTATGGCAGCCAGGTGAATCAGGTAATGTGGGCAGGCGGTCTGTTAGAATCATACAGGTTGGAATGCGGAGTCCGACAGGGAGGATTAACATAGCCAAGGTTCTTCAGCTTGTACGTAAATGCCCTGATCATTGAACTCAACAGCATGCACATTGGTTGTTATGTCAATAATGTGTGTTCATAACATTAGCTATGTGGATGACATGGTGCTGCTGGCCCCTACGATTGGAGTGCCACTTTTAGCTGTATGTGAAACCTATGCTGAATTGAATGGTAATACCAAATAGACAAAGTTTACAGTCTTCAGAGCCCGTAACAGATGTCCCTAGAGCCCACTATAAAGTTAAAGGGGAGTCCCTCTAAGCAGAGTGAGCAAATTTAAATATCTAGGACATCTTGTTACCAAAGACCTTGGAGATGACTCTGATTTAAAGAGGGAATGCAGAGCATTGGGCCTGTAGATTTCCCGAGTATTCTAGAACGTTAAAACTAATGCTTTTCAAAGCTTACTTTACTTTATTTTACTCGGGCAGCCTATCTACAGGGCTACAGTCAAAAGTCATACAATGCTCTACGGATTCAGTATAATAAAGACTTCAAGGTGCTGTTGGGTTGCCTCAGTTCTGCAATGCATCTTCGATTTGCATCCTGCAGACGATTTCAGAGAAATTTAGCTGTTTGTTGTGGAACATTTAATTAAAATGACTAAATCCACCATAGTTAAAGAGTACTAACATAATTTTTAAGTTAGTTACTAACATTTGTATGGATTTGTGTTGTCTGAATAAATAAACATTATTATTAAAGGAGTTTGTAGTTGTGCGAATTGGCCGAAACTTTAAGAGATTATCTGAGAAAAGGGATCTTATTGTCAGTTCTAGTTTCCCAGATATTGAGACTTCAGTGAAATATTAAACAAAACATATATTGTTTTATTTTAAAAATCAGATGTAAGTCTGTTTCTATTTAAATATAGACTAGAAAAAAAAATTTAGTTAGAAAATCTTAAGGAAAGTTAATAAGGCCATGCAGATAATAGAGTAAGGTGCTTAGGTATGGTCAAATATACTAAATGAATGTTAAATGCATATAATAAGTAAATATACATGCTTAATAGCCATTTAGTATATATATAGGTGTGCAGAACACCTAGTTGTAAATACCTAGTTGTTTACAAGCTGATGGTACCTACTTATCATCATATGGTAATGTACCACCACTAAAGCCACTCTCGAAAGAGTTTATCCATATTCTACAATCCTAGAAGTCATTATTTTCATATACTAGCTACCGATGTTAACCTTTTGTATTTCTCATAGTACAATTATATATACTGGGTATGTTTTGATTTGTGCTGCTGATTGGAAAACATTGTCTGAACTCACTACATGGTTATTTTCGCAATGCAAGTTGTAGAGTGGAACTTATGCATCATTTAAATTACATGTACACCTACACAAATCTATGTTAGTCAATATAAATAAGTCAAATACTCTATAAAAGGCTGTCTGAATAATAAAAGCTATATGAGAAGTCTTCTATAAGCTAAAATCAGATTTTAGAATCCCTGTATTTATTTGTCTATTTATTAACATGAGAAAATCATTGAAAAAAATTGAGGAATTGGGATATTTTTACTCTTGATTTATAATTGTTCTCATAAGATTAAAGGACCACAATACTACATTGACATAGATGACTGAACAAACATTATTATTGGACAAGTTTATTTTGGAAGAGACTATAGTAAAGAAATATTATGCACTAATTAATTGGGTCTAAGTTTCTAAATGTGTGAAAATTACTCTCTGATACTTAATCAATTTTTGTGCATCTTTTTTTGTCTTTATAATACTGAAAGAGATTTAGTATGAATGACTATTGAAGTGATTTTTTGAATATTTTGGAACTTAGCCTAAGTGGATATTAGTTCTGAATAATTAATTTTTTAATTCATAATAAGTGCTCCAACCTAAGGTATCAACAAGAAAAGAAATTTCAACAAATACATTTCCAAATATTTTGTTAAATTGGTCAAAAATAGTCTTGTTTAAGTAGGAAATATTGAAATGTATATTTGTAATAAGTATTGTACAATTGTTATATAATAAAAGGAGGCCTACATTCTAATTAAAATGTTGGTCAATGATAATTATGTATATTTATGAATCTTATTACATAAATTAATGTTACTAAGGCAGACAATAACTTATTATGATCACTATCTAAAATAAATGCAATGATCTCATCAGCTGAGGTCTGTAAAGATGTGATAAAAGTCATGATTGAGAATACTAATTGACTAGTTTGGTTATGTCTCACTGATGACTCATGCAATAAACAAGTAGAACTGTTACAGAATCCAATAAGATTAGCTTATGGGACAGTAAGGATATTATAAACAAATGTAGAGAGACATACCTGATAAGTGTTGTCGAAGCTATCATACATAAACCTAGTGATGAGCGATGTTTTCCCCACTGAAAACAAAGTTCCGTGTCAGTGCGCCAATTCTTTTGGAAGATGAGAAAATGCAATCAAAACACCGGAATTGATAACGGGAAACGACTATAGACTGCGTGAGAACACTATGAAACGGTTCACCGCTCTCATTGTACTCCAAGAGAGTGTAACCTACATCTTGTACAATTCGGCGTAGGCACCTCTCAAAACCCAAAGTAGCAGACACTAATACCACCGATAAGATCACACATTTTATGCCTCCCTAAATGATAGTAGGTTACACATTTCTTGTAGGTTACTAATTCGATAAAGTCTAGACGAATCTGTACTTACGTGTCGTAAATTCAAAAACTATTTATTAAAAATATACAACCATGGAGCGATATCCAAAACTTACCGCTCTGTTCCCCAAGGAATACGAGCTTGAATTTGCGTAAAGGATTACCAAATTCACCCGACGCGGACATAGTGAATGTATAAATTAGTTCGCTAAACTATAATTTCACAGTAATTCTTATCACAGAAAACTACATGAACAATGACAGCTCGAGCCACTCCTGCTGTAGAACACACACGAGCGAAGCGCCGCCACGTTACCCGGCGGACTGACGGCACTACACGCAAGCCAACTCAGCAAAAATGACTGCGAAAACAAGATAACATTTCAATCAATAAAATGTAGTACCGAATACTCCCTCATAAATAATTATTTTATTACATTTCAGATTTTTCCACTATTTCAAATAAAATTACGATTTCGTTGAGAATTTATATTTTGACATTTCAAGATGAAAAGATTATTCAGTTTCTGAACGCTTCATAAAGTCGCAGACAGACGAAACTAAAACGAAATACAGAATTTATAACAATGAGCTCGTCTCCTAAATTTATATTTTTATGTAAATATATCATGTTTTATAAATTAATAACAACAGTAAAATATTTTTTTCGATATCTTAAAAAATTACGAAGTTATCAGCTTTCAAAGTGAACCAATTTTATATACCTACTACTCCGAGCTTTCTTAGCTAATGACGTCATCCGACACAAGGCGCCGCGTTCGCAGTGTGCCGTGAACTGCAGTGTGCTACTACCGCTTGATTCCGTCGCATTGTTTACGTTTTGTCTTTATTATTTATTTATAGTGAAGGATTTCGAACATTATGAGCGAAAATAACAAGTCTTATAAGTACTGTATAGTGCCTAAATGCAACAGTACAACCCAGAGCCGGCTCTAGCCCATGTAGCGCCCGGGTGCAATCAATACCCTGGCGCCCTCTAGCAGGCTCTTTGGAGGCGTCGCGGGCGGCGACGCCCCCTAAGACGGCGCCTTAAGACGCTCGGCGCCCCCTAAGACCCTACGCCCGTGTGCGCCGCACACTGCACCATAGGTAAAGCCGGCACTGCGCACAGGTGCCGCGCCGCACGCACATTTCAAATGAACTTACACTCTATTGACTTAGAGATCATTTTGCTACCGGGCGGCAACGTGTCAAACGTACATACATACACTGTCTTTGGATTAGAGATTTTGCCGCGCGCGTGTTGTATTAAATAAAATTGTTATTTGTGTAGTGTAGTAATGCGGTATGACAAGCGCCGAAAGCGTAATAAAAGTAAAAAAAATATTATTGTTAATGACTTTTTTTTTTTTGCTTGCGCATACATATTTGTCGTAAGTAACAAGTATATAAAACTGTGCAATGGCGTTAAGTTCAATGAAATATCCAAAAATTCAGCGCTCGACAGGCACCCCCGGGCGCTCCGCGCCCGGGTGCACCGCACCCCTTGCACCCCCTGGTAAAGACGGCCCTGGTACAACCTCTAAAACACCAAATAAAATATTCTTCTCAGTTCCAAGAGATGAGAAGTTGCGAAAGAAGTGGTGCCGTATTAATAATATTATAGCTTTCCGCCCGCGGCTACACCCGTGTTGTTTACGATATTCCCCGTTGGACTGTTCACCCCTTTAAGGCTCAAGTTTCTAGAAATCCTTTCTTATCCCTTGTATACATCACAAAGGAAACCTCTTTGCAAAATTTCAGCTTTCTAGGTCGTAAGGGTTTGGGCTGGGCGTTGATCAATGAATAAATGAGTGTGTGTGTCAGGACTTTTTTTTTTATATAGGTAATATATTAAAAAATGAGAACTTTTCGGCAATACTACAAATAATTTTTTTCGGCAATATATCATTATGGAGTAGGCAGTGTTTACATGGCCGCGGGTGTTTTGGGCGTGACAAAATCTACCCAAAATCAAATAATTAAAACTAATGAAATCAAAATCGATTCCTAATTGAAAATGAAATCAAAATCGAAATAAAAAAAGAACAGACAAGTATCGATGACTTGCAAGAAGGTCGCGTAAGCACATCACTAGTAATGTTATGGCGGGATGCTGTCTCGTACAATATAATAATATTATGTATAACTAACGTGCACATCACATACAATCAAAAAGTGGCTATCTAATCAACAATCATTTATTTTATTTTCAGATTATAAGCAGAAATAGTTAAAAATTAGGCAATAACCCATAGACGTTGTCACGTAAAAATATGTACGGCCGTATAAATGGCATAGCCCGACCCTTATATCGACCTTAAAATATCTTTCAGAGCACTATGTTTTCAATAAAAAATAATAGCAAAGGCCTTCCACCGTCCAACTTTAACTCCACCCATAAAATAGGAGTTATTTGTAAAAAAATGCCCTACCATATAGTAATCTATCTTTGATAAATTATCAGACTGACCCCTTACAAATCCATTATCCATTATTACAATAAATAATATAATCTATATATATATAATTGTTCCAGATGTTCGCGCAAGGATGAGTAAACAGCGTTTGGTTGGCGACTATGTCGGCATAGAGTTACAGACGCGCGGGAGGCATTATGTCGTGTGACGTCACACGCCACACGTCACCTAGCGCTGCATTCTTCCCGTATTGAGGCTCATAACTTTAGTAATAATAGATATTTTTCAAAAATTCAAAAAGTAGTCTGGTTTGTATGACCTACTAAATGCGTGTTCATTAAAATTAACATACTATAGGAGACAAACTCATTATAATAATAATTTATATATTGTAGAAAATCTTTGAAGTATTACATAGTGATTGACTTCGTTTTATCGATATCGATACTTAATGCATACATATTTTAGATAGTACATAAGTAAGGTTGAACATCTGACTGTCACGTCAACTCAAGTCTTATTGGTTTTGTCACCCGACTACGGAAAAGATGGGTTATGACTTTTGTGTCGCTTTCCAAATTGGGTTATGACTTATTTTCAGATTTCCAAATAATGCAATATTAAAAAGGAAATGACTGCAAATGATTGACAGGTTGAATTGGACTACTAAAAAATATATGGCGTGTAGTAAGCATTTTAAAGAGACTTGCTTCGTGCGACATGTGACGAATTTTGAAGACACTCATTTCTTACAGTATTTGTACCAGTAGATATTTTAATTATCTTTCCTATATTTATATTATTATTCTACAGAATAATAGCCTAACTTTTTTATACCTATCACATTCTTTTCAGATAACATTAAAGCCAAAACAAAATGTGTCTTCGTATGTCCACAGACGTTTCGCCGAAACCATCGACATCAGTACAACAGCCAGCGACTCCAAGGAATGAAAGCTGGTAACTAAATGCTACAAATTAAAAGGAGATAATAAGTAAAGAAAAGATCATTCGTAATCTGAGAGCTAAAACCAAAATAACATTAGAATCAGTTTTACATGAATTAGATATTCGGCCTATCTTGAAGATCATACTAATGAAATTACATTAGCATGGGGCAATGACACAAATGTTAGTCGACAGAGTTAATAAAAAGGCATCGGGACAAGTTGCAGCTACAACAGGGTTTAACATGCTGATGAAAAAAAAAATGATAATTACTAGCATGAGAAATTCGACCTTCGCCTTCGTCACGTCAATACTCTGAAATCTTGGTATCAAACGGTAATTGTGTACCTGGTTTTACAGCTGAATCGTCGAATACCATAAAAGAATTAAGCATAGCGAAAAATTTGTATGTTAGTCTAACTTTTGATGAAATGAGCATGTAGAACGTGTAGAATGGCCAGGAAATAAGCACATAGGCATCGTAAATATTGGTAGCGATTTGAAAGGGGGTGACATTAAAATAGCGAAAGAAGGTTGTTATGGTGGTTGCTGTAAAACTTTATGTAAAGCTGTAAACTGTTATGTTGCTGGTCGGTGGAAACTATAATACCTGTAGGATTTTTCCCGGGAAGAGGTTTTGCGGCTTCTCAGAAAGGAAACCTGCTTAAAATTTGTTTAGATCTGTTATCAAATTCTGGTATTACAGACATTTCTATCCTACTTTTGACGGTAGGTATAGCTTCAAACTTACTCAATTACTTACTCAAACAAAGTTACTCAATACCAATTTGTGCAGTGATCCTTATATTCCATATTTTATACATAAAAATTTGGATCCATGCCATTAAACATGCGAATCAAAATTTAACTTGCTTGAATTCCAAAATTCATATGCTACTGTTGAATTAGTTGAAAGTGTTAATGACGTATTTGACATTATTAATTCGAGGACATTTCAAATGTTTAAAGTTTAAAGAAACCTGTATATTAACATAATAAATGAGGAAGTTTGTCTGTTACCTAAAGTAATAACTCGGCAACAAATCAAAGAATCGTTGCTTTTAGCATACGTGTAATTTGTAAGGCGGTCTAACATAGGATCGTTATTAATCGTTCCTTAGGGGTAAAGCAGCGTGAAACAGCTTGTAATGTAGGTACCTATTATAAGGAACAGTTTAATCCTCTTCGATGCGACAAAATTATTAAGATTGTAAAATAATTCTGAATAAAGCCTCTGAACGACATGCAATTACACCAGATTGGTACTGCTCCGATTCTTGTGAATGATCCATTTGTACTCGGTTCATTGCGAATCTTCGTGAAAGTTGGAAAGGGTCGTAAAATTTACATAAACAATTGCAATTCAAGAAAATTAATGTACCTTGTACGTAAGAACATTATGTAAATGTGCTGCGAATTGACGCGTACAAGAAGCAACTTTGTATGATAAAGAAAATATTTATTTTTAAGTGCCTGGTCGACAGCCTTTAAAGCTGATTTATTATTTCGCGCAAAACGCATCAATCTTCCGATCCAGAGGCAATGCCGCCAGCATTACCCCTGTCTGGATCGCCACAGAGATTTAATTAGAACAACAAATATGAACTTTAAAATCGCCACAATAAGTCATTTACGACCACAAAAAGTTTGTAACCGTGCCAACGATCGGTTGCGTTGGCCAATCGATCTTTTGGTAAATAAAATGTGTTTACACAATAAATTAAAACAACACATCTATTAAATATGAAACTATATTAACATAATAACTATTATATCACAAAAATATTCAACATATATTTAAAATATAGGTAACAAAATGTTAACATTTTCAATGAAATTTTTCTAGTTATAATTCAATAACAGCAATGATGCTACAAATTGTAATGACCAACTTCAGACTGAAAAACTATAATAAAGTACCTCTATACATATTTAAGAACTATTTACAACAATCAAATCAAATGGTTGTATAGTTTGGCTATCGAAGCGTGTCACGTCTAAATATTAGCAATTCTTATACGTGGGCGGTTCCGAAAGTTTTTAGCTAATTTGTTACTATCAATCAATTTGTCCTATATTTATAACAGATTGGAGGGTAATTTCAATGTAAACCTCTATGGTAAAAATCACTGGCCACCTTCATTTAGTTTTTCAATTTTTTTACATCAAGACGTCAGTCAATAATAATTGATTGCAAGTTTGCAACAATGAACGAGTCGCGTGAAGCATTTCGTACAATGATTTTATGACTGCAAACGAGACATAACGTTTAAGGAATCTCACGAAAATTTACAAACTGCTTTTGGTGAATCTTCTTCTGCGTTAGCAACCGTGACCTATTGGTACCATGAATTTAAACGTGGCCGGGAAAGCCTTGAAGATGATCCTAGTCCGGGACGACCACCGACCCGAACCGTCAACCGCCGAAAACGTCATCAGGGTGGAGTGGTTAATAAAGGATCATCGGAACATTACACATTGAGAGATTCAGGCTGAACTGAAGCTTGGATAATGGGCGGTTTCCACTATCCTGCATGAACATCTTAAAGTCGGAAAGGTTGCTTCGCGATGAATACTTCATTCTCTCGCAGACGAGCAAAAATCCCGACGTGTAGATTGGTGCAAGTTTATGCTGGAAAAGGAGCGGCGGTCGTGGCATTCTTTTTCACCAAGATAATACTCCTGTTCACAAGGCCGCTAGAATCATCGACTTTTTAGCCACTACGTTATCCATCCACCCTATAGGCCAGATTAGAAAATGCTACATGGACGAAAATTTAAGACTTCGGATGAGGCTGTCAATGAATTTAGGAGACTCTTTTTCGACCTTCCAAGAATATTTTTCAAAATGTTTCGAAAGTTGGTTCAGTCGAATCAACCAGTGCATAGAGGCTGGATGGGAGTATTTTGAAAAACTGTAAATATATTTTTTTGATACACGTATTATTTTTGGTTTCACTAACCTTTTATGGAACAGCTTAGGTGCTTGAATTGTTAGTTACTCTCTCACATCGTGGGGCGCATACTGACCACTAATATTGTAGCGTAATGGAAAAACCTCGGCTGGCAGTTCATTCCACAACTTTCGGGTGTCCTACGATTTGATTTGATACAATAAATAAATACATACATACATACGATTTGATCAATACATACTAATTATGTTATACAAGCACTAGGGCGACCACGATAATCTAAGTGTGCTATGTTGAGTAGCTAGGTAAGTCTAAAACAAAATGGCGGAATTGTTGAAAATGATGGCCGCTTTTTCTTGGTCCCCATGATTTTGTCGCATTAATGGAACCATGGAGGAGGCCTATTTCTCGTAGTCCCATTGCATTCTACGGTTATGAAATCTTCATTCCTGTATATACCTACATACTCCTTGCATAGATACCTAAACTTTATCCATCGCATAGTGAAGTGACAAACGATAAATAAATGACAATATTATTATGACTTGATATTTATTACTGATGGATATATTTTCAAAGTAATTATTTAAGCACGTAGTTATAATAAAGAAAAAAAGAAAACTTAAGATTTTTTTACTTTTTGTAGTTTCACAACAGTTGTCTCTGGTGTCTATTTCTTTAATTTTCACGCTTTTTTTAACAAGTACGACCGTTAAAAATTTTGGTTTTGAAAATTGTATTATTATTTTTAAATACCATATTTTATTCATTGCGTTGATTTTGTACTCTTATCACATCCCTAGCTATATATACAGGAAGTAGATGAAAACAACAATGGGACTACGAGAAATAGATCTCCTTCATGGCCCCATTAATGGGGCTAAATCATGGGACCACGAAAAAACGGTCAGAATAATTAGGTATAAACTGCTGTATAACAGAATCTGAATGATTAAAGTTAATAGTTTTAGAAATTATAAAATTTGAAGAACATTCTGACGGAACAAATGGATAATTATAATTTTTTAAATTTTCTTGTGCCACTTTTCGATGATCAGACTATACGAACACTATAACGGCGATTAAACGGATTTAGTTACAATTGATCATTGATGAAAGAAAAGAAGATACACAGTGCCCAATTTAAAAGTATTGCGTTAGAAAGTTAGATTTACGGTTACATGGAGCTGGGCGCGCTCGACTGGCCACGTTACCTCTCTCTCACAGAAGACTACCTTGAAATGTACTGCATTTCCCACTTTATCGTATTTCCCCAATGTACGTACGTGTTTCGGTAGTGAGTGAGATGTGCCAGAGCCCATTCCCATCCCATCCTATCTCTGCCCATTTTCACAACCCTTACTCCAAATCCATTCCTATATCTCCAAAGGTAGGTGCGCATCCGGGGGCGTGCCAACATTTGTCATTTTGGACTAATGTTGGCATGTATCGCGGATGTCTATGGGCGACAGTATCCACTTACCATCAGGTGGACTGTATGCTCGTCTGCCGCCTTATTACATAAAAAAAAAAAAAAAAAAAAAAATTATCATACAGTATAGACACTTCTTAAGAATCAACCCCATTGCTGTGGAGGGGAGGTATGGTCCAAAGTTCACTATATATGTTTTACAAAATAATTGATAGCATTTTATTAAGAACTATGATTCTAGTATTCTTTTATTAATGCCTTTGATAACATATACATTTCAAGTATATACATGTAGTACGTGAAATACAGTAAATTTCAAGGTAGTCTTCTGTGAGAGAGGGGTAGTCGAGTGCCCACAGCGGCTGTGGGAATGAAGCGTGCACTCTCCCCCAAATATATATATATAACTAACGACCGACTGACGCGAAGAATGCTTAGTAGCAACGAATATGAAACAGCCCGCGATTGACATGAAAGTAGACCTTATCAAATATGGTTGAGGGCCGCAGTTTGACTACCACGGTATTATAGGACTAGGAAAAATATACCAAATAAAATAATTAACACTTGTTTCCCATAATTTATGGAAGTTTGAATTTAAAAAAAATAGGCTTCATCTTTACATAATGACCCTGAATCTACGGCCTACAACCTGCGACATTCACCTCTTTGAGTCCGCTATTTAAAAAAAACATTGTTTTGGTAATTTCAATAATTTTTGATAGTGGAACTTTTGATAACAATAAATATTTTAACAACAGAAAAACAAATCAAAGAATTGACATTAAAGTTAATTTACAATTTAATAGCAGCATCGTTTATGTGCAAATATTTAGAATCTAAGTCTCTTTACTTCGGTTTATCTTTTTACTTCCTTCTGTTTTTCCATTTACAAATACAAGTAGGTACATATTTATGTTGTGCATTGTGCGTGCAGTGTGCAGACCACATATCTAATATTTCTGCTACCGTTAGATATACAGAGCATGCAAGAGAGAATATAAAACAAAGCACGTTCACCATAAGCGAGAAAGAGTCAGCAGGAATTGTCAAATGAGTCACGATTTCGGTGATTTTAGAACCTCATCAACCTGCCAAACGGAGCAGTACGATTATTTAGAATATTTTTGTGCTCATTTATTAATTTACAAGGAAAATAACATAGTGAACTATTATGGTATCGTGTTCTATAAATACAAAGTTACAGGGTGTAACAATCGAAATAAATACAATTTTCACAGGTAAATTAATAATAGGAGACGTAAACTTTTTATTAAAATTTTTCGGTAATTTAGTTACATTTTGCTAATCAAAGCAGTTGCCAGGGCCGTCTTTACCAGGGGGTGCAAGGGGTGCGGTGCACCCCGGGCGCCCCGCGCCCGGGGGCGCCTGTCGAGCGCTGAATTCAGTGCCGGCTTTACCTATGGTGCAGGGGGTGCGGTGCACACGGGCGCAGGGTCTTAGGGGGCGCCGAGCGCCGCTCGCGACACCTCCAAAGAGTTCAAAACGCCTACTAGAGGGCGCCCTGCACCCGGGCGCTACATGAGCTAGAGCCGGCGCTGGCAGTTGCTATTAAAAACATCTATAGTTCTTTCTATTTTTATAATAATCTGAAAGGTTGGGTTCTAAATGAACATTTTATAAATATGTTTTGTTTACACAAGTAATTATTGATTAACCCGTTAGAATATTTTATCGATAAAAATGTCTCTGTGTATAATTGGAATAAATGCGCTTTGAATGTGTTCGAGCGTAACAATACTGTATTTAATATTTAATCCCGTTACATTTACATTATTAGTATTCGTTTTGAACCTTTCATAGATTTATTGTTATTATTTATTTTAGATTTCCAACCAATCCAGTAGATACTGCGCGTGAAATAGCAGCGTGCTGTTAATGGCCCAAAATGGACCCCAATGGAAACTGTAGTGTGTGGCCCAAAATGTTAATGGAAACTGTAGTGTGTAGTAAACAGTTTATAAGTAAAAATCTTTCGAAGTTCAACCCTTAACAAGGTGAAACTGTTTATATAAAGTTGTGTTGAATGAATGAATGTTATGAATACCGCATATTTGAATTGTGATTAATTAAATTGTAAATAGCTTTATCTGTCATCACGTAATTCCTTAAAGTATTTTAAAATCATTTTAAGTTTTAATTTTATCGAAAAGTAATGAAAAAATATATGCATATGTGATTTCTTGTAAGGAAATTAAATTAGTCAGCCTTATACAATTGTTTTAAAAAGGTAACAAATTGATTTGTGGCAGATTTTAACCTCATGTCCGGTGACTCTTGAAAGGCTATTAAGGCCACAAGAATTTAGCCATTCCGAAAACAAGAGACAGATCTACTCAATACTTGTGTCTAAATTTAATTATGGTTTAATAAATACCTATACTTATATTATTCAACAAATTGTAATTAAGACCTTTTAATCATATTACAAATCTTATAGTTTACAGCGAATTATTATAATTACCCAATATATGTGTCTAATTTTAATTACTGCTAAATGCTTATATTATCAAACAAATTATAATGAAACCATTTTAATGATTTTTATGTATTTCCTCCGTTTAAAATTTTGAAATATATTATTACAAAAATATACATATTAATTTTATCTCCGGCTATATACGAATGAAATATTTTTGAAGGGGTGAAACGTCATCTCATTTTACCCCCGGATTAACGAATAATTAAATAATTCGTTTTATTTTTTAAATATCAGTAATTTAATTTATCGATATCATAGCTTTTCGGATATTTCATTTACATACCCTATCCAAGGAACATTATTATAAATCTCACACACACTAGAATAAGAGATTTTTGGTATCGCTGTGACAGCTGACATTGTACGTCTAATACGTAAGTCTATGGTGTAGACCGTAGAAACAGTGTCTCCCATAATAATATGTTACATTTGTATAATAATTATTAATTACATATTTATATGATTCTATGATAATGTATAATTTATATTTACATAAAATATTAATTTTACGAATCTTAAAACGTGCAACTTTGGGGCGTTAATTTGACACACAAAAATGTACTTTTTTGGACGTCAGCCCATTCAATATTAAAAATGTTACATCCGCAAATAAAATGTTTTTTGTAAACGTCTCATCACATTGACAATTTTAAATGCACGATGTAATTGCGAACCGAAAGGTCGTGCTACTAAGCCCCTTCTGCGGCTGGATCTCCTAAACCTCTTCAAATTTACATTTTATTTACAAATATTTATCATAGTAACATTGTTCGAAAATAACTATTATTGTTTTCGACTGTTATTATATCAAAATCAAATTTTTCATTCCTCCCCGAAATTGAACCAGCCAGATGGGAGCGGTTTGTACATGGTACCGGCCATACCCGATTTCAGGAGTTAACTTTATATGAAAGTAATCAGTGGTATCAACTACAAGGCGAAAAAAAATCCATAATCCATAGGTGGTTGATCCTTACACGTTTTGGATAAACTAGTTCAGCCCAGGGAAAACTAGTTAATCCTAAAATCGGATTTTATAGGTAATATATTCACAAAGCAGTGCAAAAATCATATATAGCAGTTAGATTCACTTTTCCTTGTTTGCTTTGTAGTTGTTACCACTAATTACTTTCATATAAAATTAATTCTACATAATTATTTATATTTACTATATTCAATTTGGCATTACACTTTTTTATATCCATGACATAAAAAAAAATCTAAAAAACTTTTCAAATCAGTTAATTTTTAGAATATTATGTGAGTAAATTAAAAAAATCTTAATCTACCATGTGAAGCATTTGGGGGTAGTTTCATAAATGGACAATTTTTACAAAAAAATTTGGCGATAGATAATTTTTACATAGACAAAAAGTAGTAAATGGAGGCTCTTGTGGCAAAATTCCTGCATTCATATTTAAGGAGCATGCCTCCTTGGTGGATACATATTTTCCTCCACAACAATTACACTGCACAGTAAATCGTAACCAGTGCGATTATGGCGGAATACGAACAGCACAACACATAGAGGAAATAGCAGGGATATGAGGAAGTTCTTCATCATGGATCGGACAAGTGCTATAAAGAAAGAGAGAGGCTTTCCCGGGTATAAAAGAACAGTCTCCCTTGGTCGTCCATCGACAGGGATCACGGCTGATGCGGTGACTACACGGATGCCTAATAAAGCTTTACCAGGTGTCGCACCTCCAGTACGCCCGATACTACCGCAGAGGCAGCAAGCCTGGATGTTTGAAACAATTTAACTAGTTAATAAAATGTAAATTTCATTTTTCATATTTAACCAGTGGTCGACTGGTAGAGAATGCTTTAAGGCATCCTTTCTCAACCACAGGATTGTGATCACAATACGGGTTGCAGTTGGTCAGGTGAAACTGAACAGTTACATATCTACGAAAAAGTATTTTATTAATTAATTATAGATTTATGATCAAATATTACAGGTAAAAAACATAAGTAGGACTTAATTTATTAGTAAGGGGGTGGTGAGGTTATTATATATATTTTTGGCCTTTTAGGGGGTCGCAACATTGAAGAGGTTGAGAAACGATGCCTTAGGCATTAAGTCTACCTACTTTTAATATAGTGCAAAACGAGTAAATAAATAAGGGGAGCCTATTTCTACACAGTAAGACGGTGATAATGCAGCGGAAGCTGTTCAAATTCCCACTTTAATGAAAGAATGAATATAATCTATTTTGTTATGAATAGGTACATCCCTATAATTATTTGTAATCATAGGCACATGTGCTATCTGGTGTACGCCAGCTATAGAATAGCACCACCCCATCTCTACCTGTGGGTGTCGTAAAAGGCGACTAAGGTATAAAGTGGCTGCCACAGGCCCTGAGGAACTGCACCACCTCTAAAAGAGTGGACTCAACAACCTGCTTGTCCAGCGTGGCGTTTTAAGGCACTAAATCCCTCATGCACAAGGCTCTAGCGGATAGGAATCTAGAAAATATCAGGATCGCTAAAAGCCCCTATTATAGGGGGGGTTTTTAGATGTAAAGGGCACCAAGAATATTCATGTGAGTTTTATGTGATGTTTCCCTGGATTAATTATTGAACGGAAATTACTTGAAAATGGTGAACAATGAATTTTAAAAAAATTAGTGGAGGCTCTAAACTCGTAATACGAAACTGCAAAAAAATGTTTGTGTGTAAACTTGTTCACACTTTTATTCTGTGGGGCCATTGAATTAATTGTTGTATTGTACTAAAAGCATATGTCAATATACTTGAGTATAATTATAATCATCTATCATTTGTTTTTATCATTGTCTGTGCTTCTCTAAAGAGTAATGACGCCCTAAAGACTATCACTGTGATCTGAGTTGGGAGTCCATAGTCGCCAAATACAATACTATACCATCACGCTAGTATAGTCCGTACGTTAACAACATTGACATATTTCTTTACGGTAAGAAAACCTTCAGAAATAAACTCATCGAGAAACTTACCACTAGTGCATCTTCATTGTGCATTTTAGGTATTATTATTATTATTTTCTGTTTTCTAGCACCCAACTGATGCAAAGAAATCAATCAAGACTACATAGAGCTGTGCAAGTATATTTGAATTGAAAAAGTACATCTATTACAATGTCTTCCATGTATATATCTATATATTATTAGGGCCATACTTATGAAATTGCTGTTTGTTCATAGTGTTTCATAGTGGGCCTTACTTAGTCATAATTATGTTGAGGTTGACTTGGAGTTCCAAATTCAAATTAATTTCAATTTAAAGCTTTTAATGGCCAATGACATTATTTTATTGGCAGGATACTACTAAGATAATTGACCTTTCACATTTTATTGTTTCCTTTTGTTAATTTTTCACCAGTGGTTACTAAATGAGCAGATTAAAGTACAAAAGGTCTTATAAACTAAAATCCAATTCCCATTCCAATCCAATACTAAAACTCAGCACCATTTTATTATTTTATATATAGGAACAATTTCACTTTTCACTGTCCAGAACCCTTATTGTGTTAAATTTCCTATTCAAACTGATTGATAGTGTCAAAAAAATTAAGAATAATATGTTAAGTATCGCTAGATTTTCTAATCAAGTTGTCTCAAAATCATAATATCTTCGGATAATTAAAATCAGTTTTGAATCTAAGGGGACAACATTTGATGATGCTGCAAATATTTCTGCAATAAGGCTTGGATTTATTAATAAATCTTACCTCAAATATGCAGACAAGTATTCTGTATACAGTTTCTAAGATAAGAATTTCCGAAGTGAGCTCTATTGCATATTTGTAGTCATCATAGTGTTCACTAAACTTGTAGAGGTCAAACTTGTCCAAATCTCTAAAAGGAAACAAATAATATAAACTTTTGTTTCTTATATAGCACTGCAAAACAATTTATTTAAACAGTGTTTTTAGTCATTTAATCAACATTTATCTACATATTCATAAAAATTCTACAGAATAATTGATCCTGTAGAATTATTATAGTGCATACAATAATTTAGTAAGAAACAGAAATACTTCTTGTATTGGAACTTATTTTAGAAAATGCATGTCAAATCAATTTCAAATAATAATTTAAGTTTGTATTAATTTACAAAAAGTAGCAGTACATAAAGTAGGCTCTTGTGTCAAAATCCCACTAATCATACATCATAATTAATTAATTAAATTATAAATGTAATGTATAATTAAAGAACTAATTAATAAAAAATAAAAAAATATTTATTTAACAACATTAAAATACAGGTTACACTAACTAGTTACAACGGGTGTCGGTTGGGAAGCCACAATCACACATAGGGTACCTTATGGTCCCCGTGTCGAGTGATTGTGTCACCTGGCCAACACCGGAACAGTTAAGTCTACATTATAATATAACTTTTGCGATAAATCAATTATATTTAATTCAATAATGTAATGTTTTGAAGAGTAGAATATTAAGAGAGTATCTAGTCTATAGAACATATATAAGGTGTAAAACTTACATAATTTCAAACATATCCACAGCAATGAAGGTGACAACGAGTTTGACTACAAAAAGCAGCAGAAAGTCAATAAACTCTGCAGCCAATCTCTTGTATAACGGAGGTATTATGTATTCATATCCACCATGTCGAGCTATGACTGGAAGAACAGATTATAAAACATTATCACTCAAAGCTATCTAATTCATAACTAATACATTAATTGAACAACTGACTTTTTTTAAAACACTTTTTAATGCATTATGGTTTTATGTTATTTATTATCTGGTTTCAGTAAATGAGAGGAAATCCTCTTATAAGGGTAGTTTGGCATCTACAACTGAACTATTTTTTAATTAAATGTTTATTTTCTTTCCTTCTATTTTGCTTAAAAGAATTATATGAACCTTTGTTTGAATATGGCCCTTTGAAAAAAATGTTCATAAAAGAAATCAGTTTTGTTCAAAAAGATCCATAAAAACTCAGGCAATTCTTGCATACACTAAAATATTCCATTAAAAAAAATATTGATTTTGAATGGATCTAGGCCATCATAAATGTAATAAGAATAGTGTTTAGTACATAGTGAGGTAGTAGTACATACATAGTTAGTACACAATGAGATTTAGCCTAATAACTTTAAACATACCTTCAATAGGAGTCATTGAATCGTTCTGAGGTTGATTGTCTTGCCCATTGCGAGGGGTATTTGGCACCTGAAACGGTAGCTGTTGACCCTGAAACTGGTAGTTATTATTTAGTAAAGGAACATTTGTCGGGTTGTTCTGCATCCCCTGAAATGTCATCATATAATAGGGGAAGCAGGTTGATAAATTCTGATACATTTGAGCCTGTTGGATCCATAATCTTAGCGCATGAAAATACGCTTCTCTTTCGGTGACGGGCGGTGCTGCTTCGCCATCTCCAGCAGCGTTATCAGCTTCCGCTGAAGGCCCTCCATTGTCCACCAATCGTTCAGTGTCAGACATCTTCAAAATAACTTAAAAAAGAAACAACACAAAACGAATAATTCTTCATAAAAATTGAAATCTGAATCGCCTAAGTACACGTCAGTTTTGTTGACAGTCAAACAGATTGTGTTTTGACATTTACAGAATCGTTTGGAAATCCAAAGTTAATTAAATTTTATTGCATACAATGTAATATAAACTTATTATACTATATATAAGTAAAGGTTTTTATTAACTTAAGTTTACTAACTTCTTTATAGGCTTTCAAAGTATAGAAAATATCTGATGTCTAAGAATAATATTTTCATATGCACCTGTCGCTTTGCTCAAAGGCTTAGACTCGGCCTCAGCGCTGAAGTATAAAAAAAATTGTCATTTACATATTGCCATATGTCAGCAAGTGCCTCATAAACAGGAAATACTTATTTCAGGCATACAAATAAATAATTGTGTTATTTATGTTTTGAGAATAAAAAATTATGCATCTGTAGATTAATCATCTGCATATTCATTTATTACATTAGTGATCCATTGTTATTAAAAATCTCTTTATTAGCAAAAAAGAAAATAGATAAATAATAATTATTTTTACGAAGACTTGTTAATTCTACATCTTTTGTCATTGTCTCATATCAACAGGTCTCGTGTATTAATTATTAAAATTGAATACATTTTTGAATCGTTATTTAGTTTACAAAACAGTCCTATAGGCAAATTCTAACCCCTAAATTTGGTAACATTGGAGCTGTCATCCTAACCAACTAGCGAATGACCGCCTACCGTATGCCTTCCGGATGCGCAATAAGAATAATGGTGGTGTGGTCTTCTAGACGTAGGTGAACAGGAATGATCGAGTATAATTTTATTCAAAGTTGACTTTATTTACCGTTATACCGTGCCATGTAATTAGTTTCCATAGTGTTGTATTATCTGCTAAATTAGCCTCGACCTATCACACTAACAGACTAATCGTAGTAATCGGTAGTTTACTGTATTTTTACTCAGTGCATTGATGTGTTCAATGGTGGGTTTCTAGTGGTAAATAAAGAAGCAAACTGGACCCCTTTTTGCTGTGCTGAAACCAAACGTAAGTAGAATAAATTAAGCTTTAAATTCTCAACCGAATTGTGACGATAAATTATCAGTAAGGTAAGGTAGGATCCCGGTCTATTTTCGTTAGTTTTTTCGCCGAATAAACAGTTACCCGTTTCAGCCACGCCAATAGTAAATTAATCAGCTCTTTAATGCTTGTTTCTTTTGGTAGGATGCCATAGCTTCAACGAGATCAGACAGAAGTAGACCTTGAGTCTATTATTGTTATGATGAGCTTTATAATTTTTATGTACTAATGATATTATAATAAAATCCGGTTATAAAAAACTAGTTTGTTATGCAAATAATATCCTAGCAACTATTGTTATACAACTAAGCAATATAAAATTCGTTTTGAGGAGGTTTTGGCAACTTAAAATCATAAACCTGCTTTAATTGCTTCACTATAATTGAAGCCCACAAGACACAAACACCGAAAACAAACCAAAGACTAGTAAAACCATGTCAATTCTTTCCATTTAATGTCTTCGACTAAGTTTTGATATTGATGTGTCTTGCTTGTCTGATCTTTTGAAGTATTTTATGAGAGCTAACTCTTTGAACCTTAGCCTGTGAAACTAAGGTCCGGATAAATAATTATAAATCTATGGCCATTTCTTAGATCATGTGGTTTGAAACCAACCTCTATGTTGATTGTATAAGGTTTTAAATACTACTCAGCCGTCTCTGCCTGATTCTAAGATAATCAGATAATTTAAAATAATATTTCTATGATTCTAAGAAATGTCTACTTATCTGGCCCTTAGTTCCTGCTAAATAAGACTAATTTCAATAATTAGTTAGTTAGTTACTTATAAGTTAGTTTCCTAAGAAACTAACTTCTAAGTAGACTGTATAAGGTCCCTAAAACATCACTTGACCTTAGTCTAAAACAGAGAACTAACTATTTATTTTGCCTTTAAAATATTCATTTTCAACTGCAGAATTAACACAACTTCATACTGTCCTATCTTAATTCTACCACTGAATTTTTCTACTATTTATCTTTTTAAATGGGCACTTTTTTAAATTGAAAGATGTTGCATAAGTAAGTATAATAAGCACTATATAAGTAAAGGAAGCTATATTATTAGTTTTCTAAGAAACGTGATAATATTAAAACATTTAAAAATATTATCCTACCTAATTTTGCCACATATTGTCTAAACATACTTTTTTTTTACATTTATTTTCTTGTTACATAAATAAACTTTTATAAAAATTTTAAAAATTATTAACTGGAAGAATTTTAATTGTCTCAAGTAACACCTAGCTATTGCAATGAATATCCTGCTCTGGTAATGGAAACATTAAAACTTGCTTTGAGGTGTAAGAGGTCCCATTCACAATCAAACACATCTCCCCTCCTGCAACCACTGCATCCTGTTGCATAATGGATGAAGCTCTGACAATTGATCAATAGCAGTATAACCATTTAATTTGCTAGATCTCAAATATCAAAGACTGATGATGGACAGCAGCATTATGGGTGCGAGAGGCCTAGCACTGCAATCATCAACCCCCCTAGTGATTGGGGCATACACTGAAAATGTGAAACACTAATGGTCCTTGGTAGAGGCCTATATCCAATAGTGAAGAGACACACGCTGATGGTATTAAAAATGCTATTATTATTGCAAACATGTCTATCATATTTTTAATATTATCCGTGATACATCACTTAGAGGCCTATATCCAATAGTGAAGAGACACACGCTGATGGTATTAAAAATGCTATTATTATTGCAAACATGTCTATCATATTTTTAATATTATCCGTGATACATCACTATATTTTGTTTGCTTATTTAGTCCCTTATCACTAATGTGGAGATCTCATTGATAAAACATTGTTTAAACACAGTATCAGTTACAACTTATCTATTTTAAATATAGCTATGACATCACCAAAAAGATTTCTGAATCTTTGAGGTTGGCTTATAAATTTCACTTAGGTACTATTGAACCAAATATGATTTTAAAAGAGAATTTTAAAGTATCCTTTGGTCCATCACACTAGTTATATTTTTAAAAAAATAGTTATAATTGCTAAAGCAAGATTTCAAGAAATTACCTTTTGTAGAGAACATGAGTTTTCATATTTTACCATCAGCTAGGCATGTCGATAGGCCAGGAATCATAACACTTTGCTCGACAGCAATGAATGTTAATGATTTATGTGAACTATGTCTTCGAATTTGATAAATGTGTTATTTTTGCTCTACTCCTCATCCCGTTATCCCTCCTATTGCCTATATTCCCAAATCCATTCCTAAATCTTCAAAGGTAGGTGCATTCCAATGTTTGTCATTCTGAACTGATGTTGGCATGGCCACTTACCACCAGGCAAACTTTTGCCTCCTTCTTTCTATATTTTTTTTTAAAGAGAATACTATTGACGTCAGTAGTAACTAGTCTCACCCTTATTACATGAAATTAAATTTCATATACATTTGACTGTTAAACAGTTTTGGTTCTTCCAAGCTACTTTTAACTTGCCATTGCTACATTTTATCACCTCAATATAATATTATCTCTCCTAATAAATTAAAAGAACTATCGAAGATTCTGTTGTCAATATTTAATGCTATCAAACATCACCATTTCATTAGAAGCTTAAATGAACTGCTGAGTATTCCTTTGCTAATATTTATATGTGCGGCAGCCATGGCGCCGTCTATTGAGAATAATTAATTTGATGTGCGCACACGCGTCACGCTTGCATTACGCCTTGTACAGCCAATATTGCGTGCCGCGAATTATTCAACTCCCTGCTATTATTAACAGACTATTTGTATTTAAATTATAGTAGAATTCTTTAGCTTTATGGAGCTAACGTGTACCTCTATATTGGAATCAATATCAGCGTACTTACGTACTCACTCCAGAGCTCAGGACTTCCCTTGTAATAAAAGGGAGTTACGGGTCATAATGTACCACGCGGATCTAGTGTGAATTGGTGGATACCTCATATATATAGGAATATCACCATATAACCACAGATTCAGGTTTGTATGTATGAACATTCTGAATATCACCCAAATAAAATCGTTGCGCGTCGTCAGCTTTGGCATTGGTGATTATTGGTGTTTTTACTCGGCGACTTTTCATATAGTGTCGCTTTCGTTTCCAAGGTTCGACAAAGTTACGGTATTATAACTATTCTTCTGGTATAATATGTCAATCTTCGCTAGTTCCGCCTTAGGGCCGGCGCAGACCTGGCGAAGCGCAGCGCGGTTTTCATTCGAGCGTTACGAGCTCCTTAAAGCGGACGTAGGCGGTAGATGCGTTGGTGCATTTTGATCTTACTCCAATGTCGACAAAATTGATTGTTGTTTGTTAATAAAAACCGCACTGCGCTTCGCCAGGTCTGCGCCGGCCCTAAATTACCACTATCTCACGGGGATTATTGTAAAACACTGCATTTCCCATTTTATCTTGTAGCAACATTGCAACAGGAACCTTGCAACTTATTGTATCGCCACAAATAGCAATGAGTGTAGTTGCGTGTAGAAGGACTTAAAAGACCCGCCTAACATAACGATGGGTCATTGATAACGCGCCGGTCGAGTGCTTGGAAGTCTTGGAACGCTAAAGAATTCCAAGAGGGTGAATCATACTCGCACACTTAGCCACGACCACTGAATATTACCCATGGTGTACTGTGCAACATCATCATTTTATGTGCAACATTACGCACATGTGCACATGTTATGGATTTCAAATATGTATGTGCAATAGCTATCTATAGTTTTTATTATATATACAGTTATATAACTCAAATCTGGACATGTGTATAATGAGAGCTAAAGTGGTAACCTCCATCTCGTCTTACGGTCGCCACCCAAAATCTTTTTAAAACTATTAAGCGAAACGATCTTTATTATTTAATTTCTATTCTCGCGAATTCTGTTGTTCTTATGATCAATACTGTATTAAATTCACGCACATTTCTTTGAAATAGTTGATGTAATCTGTCACATGGTGTACTAGTGGAAATCTTCATGACTTTAAATCGGACTTCACCAAAGGCACTACTACATATGGAAGGGATTTTATGTCACATTTTCGTGACCGTATTTCTTCAAGATATGCGTGTCTTGGTAGCTTTATCCGTTCTAGAGTTGTATTATCTGGGACACGGCTCCAACACAGACAGATTTGGTATTTGTGGTGAATATCTAATAGAGCCCTATTTTTATGTCGTTATTCCGGAAGCTGTGGTGATTTGGTTAAACCTAACTCAATTTTTCTCCATTTTATATGTAATGCATTTATTACTATGTATTTGTACAATTAAAAGAATGTATATTAAAACCTTTGAATAAATACCCTACACACAGCCCTGTACCCAGTGAGAGAGATAAGTGGGTTGAAACCCCCCTCTCTCTCTCTTGAAATGTTGAGAAGACTCTTGAAATGTCTTACGTAATGACATAACTACGTAATGAAAGACAGATTAGGGTCGAAAATGTCTTCATAAAACAATAAAAAATCCCGGAAAGGCTGCGCAGGTCGCCCTCCGGCTAAATACTTAATTAAGAAGTTTACCAGTAGTAGAAGAATGAGTAGAGCCGAAGACTATGTGGTAGCGAACCGTGGTAGAGATTTATATGCAGTAGTAGAGGAGACAGATGCCGATGGAAAGGAAAATAAAAATATCTTCGAAACTTACTCGAAACCTCCCCCTACCCCTAATACATACTAATTCTAGCTATAGGCCGGTCCGTGCAATGTAAGAAGAGTGAACCAGTAATTACAGACTACAGATAGACAAAAGTGACCTTTCAGACATTTTATCACCTACAACATCCTACTCCATTAATACCAAAAAGACTTGATCCACAACCGACACAACGCTGTTTACAATTATGAATTACACGGTCATTGCAGTATGGTTATTACTTAACACGGAAACTGGTTGCCATCATTTTCAAATAACGCTTAAGGCACCGGCGTGATTCATACTGACCAGGTAGGTATCTGATCTGTGAGTCAATAATATCTTACAAATATTTCGTAGTAAAGTCGTTAGTCAGGCGTCTAATTTAGGCCGCATAGACAAACATATAGGTGTGATTACGTTGGTTAACCTGTGATTTGGCTCGCTAGGCCGACATAAGAATTTGCGGTTTGATTTTCAAGAAATTTGTTATTTTGTTTTTATTATTTGGTTATGCGTTTTATTATTATTGCGTATAATAAAAATATTATGTTCCCAGATTTATCTTTAAAATTCGTTAAATTCGTACATCCTGGTCTAACCAGTTGCAGTTTCGTAACCAGTTCTCATGATGGATAAAGTTCTTCAAAAACGGCCCACAAACCCTAGCAGTCTCACTATCCCTTGCTCCGGTAGCGGTCATAGTAACGGTGGGGCAGATATTGTTAAGAATATCTGTAAAAGATCATGCTGTCTAACGTCGACCTTGGCTTCGTATAACACAAGTACACGGGTGGACGGTCTCAAACTCTGCAGACTGAAGAAATAAAGAAACAAGTAGTTTAGATGTACCGCTCCTCGTCATCGAAACAGGGTTGGCAGCGCGTCTGTAATCCTCCTGGTAATGTAGACGTGCATAGGCGACGGTAACCACTTAACACCGTGTGGACCGTCTGCTTGTTTGCCACCTTTAATATAAAAAATAAAGATACTTAATAGTTTTGGAGTTTATTGAAATAGACCCGTTTCGGATTATACTCTAAACTGTTTGTTTAACATGTTAGCTACCATATGCGGAGCTACCGTTATCCGTAGCCACGTAAACATAAAAATTAAGTATTGTATGCCAAACATACCGTCAGCAACACGGTAATATACCCTAACTAAACCAATCAATTCCTGTGCTTATTGCCGGCGTTCTAAGGTACCGATGGGTATAGGTTGACCTGTTGCTTCATTCTGTGCCATAATATTCTGTTCTTTTCATTGCTTTTCAATGTCACTCGCAGATGTAGTTACTCTGCCATGACGTATCTTCGGAGAAGCTGTGCGTCGTTTGTAAGTAGACAGTTTACGAGTATAAGACGTAATTTCCTTAGGTGCTCATAAAAGTTATTACTTTAGGACCGAAATTTGGTTTCGATCTAAACTTTATAGAATAGATTTATGATCCTCCATAATACTTAAATTATTACATTTCGTCGTTTATTAGAGTCAATTCAGAGCATTTTATGAGAATTTTAATCTAAGACGAACAATTGAAATTTTTGAACAGAATTTTAGTCTTTTTACCATGTCATAGTGCTCTACATATGTCACTAAGCATAATTACGAATTGTGTTAATCGGTTGTCAGTAGGTACCTATTCTTTTTGTTACGTACATACTTCGATATTTTACCTGTCTACGAATAGTGTAAGGAAGGCGTAGTATATACACAATATTCGTTACGTGTGTAACCACTACTAAACATATAAACACGAGGAACCTACACAAGGAAATCAGTTAAATATTTCCTACTTTATGGACTTTGGAATCGTTAAAACATTTGATGTTGCTATAAAATGCATTTATGTAATACGTTATTTCATTATAACCATAAATGGTGATAACATATTATGATCAGATTACCTGATCCTGTATATTCATGTCTCCAAGACAGTGCAGCAAGAGAGATATATTCTTGGCAATACCAAAGCAAGATATATTACCAAAGGCTTGGAATGAGCTATTTGAGTCAGGGCCCCAAGGCGTGGAAAGTGCATCACGAGCCCGTCATTCCCACGGGGTACCATCACTTACTCACAAACTAATATCAACTTTAACTTTTAGCTTTAAAGTTCAGATTGCTTTGTGGGTGTTAGATTCCGATCCCCCAGATCGGCAGCGGCCACAGTAATTTGTTCCGCTTTATTCGATACAGCGTTCATCTACTGGCAGTTGCCACACACATACTCGTACATAGTGACGCAATTGGCTTCTTTTCCAGTACTGGAAGTAACTGTTAGCAACAAAACCTATAGATCGCGTTCTTATTGTATAGTTTCAAAATTGTATAGTTCTTATTGCATCTTACCTGTATCCTTACTCTTTTAATTGTGTTGTTACCAGTAGTTTTACCGTCGCCACATTCACACCTGGATTTATTTTAGCATTTATTGTATTTAATACTTCTATTCTATGTAAATTTAACTTACGTTATTCTCTCATTGACTCAGGCTTGGTATTTAACGTCATAAATCACTATGAAGATTTAAATGCGAATAGGACCCAAGGTCATCCAATAAAAATCCTTTAACCCAATGGAGTAAATGTGAAATTCTTAGCACGTTGCTTCTTCTGTAAATCAATTATACTGGCATTATCACCCGATGTTCATACCGTAATTTATGAGCCTTAAAGCGTATGGTATACATTAAGCTTTAAACGCAGTTTTATGGCTAACTTTATAGTCGGACAAGAAACAGCAATCGAGACGAGGAAGCAGAATTAAATATTCGATTCGATGGCTACTTGGCTGGCGTTTGGTTGTGTTACGACGACCTCCGTTGACCCAATAGAAGTTAATTTGCCAATGGAAGGCAGGACTTGTGTAGGCAAAACAAAGTCATCAGACCATTTATTGAACGTGAACGCGAAGTAAACAATTTTATTAGAAAGAATATACTCACAATATAAATTAAAGAATTTAAACATTTTGAGACAACATTTATTTGCTTGCACTTTAAATAAATATGAGATTTGACTTTGCCTGCGGCTTTGCCTGAAATCAGTTTGATGATGTACCGTTGGAAGAAAATATCTTCCCGACTACATTGTTAAGGTCAGTGACTTTATTATGGGAACGTACGTATGTATATTTATGTATGCCTCTAGTTTCTCTTTCATTTGCACTCTACAATCTCTCCCCTTTCAACACTAACATACAATATCGCTAAAAGGAAATTATCACTGAATTAATAGGTTACGATTTTACGAGGTGGGCAGCGGCACTTGCATGTCCCTTGGTGTTGCAGGTGTCCATGAGCGGCGATCACACCATCACTTACCATCATATGTACCGACCGTTCGCCACCATAAAAAAATGCATCATATATGATTCTTTTTTTAGGGCTTCCGAATTTTTGTGTTGGAAATTGTATTTTATTAAATTTTTGGTGGTCCAAACTAAAAACTAAAACTTACATCGAATAAAATGGACGGACCTAGTGAATATTTAATATTTAGTTAATTAAAGGGTTTTAATATAACTAGCTCTCAGTATAAATTTAACGTTCTTTACGCCCACACCTAATAGTATTTAATCTAAAGCCTTCTATAACAATAAAGATATATTTAATTGCGCACTTTACTTTAGGTGCCGGATAATTCAGTTAATATTGCCTTTTATTTACATAATACTCTTTAATTAATTTGTTTGAACGCTGCTGTCTAATTGAGATTTTAAACTAAATATTAATTTACTTCAATAAAGTAAATCTGAATAAGGATTAGGGCAGGGTTACCAGATGACAGGAATTTTCCTGACATGTCCGGAATTTTAGTCCTCTGTTAGGAAAACAGGGAAAATTTGAAATTGTTTGGAATTTTTAAATAGAAAGAGATAAATGTAAGAAATAAAAATTAAAGTATTTATTGAGCAGTTTGTTCACAAAAAATAATAATAAAATCAAATCTCAACAATTAAATTAAGTCATGAAATTTATTGAAGTCAGGGATTTTGTCAGGAAAACTCATTTTCGGTTCTGGTAACCCTAGATTAGGGACTACATTTTCTAAAAAAATTGAGATGTTATTTATTCTACAAATGAGATTACTTCTTCAATTTGTTTAAGTATCTTTAAAAGCGAAAGTACACAATTATATATCGTCTTTATTTTCTTGCAAAAAGAAAATTGCTCTCGAAAAATAATCAGAAAATTATTATTTACAAAGCAGACGTCCGAACTCGTGACGTCATAAACCAAATGCCCCGTCGGGCCTTTGGGATCCAAGCTCTTTTAACCATGTAGTCGCACTAGGTTGGCAGTCGAATTTACCCGAGGATAAAAATTACCTCTGTTATAAACACTGGGCGATTTTGATGAAAATTAACACTGAACCATCTCGGAATAAAACATTACTAATCTTATAATTGCCCAAGTCAATTTGTTGTAATTAATAAAATGTATCGATCGATTAGCCCTTCTGCTTATCGATTATCGGTAGTGTCCTTCTGCTGTGTAAAGGGATTCGAAACCCGATAATGACATTCATTTGTTTAAAGACGAATGTTTTGTTCGGGTCTGGGTGGTGTGCTTGTCTTTATATGTGTTTCTGGACCCACGACACGGAATCGTGTAGGCCAGTGGTCGTCAAACTGCGGCCCGCGGACGATATTTGTGCGGCCCGCGACAAAGCAAACAATTTTAGTAGATAATATCAAAATATGATTTTGCACATGAAGTTAACCAAATAGAAGTACGCTGGTAGGTATAAACTTCCTCCTGTTCTTTGTGTCCGTTAATTGTATGCTAGTTAGTTTATTGAGTTGGCAAATAA
This sequence comes from Sesia bembeciformis, assembly GCA_943735995.1. Taxonomy (NCBI): domain Eukaryota; kingdom Metazoa; phylum Arthropoda; class Insecta; order Lepidoptera; family Sesiidae; genus Sesia; species Sesia bembeciformis. Next base: position 17,150,290 of record OX031026.1, on the reverse strand, counting down.
AGACTTCACATTGGTCACAGATAGCAATTGCCATACAAAATCTATGGGGCAATCGCGTTTTGACAGCTCATAAAAAATATGTCAATTGATTGGTGGTGTCAACTAAACAATCCAAGAATGTGCGGCCCGTAGTGATATCTCACATTGTCCTATGTGGCCCTTGACCAGAAAAGTGTGACGACCACTGGTGTAAGCCATTGAGTGTGGAGTTATTTATTTAATTTTAAAGTCCACTAATAATTAAGCTACAAAAAATCAACAAGTCGCTTGCATCGTGGAGCGAAATTATATTAATACTACCTAATTGTGCTAGCCAAAACAAAATCGAATCCGTCGATCACGAGATTAGTCCGCACAAAGACATTTATACATTGTAGAGATCATGGGTGAGGCCGCTTTGATCCAACTTTATGACCCACCTGCCTACACAAACAGAGAAAATGACGGCTGTTTTCCAGCTCTTTGCGAATCTGCCATATGCCGCCAGATGTACAGTACCATGTGGTAAAAGGTGCCTGTGTTTTGTATTAAGAAACTCCTTGCGTGTAACACCGGATTTTGCATTGTGAATATGCAAACGGTGCATTAATAGAAGGCAGGTTTCTGCGAAATTAAACAATAGTGTTCTGTTTGTAGTAAAAGTAGTTTGTGTAGAATATTGTAGTAGTTTGTGTTTGTAGTAAACTTGTAGAAAATTTAATTAAATACAATAACAATAATAAGGTCTAAAACATCTTCAAAACTTTAATTAAAACGTGTTCTGAACATGTCACAAAATTATGCTTCCATCGAAATCGTATTTTTCCTATCCTATCTCCTCCTATTGCATCGAATAAAGAATATAACGCGTAGTATAGGTACTCTTTATCCTATCGAGTATACTACTTCTCATTCCATTATACTCTTGACTCCCCATCTCACCCTATACCCCAAGGAGAACTGGGAGGTGTAGCGGATTACAACCCCAACCCTTTCTCCAAGTTTATTCCTAAATCTCCAAAGGTAGGCAGCACATCCGCGAGCGTGCCAACCTCTGCTATTCTGTACTGATGCTGGCATATATCGTGGATGATTATGAGCGACAGTATCCAGTATGTAATAGTATGTGAACCTTCTGCTCGCCTGTTACCTGCTTTCAATAAAAATATATATTTTGGACGCCTCTTGACCATTGCTTTTAAAGTGTGTATATTTTATGGACAATGAGACAAAGAGCTTTAAGAATTCTTATATTCTGACACGAATATAAAAAATTACTGGTCCCCAAAAAGGCAGACGGACAGGATATTATTTTATTTAAAGCGAAAGAGATACTTCAAGTCTCGCGGCACATGCATCCCGTTTGTGATTCAGTGTGGTCAACACATCATAAATCACGTCTGAAGGGACGCTTTATTAAGGTTCTTGGTAACCAAGTGACGTAGTAAATGTGCTCTCAGGCGAGTGCTTGTACGAAAGCCAGAAACTTGCCGCCAATTTAACAGTTCAATTACATAATTAGTCCATTGTCTGTTATTCAATGGCGTATTTGTATTTTCAAGCAATCAAATTAAAAGTGGACGTAACAATTCATCAGTAAAATTGGAACAAAATAATATTAACGTAATAAAATACGGCTTGTATTTAAAGGGACAGCAAAACAATACTAAATGGAATACAAATGTAATGAATAATACAAAATAATTATGGTCAACAAAACAAACTTTTTTTTTTATAACAATTCTTCCTTTGTGCCAGAGAACCTAAACCTAACCCACCTTTAAATTTGCTGTCATCGATTTGCTGTCTGTTCAGTATTTTTTGTACCCTATTTCAATTATTTCTCAATACCTACATAAACAATTGCGTGTGAGAATTTCTCACGGAACGAATGGAGGAGCCTTATGGAGTCGATGCAACAGCTGCGAATTGTATGAACCGGATGATTCATAGCAAATCTACTGAAATAAGCCAAGAGCCTGTTAGTTTATAAGCGTTTACTAAAAATGGTAAACAAAGAGTGTTTAACCTTTTCTGTGAATTACTCTATAGTAGTCTATAAGAACGTAGTAATTTTATCTATGTTGAAACCTGTTGCGGTTATGCTAGCGGCATTTCGTGTCTGCTATCATCATTATTTTTAGCAATAACATTTTTAATACAAAAATAAACGAACTTGTCAATGTTGTTCTCTCAACGACTATTTATTATTTTTTTAACATTATTATTTTATTGTGAGACATTATTAGGGACCTTATTGTCCGTTCTATTTTCACAGATGTAAATCTTTAAAAAAACACATTGTTTTATTACTTTATTTTCAATATCAGATGACACATTTCTATTTAAACAAAATCTTGAAATAAAGATATTTTAAGTTTGGAAAATCTCAGCCTAGATTAGATAACTAGCTTTGCTTAGATAACGTCATGTTTTCTTATGTTTTAACCCATTTAATTTAAATTTATTTGCTAGTTTTAATTTTTAATTGCTTTATGTTTTAACCCATTCCAGTATGTTTAGATAGCTATTGTCTATATTATATTTATTACACAGGTACCTTACGGAAGTTCGGTCTCTCCCTCACTTTACTTTATGTCCAAATGTCAGAGCAGGTCGACCCACCTCTGTGGCCAAGTGTTCAAACACCAAAAGGTATAATTAATGTTTGAACGATGAGTCTCAGCTGTACTTTCGTATACGTGGCCCTGGAGGTCATTAAAGTAAGCGTCGGTATCCTTGTCGCTTGGCAACCACGATGTTTTTGTCTCTTGTATACTAATTAAAGTATTATTTTCCGTCATTTCTACTGATGTAGTACAATAATAAATGTTATTTCGTATTCTCATAATATATTCTGTCAATGACGTTTATGGTATTTTTAACATTACGCGATTTAATATCAGTATAATGTTTCTTATGATCTATCACCAGTTTTATATCTGTGGTATTGTCACAAGTATCCTTTACATTAGAAAGTCACCAATTTATTTATTCGTGACTTGACCCGTAATATTGAAATGGTGAAATATGAGGAAAATATGTATTTTAACATATTGTTTATGATTTTTTTTCACCAGATTTGCATTTCTAATGTTTATACAGATTTTGTTCCAAGCTTTAATAGGATAAAGTCAGAAAATTTCTAAGAAAACGTAAGTTTTGCACTTTATCGGTCAATCGGTCAATCGAGTGTCTGCACAAATACAAACTCCTTTGCAGTTCATTGTTAACTCGTTCAATAAACGACTAGGCAGCGCCAGCTCCAAATATAACGTTGTAGAACAAACTTATTCGTTCAGTTAGAGCAACAAAAATGAACTTTATAATTACCAATTATAGTAGTATCATATATATTACCTTTATAATTGCGAACACAAAAAAATATGTATTTGTAATTGTGCTTTAGGCCCCGATAAACACGATTCCAGGTTTTAAAACTAGTCACCTCATGCGGCCTGTAAAGATGTTAATTTCGAACTATTGGGTCTCAGACATACAACGTTTTTGGAAACATCTATTTATGTCGACGCTAGATTTGCCAGTGGTTTTATTCTCATTTTAGGATACAAATGAGATAATCACTAAGCCATTTGATTTTTTCTAACTGCAGGGCAACGTAGGTACAGTTTCAGTATAGTACGTTGATATTATACTGTACTAAATATAAAATTTTAGGAGTGCGAAGAATGTGCTACCAACCGAAAACAGATAAGCGGTCCATGTACACATGTGTTGTGACGTCAATGCTCCAATACGATTACGCGATATTTAAGAGGTATGAAAGCCAAACGTTGAATGGAAAATAAAATTTCGCACGTAATCCATTTAAATGGCGATTGAGTAGGTATATCCCGTAACGTTTGGTCTGTGTTAACCGTTAGCAATAAATTGTGTCGAACAGTTTGAACATTATCTACTTTTTATGGATCAATTTAAAAAGTCTTCTTCCGTTTAATATTGTTTTCATTGTAAATGGACGTGTAAAGTTATCTGATTTCATGGATTAATTGAAAGTATTGTTTAAATTTTTGAAATATTCTGAAGAGTTTGTCATTGTAGCGACATAGTGTTCGACACACTACCGTCACGGTATTTTAACATTCGACATAAATATGTTAGGTAGGTAAATTGTATTTGTACTGTGCTTGTCAGTCGTCTCCCGCGCACCCAACTAAATGGTTCAGTTTAGTGTATTCACTTGCTTAACCCAGAGATTTGTCGTTTAATTAATCATCCTATTATACCAAGCCAATACTAATATATCCACTATATATAGGATTGTAGTGGAAGTTACTCGTACATATTTACCTACTGGAAAATATAATTTCACGTCCATGGTTCTTTTACAGATGCTAGGGTTCATTATCCACTTAAGAAAAAAACTTAAATGATTGAATGACCATATTTAAAAGAATGATGTATAGCACGTGCTAAGAATGAAAGCGAATGTGACGGAACCTTTATACGAGTAGAACAAGTCTTCAAACGGATTCGCCATTCAATCTCTCAATGTAAACACGGATTGAGGAGATGAACGTGAGCTTTTCGAGAATTTTGATTGATAGAATTTGCGAATGGATTTCTGTTTGTTATTGTGTGGAAAATGGAGGCGAAATGAACTCTACGTGTCAACCTCGTGATTGAAAGTGTTAATAGAGGAGTTGATGTGCCGTCGCCGTTGCGGCAAATGACATTTGATGTGGTATTCTTGACCCATTAATAATCGTATTAAAATTAGCTTATTCGAATTCGTTAAGCGTATATGAAACTGTTTATATGTAGTATTTACTCTAGGGTATGGTAACCCATCAAAAGTATCGTCAGTTTTTGTTATGAATAAAGGTTTTGGAAGCGTTATAGTCTCGGGAATATGTATTCCCGTCGTAGTAACCTATTCTGTATTTCTGCGAATTGGTGTACAGTTTATTATGACAGCGGGCTACGGTTCGCTAGAAACCTTTTTGTTATTCATGTGCTCGTTCATCGATTTTATACAATAGCGCATGTCTATGGATACCTGTATTAACTCATCCTTTGAAGAAAGTTTTAATACCAATAATGGAATAGAGGAATGGCGGCAAATAAACGACTTTTTATAAAATACAAATGTACAATTCTACCTGTTTTCGCATGCTTGAACATATTCTTTTTATTCATTTTTGCACTTGTTTTAAAGCAATATTTTGTGAACAAGGAGTCTACCCATATGCAGTAGTGACCTTGAATTCAATGAAATAGCTGAGAAATAATACGCTTTTTGAAAATTTAAGACGATTATGATTCGTACCTTAAACATAATGTAACGAAAAAATTAATCGTATAATACAATAAGTGTTGTGGCAACATTCTTAAGCCTCTAATATTAAATCAATCACCGAAATAATCTTCGCAAGGTATTTTATTTTTGCTCTATATATTTCGCTATCGTATTCTCGACGTATGTCCATGAAAAGCACACAACCCGTTATGAACTCCCAATTATTCCATGAATAGCTTGTTCTTCGAAGTGTCCTTAAGGCATGAAAAGATCTTAAGTTGCTTGTTAGTGGCGTTTATTACGTAGAACGCATGTAGAATGAACGGTCGTGCGTCATAGAGATCGTCACTCGAGTCACCACACTTGGATTAACTTGAGATGAATAAAACATTTTATTCAAATCACAGGTTACATGTATCGTAGAGGACATACGCTCAGTCAGTGGTGCGTTAATTACTGTGGTGTGGTGATAGTTTACAACAGGATTTAATAATTAGAAGTTACCCAGTTATAATTTGTGTTGTGCTCTAAGTGTTTATTTCAGTAATATTGTTAATTGAGAATACAAATGAACGTACAAGTAGATAAATTAATGGAAGTGCTATTGTAATGAAATTAATTTTTATACGAGCAGATAATTATATATTGGATCAGGTAAGAAAGAAAATAGCAAAGTATGATGTATAAAACCATAAATTTGCCGTCAGCAACAGATATTGTCGCAACAGAAGCGCATTGAAATAAGAAAAAATATTCAATTTGGATAAAAGGAGAAGTTATTATTTGTCCTTGTAGCGTATACTTATAAAGCGTTCATGATACTTTTTTCACGTAACTGAACTAACATAGCAAGGCCTGGACAGAAATCACAGGGTAATCAATCTTGAAGACATGAAAAGAGACAGTTATTCAATAGTAAGGCATGTTAGGGACATATCAAAGAAACGCATAATGATTGTGTCACACTGTGAACGGAGGTAAATTGGTATCGACGGACGGGTCCATTACGTGAAACCGATGTTATCTGTAGCTTTTAGGCAGCGTGTACGTCAATACCACTCGTGACTACGCGTAGTTGATAAATAACATAAATCTCAGCGGGGGAATGGATTCGGGAAACACGTGAATTCCTACACATGCGTGGGTGGGTACTTTTTGCGTTACATCGAATGGAGAATGAAAGAACAGAAATATGTGCAAAAGTACGTGCTTTGTAATCAAGAAAGCGAACTCCTCTTGTTATACTTGCTAATCCTTTTCCTCCAAAGGTGCCACAGCTTGTCGGGTGTCTCTGTGTTACATTTCATGCGTGGTAAGTGGACTGTCTGCTCGTCAGTTACCTTCCCATAAAAAAAAAATAGTTGTCATTATTTCTTTAGAAAAATATAAGTGTATGATCTCCCACTGTGTAAGGAGACCTAAACCTTAGGCACATTAAGAGGAAGCAGGCTCCCGTGGTATTGTTTTCTCTCTGTCACCTCATTTTCAGTATCTCTAAATGTATTCTATAATTCATTACTTCATTAATTACTATGATCCAGATCTAGGATCCCTATTGGATCTCGTCCAAAATGTGATTTGATTTCATATTTTATCTTAGAGATTACTAACGTTACGCTTTATAGTTATCTCATTCATTATACTCGTATGTACATATGACATAACATTTTGAAATTCGTACAGCAATGACACCCCTATGACCTTGTACTGTTTCAATGCATGTTTTGTAAATATGCTTACTTGTGAAAGGATTTCTACGTTGGTACCTACCGTTTTTCTTCGTGATTTAATTCAAGGCTGCTTCATGAATTTAAATGAGAGAAGGTAACTACGTTACGTTACGCATTACAGAGCGAGAGGATTTCTTGGTGGCCTGTCAATCTGGCGCTTTTTTCGTATTCCGTTTACCAAAAGCAATATCGGCTGTACGCTTAGTTAGATGCGATGTGTCGCAAGTTAGATGTGCGAAATCCGTGGGGGATTACATATTTGAATATTATTTTTGATGATGTTCAAGGACCCATGTTTTTATATCAGGTTTACTGCAGGTCTTCCTTTCATGGCGCGGTCTTGAATTGACACAGTACGGTGTCCCCTGGACAATATCTCTAATTACAGTTGTTTTAATAACGTATTATTTCTATTAACATTTCTGCGAGAAAAATATTTTTTAACTAGTATTTTTTTTAAAAATACATCCATATACATGTTATTTTTCTTTAGTAATTCTTGAAAAATATACTCAACTTTCATTTTACTACACATACAATTGAGCCGCGACTTCCCGCGACTTTATTTTATTTTTTTAGGACCAAGGTGTAGGTAGTGTAGTGCCGACCTATTTGAAGACTGGACTTCAGGGGATAAAAACGAAAATGTTCACCATGTTTGTGGGAAATATCGGGTAATTGATGTGTATTGACGAGTGTTCTGATGATTTAAGTGCATGCTTATTGTAAGTTAGCAATTCCTATTACTTACCTACAAAAAACATGTAGCTAATGAAAGTTGGTTAAACGGGGAAATTAAATGTCCTGGCTAAGTTGTCTACATTTTGAACTGTGTACAAATAACTGTTTAACTGTTGATACACGCATGTGACATAATCAATCACTTTAATTTACCAATTGGACAGCTATCTGAAGATGCGCTAGAAGCAAGATACAAAGAAATTGGAAGGAATCGACTATGTCACACTCGTAAATCTGCCAGAACGGATACAAATATTGATGTGCTAAACACTGTCGCTTACTTCAGACCCGTACCTATCATACAGTAAAGAAAATTGTACCAAAAAGCAAAAATATATTGGAGGATTATTTAATAGCTGATGATGTTAGCCATTAGAGGCGTCACGTTGATATACCTCACATAACATTTCCCTCGAATTCGTCGTAATGATAATTCACATCCCAATTTTTAAGATGTATCCCAATTATCAACACTAGACGTCTGGATAATGAGTGAGGTTTTTTTATCGATTTTTCTATTTTATTATTTTACTAGCAGTGCCCGCGACTTCGTGCGCTTAGAGTATATTGATAATTAATTAAACTTTGTAATTGATCTGAATAAAAAATGCCCTACACGTTAACTCGGCTTATTAAAATTCAGTTTCATTAAAATTCATTCAGTGGTTTTAGAGTGATCGACTATGTCACACTCGTAAATCTGCCAGAACGGATACAAATATTGATGTGCTAAACACTGTCGCTTACTTCAGACCCGTACCTATCATACAGTAAAGAAAATTGTACCAAAAAGCAAAAATATATTGGAGGATTATTTAATAGCTGATGATGTTAGCCATTAGAGGCGTCACGTTGATATACCTCACATAACATTTCCCTCGAATTCGTCGTAATGATAATTCACATCCCAATTTTTAAGATGTATCCCAATTATCAACACTAGACGTCTGGATAATGAGTGAGGTTTTTTTATCGATTTTTCTATTTTATTATTTTACTAGCAGTGCCCGCGACTTCGTGCGCTTAGAGTATATTGATAATTAATTAAACTTTGTAATTGATCTGAATAAAAAATGCCCTACACGTTAACTCGGCTTATTAAAATTCAGTTTCATTAAAATTCATTCAGTGGTTTTAGAGTGATCGACTATGTCACACTCGTAAATCTGCCAGAACGGATACAAATATTGATGTGCTAAACACTGTCGCTTACTTCAGACCCGTACCTGTCATACAGTAAAGAAAATTGTACCAAAAAGCAAAAATATATTGGAGGATTATTTAATAGCTGATGATGTTAGCCATTAGAGGCGTCACGTTGATATACCTCACATAACATTTCCCTCGAATTCGTCGTAATGATAATTCACATCCCAATTTTTAAGATGTATCCCAATTATCAACACTAGACGTCTGGATAATGAGTGAGGTTTTTTTATCGATTTTTCTATTTTATTATTTTACTAGCAGTGCCCGCGACTTCGTGTGCTTAGAGTATATTGATAATTAATTAAACTTTGTAATTGTTCTGAATAAAAAATGCCCTACACGTTAACTCGGCTTATTAAAATTCAGTTTCATTAAAATTCATTCAGTGGTTTTAGAGTGGTTTGAGAGCGTTCAGACAGACAGTCAAACGAACAGACGGAAAAGCAGAAGGACGAAAATTCCAAAAAGATTGTTTTGGGCCCCGTGTCTCTCGCACTTTACACTGTGATGATTAAAAAAAACTTTTTTAAGTACGTTTAAAATACGGCTTTTTTGTATATTTTTATGTGTTGATTTTTCTGTGTATTTTAGTTTCTAAATATAACATGTAATTACGGTGTCTTTAAGAAATATGCGAATAATAAAATAAAGATGTTGCATTTATAAGTAGTTTTTATTTTTGTCCTTTCGCTCAATGAGCGGGTGCAACGTACTGTGCGATGGTTGGAATGAATTTCATAAACGCAATTTATTTTTGCCTCTATTGAAGATCATGTGCGCCTATTTTAACTATAAATGAAGCTACTGTTCTAATGTTTGTTTGATAGATTATCGTAGTCATAACTATATATAAAACCTTATTGTAATAGCCGCTCCATATTGAAATAGAATTGTGATTGTGTATGATTTACATTGAATACGCAAAGACAATACACGCGACGCCGCTTATGCTACGTACGTATGGGTTGACTTCAGTAACATTAACATATTTGTTTGAACGATGATTTAGGAATGTGTCGCTTTCGTTTTAGTTTTGTGAAAGATTCGCAAAACATTAACTTTTGCATGCACCTTCACTGTTGTTGCTAAGTTGTGTACGAAAGTTTATTTCATTTAGAAAGCCGCTCCAGACTACGCAAAGTTCGGTCGCTCGTTGATTCGTATGCTGAAATATCGTTCTGAAATAGAATTGCAAATTTTATTACTAACGTAGTAATTTTTTTGGATATTGATTTAAAAATATTTTTCGCCTTCCGTTTTCATTTTGCAATATGAGATATTTTTCTTTCGATTTTGCTATTGGTATAAATACGAGTACATTATTAATTATCATACATTTATTACTAGCTTTTATAGTATAGCCTGTGCATTTATCCAGATTATAATCTACCTATTTGCCAAGTTTCAAAGAATTGGGATCAGCTGTTTCGACGTGATTGAGTAACAAACATAGAAATATTAGTGGGATGTTGTGATGAATTATCATATTTAGTGGTTCTTAAAAATGTCAGATAAAATAATTGCTTCGGTTCAGTTGATTCATCGCTTTGGAAATTTTGAAATCGAAGACTTATTTTGTTCAATGAATCAACACAAATTATGTCAAATGGGCCGAATTTTGTACGATATTCTTTATACGAGATTCTTCATTTTAGGAACCCGAATTGTGCCAAGCCAGCGAAACATACAATTCCGAATATAAACATTATTATTCATGAATTCAAGATCAACTTGATTCAGTTAGCGGACTGTGAAATAAAATGACATATAAACATAAAAGACCTATCCTACATAAATATTTTTTTATAATTACTCTTATTTACGTGAACTCGCATGTTTGCGGATTATTTCTTTTAGACTGGTTCATTTGTTTCGGTTTATGACTAACGTAAGTTTCACATCATTGATTCTGGTTAAAAATTTTTGTTGGTACCTTTAAAGCTTTAAAGTTTAAATGCTTAATGTAAGCATTAAAGTTTCAAGATTATTTTAGTATGAAGTTGTAGTTCTACGTCTATATCAAATTCGCTTATTTTATTATAGGCTTTTTTTGTTACCTGTTTTTTTCTTGTGTTTTTTCCTTATTCAACTTTTAAATTATTAATTAATATTTTTCGTAACAATTACATAATGGTGATATCACTAAAAATCTGCGGAGCTATATCCTTATTTATTATGAAAATATAACGGATGGACTGTAGCGCAGATTGGCTTCGTTTCCTGGATCAAATGGTTACCGCCCGCTCGATTCACTGAACCTTATTTCCTACCTTAACAAATAAATAATAACCCTCCAGGGAAAGAACACGAGTTTCTTCCGCTAAGAGCCTTTTAATGACAGGAACTTTCGGTATAATACTAAGGTTTTATCTACGGTTGTTTGATAACGTCGTCTATTTTTCAATCAGTTAAAAAGAAACGTGTTTTTTTTATAGAAAAGGCGGCAGACTAACATACAGTCCACCTGATGGTAAGTGGATACTGTCGTCCATAGACAAATGCGATACATGCCAACATCAGTCCAGAATGACAAACGTTGGCACGCCTTCGGATGCTCTGCCTACCTTTGCAGATTAAGGAATGGATTGGGAAAATGGGGTGGGATGGGAATGGACTCTGGCGTGTGCTCTTCGTTAAATTAAAAAGATTTTGTTGCGCCCTTTTCACCGTTATTTAGTAACATCAAAATAAAGGAATAGCTATGATAGTGGTAAGAGCCATTTTCCACTAAACGGCTGGTCAGTGGTTCTTCTTTATACATATTTCTACTCAACATACCCACTTTCCCGGTCGCGGTTCAGGAACCGAGGCGGTTAGAATATAACACACAGTCGGGCCAACCCGTGCCTTCTTAAAGACAGATGCACTCAAAACTTGTGTTTTCTTTTGTGTTTTTGGGTGAGGAGGTAAATACATGTTATCTCTTCGACGTCCATTTTGATGCTGTCGTTTCGCGTACGGTTACCGCTTGATTCACCCGCGCAATTCAAAACCGGGCGCGGTGAGCACCGCACGCGGCCAACCGCTTAGTGGGAAATAGCTCTTAGTTCTTCCTTCTTCTTTTCCCTTTGAAATCAGACTTATGAACAAGTCTGATTTAAAGTGGCACCTCGCTAGCTTATTTTTTTTTATACAGGGAAGTAGGCGGACGAGCATCGTTCCCACGTGATGATAAATGTTAGCGCCCCCTATGGACTAGATTAAACCAACCAAGTACTTAACCAAGAAGGTAATTGCTGATTTAACTAAAAAAATGTTTATAACACTAACTTTAAATTGAACAATAAATTACCTACTTACAAATTTTACAAGTGCGTGCGTAGTAGTTTAGGTACTATTTGAAATTGTTTTCTTATTCGCAAATAGTGATTTTTTGCTATTTGAAATATCCCTAGTTCACATAACGCGGTTGGAACCTCGCAGACGCTCCCGCGCGGTTCTTTTATTACTAGTATATTTAAGTGTTCATATTTAACCGCGCGATCCAGATCAACCGCGTGGGCCCCGCGCATGTCTATTCCCCCCATCTCGGGGTGACCGCGCGATTCGAACCGCGTATGTGATTATAGCTGTTGTAATTCGAGTATTGAATTACAATCTATATTCAAGAAGTCTTCTTAGTAATGGCGACAATTCATACGAAACAGTTGTTTAATTAAACTATTTACGTGTAAGATCTGAATTCAAAATAGATCAAATTAATTAGCTACAAATATTCGTGCTTTAAATTAGCGTTTTTTTTTATTTTTAGTCTTATTTGAATCCAATTACAGACCAAAATCCTCCTTTTCTCTTCTGTTTTTTTAATTTTACATTACAAATGGATCCTCGACGTTTTGTTCGTTTGACCTTTTTGACATTCGAGTAAAGCTGAACACGATGACATTACGGGAGAAGCGTACAGCGAAACTCGTAGAATTGGAGTGGTCTTCGACAAAATATTGTACTTTAATGTAAACTTCTAATAATGACGGATATTTTGAAGCATATGGATAGGTATCGTCTCTAAAGAAGATCAGTGGAACACAGAAGATCCCATTGGGTCGAAGTGATTGGAAATTCGGTAGGATGTACAGCCTTGATAAGATACATTTTACAAGTAAATAAATGTTGACTAAAGCACTTTTAAATTAAAGTTCCAGCGAATGATACAAAGTAAATGTTCGAATTAACAATATTAACTCTAGCGAAGTCGTTCAGTTACAAGTGAGTGCTCAAATTTGTACGTGGTTTTAAAGTTATTTGCAACAACATTCTTTGGTTCAATAAATTCTCCATTACATTCAGTCCATTTCCCTATAGACACTCACCGACTCTCAATTTTAGAATAGTACTTTTATCTCTTTCTCTAGTGTGAAGAGGAAAAGAGACAGGGCGCTGTTTGTTTCTTTCGGTACATTTGAACATTAAAGATCAAACGTTTTTCGTTATTCGTAAACTGTTTACTGCTCAGCGCCAATCTGTTGTTGCTTTATAGCTTAGTTTCAACCAGCTGTTGGCTATTGGTAATTTGTCCTGATTTTATACCAGCCATTGAAATATAGACTTTGCTTCTCTCCTACTTTGTCAACATATTTCCTCAACTTATTAAGTGTTTGATTTTGGTTACTTTTTCCTGTTGAGATTAGGGCGTTTTTGGCAGTAGGTACCTATTGGTTGCTCTCTATATTTTTTTTAAATTAATTCCCTGTGTATTAATTAAAAAGAATGCAGAAGCAAATTATTAGATTTATTAAATATATTTTTCATGTTTAAAAGCTAAATTCGCATAAGGACAGATTTTCAAAAAGACAAATTCAGGAAAAGAAAATATGTAAATGGAAGGGATGTTTTTATAGAACCTTCAAATTTATAGAAATAACTTCAAATGGCGAGTCTTAAGAGAAGCTTATATACAGCAATAAAGAGACATAGGCTGTAGTGGTGTAGTGTGGTCATTATCTTTACAGTTTACTGATGGGCATTATCTCGATACATCACAATGATGGCCACTCATTCATGCGATAGTAATTAAAATATGATCAACACAATTATCAAGTACTAGGCGTATTCCGCGGCTTCGCCCATTTGGTTTCGCCGATTAAAAGCTATGCAATGTGTTAATTTCTCCTATGAAATATACAAATATATAAATACCGCAGTTTTGGTCGAGAGTTGTTATAATTAACCCATTGCTGCTAAGCAAAAGAAATCAATTCCTCTCTGCTCTGCTGTTGGTTTTATTTAGGGGCTTTTACACTTTTGTGTATATCCGCCCCAATGTACCCTAAAGGTTGTAATATTTTCCTTAAATTCCTACTTAACTCTAACTTATCTATGTTTGCTATTTAGTTGCTGACTTTGTAACTGTCGATTACAGAATTATATATGAGATTGAATTATTAAGGTGTTTTGCTTTCTTATTCTGATAGTTATTTCGTTGAATTAATTATTTACAAGAATCGAATAACGCTTATCGATTTATCGATTTTCTTGGAATGCAAGATTATTTGTTAAGTAGAAGGAATATCTATTATTAATGTATGATTAAATTTTTGCGAGCCCCCTTTTCTATTTTAAATCCTAATAACAGTATAATTGTTTTAATTGAAACTAAAAAGTATTTAACAACCGCATTCAACATTTCAACAACCGCTTCGTTTGAGCGCCTTATTAACACAATAAAAATATTTCTATAATGGCTCCTCCTTTATATGGTTGGAAAATTGATTGAGATAAATATGCTCTATCATTATCACGTGCTGTAAACGACATTGGCCATAAGTGGGAGGGCCTTGACATGGGTTGTGCGGACGCACCTGCCGTGGTACCACCATCTGCCTGGTGTGTTTCAAAACTGTGTATCAAAATTCGAAAAATAAAAATTTTTGAATCGTTTATCGCTCTTATAGGGATAAGAGTCATACTTATCTGTAACCAACCTTTTTATCGTCCACTGCTGGACGTGGGCCCCTCATGCACACTGTCTTATGCATAGGAGATGTATGGCGTATAAACACCACACTGGCCAAGCGGGTTGACGAGTCCACTCTTTTAGAGATGGTGTAGGACTCAGGGCTTGTGGTAGCTAACGGATTTGTTATCCCGGCTTTGTTATTTTAGTCGCCTTTTACAACAGTCACGGTAACAGATAAATTGTGTTATTCTGAAGCCACACTGCGAACATTTACTGACATGGCATGATTAAATTTATATTGTGAATTGCATCTAAACGCATACAATTAAAGGCCTTTGTTTGCTTTTTATTTCTACTAGTAAACCTATTATTATTAGCTACTAGAATTAAAGAATTAAAGAAATAAATGATAAAAAGAAGCCTTTCAAATAGATTCGGGTGAATATTTTTAGATAACTTTTATATAAGTGTTTTTGTCTTTATCTTCATGAAATACAGCATGAGCTTTTTGTTATACTTAAAAAATATTATATTAGTATATATATATATATATATATATATATATATTATGTTCCTGAATTATTTCTATTATCACTTTTTCAGAATTCGGAAAATAGTTACTCGTTCCGAATTCTCGGGTTTAAATCTCACTTACCATAATTATTTCGGCCATGTGGTGTCGGCCGGATTATTAAATAGCATCGCCCCATCTCTTCCCGTGGGTGCCGTAAAAGGCAACTAAAACCGCTAGCACAAGCCCTGAGGAATTACACCACCACTAAAAGACTCACCAACCCGCTTAACTGGCATGCCATTTTAAGGCCACACATCCTTCTGCATGTAATTGCACGAGGAAGCCCATATCCAGCAGTGAAAGATAAAAGTGCTGGTAACGGTACCCTTATTTAATATGACTCAATTATTATTTAGTAAACATAAATGATAGCAGATGATAAACATTTTAGTTTCACGGTGAAGTCTAATATGTTGTGTTATTTAAATCCCAATGGGATATCCTTTGTATATGTTTTTTCAAGTTACATGCGATAACAGTTAATGGTGCGTGTTGTTACGCACTCGTTCATCATTATATCACCTGCGATAAGATAGGAGCGTTATTGTGGGGGTGTCAAACTGCGTAATGAGGAGCTGGATCCCTCCATGTAACTCTTATTGATTGAAATACGTATACGTATTACGAGTATATTAAAGGATATACCACCCTATACGATATACCATGCCAACGTCAGGGTGGGACTCAGTTCTGACAATTGTTATAAAGTCTTACCTGTCGATGAATAGCGGTAATAATAAGTGATTCCCATAAGAACTTCATAATTAAGCTGGATAAAAAATACCTTAAATGTTAACCCAGCATATAAGTTATAACTGTACCAAAATTCATTAAAATCCGTCCAGCGGTTTTTGCATGTGGCGCGTTCAGACAGACAGACAAAATTCAAAAAAAAGTTGCTTGTAACTATCATACTTTTTAATGCAATCACATTTTTCAAAATATATTTCATGTACAGACACTCTCGTTCAAGCATTGTAGGTATCGTAGTCATACTCGTACTACATAGGTCCACAGGGCTGTTTAACTGCATCGATCAGATAAGAGGAAGGGTGTGAGCATAAAAATGCTGGGTCAAAATGCTAGGTGGGCATCTATAAGCGTCATATAAATGCTAATTAAAATAAAATATAGATTAGATTTAAATAAATAAATTAAAAACATAATTAAACCCCTTTAAGCTCAATGACCTTTGAGTTTAAATGTTCTCTTTTGTATTAGTGGCCCTGTTGAACCAAGCTATCCTTGACTGTACAAAACGTACAGAGCCGCTCATAATAAAAGCAGGTTATTCTCCGTCCACTGTTATTTTATCGATAACAGAACGGTTTAGTGATGCCCGAATTGCTTCAACCCGATTAACTATTCGATTATCGATACAATTCTAGTACCTACAATTTGCATTCGCGTTTATAGATTCGATTAATATTAAAAATATTTGTCTTAATAAATCGGTTGTATTATATGAATTTATATGTAAACAATAAAATCGTAATAAAACGCATATTTTTTTAATTCTAGCAACACCTGGCTATGGCGAACAATAAATAACTATAACACATTATTTTAGTTGTTTTCTCCTAAATATTCTTTTATTCCAAAACTATTAATTTCGATTTATTTTACATGGCTTATAGTTTGTAGTATGACTCAGAAAACGTCACTATTTCTTCGCCCTCAACAATAAAGTATAGTCTTGTTTCGAGTGCACTTGACTGTTAAGAAATACGGAACTTGATAGATATGCAAACATCAAATAGAAAATAACATAGTGGACGGGAGGTATAGTGCCTAGAACCCGCGCCGATCTAGGTATGAACACGAAAATACATTTTTGCTAATCCGGTGCTGATTAGCTGAAAGTAGGTAACGTTATGCGTTCTTCATGTTTATCCAATAGTACCTAATCAATAGCTACTACCTAAATCAATATCCAATAGGATTCTGCATGGTCGGCAGCGCACCCCCATCCCCGCTGGTGGAAGTGGAAAAAAAAGACAAAATTAATAATTAGAGCTTTATATAGTCGAAGTATAATTATAATTTTCCCAACATCGTTGTAACTTTAATGTAACTCTCGGCTTAAACCGCGTAAACAACGCTTAAACGGTTATGAGTAAACTTGGTAAATTATAACGTAGCTACAAAGTAATTCGTTACACTTGACAGAGTTGTATACCCCGTTTGAAAGTTTGATGAACAGAATAGTAAATAACCTTCAATTTGTTCCGTATGATCAGTTTTATCTAATTTCATAAGCTAACCACTTTGCTTAAGCAGTTTTACAAAGTGCTTCGGTATTAGAAATCTCATCAGTTTTCTAGAAAAATAATTTTATTTGCATGAAACCATCAACAATTTACTAAAATATACGACGTTTTCAGTATGTAGGATAAAAATTACTATATACCAAAGACGCTGTACAAATTTGGTCCTTGTAGCAAGGTACCTACCTACCAAGCTGGCAGCATTACCTCGCTGAATGGTGAGACTAATACGTTGTGCGAGGTAATTGTCAATCAAACAAACAGATAGATACATATTTAACTAAAAATTTTCAAAAAAAAATATAAGTAAATATAAGATATGTGTATGTGCACACCGCTAAATTGCAGAAAATTATACCCCCCCTATAGGTTTAATGAAACTTTAGAAACATTTCTTAGGAATCTAAAGTAATACATAAAGTTTGAATTTTTATCTCTGGACTTCTGATTTCGTGAAAAAGAGTATTTTTATTATGGTACGGCGGCAGATAATGTCATCAATGAGAAATAATTAAATTAGCAACAGAAAATATTGAATAAGCAGTAAATCTATAATAGCAAACAGAATCCGTCGACTTTGTGATGTAATTTCTTAGAGTAGATTAGAGTAGAGTAGGGTAAATTATTTCAGTTATTCAAAAATAGATTGTTTTGTTGATCCTAATTTGCTGTTTATTTAGTATCTTTTGACACCATTTCATTGATTTTAAGAAGTGCGACACGGTTGAATCTGAATAGGTCATAATTTGCATTTACTAATTCCTATTAATTGCTGGACCAATTAAACAATATGTATCTAAACATTATAGATGCCTATTTTTAGTAAAATTGATACTCTTAAATTTCATGGCACATTATAAATTTCTATATGATTTGATTTTTTTGCTGTCGTCCCTAATTAATGGCTGCCTAAAATATAATAGTAAAATTCTGCTGACAATAAAAACATTGTAAGCTGATAACGATTTGCTGCCAACCTAGTTATTATTTTTGCTACCATAGGTACCTATACTTTATTACTAAACAAATTGCTATATATTTGATGCTCGTTTAAACACATGCCTTTTGGAAAGCGCAGACTTGTCATCATAACTTCAACTGGAAGAATATTGAAGTTGAAGCGAAGTTTATCCAATTATTTCTTTGACGAAAGAAAGTGTAAGCATTTTAGACGTGCTACATTTGTTGTATTCTACATTGCGTGTTAATTACATACGAAAATACAGTAGGATTGCCGAATGATCTGCACGTTTAGACCTTCAGTGTCCTAAGACGTATCTTCTCGCAGCTTATGTAATATCGTATTTGACTTTGAACCTGGTTTCATATGAGAGGATCAATATTTATACTCAAAATCGCAAAGACCAATATAATAGAATATTTATCAATTTCATAATTTAATTATTAATTTTAATTAATTAATTCCCTGGGTTTTTAATTAAACATGCGAACATATTATGGAAGAACATTCCCGACAAAATGCTCTTGAAACAATACATGCAAATCCGACCCATCCGTTAAAAATTCGGAGGTGCGGGGATCGAGCCATCTTATCTGTACGTGATATTTTTATTTATTCACACTTCATTGCACAATGTCGTACAAATGGCGAGCTTAATGCCTTAAGGCATCCTCCAGCAGCCAACCTTCGGGTTGATCAGAGAAGTTCAATTAGGAGGCGCATGAAAGACATAATTTAGATGGTGTGGCAAAATAAATATAATACATTATTCCATATACGTACATACAAACTTACACAGATACATACAATATACATAAGAATAAATATAATACATACAAGGTATACAGAACCAATGAATACATTATATAAATATAATATCTACATAAGTTATATTAAGAGTTACAGTTAAAAAAAACATGTTGCTGACAAAAGTAAAATAATAAGGAACGAAAAGATACAAACAAAAGGAGTTGTCTGCACGCGTGACACAGCTTACTCGTATTATGTTTCTTACGATTTGCCTATCGTATATTCTTCTACTTGTATACGCTTTTTCAGTGTATATTGACCTTTCTGACTAACTGAGTTTTCTAACTCCTTGATAATCGAGGAAAGCAACCCAGAAAGACTAACTAGAACATAAAGAACTGGTGGCTGGCCCTTAACTCGCGCAACGCAGCCTTGCCATACAGCGAGGTAATGCCGCCATCATGCTGGTCAAAGTATATTTTGACCGTTTTGTACTATAAAAGCCTATTATGTTTTCAATATTTAAGTTATATTACATTTAATTTTAAGTTATACATATTTTAAGTTATAATTATAGTTTTAAGTTATAATATAACTTGAAACTTTGTTTCGTGAAATAAATTAATATGAAAAGCTGGTCCATAATTAGGTTTTAGAACTGATCTCAAAGTAAAAGTTTTCAACTAGTACAGTCTTATGTAATAATAAAATTAATAGGTTCAACCTATTCATTCATGGTGTTCAAAGAAAGCACTAACTATATTTACATATTCGGTTTTTGCCTGATTTCTGCGCTTTGCACTATATGGCTTTTAGGACTGCCACTCTGACGCGTTTCTGAAACTGTAATATTGTACTGTTGAAACTCGACCGACGGCGTATTATTAAAATATTTAGTATATGTACAATAGACGTGAATTTGCACTAGACGAATTACCCTTTTTTCGAAAGTTATCCACGGATCCGATTTTTGCCGCCCTGCCTTATTAATTTTGAGCAACCCTTATGGCAACCCATTAAAGTTACAACAAAAACTAATTCCACCGTCTTATGACCAAAATCACCGTCTCGTAAATTATGTAGGACAAAGACGTGGATTACGACGTAACGTTTATTGCTTACAGTTGTTCAAATTAATATCATAATGATAAAACGGTTTATTTACTTAGGTCGGGTAATTAAAAAAATTAATATTAGGAGAGTAAGCGGTAAATTGCAACAGATTCGCTTAATAAAGCTTTCCGGTGGTCACAAATTTTTGAATTTTTTATATTTTGTGTTTTTATCATTTCCAATACACCACGGACAATACGCTGATGTACCCTAAACCATTTGATTTTATCCCTTGTTTGTAACGCATTTTTGAGTTTAACCTCTCTTCCTTGGTCTACAAAAATAGACATTTTGTTACTAAAACCTAAACCTACTTTGGCATCAGGCTTGGGAACGAGTAACTACAGGATGGAAGAGTTAAAATTAAATTTATCGGTCGTATTGTCTCCACACTGGGGGAGCATAAAACTGGCCTTTATACCAATACCAATTTCTTTAAAAGCGCTCCTGGTGAGTTTGCAATTTATTTCAAACTTGCACGCGAGCAGTGCAAATGTTATTTAAAGCAGGTGAAAAAGTCACGAGTTTTGTACGGGTACTTCAAACGCTTGGCCGTAAGAGACATTATAAAAAACACTTATGGATACAGAAGTGTACGTCACTGACACAAAGGTATTTGAATCCTAAATTGTGGATATTGGTACATATGTGCAATGAGAAAATCAAATGGTTTTTGTTCATAGAAACCCAATATTATAAATCTATACAGGGTAAATTGATTCCGCATTTTTTAACATGTTTTTTGTCATATTTCCTTCATGTTTGCTAAACACAAAGCACAAAATATAGAATAAAACATGAAAAAATAGAACATGAACATAGAAGAAATAGTACATGCTTGAGAATTTAAAAAAAAGAGCTTCTTTATCCACCAATGGGCACTGGGTTAGCCGACGCATTTTCCCAAATGCTATCCAACCAAGTGACATGCGTCCTTGCTAAACTTGTACTAAAAGTATTCTTAATAAGTAATTAAGAACAATAAACCATATAAGATTATAATAACATTGTACGCAAACAATTCAGCACCATTTTATTTATATACATTCACACAATAATTAGTCCTTCAATCAATCACTATACATGACTTGGTTTCTTCATCATTTTACGAACGTACGTAGCCATAGATTTCTATACTAATATAATAAAGATGTAAAATTGTGTGTTTGTAGGTATGTTGGGGTAATCTCTGGAACTACTGAACCGATTTCAAAAATTCTTGCACAAATAGGAAGCTACATTATCCGTGTCTAATGTAGGCTATATTTTATGTAGAAATTTAAAAAAAAAATGAAAAAATAAAACTTATAAACCGAAGCGAAGCAAGGGCGGGTCGCTAGTGTTGAATATGAACGTAAATATTCATATTCAACAAATCTACGAGCAAAGGGTCCTTATTGTCGGTATAGACTTATTGACTTCGGTTAACATTTTCAAACATAAAAACACGTTGTTTCAAGATTATGTTTAAATGGAAATATGATTTTTAAGGCACACATTTTTTTTTTGATAGATGTCGCTATTGTCCTAATGTCTGCAACCCCATAGCCGCTGGATGCACTCGACTGTCCACGTTACCCCTCTCTCACAGAACACTGCCGTAAATGCCGTATTTCCCATTTTGTCCTATTCCTCCAATGTCGGTACGTGTTTCGTTAATGTGTGAGTTATGCCAGAGCCCATTCCCATCCCAAACTATCCTATGCCTCCCAATTTTCTTCACTCTTTCTCCAAATCCATTTCTAAATCTTCAAAGGTAGGCAGCACGTCCAGAAGCTTGACAACGTTTGACATTCTGTGCTGATGTTGGCAATTGCCCAGTTGGCATGTATCGCGGCTGTCTATGGGCGACAGTATCCACTTAGCACCAGGTTGTAAGTGGATAACTATAACCAGCAATAAGGTTCCTTCTCTCAAATAGTGTTCACAATGCACATATTGTTACTTGATTTAGCAATATTTACATTACCATACGGTATGAAACAAAAATATCAAGTCTCCTAATAATAGTATTTAATATAAATAAATAAATATGAACGAGTTTGCATGTGCTCCATTTACAGAAAGTCTAATAGAAACGTTAACATTTTTGGTCTATTTCTGCATTTGCGGCCCCTATGTCGACATCACAGGCTTTAATAAAATTAGCTTGATGTAGTTACTGGCTTTAGTACTTAAAATACGAGTGTATTCGTAAGCACCTTTTTAAAGGTATTTGTTCTTTTTTTTATATACAAGAAAGAAAGCAGATGATCATACGGTCTACATGCAAGTCGTTGTCGCCATCAAACTCAAACCATTTATTGCAACATGTGTGCAGTATGAGATATTAACATAGAAAAGGTGCAGTTAAACATAATTATGACCCTGGCAGGGCCTAGCATTTAAGAGGGTGACAGAAAGATCGAGACTGACATCCTTGGATAACGCGGTTGCGGTTAGTATGCTGCTTGAAACCTCTATTCACACCTGTCTTGAAGCTATTCTGTGGTATCAGTGATCTGGCAGCGGTAGTGATCGATTAAAGGCCGATTATCACCTACGAGTCCTCGTATAGAGCGACCGTAAAGCGACCATGTATTATAAATACTTGTAAAAATCTTTAAGCTCTAATTCGCTACGTGATTAAAATTCGATCACGTTGATTTTAATGCGAGGCCGTGACGTGACGCCAAATGAATTTTACATGATTAATTTGTTATTCTTCTTAAAATTTGCATAATCTTCGCCTCTATGCGGAAAACGTACGAGTACCTGTTCAAGTAACCATTTATCAGGAATATTTTGAAGGAACCTACAGAGATCACTTTAGAATTTTGGAGAAAAATCTTGACTAGTTTTAAATTAATGACGAGTGACGGTACAAACTGTTCAAAAAGATCCCAAAAAAAAATATTGTGAGCAAATGATATCTCGTTGGATAGGGTTTATCAACAACTATACCATGATCAGGTTTTTATATTGTATTATTTTTCATTGAAATTATTTTGTATAACTTTATATTTATAAGTTATTTCACTGCTAGTTTGTTACCTGGAACAGATCGCTTAGCGATAGACAAGCCTATAGTTAATTTAGCCTATATATAGGTTTAATTAAAACAAGAATGCAATATAGAAATTTCATTAATTAATTCTTTTTTTTTTTTGTTAAATATACCTAAATCGTGGAATGGAAAACGCCGGACTTTCCGACGGGCGTATGCCATTCGGTCTTTTACATTAATGTGAACCTGACAGTTGCCTCTAAAAGAAAGAAAATTTCGCCCATGTTGTGTTTGATCAGTTGTTCAAAAACAGGCATTGTTAGCTTTTAACCATTCAGCTATACCAATAACTTTTAAGGTGTCTCCATGTTTGATACTAACGTCATTGTTCATCGTACTCGAGTCGCACGTCAATTGTCACATACATTATACATTTGACATCGGCCTTTGTCCTAAGGCGGCGCGCGACTGGAAGTTCTTGAGGTACGCTATTACGTTGTTAAAATACCAATACAGGATAAATATCCATCACTCCGAGGGGTAATTTCAACTGCCTCATGGCGGCGGTACCGCCCCCCTAAGTAACCACAGTTCTTGACGATGAGCTGGAATATAGAGGGGTCACGATAGATCTATATTGCAGTGAAGCTACTTGTGAGCCTTTAGGGCTTAAGCAACCCTCTCTTAATATAATTCATATCAGAAATCACTATTACAAGATGTCTCAATTTGGGTCAATAACTATCTATCATCTAAAATTGTTCACTTTTATTTTATTTACTTAAATAAAAAACTTATTTATGGAAAAGGGCAGCAGGCGAGCACACAGTCCACTTGATGGCAAGTGGATACTGTCGTCCATACACATCGCGATACATCAGTCATCAGTAAATGTTACTGATGTTAGCAGATGTTAGCAAATAACATCACAATAACAAATGTTAGCAGGTGGCACGCCCCCGGATGCGCTGCCTACTTTTGTTTGGAGATATAGGAATGGATTTGGAGAAAAGGTTAAGACAATTTGGAGGAATACCACGAGATGGGAATTGGCTCTGGCATTATTGAGGTATTTACATAAAAACATATTCTGATTTAAAAATCTGTTTTTATTACGGAATTAGTACGTGTGAAAAGTTGAAATTTAACGTGAGGAAACCCACTGCGAAAGAGAAAAATTTTGGGTATGTGCAATATATTTTAATCAGCACGATTATATCGCGAAACCTCCTTGTAATTTGTCCCTGCATTGGGTCGTTATAGATTGATATCTATGTATGAAAAATAGTGATCCGATTCAGTCTTCCGTTCCGATATGAAGTATCCGTGACATCTGTAGCTCAGCTTCACAGCGGCGGCGAAGGTATAAATAATTCATAACACTATGACCAGTGAGGCGCTCTTCTGAATCCAAACGTGGTATACATTTTCATAAGTACATTGTGTCTCAAACGTTTTTGTTTTGTGGAGATAGGTCACAGGTGAATACATTCAGTGTCTCAAAGTGCAAATTCGCTTATTTTTTCGACTTTCACCGTCTATAGCCTGTGTAGAGAGTGTAACACTGTCGTTTTTAATCAACGCTCACTGCGCAAAGAGGTCAGATAACGCTCCTTGCAAATACGAGTCAGTTTAAATTAATTTTAGATTAGGATTCTTTTTAGTATCTCCATATCAGCAAACCTTCATACTCGAGTGTATCTCGCGTGCCGTGTACAAGATAACACTTGTAAAAGCGTACTTGTTCTTGCAGTTTTGCACGTCTGAAATAATAGTTCTTGGAGAAATACTAAAAAAGCTTTATTAAATAGCGCCCGTCATACCAACGAGGAACTGAACAAGCGACAAATCAAAAAATATTTTTAACTCACAGGAAAAAAACAATTTAATGTTAATTATGTACGCCAAGAGTTACAATAACCATCATAATATAATATGTACACAATGTACATAATATATTTTAAGTAGTTAATACTTTAGACGGCACCTACATAAATGGCGTGGTCGATTGGGATGTTCCATATTCAAAGTTAGTAGTTCCTTGAAGAGTCATTTCTTGTTGAGACTTTCCATGAAGGAGAATGACCAATCATTACCCGACTATATGTATATTTGCAGAGTCATAATCACCCTCTGTTAAAACAGTGTTTGGAACATCGAACATGTGATACTGATAAACAACTGGGGCGACAAAGGAAGAAGTGTGATAAACAACAATTTGTCCGTTCATCTCAATCGTGCTCGTTACTGTATGTGATCGGTTTTAAAAGTACTTAGTTTAGTACAGGAATGCTCAAATCTACAGCAAAAAAATGGGCGGCAAGCGATCGACTACACTAGACAGGAAAAAAAAAGATTTAATATGAACTAACTACCGACATGTAGCTACGCGGTAAGTGTCCGGTGAAATAGTAAAAAAGTAGGTGCATGTGTGATATAGGTAAGTAATATATCAAACCATTGGAAAGCCATCGATTTGAGAATACATACTAGATATGTTTAAATACAAGCACTCCAGGGCAGGCACGTTAGAAAGTAGAACAATCATATTACGCGTAGTACTTTGGTACTACGTTTGATCTCCTCACACAGGTATAGTACTCAAGTTTCAAAATTGACTTTTTAATTACCCCCCCCCCCCCTCACCTGCTTCATCCCCCCCCCCTAGAAGTTGTCAACCAGGATTTTTTGATAAGAACGTGTCATCCCTCCTCTCCTGATGTCAGTCTGTGCCCAGCATTAGAATTTTATGGATTAAAATAGATGTAGCATAAATCCTGTTCGCACAAGTTTAGAGGCTCAAAGATGAAGGTCACATTTAGTCACAATAATTATCTTGCCTTCTTTTCTGAATGGCATAAATGTCATTGATATTGTACTATTATTCACTGCCTTTCTTTCAACGACATAATGTAGACTTAAACTTTTATCTTCAAAATTAAAATTTACAATCGTTTGTTTACCGGAAAAACGCTTGTAAAGATGATAAAGTCTAATAAAGGTCATATTTAGTCAACAAGGCACGCTATCTAATAGGTGTGTCTTCATAGCCTATTTAAATACATACAATTTTAAAAAGAAGTTGTTTCAGTTTTCTAGTTAGAATCTTAGATGTAAATACTCGTATATCCCAATCTCATTCCCAGAACGCCCCATCAAATGTACGAAACGTGGTTAGGTAATGAGTGACAGTTGCTAGATTCCGTGCCTCATCTTATACCCTATTGCAATTATTTTCCTTTCCTCGTCCCATTATACTCCCTATTTGTTTCTTCCTCAATCCTTTTTCCAAGCTATTCTTAAATTTCTAAAGGACGGTAGCGTATTTGCGGAGGTGCTGACGTTCGACATCTCGTATACCACTTTATAAATACTAGCAAAACTTTAAGGATTTCAACGCCCGCGATTGTAAGACATTAATCAGCTGCTATTCAATTAGCCGCCAGCTTCCCTCTCATTTTCTGTGTATAGTAAACGTGTCATCATTTATTACATAAGCTCATTCCGATAGTTCACGTGCACATTTTAATAAGCGATGTCCACAAATACATATTTGATGTGCGCGTCACATCAGATCTGCTTGCAAATATTTGATTGTACTTATATCCTAACCTATTGGGAGAGCCAGGTTCGGTTATAGTATACTTTAGGAGTGCAGTAATTCACACAATTTCTTACATCTAGAGAATTCCCTTCGCATGTCGCTTGACGTGGCGTTACTCGTATACACAGTGCTCACCAGTATCTGATTGTACTACAGATCATTTTTAGCCTTGCTCCGATTTAGACGTAGGTCCCCTAGACGATCGATTATATTGTGCAATGTTTTTGATCCTTTAGGGAGTGTAGAAACTCGTTTGGGTGGACGGCGCGATTCATTAATATTGTGCAATGACATTATTGTACAGTTTTATTGTAGGTACTGGTCCCACCTTTAACGCAGTAATAGGAAAAAGGTGGTTTGGAGAAAAACGCGCAAAAATATTTTTTATTTATACAGATGGATCTCCCTATAAATTGAATTTTTTCTCGAATCACGAGCCTCACAATTTTAATATTGCAAAGAAAGAGACATTTTTGTAGATACAAGAATTAATGTTCTGCTGATATCGAATTGAATAATTATACAACTGACACTGCTTTACGCACTGTATTTTAAGCTGTTCTAAGGGCAGATTTATTTGTGGATTGTAGTTATTAAATATTAATTAAATATTAAATAAATTAAATTCTTCGTGTTTTAATAAAAAAAAAATGTTTATAAAAAATTTATGGAGCTTTCTAAAAACTGAAAAAAATTGAAAAGATATTTATTGAACAAAAATACTTCCACAAAGGTGCTAACTATTAATAGGTGTTAACTATTAAGTTGCGAGGTCTGCTGTGAAAGTTGTGATTTTTTTCCTAAATTAGTCTTAATATCTACAATGGTTAATATACAATAAACTTAATATTAATATCTAGTGTTTTCGAACTATCTGAAACTACTTGATCCATCGATATCACTTTATAAAGTTCCCACCATGCGACTCAAAGCTTTTCCTGTAGGTAATCACGAACGGTTAGGGAGAGGCTACAAGGGTCTTAAGACAATTATTACGAGTTGCTTACTTAAATTCTTTGGTAGCCGCCCTTGTAAGTCAGGCACACGTCACTGGAAACAAAAAAATCTTGTAGATTTAGCTCAAAGAAACAGGCATATGTTGTTCCTACGTACCTACATATTATATAAAAGTTAGAGATATTGATGCACACAACTCATTCATTGCCTTGTGTAAGTTATTGAAATTATTAATGGGGCTGCGTTTTAATGATAGCGTTATCTTATCGAAGTTGGCCGCCAAATAGACACGATGCAGTGCTGCAGTGTGCATGTAAAATATCTATTTAGAATTTTAAAAGGTGAACACATTTGAAGTGGAGTGAAATGTTGACCTCGTAGTGGACGCGAAAAGCGAAACGGAGCGTTGCTTGTCTTTCCTTCCGGGATGGTGGGTTGATGATGATATAAAGCGGATCACAAGAAAACACGTTGAGAACAACACAGAACCAGCGAACGTGTCACAAACGAAGGGAAATTAGTGGAAATTAGGATTGAATCGTAACGAGACAGTTTAAGTTTGCAGTAGGTAGATCCGGAATGGGTCCACTTTTCAAGGATTATCTATGGATTTTGCAATGAATGTGAATTCCCCTCGTATCAACCTGTCTTGTTTGGATATATTGACGGTGATAACCTATTTTCGATCCACATTTGTTCTAACCTATATTCGAATCTAATTTGTGTTTTAAGTTCGAGAGCCTAATCACTGTTTCAACTTACGTACGGATTTTTTTATTATCATTAGCTCGGCGGTAAAACAAAATGTCATGAGAAAATCCGTAATTTTTACTCCGTAATGAATCATGGTCCAAAACGTGGTCAATAAGGGAGGCCAGTACTTTGCAAAGAGACCTTATTGGTTTATATTGAATGCATAGATGACACACGACGATAATATTTTTTCGAGCATAATTCTCTATAAATTGATAAATCATGTTGCGCATTGTGCGTTACACAAATCGTATGAGACTGCAAACCCGTAGATTATGAAATTAAATATCCCATGGGGTCTTTCCGTAATGATACGACATGAGGTAAGCAAATTCCTACAAAACCAGGATCCTACAAAGTCGGCAACGTATTCGCGTTTCTCCTGTCGTTGTAATTGTCCAGGGGCGACGCGACCTTCATGTGAGTTGCATGTAAAATCTGCTTCCTTTCCAATGAAAAATAACTCAAGAATGTTATCTAACGTTCATTCCGCACCCATGCATAAAACTTTATTGTGTATATTCTAATAGTTAGGTATAATGGATGTGTCCGTATAAGTTTGTTTATTCATATGGTTGAGTCGTACGTAAGTGCAGTCCGGCGGTTGGAACTTGCGTCAGAGATGCAATGCCGCTATAGTGCATCGGCTGGGTATGCAGAACCTATTTATACTATAAAAGTAACCGCTGAGAATGCCGCGTCCGGTATTATTCACCTCTTGATGTCATGGCGTAATATTGTAATAAAAAGTTGAAGTGAGGTTTTAATTATATCATACGAAGCACGAGCACATATGTCTGCCGTATCCGTATGCACAATTATACAGAACCTCACTGGGTTTCGCAGTACGCCCTAGTCATTGCGATTCGTCAATTATGTGTACTCATAGTTGTGCGTGCGAAAACAAACAAGCGAGTCGTTCAATTTTTCCTATAAAGATGCTTGCCCTTTTTTCTATGGTAATTATACCTAATAGTAGAAATACTAATGTCTACATGTATTAGGTAGATAACAGCCGAAGATACATGAATGAAGAATAATGAGGATGTTAGTGAACATACTCGTAATTCTATAATATAAGAACAAGATTGTTCTGAAGAATTGTTTAATTTGATGCCAACTTCGAGATTTTACCATTGCACCTCCCCTCGTCATCATGTGGTTAATTCACACTTTCTTGACACAGAGTCGTTGGTCACAGTGCGGTTAAAAATACACTTTATACCACAAACCCGAAAGTTGTGGAAGGAATGACTACCTGCTAAGGTTTTCCCGCTACGCTACGACATGGAGCTCTTCAAGAAAGCTGTGAATAGGATTTTACAAGGCCGGCAGCGCACCCTCATACCCCTTGGTGTTGCAGATATCCATGGGCGGCGATCACGTGGACCACATGACCGTCTGCTACAATCACCATTCAAATCCATTGTACAGTTACCATATTGCTAGAGAATATCCCAAGACATTAACTTGAAAGCATGGTTACAAGTTACGTCAAGTTACTGTACTTTCAAGTTAGTTAAGTTACTATACGCTATCTCCCAATTCATACTGGGTCCCTGTGATGCATTATGGCCCCTCGTCACTGCAAGGGAAGGACTGTGTTCTGTATTTTCATTCATTGAATGGCTGGTAGGTAATATTGTTCATACTCTGCTTCAACATATAGTAAGTAGGAAAAAATAACCGCGTAAACGTTACATTTTTGAGCCTTGTTTAGAACCGCCGGGAGTAATATGCAACGTGGCGATCGCTTCCACATCGTTCAAACTACTTTTTTTCCTTTCTGTCCTTTCTGTAAAGGTTATACGAGAAATACACCAAATAGCTTGTATAGGTTGGTTATTGGTTTTCCGGCTCCCAGGTAAAAGCGTGCGCGTATATATATTGCGGAAACCTAGTTAGTACGCCGGAAGGTAATATGCGGAACCAGTGTGTTGCGTATATTGTACTCTAACATGATAATGAGAAGAGTGGTTTTTTTACAATTCTTGTAAAGCGGTTCATGAATCACTGATTTCATTACAACAGCAAAATATATATTCAAAATATTACTTGAAGCTTGTTTGATGTACTGGCAGATATTGACGAGAACTTTCTGATACATATTCACAAAATATTTGTCATTACCAACCAAAGTACCGCTATTGTTATTTTTTGAAAATTAAATACCAAGTGTTTTTAAAAGTAGGTAACTGGTAACGAAGTTATTAAAAATATTAGTGCTCGTCAATAAAAGCCATTTTCATGTAACTTAGATCATTAATTTAATTTCAAGCAATTCAGGTCATTGTGCATTAAAGTGCGCTGTCTACACGCTGACAATTAAAATGTACTGTGTAAAGACTTTTGTTACTGCATTATTTGTGTCTCATATTATGTAGAAAAATATAAAGGTCATTCAAACTAAAGTCAGTAAAACTGTGTATAGTATTGCAAAATATACTAATATAACACAATATTTACTTCTCCGAAGCGTCATGTTATACATTAATATTTATCTAATTCTGAGACCTAAAAATTATTTTATATAGGTGTGTTTATCTATACTAATATAATAAAGAGGTAAAATTGTGTGTTTGATTGTGGGTACGTTGAGAATAATCTCTGGAACTACTGAACGTATTTCAAAAAATCTTTCACAAATAGGAAGCTACATTATCCGTGTCTAATATAGGCTATATTTTATTATGTTGAAAAAAAATAAACCGGAGCGAAGCGAGGGCGGGTCGCTAGTCAGAAATAAATACAGTAGGCTAATAAGCCGATTCGTCTAATGATGAGGCTGCGATAATGATAACTCCCACATCCTTGTTAGAGACGGTCTAACAAGAGACCCACATCCCACATCTAGCAGCCAAATCCGAAAATAACTTAAGTCTGCCCTAGAGACAGTTGCTTTGCTTCCGATGCCAAAGTCCGTGTACGGTAAAATTGTAGCTGATAAGATAAATATAGGTAACAGAGGTCCAATACTGTGTTCGAGTTAAGAAAAAAAAGTGACCCATATCTGTCTTATCACGCCGTTTCATTGATCGACCAATTAAGCGAAGGGGCCTTATGACGTCACTTTTTTAATGTGACTTTCTGCAAGTAAATACAAGTAGTACGAGCAGAAGTTTGTTTCGGCTAATTGCGATTTTTTCTAGTTATACCTTATACCGTTAGGTATGTAATGTTCGCATGTATTTGCGAGTTAGTGTGTCGCACAAACTACTTGTAAGTTTTATTGACTGTATTAGCAGAAAGACCATGGCTAAGCAATAGCTTTTCTCGTTACAATTTAGTGTGAAAATTACACCATACATATTATTTTTATTTTATTCAAACTTTAGTGCACAAAGAAACATTGTAGAAAAGGCGGACTTAATGCCTAGTGGCATTCTCTGTCAAGTCAACCATTGGTTAACAGAAATATGAAGGCCGGTGCATCGTGCAATCATTCAAAATGACTAATAACAATACATATAATACAATACAATACATACAATACATATAATACAATACAATACATATAATACAATACAATACATATAATACAATTGTATTATATGTATATACCTAGGTACACTAATACATATTTTATGTTACATTAAGTACCTATAACAAATGGAATATTTTCACATAACCAAAAGGCTGTGCAACATTCTAATGGCAATATTCTAAAATATTACAGACCTAACATAAGACCGCAACTCGAATTACGATTTCAGTTTTAAAAGGTTTTTATAAGCTCGAGACTTATGAAACTTATTCTGTGAGGCGACTCAAGTCTCATACATATTGGGACTCAAGTATTTTGCAACACTAAGTACTTCTATCGAAATCCTTACACGTCCCATTGAATTCATCCAGCCAAAATCCTAATTACGCTTGCACTTTGGCTCGTACAAACTAGATATTGCTGACGCGACATATTACGTCAAAGCACCGCTTAACCTCTGACATTCATTAACATTCGCTGTTCGAGGGAATTCCACATGTACACAAACATACATATTATAAACATGGTACATGCCATTAAAAGACGTTGTTTTTTCACAGGTAAATGCTGATGCTAAGAAGATCGCGTATCGCTGCCGCCGCCTAGCCGCCATCGAGAACGTGAGTCAAACGTGACTGTAATTTAATTGAAATATTTACGACAAGGAATTAGTTAGGTTCCAAACACACGCGAACGCGTCATTTTTAAAATCGCATATTTTTTTAAATTTGCTCGTAACTGGTCTTGATGGACAATAACAATATCCACGCGTCTACGTAAGCTTCCGCGGTGTGTTTATGGCTTTACTGTAGATGTAACATTCTTGTTGCTTTCTTATAAATGTGCCAATATTTGTCATAGTGTCATATTGTGCGATAGTAACCGCTTAACATTAGTCTCTCTTTCTATAACGAAATAGTACTGCATTTCCTAGTTTATCCTATTTCCCCAATGTACGTACGTGTTTCGGTAGTGAGTGAGATATGCTAGAGCTCATTCCCATCTCATCCTATTCCTCCCCAATTTCCTAACCCTTTCTCCAAATCCATTCCTATATCTCCAAAGGTAGGCTGCGCATCCGGGGGCGTGCCAACGTTTGTCATTTTGGACTAAAGTTGGCATGTATCGCGGATGTCCATGGGCTATAATATCCACTTACCATTAGGTGGACTGTATGCTCGCCTGCCGTCTTCGGCCATTAAAAAATAACTCGATTATTACATTCGTTCGACTATTTGTTCTACGACTGATTTATTCAATGAACACATTACATGGGTACCTACATATATTATACTACACTTCTGAAGTCTGGATGTCTACTCTGAAGACACGAAAACGTAGTTTCGGCCGATATTTCGGTAGATTCCTACCACGAAAACGTTCACTATTATATATCGGCCCGAACGAAATTCATTTGACATTTGATCGCACAGGACAACAAAAGAAATATAGATATTGACAAGAGAAATTTGGGGATCGAACCTCTAATTTCATGATAACAATATATCACGTTTTAAATAATCGGAGATACCCGATATATAGAGCTCCGAACGAAGAAAAGTCGGAGTAGGGTTCGTTCGAACTTCGGTCGGACTCGAAACTTCGGAAGCGTAACATCAGATTATTGCAAAAAAATACAGATGTTTTCTTCTAAAAATCGTTATTTTCTTGCTAAAATCACTTCGAAATAAATTTTTAAAATAGTCCCTTTTAAGCCATTTTTTATATTACCTCTCGACGTTTACCTGTCTTACGTTACCTGTTTATTGAACATGATTTTGATGCTGCGTTACGTTACCGCTCTGCATCCAGATCAAATCTTCCAGCCATTCTGCCATGACGACTATGTCATCCGCGAAACGAATATGCAAGTTGTAATTATCGTTCATATTGATACCACGTCCTCTCCAGTTCAGCATACTAAATGCATCTTCCAATACGTTTGTCTACAGTTTCTGATTCTTAACTGTATATAACTTATGTGTACTTATATTTATCTACGTGTCGCACCGTAAACAGGCAGTATGAATGTACACCGCGAGAACTTACTGGTCATTCATCAATGTGACCGGTTACCTCTAACGGTGGTTAACGGCCCTAACGTCTACGTCTCGTCGATATCGACCAGTGAACACATTACATACACGGTATTGTGTTAAAGTTAACATGAGAACAAATGGTTTGACGACTTAAGGGGCTACCATATGCCAATGGCCTTGAGCATTCCGTCTTTCTGACACCCCCAACCTACCTTTTATAGTTCAAGAGCCCACATACTTTATTCGATGGTCATAATATATTAGAATGGGGTTTCTATTTTTTTTTATTGATGAACTAATAATCAATTCCAAATATCAATAAGTAAAAGAGGAATAGGTAGATAGTAGAGATTATACACCATGCACTTTTAAAGCGTAAGCGAAAATATGGTTATTTAGACCGTGAAACTTGACAACTTTCCCAAGGAATATATAATACAAAATTCAAACCCCTTATACTAAATTCAAAATAAAAACTTCGCTCTATGTACTTCAAAAGTCATATCACGGTGTATTACAGTATAAGCAATGGGCAAGGCCAAATTTTTTAGACGTGCTTTTTATTTTATATTTTTATATAGACATATATTTTTTGATAGTCCAGTTTCCAAGGATCAACGAACCACCAAATTAATTATTAGCTCGTTTAGTTTTAATATATGACATTAAATTTCTCATTGACATTTTTGTCGTTATGAGGATTGAATGGCGTATTCCTTTGCCGCCGATAATTTAAAAAAGACAAGGCCATATTGTTAGCTTTGTCATTTTTGACAAGTTCTTTCAACTTTGACAAGTCTAATGTCAAACTTGACTGAGCCATCACAATCACTGTCTCAATAAAATGAGAATGATGATATTGATCTCTCAATTTTTTTTAGAAAATTTCTTGGTTTTTAAGAAATAAATAAAAATATTATAATGTTATTTGTGTGACCATAATGTTGATTCTCAAATGTATGAAAGAATTTATAATTTACAAAAATAAATAAGTACGACTGTTTCTTTAATAATAGTGTTCTTATTTATACTTTTAAGTATTCTTCATGAAGAAAATCATAAATAGCTTCGCATGTTTCTGGTATAACACGTCCAAGAAGTTGTGGGGACATTTTGCAACTGAATTTTAAATCTTCATAATCTGTCAGTTAATAAGTAGCACGTAAAGTAGCAATTAAACGATGCTCTGCTGGTATACTGTCACGCATTAGCGTATTCTGTTTGGATATTAATGGAGGTACTTTGTTTAAGAAGAGGGTAAATCGTTCATTCTTAGATAGTTTTTGTAATCATCTTCGTCAATGTCGTTTAACATGGTGGCGTTACAATAATTTACACGTTTTAGTAATAGCTTTTTAACCCAACTAGACTTCCGTTGTTTTTGTGACATCAACCAAAGTAAATAAAGGATAGTCAATTTCTTTCTTTTTGTTCTTTTTCTTATGCGCGTTGATGGTGGCATTTTTCACGCAAAGCACTACTGCACGTTGGAACAGCTTAACACAGTGTGTGATCGGATGCTATGCAGGACCATATATGGACTAACTTCTCCAGCATGGAGGCCGGCGCGGCGTCCTGCATGTAGGACTCTCAATGGCTCAGTGACAAGTGTCATCGAATCTATTAACCAGTGTTGGTAGTTGTCCCGATTTTTGAAACGTAAAATACAATGCCGCGCAAGACGCTGAAAGTCACGCTCTTTTGAATTCGATCTTTCTTATCGACCTAGTGAACTAACTGCCCGACGGGAATATTACTCATACAAAAAATAGTTTGATCTCATTGATCTAATAAATATTGTAATAATTACTTTGCTTTTTTATTATGTCCCGCTTTTTTACTGTTTCTTTTTTGTTACTTACTTAACTTTCTTACTTTTTCTTTTTCTTTATCAACTTTCTGTTCTTTTTCTAAAACGTAATTTTTTTTATATTTGTAGCTTCCTCTATGCCTATCACGTGTGTTGTTATGGGGTATTTAACTTCAACTACCATGTTCTCGCCACACAGCCCGTCGGGGGTGGCACCAAGAAATGGCAATGCTTTGTCAATAAATAGGCCAAATTTTTTCTTAATTTCTCTATTAATCTGAGTACTCAGCTGAGTCAGTGGTGTCTTTTCGTTCTCACGTCCATAGCACAGATTACCACTTTTTGGTTTTCAGATTCATGGTTCACTGGTTGATTCTACTGGTTCTTCTTCATGAGCCATGTTGATGACTACTTCATTGGGTTGCCTTTGCATTACTTTGCGGGTAGCGCTGAAAAAAAGAACATATTATTTTGTAGATTACATCAAGCATATTACGGTCCCACATACTTGTTAACACTCTTTATATGCGTGGGCTTTCGGTCTATTTCATAACTTTATTTGCTAATTTAAAGTTACCAGTAAATAAGTAGAATTTAAATTATGTTCCGAAAATATACGTGGGCTCCTAGTCTATTTTACTTACTTGTGACAGTATCCACTCGAGGCTGAAAAGATGCCGAGTTTTGATCTTGGTTTTCGTAGTTCTCGTAAATTTTATGTAAAACTGACCTTTTACTTGTCTTCTGAAAAAAAAAAAAGATAATACAAAAATAAATAAATAAGGTAAAAAAGGCATGTTATTTAACAATGGGTATCGACATCAGACTTCTCGTTTGTGATGCACACTATACCTATTTTAGGTACTAAACCACTAGATCGCTATCAGAGTAGGTAGGTAGTCGAAATTGTGAACTAGATATCTTTCCAAGTATAAAATAAATGAGAAGAAAACCCCGATCATTCATAAAATCAATCTAAAGAACCGAGAAAAAATTGAATTATGATTCATTAGAAGTTACTAAGCACACGAGTAAATTACCATAGTTATAAATTAGTTAATTATTAATAATTTAATAATATAGAAAGTGTACTTACAAGAAAGACGTCGATCACTTCCTGCATCTTTTGCTGTCTATATCGTTTTACTTTTGATATTTTAGGCATTGTTGATTTTTATACTCAAAAACAGAATTTTTACTATACTAAATATCAATAGTGTCCTGTCACAATTTTATTTCAAGAAAATAAAACCTAACCTAAACAATGTGTCCTTTTAAAATTAATAATAACTAAAATGTGTGCTCTTGTCACTTATATTGTCTGCACTAGCACTAGGTAATTAAAATAAGTGTTAAATACGCTAAATAACAAATAAAAAGGCAGGATTTTTGCGCGCGCACAGCGTAAAGCGACACAGGTTCGCCGTCCAAAGGCCACTGGCCGACTGCCGCCCGTCGCCCCCGCAGAGTACCGCGAGCCAGAAACATGCGTAGAAACAAAATAATTTTTTTTTTCAAAAACTACAAATAAATTCAAAAATCCAAACGACAGGATTATAGTGAAAATTGTTGTCTAATATATATTGAGTATAAGTTTCATTTGTATAAGTTCCATAATAAGGGAGGCTATCGGGATTTAACACGAGAATAGAGGCTCACAGATGAATTATTTTCTCTTAAATTAGATATATTATTTTAATTTCCGACGTCAAAAGCGAAGATTAAATACCACACTACATCATATATTTTTTAGAGAATTTTTGTACCATGTTCAAATATACTTTATAGGATTTAAAAACAGCGAAATTTGTCGGGTAGCCCCTTAATTGTTTTAGTCTTGTGCTCGCGTTAATTGTCTCTGCACACTAACGCTGTCTACTTATATTTTTATGTTATACAAGAAACTGTAATTAATCCGCAATGAAGAAGGCTTTCTCTTAAGGGATCCTTTATAATATGTTCATACGAATATGCATCGTATCGTATGTCGTCTGTGCTCATGGAATAAGAAAACATTGCTCATGATAATACCAACGATAAAAAGCAAAAAAAATAATTAATTTCCAGAGAGTATGTCCGTCTGAGAACGCATGACACAAAAACCACATGACAAATTTTTATAAAACTTATTGTTATTGTTTTGTTTTTTAGATTAAATATAAAATAATAACATTTCTCACATTAAAATACATTTAAGGGTATCCAGCTCAATTTTCTATTGCGAAATTCCACAAGATATAGGACTTAAATTGTTTAATTTTTACCGTTTTCATGTCCTTTGTAATATAAACTGAAGGTATTTCAAGCGAACGAAATCAATTTCAATGAACGTCAAGACGCCAGTTTCACGCCCGCTAAAACACAACGTCGCGTCGATACGCGAGGTGTATCGACGTTCCGGGACCAAAACTTTTTCCCACCTCGAGAGACAATAGGCAACGGGAAACCGGAAAGTTTGAAGGTTTTCGTTTTTCACGGTATGGACGTTTTTGTTGCTAATCCCACAAGCGGTGGGAAGTTTTGCCTCACCTGCCTAAAGGAAAACAAATCTACATAATCTGTTTGCTTCTGTTTCGAATTTTGAGAAATAAAAATAAATTTTCAGATGTCGAGTCGCTTTTGTTTTACTTAAACAAAATATGCTTTATTGTTATTGCAATTCACAAGCGCTCGTCTGCTTTGCCTATCCGTGTACGTGAAATGAAATCTTTTATTCTTCACAATATACTCTTAAATATATTGTCACGAAAGTTACTTTTACATATACTTTATCACTCGCTAGCATCCCAAGTTGAAACTTTTGGGCATTAATCAAAGATCATATCTGTGAGCCGTGTATGAGGATGGGAAGTATGCATTTCCTATTCATACTTCCAATATTATAACAAGATTCAAAATTTACCCTCATCTTATGTTGGCAGAATAATCATTATGACAATTACGTTAGATCTTGCCTACGCTACTCATCCATCGATGTAAAAAACATGGCTAGACTGAAATTTTTGATATGTATATTTACGAGGGGGCGTTTTTAAGTTCGCGGAATGGTGGGGTTCGAGGGTGGTTCGGAGTCTATTTTAAACCCTATCGTGCTGAGTGACTCACTATTAGTATAAATACTGGGTTTCATGATAATAGGATCATTAACCTTTGAGCAGTCGACGATCACGCAACTCAGTCGGGAAGAAAACATTCAATATGCAGAAAATCGAGCAACGCGCCGTCATAAAGTTCCTTACAAAGCAAGGAAAATCTGCTCAAACCATTTTGGAAGAGATGTCATCAGTTTACGGGGACTTGCCCAGGAAAACCATGGTTTACAAGTGGCATAGTCTCTTTAAGCAAGGCAGGGATTCACTTGAAGACGATCCACGGCCTGGGCGGCCTATCGAGGTGACCACACCAGAACTTATTCAAAAAGTCGAAAAAATTATACTAGAAGATGCTCGTTTGAAGAAAAAACAACTTGCAGAAATGGTTAGTGTCCGATACAACCATTTTTAAAATTCTTCACGACCATTTTGGCATGACTAAGGTCAGCGCAAGATGGGTGCCGAGAATGCTCACGCCGCCGCAAAAACAACAGCGCGTTGAGTGTGCGCGTGCGTTTTTGAACCTCTGTGAAGAAGATCAGGATGGAGTGTTGAGTCGAATAGTCACTGGGGATGAAACTTGGGTTCACCACTATGAACCTGAGTCCAAGCAAGACTCCATGCAGTGGCATAAAAAAGGTACACCACCGCCAAAGAAGTTTAAGGTGTCACAGTCGGCCGGGAAACTCATGGCGACCTTGTTTTGGGACACAGAGGGAATCCTGCTCATCGATTATAAGGAAAAGGGTGTTTCAATAACTGGAGAATATTATGCTTCAATCCTAGAGCGTTTGAAACAATCTATAAAAGAAAAGAGACGGGGAAAATTGACGAAAGGTGTCCTGCTCCTGCACGACAATGCGCCTGTCCACAAGAGTCGTGTTGCACTGACTGCTCTGCACAAGGTGGGATTCGATATTTTAAAGCATCCTCCCTACAGTCCGGATCTGGCTCCCTGTGATTATTACATGTTCCCAAAAATGAAAAAAGAACTACGTGGGAAGAAATTTACCAGTGATGAAGAAGTGAAGGACGCAGTTTCAGCTTATTTTGAGGACAAAGACAAATCTTTTTTTTTCGAAGGCATACACAAGCTAATTGAAAGATCTGAAAAATGTATTAGGGTTGCAGGTAAATATATTGAAAAAGAAAAATAATTCTGTATTTTAATTTTCTCTCTTTACCCTCCATTCCGCGAACTTAAAAACGCACCCTCGTATTATCTAAAAACATGTATTATTATTTAAAACTTTAGGAATAATCACCAGTATATAAAGTACCTTTAACCTCGAGTGTTGGCACGCTCACAGGCAATATAATATTATATTATATATTATAATATTATAATTATAATATTATATTATAGGCAATATTATATGAAGACAAAAATAATTGTCTTCAAATTGTTTCTAATAATATGTGAATACGGTTGACGTATCGTTGCCTAAAGGGCCAATAATGGCTAAAATTGTCTTGAGATTATCCTACCATACCATCAGCCTTGGCCATCTTTTTCTGGGAGGATATTTTTTTTCGGAATGACTAAATTATTGTAGCCCTAATGGCCTTTTAAGAGTCACCGGACATGTATAATTTAGGGCGAACGCAAAACGCGCTCAGCCAGGAGCAAAGAGTGTGTGCAGAAACGAGCCCAAGGGCTCCCCCGCCAGTAGACCGGCGGAAGGAACGAACCTCGGCTTGGGGCGTTGCTTTGGGAGGATACCGCCGGACGGCGAGTCGGTGAGAAGCGCCCAGGCACGTGCCGATACCTGGTAAAAGTGCCGCATTGGCAGCAATAATTGGGTCATCGGGCTCGTCTAATACGTGCCGAGGACGACGACGACAACGTCAACGTGGAGGGTCATTCCTATCTTGTACGTAGGTTAGGTTGTCAACTACTAGGGGGTTGGGATGGTGATGAACTCTGTCGTAGTAGCGTCGGGCGGAGTCTTTCACGTATTTGACGATGGAAGGAAGTTCCAAGTCCTTGTGGAGGTTGACATTGCGAGAGTACCATGGGCCAGCCACGGCCTTACGCACGAATCTATTTTTGAAGTATTTTAATGTTGGAGGGGGCTGCGTGTGCAAAGACAACGCTAGCGAAGGTCATTATGGGACGCATGCAGGTTTTGTACAATGTCAGCTTATTTCTAAGCGACATTTTACTTCTCCTGCCTATGAGAGGGTTGACTTTTTCTGTGGATGTCGTAAAAGGCGACTAAGGAATTAAAAGTTGCTACCTCAAACTGTGAAGAACTACTCTACCTCTACTCTACTCTACGCACCAACTCGCTTGACCATACATTACATTGGAATGTCGTTATAAGGCCATACATCCCTCATGCATAAAACAATTTGCATGATGCGGTCAGCAGTGGACGATAAAAGATATGGTGACGGTGATTATTAGCCTGTATTTTTCCACTGCTGGATATAGGCCTCCCAAGATCCACTTCTTACGCGATCCTCATCTCATCCAGGTACTAATCTTAAAAAAAATAACTCTTAAAAAAAATAGTAGAGTTCAGACGTACCCGACACAAGAACAAATTTAATAAAATGAAACTTTCCAAGACCGTTTATTATAAATACGAGTATAATCGTAGCCGAGCAATTTAATTCGAAACAATGCCAACTTTTTTCATTATTCCCAATTTTTGCCATACTTCATTTCTGTCGAAGGCCCGTTTCTTCCTGAACGATATTACCAATTATAATGTCGTTCAGCTGCCTAATATAATGAGCGAGCAGATTTAATATTCATTTTTACGTTTCATCAAATATTTGATTGTAGAAAAAGGGAAGGAAAGGGCTTTTAATTCAATCACTGGTACAGTCGATAACACAATAATGTACCTGAACCATTCCATTTAACCCTTATTAATGTCTCCTGAAATGTCAGTAGGTATTGGAGTAACTTGATCTGTTAACGAAAGTACAAGACTGATCACTTTTTACATGGTTTCATAAGACCAAACCCTTGTCTGTACTCAAATGCTCGTTTTACAAATGATGATTGATTAGTGATTACAGTAACCCTAAGCAACCCTTTTATCGTCCACTGCTGGACACGGGCCTCCTCCTGCTCATTATCTGGTACATGGGGTATGTTTGGCTTTAACACCCCACGCTGCCCAAGCGGGTTGGCGAGTCCACTCTTAGAGGTGGTGTAGTTCCTCAGGGCATCTGGTAGCGGCTTCATAATTTTTTAGTCGCCTTTTACTACAAGTACGAGAACGGGGGGATGGTTACAGTACTACTCGGTCGGTGATCTTCGTATTCTGCAATAATTTCAGCTTTATTGAGTAAAGAAAAATAAACAAACATACAAACACACTTTCAGAGTTCATTACGTTACATTGTAACCACTATATTTTATATATTACAGTATCTCAACGTTCGGTTACGATCGAAAATATGCAAATGGCGACATTATTTAATTTGTAGCAGGTACTGTCGAGTTGCATAGTTATATAATATTTAATTAACTCACTCTACATACAATTGAGACAGTAGGTATACATATTTACTCTCTTGAAACTTAGGTCCTATTTCACGACCATCGAATAAAGTTACACTTTGTTATTTAACAGTTATCACTATTTGGCAATTGAAACTGATTTCTCTCTCTGATCGAGAATCTGATCGATTTGACCGATTAGCGATACTCGGACTTGTTGAAATGTGATGCTACAATTACCAGTCACTTTAACTGTCAGTTAGCTTACTCAACTTTACCCAGATATTGTGAAATACACCCTAACTGTCATAAAACTCCGACAAGTTTGTTTTTATTTAAACTGATGAAATTAGAATTGGTGCCTGTTCATAAATATGAGGCAATATTTCATTGTACACTAACAACTGTATTTCTATTCGTATATGGTTTTAGGTGCTAGAATAATTTCTGTTCCCTGTGACACTTAAAATCAGCGAAGCATAATAAAGATATTATTGTGTTTGAATCAGAGCTTATTTGACGTTCTCTGGATAAATTTAACCTGAGTAATCGACAATTAAAGTGACCGGTAATTGCATCACAATTCACCCAGTCCGAGTATCGCTAATCGGTGATATCGATTACAGATACTTGGCAGTCCTAATTGTTGGTTAGTGATCATTGTTAAGAAACAAACCGTAACTTTACTCGAAGGTCGTGAAATATTAAGTCTACCATTTAAAACGGAAATTTTATTATTTACTTACTAATTTTTAAAATAAATCTACGTTTACTTTGCTTCTAAGTAGAGCTATCGACCAATTACCATATAGCAAGTTTTGCCCTTCTAAAATAATAAATAACCAATTTACTTTTAATAGCAACACTGAACTAGTCGACAGGGGGACTCAAAAGGGGGCCTCGCCTGCCTTAATGAAATAAAAACATAAAATATTGAATTTCAAAGTGTAACCTCTGGCAATCATTCCCCAATTTTTCACCTCAATTTGGAGTCACGATTTTCAAAAGAAATCAAATTACTTGCCGATTTCTTCGCAACAAGACTACTTAAACTTCAAATAACAGTGAAGTGTGATTGAAATTGCAGACTTAAAATAGCACCCTGTACTTACCTACTTTATTTATTTAAACTTTATTGCACAGACAAAATGCAGACAAGTGCATTATAAAGTTGGTGTTATACCGTAAGAACTACAAAATATATAAACGTGACAAATATATGAACATAAACATGTTTACCGTCGCTGCGTGCCCAAAGTTGGCGCTAAGGTCCTTTTTTTTCGGATTTACTAAATTCTTGTGGCCCTAGTGGCATTTCAAGAGTCACCGGACTTGTTTAGTTTAGGGCGAGCGCAGAAGGCGCTCAGCCAGGAACAAAAAGTGTGTTGCAACGAGCCTAAGGGCTTACCGGCCCTTACGTTTACGGTGTCTGTGTGCTGTGTTTGTGTGCAGTGTGAGAACCGCATTGGCAGCGGTGAGCGCTAAGGTCCTAATTCTCGCGCTACCCGTTCAGTCTGACTGATCCGACGCGTGTCGCTAACAAGTCGTTGTTACAAAACACAAAAATGCCTAATAGCGCTTTAATCAATGCTAAAAATTCGTCAAAAGTGGTGAACCGAGTTAAGGGAGATGTTTCGTTGCATCCGTGAGTGGTTTCCCATCAATAAAATTTACTCGTGATGTGATACGCTCGGTTTACGTATGTAAGCATGCATACATACATTTACATGTACATATATTTACATGTACATACATTTACATGTACATACATTTACATGTACATACATTTACATGTACATACATTTACATGTACATACATTTACATGTACATACATTTACATGTACATACATTTACATAGGTGTTGCAGGTGTCCATGGGCGGCGGTGACCACTTACCACCATGAGGCCCGCCCCCTCGTTTGCCATCTATTTCATAAAAAAAAATCACGAATTTGCGTTGTCTTCTCGTATCTCTATTGCTAATTCCATAAATCTTTTTAGCGCCCCCGCGGTGCCTATATCACTCATTTTGGAAACACTGTTTTAGCGCATAATGTTTGCCATCTAACCGCAGGCATAGTGAAAATGGGCCCAATAGTAACCCCACAGCTGATTTTCCAACTTGTGCTCTG
This sequence comes from Sesia bembeciformis, assembly GCA_943735995.1. Taxonomy (NCBI): domain Eukaryota; kingdom Metazoa; phylum Arthropoda; class Insecta; order Lepidoptera; family Sesiidae; genus Sesia; species Sesia bembeciformis. The sequence goes on along the minus strand of OX031026.1, from coordinate 17,105,493 downwards.
TTAAACGAGAAAAATTGCTAAAAGGCGGTACTTTTTAATGGTGCCAAAACTTAATAACAGCAAGACTACTTAAGATACCTTTTGAAAGGAAAATTATTTTTCACTAATAGCCGTTTAAAGGGTGAATGTTTAAATGATCATCTTGGAAGCTTGAAAGCAATTTATGATTTAATCATTAGTAACGAAATTATTCACCTAATTAAATGAATAAATTAATAAACTTGATATGAGATATCTATGCAAGCTAATAATATCACCCCCAACGCAAGACCCTCTCTTGTAACCACTGAGGATTTTTAAGCCATAATCTTCCACGGCGACCTCAATGGGGATGAACCTACAGTCTTAAATGACAACGTAACATTTCGACCCTATTCTTTTAATCGAACGTTTTATGAGTTCACTATTTCAGTATAATTAAAGTCGTAAATGACTCGCTAAATGTCAACCGATGGGCAGGCTTTGTAGACTGCTAGTAAAATTATATATTATTCACAAATTCACGTAATATATTAGGTCCTTACTCGTGAAATTGCCGTTTTACATGGAAAAATTCAAATATAGTCACCATACAGTCACCATGAGCTTCTTTTGATTCAGTTTACGTTTGGGACATTGTTTGGCTGTGTCTCCTGGGTTCCAGCATTGTGACGAACGTTTACTATTATTATACAGGATCCACTTCACATCACAAGTACTATTCAAAATCCCTTCATTTTTTAGCCCGTTCAGCAAATTAAGGCAAGCTTCGACGCGTGTTTGCAGCTGACTTTCAATAAGCTCATATGGTACCCACTTTCCAAGCTTCTTCACTTACCCGATTTGACGCAAATGAATCAATTTCGATTTGTCACTTGCGCCAAAGGCTGCTGCTAATTCACACGTGGTTTGCGATGAATCCGCTTCCACTGTTGCTTTCAATTCGTCATTATCGACTTTAATCCACGGAGCTTGTTCTTGAGGTCGAAATTTCCAGAACGGAAACGATCATACCAAAAACGCACCATGTATTCGTTTGCGCTGTTTGACCCGTACACATCGTTGATATTGCGTGCCGTCTGTGCTGCGTCGCTGCACGACGGAACTCGTATTCCAAAATAACCCGTATTTTTTTTAACTTAGCCATGGTCGCAAACACAACGACATGTAATAGTCGTTTGACGGAAAAACAAATGAACAACTGATTTTGAAAACGAATGGTCATAGCTTTAAATGGAAAATAATTTAAATTCCAAGCCAAACGCATGATAACTAAGTTGAAAGTGCCCACTACGAACAAACTGCAATTTCATAGGTGGGGCCCTAATAATTGCTTTATTCGCCTTGCAAGGTAGAGAGAGTCCTATTGCTAGCTACGAACTGCCTGCTATGTTGCCTGACTACGCTTCGTAGCACTGGTACTACGCCGTAGACCCCGCGAGCACACGGGTCGTAATGCCTACGCACGGAGTAAATAAATAAATTTCAAAGCGTACGGACGTACAATAGGTATAGTCGATTTCGCATTTTCAATAAGACAATTTATACCTGAACTATTAAAGGGGTTTTTCTATCGTATTGTCATTCATAAAAACGGTGAAAGGATTGAGGATGCTACGTTTCTATTCATATGAGTATTTGAAACCAATGAAAATGTTAATAATTAGGATAATTGTGTCAAAATTGCATTTGCTTTTCATTTATTTCAATATCGTGTAAATACTTACGGTAAAAAATATTGGTTGTTATATTTAAAACGGTGAAATCATAAATCGTAAACCTTTTGGGCAAACTTTTACTGTTACATCGCTTTTGCGTTAAAAGCATTATACGAGTAATTAGCATAGGGCGTTCGGGCCCATATTTTCACCGAGTCACCACTTTAAGTTTACGAAAACGTTCTCTTTATACCCTTACACCTTGATACCCTTTGCCCTTAATACGAATAATGTGTTTTGATTCTATTAAACGCTGCGTCGTTGTCAACGCGTGGATTCACTAAACATTTAGAGCAATTAAGGGATTGTTATAAATCAGAATTAAATAAAATTTACATTACAACCAGATTTTACTTATCTTACATAATTCATCCAATTCATCAACCGTGAGATTAGAACGAATGCGATTGGCACATTTTATTTAATCTGCGTAAAACGTTCCGGTCCAATCGACCCCGATCCCTTCGTAAAAATAAACGAATGAAATATAAGTACCGTATCGAAATACGAGAGGGATTTTTGTGAATCCCTAGATCTACGACGTCTTGGGAATCGTAATCACGATAATAAACATAAAGTCTACCTACTTCCTTTTATTTATTACATAATAACTGGTTATATTTAATTTTAGTTACTTGTTAGATCGCTTATATCCACCAATTTTATTAAAAATATACTAAACCTTTTCGGGATAAACACTATGGTAGTATAATAGGTTCCGTCTATAGTGTGATCTCCATTAAAGGTCGATCTCTACTAAGGACGAGATGAGGCACCCAGGTGAGGCAGTACACGAAACTTCATATTACACTACTCAAGATACAGGTTGATACCTAGTTCAACCAGGTTGACACCAGGCCAGAGGTTCAACTAGTATTTTTTATAAAATTGACAAAATTATAATTCGACTACTGTACTATACCAACTAGATTTTGTAACTGTAATTGTTCAGACAATGCATCAAACACGTTTTTACGCGTCCGCATTTTGCTTCTAATCGAGATCCGTTCTAAGATGCAAAATTAATGAGGCAAGTGGAGGCGCCTCGCGCCTCTCGTTAATGCCCTGCTTCTCCTTGCCTCTCCTCACCTCTAAAGGATTGTTATTTTCCATTGATGCTCAGTATGAGACCTATTTCTGTTAGGAAGATTGTTGTTTTCTGTGTGACGAACCTCACACTATATGATAAATTATAACAACGAAAACTACGAAAAATATCGTTGTACCTATGTGAGTCCTCCGTGTATTCTCTTTGTCTCGAACACTTATTATTTATACAAGTAATTTGTGGGCATCAATATTATTGATCGCATAGGTAATATAATTACCTGTGTCCAGAGACGTAGGTATACAAAGACGAACACAGGCATGCAACACCCAGACCCGAACAAACAGCTCTACTTGTTTGTCCCACCGAGAATAGAACCCGGGACGAATCAGCACAGCAGTTTGCACTACCAACTGTGCTAATCGGTCGAATTGATTTCAAGTCGTTTAGTGTCGGTACTTTACTTTACACAATATTGGAGTATGAGCAAGTATGTAGTATGTAACAAAATAGACTTCGCGATTACGGTATTAATCATGATTTGAAACATACGTGATGATGTCACTCTTTTTTTTTAAACGTCTTCCTATCCTAGTAATCACTACGGAGCTTCCCTAGTAATATCCCATAGTAAAACATATGTACTAAAGTGCGCGCCACGAGCAGCAGGACACGAGGTCAGCCCAAGACTGGACGGAAAAGAGATTAATATGAGGGGTCTAGTAATGTGGTCAGAGAATGACGATTTCATACAAATCTCTTTATCATGCAGTCTTGGTTGACCTCATGTCAATGACCGAAATTCTTCCTGCTCGTGGCGCGCCCTTTAGTAGCTATTTTTAAATATATTTACCCGATTAGTTATACCATCCGATACTTTATCTTAGGCCAATTCAATCTTAAACTTTAGATGTCCAACAAACCTTGTGCCTTTGCTTGTTAAAGGTACCGGGATCGGTTCAGACAACCTGGGTAGATAAATATTTCCTAGAGAAATAATATTTGAAGTTGTATTCGTGTTTTTATGACCTGGCTAAACCTACGATATAGGTAATATTAGTGTGCTCTATTAATGTTGATGTTAAATACGAGTAAATACAATAAAGATAAAATGAAAGAAATCTTACAATATTCGTTGATATCACAAATCTCACCACATGCGTCATTTAGCAAAGGGTTTTATTTTATATAACAAAATATGGAATATGTTTGTGAAAGCAAAGGAAACGCCCCAAGCCAAAAATCAAATGAAAATGATATCTGAAATGTAGAAGCGGTGTGACGTATCTCTTTCATGCCGTTTTATTCTTTTTGTCGTTATTTCGTTCGAGGCTAAGTCCATAATTTTGCTCTCTTTACCTTGGTATCTGGTGGCCTATTTTCTGTCCGAATATTCAGAGAAAAACCAATGTATTTTTCTATGGAAATGTTGTACAAACTCCTAAATATTATTAAATTTAAATTACGATTAAGGTAAACAACACTTAATTGTTTTCTATTGACTTTTGAATTTTATTCAATAAATGTTTTTCATTGAGAAAAATTGATCGAAATTTCGTTTTTCATGAAAATGAAATGCTTTGGAGAGAGTATGCTAGTAAAAAGTACATTGCACAAGTGTGTGAAATGGTTCAGCTCCGTTTCATTTATTATTAAGAGCGGTGATATCCTTAGGGTAGCAATGTGGACATTCATTCACGAAGTCGCGTTGCACAGTCCCGCCCTGATTACTGCGATTTTTCTTAAGATTCTAGTATACATTTCTAGTGGAAATAAACGTTGTCAGAAAAAAATTTTCATGCCCACGTGGCAAAGCGAGATTCGGAACGCAGCCCGATTTGTCACTTGTCAGCTGTCATTTGTCGCGTTACACGTAATTGTAATTTGTTTTATTAAATTATAAACATAGGTATATTTAAACATGTTCACTTATATTTATAATCATATATATTATTATTTACTATTATAAACAACTATACTAACATTACTAACTCTTAATGTTCTATTCTCCTTTGTTTTAGACCATTCCTACAACTCTGATACAAAATTATCTATACGCTGAAGTTAGCTTACCCACCGTGTTCTGTCAACCACGTGGTCGTGGCGGAATTATTGTGGCTGTCACAATAGAAGCCCGTTAGGTGAAAGTTGAAGTTGATAGTAAATAATAAACATACAATACCAACACGTGGCGTTATAATTTATAGAGTAAAATATATGAGACTAATACACTTGAAAATAATTTAGGAGCAGCGAGGGCTCAAAACCTTACCTAATGAGCCTCTCGCACTTCATCTTTTTTTCTCACTCTAGTCGGTTTGTCCTATTCCACTGTTATTAACGGCCGACCTTTGTTTTAGAATAAGGCATTTTATATCTACTTAGTGGTCGTTATAGCTCATTTTCTTATTTCACATGGAGATGTCCACGTGTCGTAGATATGTAAACAAATTGCAGATGAAATGGATAATTTACGAGGCTCATCTTAAATTAATTTACTCTAGCGTAGTGATAAAATTAAGAAAATATATGGAAAGCAGCCAAAAACAAGTAAAAGAATAAGGAAACAACAAAAGAACAAGTCATCGTGACTAGAGACATAAATCAAGTTTGTGAATAATTTCCTTCAAGTTTTTATAGCCTTGTGATTTGTCTGACGATATGTCCAGTTGCGACTTCCACGTCGGATGGGGACAAATTGTATTTGGTAACATTATCTACCACTAGCGGCTCGACTGTATTACCATAAAGCAGCCTAGTATTGCCCATTCGGCCAGTACTAACTCTTTTTTCAGCTCATTATAAAAGTATTCAGTAGAGGATTTGGTGTCGTCAACCGCAAATACACCGTTGTAGTAAAAACCTATACATGTTTTCAGTTAGAGCAACGACAGTGAACGTAGAACAAGTAATATGAATGTCACCAAACAGTTTATACACGAAAGCAAAAACAACATTGTAAACGCGATCGTTCTATCGGCCAATCTTTTGAGTGAGTTCAAACAACGCGCTGGAGGAAGTTTTATCAAAATCGACTTAGTAGTTTCTGAGATTACCTCGAATATTTCGTTTCTTTTTTCTGTATAATATTAGGATTATTTTTCTTTCAGTATTCCTTTCTTGTGTCTGTTACATCCTCTGACAAGCCTATTTGTATGTCTGATGTTATCATGTATTGCGAATGTCTATGGGCGACAGTATCCACTATCCACTTACCACCGGGTGGACTGTATGCTCGTCTGCCGCCTTCTTACTATAAAAAAAATAAAATTTTGATGGTTTGTACAATTCTTAGAGTAAGTGCTTAAGATCATTATCATTCGAATCCAATATGCTATAAACACGAGTCTATCTTTAAAAAACAGATACTTTAGTCACGAGATACTTTGTCTTGTCTTAAAATTAAATCAGTAACGTTAAATGATCAGGTCGTGGGAACGTAAACTTCACAATCTGTTCTTACTGTAAACATAACGAGCAAAGGAATCTTTGTAAACTGGCCTTGTCGTATTATCTATGACGCAATATATACATGTAAAACATACAAAAACATCCACACGTTTATAATTGTGTTTGTAATATTCATGCACTAGGTACGAGACTCAAACATAATCCGCGATTTATATAACTTAACCATAACCAGCCATTTTATCGTTCACTGCTCGACTCGGGCCTTCTCATACACATTGTATTGTGCATGAGGGATGTTAAACCAAGCGGGTTGACGATTCCACTCTTAGAAGTGGCTGTAGTTTTTCATAACACAAGTTCTGAGGTACCGCTACCTGGTAGCGGCTTCGTTATCCCTTAGTCGCCTTAATAGAAATATATTAAACTAGCGACCCGCCCTCGCTTCGCTTCGGTATATAAGTTTTTTTTTTTTCAAAATTTCAAAATAAATATAGTCTATATTAGACACGGATAATGTGTCTTCCTATTTGTGAAATAATTTTTGAAATCTGTTCAGTAGTTCCAGAGATTACCTACCTACAAACACACTATTTTACCTGTTTATTATATTAGTATTAAATAATGTAATTATTAATATAAATATAATATTATTATAATATTATTAATTTAGTATTAAATAATGTAATTATTATTAATATTAAATATCAATGTTACTTACTTTCATTTAACTTGATTATTTCCAAGTAACTCTAAAATTGTTCCGGATATTTGTTTCCATCTACACACACGTACACGTATTTCTATGTATGATCCAAGTGAACGGATATACCTATATTCAATGACGTAGTATATATTAGCTACTATGTCATAAATTACCAAGCAGCATTAGTTAGTTGGTACAACCTTTAAAATTCTTCCCACTGTAATAGTTTTCTTCAAATGAAAACAACTTGAACGGAAATAAGTCTCTTACTGATCAATGATCATCTTTCACTATCATTTTTTTAATAAAATATCTGTATCAATGAATGTATCTGTCATCATCAATCAGTATCAATATATTATAGATTATCCTCTCTGCGTCTTCAGGAAAATGTATATGAGATTCGGAGGTTTATCATAAAGGATCGGATACTAATCCAACTGCTATACGTAACTGTTCTCGATTGAATGATACTTATTACAAGTATAATAAATACTACTTGAATTGATTTGCAATATCATTTCATTTTAATACTGTGATGTACTATGTATAATAGTTATAGGCTGATACAAGTGCTATGAAAATTATAATCTTCGTTTCTATTAATTGCACAAGCCTCCCCTAGCAAATCACAGGGGCCATTTAAATAATTGCATTAAAAATAACGAACTGAATAAAATCATAACTGTAAGGATTTCACAAACGACTATTAAATAATATTAAAATGATTATTCTACAAAAAATAGTTATATTATATTTTTATTCATCTTCATGGGAGAGGCTTTGCCTATTGAGGACAGCTGGAATCCTCATTGGAAGTACTTATTTCCCCCTTCCTGGAATATGATTCTAAAAAATAGAATTTTCCTTCAAGTACTTAAGGCCTACAGTGACTTTATTATTATCTACTTTTGCGCTTTAATGTAAGCCAGTGTAATTTTTTAATAATAAAATTATTATTATTTTTATTAAATTCTATAGTTTGAGAATGTTATTTTCTGCGGTTGAAATATGTACGCTTCCCTTTTTAGCGTTATTGCATCAACATAACGCCATAGCAGAGGAGCCTTGGGGGCCTACATCCAGTAGTAAAGTGATGTAAGCTAATGGTATAAAGGCATTATTCAGCTTCATTTTCCAAGCTCGTTCCCCAATTCTCGCACCAACACCTTCATTAATTGTACTAAAGTTAGGTCCTACAGGTTGTGTACAAAGTTCTCACATTTCATTTCGACTAATAGGGTTGCTACTCAGACCGATATTTATTAAAGGGTCGCACAATGATCGCATTAACACCTTCACTAACGATTCTGTATTCACGTGCGTCAGCTTGTATTGTGCAAAGTTTTCTTTGTTACTATCGACAAATGGGGTTGCTGCTCACTCTTAGCAATGTATCTATGGAACGCACAATGGCCACAGATCCCCATTGTCCCGGACCGGCGAGCATGTGACTAATTTAGCTATCCGGTTTCTACCGTTTTCAATATTGCTATCTTCATTGTGCTATTGGTGGTTTGAACGTCTTTAATTTTTATGTTTACTAGCTTTCGCGCGACTTCGTTGCGTGTATTTTGTTTTAAAAGTAATTGATTTCCCCTGGAAAAAGTAGTGTTTTTCAAAATAAAAAGTATCCTTATACGGATTTCAGGCTACCTCTCCGTAAAATTTTATTAAAATTGATCCAGTAGTTCAGTCATGAAGGCGTAACAAACAAACACACTAAGACAATTGACTAGACAATATTAAGTACATGGTTTAGTATAGATATTGGTAATACGCGGTGATAGTCTAGAGGTATTTATTACCAGCTCACATTTGAAGTCGTGAGTTCAGACCCTGATCCGTAGTAAGTTTCTACTTAAGCACTAATTTTTTAATCATCACCAGCGCGTCGGTGAAGGGAAACATCGCGAGGAAACTCATGTATTCAAGAATAGATCTCATCCATATGTAATCCGCATTAATGGTGGATGGTCCGATATCCTTGCTATTTCATGAGGAAAGCCAGTGCCTTGCAATGGGACGTTATAGGCTTAAAGATTCAACACACTGAAATGGCAGTGGGTGGGAGTCCTCAAATGGAGACCACGTGCCAGGAAACATAGCATGGGACACCCTTCGGCCAGGTGGACTGACGATTTGAAGCTAGTCGTCGCGCGCCGGTAGTGGCTGGATGTGAAGAGCAGAAGACCGTCTGCGGTTGCAGTCCATGGGAAAGGCAGCAGTAGAGAGACAGGTTGATGATAGTGTAGGCTGATATCACATATTTTAACTGTTTAATAATTTTAATCTTATGCATCCGTGTCAACCAGTAATAACTTTATTACAATTCATCTGAATTCTTAGAATCGTGATTACACAGGCAAGTGAAATGTTTTCCATTAATTTGAACATTCCCACCTTGTAATTCCATTAACCATCCAATTTCAACTTCAGCTGTTATAATAATGTATAAAACGTTAATATTATTTTTTACGAAACCAATAAACGTCATAAGGCATAAAATGAGGACTGATGATTATTCCGGACGGCACCCGCGGCCCGGCACCCGGCACCCGGCAGCGGCGGTGTTACTACGCAACTGTTATTACATTACTCTAACCTACAGTTATTATTACATTAACGCTCCACGCCCACTGAATACAGATTTTTTTTTTTTATAATCAACCTATATTTTTGGGTGGTAACTTGATAAGAGGGCTTTTAGGGAGAATTTTGCCTAACGCAAAGATAGCTGTTCATACCGACTTCTTCTTTAATCTGACCACTGAGTTTTCTTTAACTAATATATGTTCTTTTATATATGTTATATATAGTGTTTATATGTAAGTTGTAATAACATTTTAAATTGTAAAATGTGCCCATTGCAATAGATATTAGTAAAAAAAACTCAGGGTCGGATTACGTAGAAGGTCGGTATTAGGTAGCTTTGCGTTATTACTTATTACACAGATCACAACATTCGAATTTCCGAGAGATGTCGGTTTCTAAATTGTCAACTAGAGGTGATTAGTTAGTTGCAATTTTTGATAGCATCGGGGTCTTCGGGATTTCCGGGACTGTTCAGGAATTTGTTGCTGTGTCCCATGTCCAGAAATTGTCCAGAATCATCAATTTGATATTGCAATCACACAAAATTATTGCCGGGTTTATTATGTAGCAGATCGGCGGTTGTTTGCTAGTTTGATCGTCCGATTCTTAAACCGCTTGGTGCCTCTCACTCATCATTCAATTAATTTAGTTCCTCAGCCTTAAACACAAAGGAGTTGAGACTGCTGTAAACTCAATTTTGTTAATCACTGATCTTTGTAGTTTATTTTGAATAAAAATTAAAAAAATACTTTAGTGAGGTTTTATCGCAAATTTGAAATGGAGCGCGTACTATAGAGTAGAAGTGTCTGCAGTTGCAAATTAGAAAATAACTTTTTTAACTCTACAGAACACTCGTCTGAAAGGTCTTAGTAACTTTCCTAAAGGGGGCTAGTCCGTAAATAGCCAATGCGTTGGCGAATCAAGTTATTTATGTTGCCTTTGAAGGATTTTATAACGACCCTAATTTGAGTCGTATTCTTTTGATATGGCCATTACGTTGTAGAAAATAAGCTATTTCGCGTGGGTTAAACTTACCTTTGTACAGACAAAATTAGCTTTTCACCAACTTGAAGGATCGCATTTCTGAAATTTTCGGCTCGTTAATTGTTACATCATCTTACAGAAATTGAATATTTTCTTAGAGATTTCTTGATTTAGAGTTCTTGCTTAGGATGTAAGATGAATATCTAGGTTATTTGTAATCAGAGAGCTTTTATTGATACAGATAGTTCATAATTTTTATCCCACAATTGTAAAGAAATAATTTTGGGTTGGTAAGAACCTTTATCGCAGGACAGATAACCGATGAAGTAGACGAGTCTTCGAATGGAGGACACGTACCGGGAAGCGTAGTGTGGAACGCCCTCCGGCCACTTCGTTTTAGCTGAAATGAGAGCCCCTCCAGAACTTTGTTATATTATAATATTACTTTTTCTTTTTTATAGTGAAGTGTTACCGCCGCCCGTGGACACCGACAACACCAGGGGGGGGGGGGGGGGGGGGGTATGCTTAGCTTAATGGAAAGACCTCTTGAGGCAGTTCGTTCCACAGCCTACGGGATCGCGGTATAAAATTATTTTTGAACCGAACAGTACGCGACACCTCCGTATCGATGGACCGCACTTCTGTGACGGGAGGTGCGGTTGTAGAAACCCAAGGTGGGAATTATATTGAATAATTCTTCAGAGTATTCCCCATTGTACAGGCGGTAGAACACAGAGAGAGACGCAACCTCTCTTCTATTCTCCAGATATTGCTCCATCCGATTACCACTTGCATCGATCGATGAGTCGTGGCCTGTCTGAGCAGAAGTTCACTTCTTATGAAGATTGCAAAAAATGGGTCGATTCGAGGATTGGCTAGCGATGGACAATACTTTACATAATATGTTTTTTTCAATTTCGTTTAAAATAAACGATCTTTTTTCATGAAAAAAAACCGCTACGAATTAATTCCAACTCCTACAGAGTCCACACAAGTAACGACTTTTGGTATTCATTCGCAGTTCTTTCATTGCCCAAAAGGTACGCCTTTAAGTGTAATCTTGATTAATTATTCTGCTTTGAAAGAAAATATCATGAAAGGTGAAAGGCTACGAATAAAAGAAATATCGCTACGAATCCAAATAAGGAGAGGATTCATCAGAATTGATATTGTTGTCAAAAGCACTGTTTAGAAAAGTGTATTTTATGTGGTGGCGGCCCACCACACAGGATATTCTATTTTAACTCATATTACCATCGCAAATGAATGTCCAACGCGTGTCTTGTGCTATATCCCGATGTAAAATTGTAATTTTATTACGATACATTATTTATTTTAATAGGTATGGTAGATATATATATATATAGTTTCATTTTACCTATTAGTTAAAGTTGTGTATAACTGTAAGTGAATTTACGAACGTACAAATGTTTTATAAAATGTGTCTGTAACTAGTTAAGTTTGTAAATTTGTTGTTATACCTAATAAATAAAATAAAATAAAATAAAATTAATATAATATCCAAAAGGAGGGATACGGCACTGCCCATCCCTCCAAACCCTTTTTTCAAACTCACTTTTAGATCTCCAAAGGTGGACGGGGCGTACCGATGCACGATGTTCGTCATTCTGGACCATGTCCATCACGGATGCAGGGCGACAGTTTCTACTTACCACCAGATGGACTCTCTGCTCACCTGTCGACTTTCTTTTTATAAAAAAGATATACAATATTGTATTTCTAGCAAAAGCCAGTGTTTTTTTTAAATGTGTCATGAATCTTTGCTATGTGATAAATAAAAAAAAAAGTATGGGTGACATAAAGATAACACCTTTGATTTTCTAACCACAATATTATACTTTTTTATACAATCTAATTTCAAAATGAATTTTGATAACGTTTTATATAGTAACAACGGGACGATTTGATATGGGTAGAGGTCATCGTTTCTTAGTGGCTACATTATATCCACATTGAACTCGACAATTGGGTTTGGAAACTATTTCACTTAAGAGTGGTTAGAGTAGTGGTTGTTGGATACTACTTGATCTAGAAGTGTTTCTAGTAACTTGTAAGGACGCCACATCATATAACTCAGTCTTATCGTAATGAACCTTATTAGGGTCAATTGTGTTATTCGGAAGAGGCTTTGATCGGGAATACTTCTTATTGTTTACCTTTACCATCTTAATGTCTAGTATTGGTCGGGGTCCGACGCTATTTCAAACTAAAGTATTGACCAACCGAGCGTTCAAAAATTTAATTACAACTAAATTAGTATTACATATATTTTTTACTTTTGTAGACGATTTGTGATTTTAAAGTTCATTTGCGTTGTTCTAACTATAATTATAATCAATAGGTTTGTTCTACAACGTTATATTTGCGGCTGCCGCTATTCAACCGTCTATTGAATAAGTTGATAATGAGCTGAAAAGGAGTTTGTATTTGCGCCGTCGCTCGATTGGCCGATAGTTTAAAAAAAATATCATCAGTAATCAATCGTGTTCGTTTCTCGCTCCATGGCTTACTTATGTATGTACATTGTACTCAAATCTGTCAAAAATTGGACACATTATATAGAACCATAAACCCGGAAAATTCGCGTCATTATTATGAAGGGACATTGTAATATTTTGTGACACAAAGATCCGTTATATTAATAATGTTTCGTCCACGTGAACATTGGAGCAAGACTAATTCCGTACCGAATTAATAGTGGACATAAACAGCGGTGACGCCGCGCCGGGGGACCCTACGAATATAATATGCTGTCACCACTCCTAGTATGAAGTTGCTCCTTTGTGTACTTACATTTTTATAATAGGTTAGGCAAATTGGCATGGATGGACTCGATGATATACCCAGGAGTGTGCATCTCATATAAGCTCATAAGCAAAGATTACCATTTAACTGATACTTATGTATACTAAACCTACGCTAAAGGACGAAGTCGCCAGCGATTGCTTGGGTTTTTTTATAAAAAGAAAGCGGCAGTGCATACAGTCCACCTGATGGTAAGCGGATACTATCGCCCATGGACACTCGCGGTACATGCCAACTTCAGTCCAGAATGATAAACGTTGGCACCCCTCCGGACGCGCTGCCTACCTTTGAAGGTATAGGAATGGATTTTGAGAAAGGGTTGGCAAAATGGGGAGGGATTAGATGGGAATGGGCTTTGGCATATCTCACTTTTACACATTTCTAGTTCATTAAAAACGATTTTTATATAGATATATGCATACCGCCATTACTGTTTATCAACTTGCAGAACCAATGAACGCCACTGGATAATCCATACTACCCGCTGCAAATATTCTTAGCATTCTTTGGTCTAGGCCAGCCCTGCCTGGTTCACTGCAGTGTAGGTAGGTATGAAAATATGCGTATAGAAATCGACCCCGCCAGCCAGACCTTTTTTATCGAAATCAATCGGTTGCCGCAAGCTTAAAATGTCACACGCACTGGCCGTATGGGACGGGACGTATTGAATGGCAAGGAGAGATGAAATGGGTATGTATTTAAGGGCCTACACAGTCTTTAAAAATGTACAGTTAATTTTTTAATGATTAATGATTTTTAATGGTCAGATTGGGTAATTTACTAACATAATGTGTAAGTCGATAGTAACAAATATGGATCTTGTTTATATTAAAATAAATGTTATTATTATTATTACTGAATTTAATTTGTGACTGCCATCAAACGAATCGAGCAACGAACGGTTTTGTTTTCACCTTCTCATTATACCGTAGTTTATCCTTAATAGCTTACTTGTTTGCATCAATTCAATAATTCATAACTCTGCAACGCAAGTTGCTAGCTACGCGAAAATTGGTCCTTTGAGACGGATATTGTTTTGTAATCTAACTAACATTTACGCATTACTTCGCCTGCAATTTTTTAATCCTGTGTATTATTTTATTCTAAACCTAGGCATCTTTCAAAACACACAAAAATTCTATAAATTCTCTTCTGAGTCCTCGCCTAAATAAAAGAAATATGCTGTGTGATAACGGTGACATTCTATTCAATTCGTTTCTTTTTTTCAGGTTCTAATTTTCCTCCTGTGCCTATGTTAGTATATCGACTTATTCGGATATTTCAAATATTACGTACACACGTAGGTTTACTATTTCACTATTTATATAACATGTTTAGTTCACATTGAACAACCAAACGTGGCTACTGAAATAGTCTTAATTCAATACTCCAGTCGTCTCCTATTACAAATTATGCAATTCTCCAGTCACGGTGGGCTATTTCAGTGAGAGGTGTAGTGTCGGCTAAAGTGTCGTGAGTCGTGACAACTTGTGACCCGCTCTCAAGTCTCTGACACCTACTACGACTGCAAGCGTCCGGAATACCTGCACTTATAGCTTGTAGGGTTACTCGTAACGTGTTCGAATTTCGGCCGAGTTTGTATCGAGTTATGGTTTCTCTTACAATCATTGCGATATTTATGTTTTTTTTTTTATGTACGAAGGCGGCAGACGAGCATACAGTCCACCTGATGGTAAGTGGATACTGTAGCCCATGGACATCCGTGATACATGCCAACATTAGTCCAAAATGACAAACGTTGGCACGTCCCCGGAGATTTGGAGATATAGGAATGGATTTGGAGAAAGCGTTGGGAAAATGGGGAGGGATGGGAATAGGCTCTGGCACATCTCACTTACTACCGAAACACGTACCTACGTACATTGGGGAAATAAGATAAAGTGGGAAATGCAGTACATTTCAGTGTAGTCTTCTATGAGAGAGGGGTAACGAGGCCAGTGGAGTACGCCCAGCGGCTGTGGAGATGCAGCGTGCAATCTTCTCCTACAATAATATAATGAAACGAGTGGTTTCGACACAAATTGAACCGCGCAGTTTATATTGCTTTGTTTAATTTTTATTTGTTTACTGTCTTCACTATTATTTAATTAGGCCATGTTAGATTTAGAAATTATTATGTATGCGATCCCTTGTTTGTTGAAATAGAATTTCTTTAAATCTATCTACGAGACCTGAAAACGTGCCTGTTACGAAATGATTAAACGCCAGTCTAAGTTCAGCTGCTATTCACTTTCCATTAACAAGGGATGATACCCTCACGGGACATTAAGTAATCATTCGGATTAAGCTGGAAAAGTTTGCTAGTTGTAAATAAAGGTAATACTTACGTATTTATTTATTTATGGGAAGAAGGCGGCAGACGAGCTGACAGTCCGCGTGATGGTAAGTGGATACTGCCGCTCATGAACATCCGCAATACATGCCAACATCAGTTCAGATTGACAAACATTGGCACTTCTCCGGATGCGCTGCCTGCCTATGGAGATTTAGAGGAAAGGTTGGAAAAATGGGGTGGGATGGGATGGGAATGGACTCTGGCATATCTCACTCATTACCGAAATATACTTATATTGGGGAAGTTTAGGTAAGTGGGAAATGTAGTACATTTCAAGGTAGTCTTCTGTGAGAGAGGGGTAACGTAGCCAGTCGAGTGCGCGCAGCGGCTGTGGGAATGCAGCCTGCACTCTCCCCCTCCAAAAACGTAAATAGTGCTGTAGACAATAAATGTAGATACACAATAAAATTATTAGACAATAAATTAGCGGGGGAGAATGCACGCAGCATTTCCACAGCCGCTGGGCGCACTCGACTGGCCATGTTACTCCTCTCACAGAAGACTATTGAAATGTACTGAATTTCCTACTTTATCGTATTTCGCTAGTGTACGTACGTGTTTCGGTAGTGAGTGAGATATGCCAGAGCCCATTCTCATCCCATCCTATCCCACCCCATTTTCCCAATCCATTTCTTAATCTGCAAAGGTAGGCAGCGCACCTGGGAGCGTGCCAACGTTTATCATTCTGGACTGATGTTGGCATGTATCGCGGATGTCTGTGGACGACAGCATCCACTTGCCATCAGGTGGACTGTATGTTCGTGTGCCGCCTTTTTTCTATAAAAAAAAATTGTATTAGGTGCGCAACTAAGTTCCCGCTGTTTTTCAAGAGATGGCTCTACTAGTAAGTGCTGGACGATTATGACATAACCAAAACGTCATGAACCAAGCTTAGACATATGGTAAACAAACTGCTTTGAATCATTAGTGGGTTTGTTTTTGTGTCGTATACTTTTGGTTGTGCGAAAATGTCTGATTTTGTGCCAAATAATCGTCATTTGCGGGAAGAGTTGCTTTTCTTCTTTCATTCGAAGAAAACGGCGGCTGAAGCGCATCGAGAACTCCAAAAAGTTTATGGAGATGCTGCTCTAAGTGAAACAACGTGCCGTGATTGGTTCCGTCGCTTCAAAGACGGTGATTTCGATGTTGACGACCGTTCGCGTGAAGGAAGGCCAAAAACCTTCGAAGACGCTGAATTGGAGGCATTGCTCGATGAGGAACCGCGCGAAACGCAGAATGAGCTTCCTTCAGCATTGGGAGTTACCCGCCAAGCTATTTCCAAGCGATTGCATGCGTTGGGAATGATTCAAAAACAAGGAACTTGGGTTCCTTGTGATTTGAAGCCAAGAGACGTTGAGCGTCGTTTTTTCGCCTGTGAACAACTGCTCCAGCGGCAAAAAAGGAAGGGTTTTCTTCATCGCGTCGTTACGGGTGATGAAAAATGGATTCATTACAGCAATCCAAAGAGAAAAAAATCATGGGGACTGCCCGGTCATGCTTCTACGTCGTCGGCTCGGCCGAATATTCACGCTTCGAAGGTTTTGCGGTGTATTTGGTGGGACCAGGACGGTGTTATTTATTATGAGCTGTTGAAACCATCACTGGGGAATGGTATCGAACTCAATTGATGCTATTGAGCCGAGCACTGCGCGAAAAGCGGCCACAATACGAGCAGAGACACGAAAAAGTGATTTTACAGCATGACAATGTTCGGCCTCACGTTACCAAACCCGTTAAAACCTACTTAGAAACGCTCAAATGGGAAGTCCTACCCCACCCGCCATATTCTCCAGATATTGCGCCGTCCGATTATTACTTGTTCCGTTCGATGGCACATGGTCTGGCTAATCAGCAGTTCCGCTCATATGAAGACATCTCAAAATGGCTTGATTCGTGGATAGCCTCGAAAGACGAACACTTCTACCGTGACGGTATTCGAGCTCTGCCAGAAAGATGGGAAAAAGTTGTCGCTAGCGATGGGAAATATTTTGAATGATTCGTTTGTAACCATTTTTTCACAATAAAGTGGCATTTTCATCAAAAAAACAGCGAGAACTTAGTTGCGCACCTAATAGCTATACATTATTAATGGTTACATGTCACTGGTTACATTATTAATGCTTCAATCTCTATTAGCGCTGTCAACGACGAGAAATATTTATTTGGGCTTTCGATCTAAATGGGGCCAAGTTTCGGCTTCTAGTTTCATTTTCCGAAATACTTAGGTACATTTTTATTGAGTGTTACATTTTTGTACTTTTTGTCATATCCTGTTTATGACTTCATCTTTTGAAAATAGTTGAAATACACGCTTTCCTGGGAACTATACGATAAAAATTTCAGAAAAATCTTTGATCTAAGTAGGGTTGGCAAACGATGATGGTCAATAATTTATGTTGATATTTAATTGATAATAACGTTAACGCGTTAATAAATCCGTCGTCATAGATTTTAATAAAAATGATAGCGATGATATTTGCAGAGCCCGTGGTCTTTTAAACACTGACCAGGTAAACTTAGTAAAAAGGGTAAATAATAGATCATGAAGAAATGGCAATACTTTGTGTTATAACGAGAATACTCGTCATGTGGAAAACTAGTTTACCATTTACTATTTAAATTGTAATTTTAGTGAAGACTAAAATACATATTTCCAAATGTTTAAATTATTTAGAGATTAAGAGAAGTGTCAAAATTTTCAATAACGCGAATGTGTGCATATAGAGCTCTGTACAGATTTTCATTTACATACATTTTATTTATTCATCCATATTTTACTGATGGCACAGTCCACCACGGTCACGTTTTGTGTCACAGATCACAATAGATCATTCAATGAGAACACCGCATATATGATGAATTAGATTGATTACTACATTACAGGCTAAGCTAACCGATGTAAGCCTATGTAATATGAACACACGAAAAGGAAAGCGGCACTGTCAACAAAATTAAAAGCAAGCAATTAAATAAATACATATATAATAAACGAAACGTAATAATCTGAAACGCTTCTTTCAAATTAAACTAACTTTAAAACAACAAAGCAATTTATAAAAAGATAAATAAAAATCCTTGCCACAGTAATAATGATTACAGCGTAATCCCTCAGGTCACACTTCGACAGCCCTACTGGTCAAGGGCAGACGCAAAGACGATTACTGCTTATCAGTTCAAAAGGTCCAGCGACTTCAGACAAGGTGTGCCGACTTTAGGGAATTGAAGGAATTGCTACTTGAAGAACACAATCAAATTAATCTTACATTGAATTGAATACATGATATAATTTGTTGGTTTGGCGATGATCTCAATTGACTGCCGCATATTAAAAACCAAATTTCGAAAAAAAAAAAATTGTCATTTGATTTAAAAAGCTAGCCTGCAAAACATGCAAAAATGTTTCGTATTTATGAAGACATGAATTCTTCGAAACTTGATCGATATGGAAAGTAAGTGCATCACGTGATGCTCATAAATCACTAAATAATCTATAAAACCTAATATATTGTAACAATACTCTTTTGGGTCTGAACGCGTATAATAAAGGTATTTGTTTACCTTTTAATTCTACTGGACGTGGACTAGGCACTACTACATTCCTACTACTAGGCACGGGTTACACTATAATAGCCGTGGTCACGAGTTGACTGACGAGGCGGGTAGTCTAGGATGCTACTAAATTATAACAACTGACCGCTAATGAAAAATCTAAATTCAAATTTACTTCAAACTCTGACTCGATTGCTTTTTGATTAATTCTGCTCTCTAATTTTCGATCTGTAAAGACGTGCCTATCAACACTTCGGTAAAGCCTTTTGTTTGTGAATATCTCATAAAACGCTTTTAATTGCGCATGTTGCTGTAATTCGTATAACAATATATTTGTAAAAAAAATATTATTAGATGATTTTTTTTAAATAATTTTCCTGATAAATTAATTCCTGTAGTGAAGACTAGTGGGTGTCATTTATTTACTAAGAATCCCTCTCCGTCTGAGCACACGTTAACTTCTTATGTTTTATCTTGACTGTTTGAATGTTTTTGGGCTCACCTGTATAATTTCTTACAGATGCTTACGTTACGGTTTGTTACAGTTTGTTACTAGTTTTGTTACGGGGCTGCCGAATTATATTCAGTACCTCCTTATAGAGAACGGATGAGTTCACTTACTTGTTTCTTTATGTTGGTTCTATGTATGGTCCTTTCAAGTTCTCTTCATTCAAATTTATGTTGTAGACTACAATGGAGACACCGTCAAAGAAAGTCTCATTAAGATTAGCTGTTATTTTTTTCTCCATGTATTACGATTTGACCGCATACCATAAACATGTTATCGTAGATATCATTTCAGTTTACGGAGTTTATTACCGCAATATAGCCTATCAACCCTTCACTAAATTGTAGAGTGCCTCAGTAATCGTATTTCCATTTATTTTCCGTAATATTGATGAATAATAACAAAGGATGGTGAATATCGGGTCCCAGGGTATCTGTATCGAATATTGACGTAATTACGCGCCCATGAAGTTCCGATGACGCTTTGTCTGCGCCCGCGGAGCGAGAAGGAGCGTTGTTTATCGAAAACACCCCGAAGCCACCCCCTCACTCACCAGCGCAACACCTGGACGCAGAACATTGAGCAGACAGTAACCCAATAGAGGAATTTTACTCCTTTTCAATAATCATGTAAATAAATACGCGAAGGTACTAGAAATCGATCTGTGAAATCGAAATTGAAATATCTAGAAAAACGACCGAGTTACTGTGTTAATGACGCCACTAACACAGTAGTACTATTTATAGGTAGAGATAACTCCCCACTAAATATTCTCAAGGTCGTTATCAAATCCCTTTTCTGTCCCAAGACAATGACACGCATGCAATGCTATGCACACGACAATGACGACAAAAGGGCTAGTTCCGCGATCATGGGTTTATTTTCTTCTCTAGTCTCACGTCGTACCCTTCAATCTGAAAATTAAGCTACTGTAACCTTTACGCACTGTGATTTGAACCCCTCCCGTGGCCCGTGATAGATGGAGCCTCGACGAGTATCCAATATGTCTCGAAGAGGCCTTAAATTCCATTAAATAGGTTCATCGTCACAATGAAATGGATTCTGGCGATATTGCTGGGATTTTTTGTTATTACTCCTTTTATTGGTGTTTTTAATTTGACTTCCAGTTGACTGACTTTGGATATTACTCTGTTTATATATAATACAAGCGGTTCTGCCCGGATCTCAATGCAGTGGAAGTCCGTTTCCATAATATTCCAATATTTAGAATAAGGTTTTATTATTGGATTTTTCCATTATTATAGAATATTAATTGTTGTGCCGTGCCCATCGACACCAGCTCAGCATGCTTTACTATGGCTATCCGCAGAGCAGAGGAACGTCATCTCTGTCCTAACGGAGAACTCTTTGAATTCATAAAAAAATCTTGTGTTACATGTTTAACTGATTCATGCATGTTATATGTAAATTTTGCTTGAAACAAAGAAAACGGAAACGTGCATGTGTAATATCGTGTATGAAAATGCAAATTTTTTGTTTCTGTCTTACGTTTTTCATAATATGAAGCTACAGGTCAGCTTGGAAAAAATAACCACGAATTACCTCGGATTCGAAACTACACGAATCAAATTGTTTCCGTTTAAGAAAGAATTCTTGCTTAGGAAGATTTTTGTTGAATTTCTGACTTTATCTAAACATTATTTGAATATTTCTGGCATTATCTCACACACCTAACATTAACCGAAAGTCATGTCATATACACTACGCTGGCTATCGGGCTGCGATAACCCGACTCCCTGACTTATCGGGGTGGTTACTGCAAGCCTCGGGGCATAAATAACCCCTAAAAAGACTAGAATCACCTATTCGCAATAGTCAGCGTGCGGTTTTATGGCCTTTAATCCTCCCATAATAAAAACACGATATAATATATATATATTACTAGCGACCCGCCCTCGCTTCGCATCGGTTTAAGTTTTTTTTCTTCCAAAATTTCAAAATAAAATATAGCCTTTATTAGACACGGATAACGTAGCTTCCTATTTGTGAAATAATTTTTGAAATCGGTTCAGTAGTTCCAGAGATTACCCCCAACATACAAACACACAATTTTACCTCTGTATTATATTACTATAGATATATAAATACTACAATTCATATTACATGATATTTATTAATCACTAATAAATAATCAGTCAAAGTAATGTTCCATACCATCAGCACGATACGATTAAGGTCAGTGCTATAGTAGTTTACTGGGCGGGCGACAAGGAATTCATGGAAGGCGTTTCTTAACTGAGTTTGGAATTTGAATTTTGTTCATGTCAAAAAAAATCTATTTTTTTTTTAACTGTTTTTATGACTACATTTTGGTGACATTTTATATTTGACAACTACACATGTGATGAAAAGTGCGTACGTACGTTTGTGACATTAACATCCGTACTAGTTGTTGTTGATATTACTGCATTATTGCTACGATGAAAGTCTCATTCGAACACAACACGATAATTATGGAAAATATCCAAACAGAAACAACAAAAAAAAAATCAGTTTTGAAAAAGGAAATCTCATTATCGCGTGTATGTGTGGGGCGACCTCCACCTCCCATCCCTAGATCTGACACTAAATATAACTACGGATTCCACTGATCGCAGTGTGGGTGAGTCTGGAAGTTCGAGTCACGTCTGAGAAGTTAATCATCGCCTTTATTTCGCGCCCTCTCGCCACGAAGTTCATACCTCGTATGGATATAGTTGTTAGCTTCCAGTAGCTATTGTCTTCTTTCATACTGAGGTGTTATTCAAGTGAAGACACATAGGAGTCAACGTTGTTTCATTACAAGGCCGACGAGTGATCACCAAAATCACCTACAGGCAGACCTGTATATACCTACCCACTTTAATAAATAAGTCTATAGCTAGAGTTAACTTTGATGAATGCTCTTTCTTAACATCATAATGACAATATTTATTGACTACGTACAGTTGACAACATAAGTGACATTTACCATCTGTACATTTTATTTCTGGAAGTGTTTGTTTATAATGAATCCACAAGCCTCGTAACTGTTCTGTGCTGATTTATTTTCGGTTGTAACATACGTATTTTTGTTTCGGCCATTCTCCGAAACCGTAATACTAATGTTTGCGTCGTTATGTACATGTTTATTGCGTTTTAATTTAAATTTATAAATCAGTAACTGTTGCCCGCGGCTTCCACCTAGTAGTAAAATTAATATTAAAAGCTACCCTGAATGTTTAATTCGTTCCACGAGTTACATGAATGTCAAAGGTAGCAATTCGTTGATGTGTTGCCATACATTCAATATACTGGAATCCAATTGAAAGCATATGACCTTCTTAACTGAACAGTTGAACCGCATATAGCCTGCATAAATAGTTATGGATATAACCTCAGAAAGACCTTATTACAATATTTATTTGCACAAAAATTTACTTGTCCAAAAGGGACCTTATTCCCTATTGGAATTCCGTTAAATAATTATCCTGCAGTTTTTTAGAAATTAAGTAGTTTTATAAACTTTAAAAACAATCTTAATATTTATTCGCTAACAACAAAGAATGTATATAATGTATGTTTCCTTACATATCTTACAGCTACAAACTTATGAGAACTACCTTATAGATTTATGTTGGTTACGATATATATATTATATATAAGGCGGTGCTCGCGATCGATCTTATACCGCAGGGCCAATGTTGCAGGCCGCACGTTGCCTTCCAACGGGGGGGTGTAGGGGTGAAATACGGAAATAAAAACGCTGCTCTAATTCACATTGAACCACAGGGGGGCAGAGAGGAAGCGGCAGTCGGCAGCGAGCTTGCTTGTATGAACTTGTTAGGTATCTCCACAATGAGGAGTCTGTTGGATCAAGTTACTGCTTGAAGTGATAAATGTAAAACTAGCAGTTCAAGTTACTACTTGAAGTGCTGAGGACGAACTGGCAAAGAGAGGTCGGAACCTATGCCTTTTATAGCAAGTTTGCTGCCCGTGCGATCCCCCTGCTCCCTGGGGTAGTTTATTGTGCTATTCGCTCTCCAACGTCATACATAACTTCTAGGTTACAAGTCACTTATCCTAGGGTTGGTTCTCCTCTTATGCGGAGAACAAGGCTATTTTCGATGACGATACATGATGATTTTATATCTTTCTGGGTAATTTAGCCCTTTTTTCCCTCCCTCCTTCGTTGAGTAGCAAGGGGAATGGGAGGACTGAAGGTAAAGGGGAAGTAGTGGCGCCGATACCGGAACTTCGTCATCTAGCCCGCAACTTTATATGTGTAATTCAATGCTCAATAAAACACACTGCGGGCGGTAGCCTTTATTTTGCCTATACCCTGACCTGCAACCTAGTTTCCCTAATACATTTATGGAGAGCGAATAGAAACACATACAGTTTATAAACAAGACACTTTAAAAAAATATAATATAAATGTACGTACTAACATCCCATAGTCTCGTAGGAAAGGTGTATGGATTTGTCTCGTACGCTTTTATTAGTCTAATGTGAGAATTCATTCGTCCTCACCTCGCTAGTTGCGCAACCCTTGTGAGACAACCCCCTTTCTTCCCCGAGCCGTGCGATGCCAGTACGTACATATCATGTACACTTGATTTACATAATATTTACATAATTTACACATTACATAATAACATATCTTAATTGTACTGCACTTGTGCTACGCCCTTATTTATTCTGTCGTGCACATTCTCCCGCCGTCGCAACACTGCGAACCGACTGGTAGCACGACGACTTTCTTCGTAGGTCTGCGTAGCACGGTGCCGTTGCCCATGGTGATGTCGACGACTCGTATCTCGTTGTCTTTACCCGGGTAGACGTTGGTGACACGGCCTCGTGGCCAGGTGTTCCGGGGTAAGTTGGAGTCGCACACGATGACGATGTCGTCGATCTTCAGTGGTTCACCGGTGCTGCGGGGCTCCCGCCGGTACTGGAGTGAGGGCATGTACTCCCGTACCCAGCGGTGCCAGAATACGTCTGCGAGCCTCTGGGCGCGCCTCCAGTGATGGCGCGCGTTCAGGTCGCCTTCGGTGAAGTCTCCGGGAACCGGCATGTGACAGTTCGGGCCGAGTAGTATAAGGTTCGGCGTTAGTGCTGCCGGTTCGTCGGGTGTCACCGCCACATGAGTAAGGGGGCGGGAATTTATGGTCATCTCCGCCTCAGTTAGCAGTGTGCTGAGCGTCTCGTCACTTGGATGTTGTTCGTGCAGGGTGACTCGCAGGGCTTCTTTAACGGAGCGCACCATGCGCTCCCATGCACCGCCCATAAACGGCGCTGCTGGTGGGATGAACCGCCACTTGATCATGCGGTTTGTGGCCTCGTGCTGGGTGGCTTCAGCTATGGACTGGGCGAGCTCTTTATCAGCCGCCTTGAAGCAAGTTGCGTTGTCACTCCACAGCTCTGTTGGACAGCCTCTTCTGGCTATAAACCTCCTCAGCGCTGAAATGGCTGAGTCAGCGCTTAGGGAGGTCACGACTTCTAGATGTATGGCGCGTGACGTCATACATGTGAAGAGCGCTACGTATCTCTTTTCGCGGTGGCGCGCGACGGTGACTTCTATTGGACCAAAGTAGTCCAATCCGGTGAATGTGAAGGGGCGTGCGTGATGGGCCAGGCGAGCTGGAGGTAAGTCGCCTGTGGCCGGACTTGTTGGTTTAGTCTTTTTTATTCTGCACGCCATACAGCTCTTGATCACGTTTCGCACGGCCGGTCGGATTTTCATTATCCATAGCCGTTGGCGTAGCTCATTTACGACTGTTTCTACGCCTCCGTGATGAAGTTTCTCGTGGACGTGTTGTATATACAATTTTGTGTATATATGTTTTCCATTCAGTATGGCTGGGCTCACAGATTCTGCGTGTATTCCTTCGGCCGCAGTTATACGACCCTTTATTCTTATTATGTCGTCACTGTCGATGATAAGACTAAGTGACGACAATAAATCTCCGGTAGGTGGCGCCCTGTTCTCTTTTATGCGCAGCTTTTCTAGGTAATAGCTGTCTTGTTGTGCCGCTAGAATCCACAATTTTTGAGCCTTTTCAATATGACGCACTTCTAGGTCAATGGCGCGGCGGGTTGATGAACTCGTGGGAACCATCGTATCGGTCGATTGGGTTCGAGTTTGTTTATCTTTTTTCTTCCAGTCGGGGTCACGTGATTTGTTTACACGCGTTCGTTTGTAACGCGTAGCGGTGATTTGGAATTTATTTCCCCGACATAATTCGACAAATTGCAGCACTCTAGCTGTCGCTCTTATCAGTCTGATCCATTTCGAGAATCGTTGGACATCTGGCAGATGGTCATGAGTTGGCTTGTCAGTTATTGCGAGACATTTTTCTCTCTCTTCCCCAGAGTTGTTGACCTTGACCTCGACTTCTCTAGGCCACTCATTCTTAGATAGTAGTAGATAGGAGGGGCCATTGAACCATCGATGTTTCACGTTGAAGTCGTGAGGTGTCGCTCTTGTCGCGTCGTCTGCTACGTTATCTGCCGTAGGCACCCATCGCCACTCATTTTTCTTAGTGAGTGTCTCTAATTCTGCGAGTCGGTGTGCTACGAAAGTTTTGTAGGTGCGTGGTTCGGATCTTATCCACGCCAGGGCCGTACGCGAGTCGCTCCAATACGTCTTTTGCGCGACTTCAAACTCGTGCTCTTGTAGCACTGTATCGGCTAGGCGGGCCCCTAGTAGGGCGGCCTGTAGTTGTAACCTGGGGATTGAGACGGGCTTCAGTGGTGTCACGCGACTCTTTGCGGCTGCCAGCGTGACGTGTACACTTCCGTCGTTACGCACGATTCGCCAGTAAACGCTTGCGGCGTAGGCCTCCTCGCTGGCATCGACAAACGTATGTAGTTCGTAAGTGGTTGCCGATTCATAGTCGTAACATCGAGGGATGCGTAGGTCTTCTACCTTTCTTAGCAATGACAGCCATGCGTCCCATCTTTGCCTTAACTGTTCTGGAATGGGCTCGTCCCATTTGGTACCGTAGCGCCAGGTGTCCTGCATGATTCTTTTCGCGGGCGTCGTCATAGGCGATAGTAAGCCCAATGGATCGAACAAGGACATTATGACACTTAAGGCCTCCCTCTTGGTTGGTGGGCGCGTGTTTTCAAGCATTTCAGGCGCTATTCTTGTTTTGTTCAAGCGGAAACTTATGCAATCATCTCTTGTGCTCCATAGGAGACCGAGCGTTCTTTCTGTCTCGCTCGCACCTATTGGTATTGCGTTTGTTTCCGTTCTTTCCTTGAAATCTTTTATAACACTCATGTTGTTAGATGTCCACGCCGTCAACTCGAACCCTGCTTGTCGGTGTATAAAGTCGACTTCTTTGATCATTCTGATCGCTTTCTCAGGTGTGGGGAAGCTTTGTAAGTAGTCGTCCATGTAGTGGTTTCTTTCTATTGCGCACGCCGCCTCTGGATAGATGTCGACGAACTCGTTTGCGTTTTTGTTCTTTATGTGTATGGCGGTGCATGGTGATGAGCACGCACCGAATATCACCGAGGTCATTCTGTATTCTTCTGGCGGACCCTCCCGCCGGTGATCTCTCCATAAAAAACGCAGGGCATCTCTGTCCTCTTCTCTTATGCTGATTCGCATAAACATTTCTTTTATATCTGCGGATACGGCGTATGGATGTTGTCGAAATCGCATAATAACGCCTGGGAGGGACTGTAATAGGTCAGGTCCTGCCAACAACATGTCGTTGAGGCACAGTCCATGCGATTGAGCCGCCGCATCGTGTACCATTCTTATCTTTGGCTTTGCGGGATTGATGACCGCGAAGTGTGGGAGGTACCATGTTCTGCCGCTAGTTGGCGCTGCGGGGGCTCGCTCGGCGTATCCGCATTTGAAGAGGTTGTCGACCCGTTCTTGGTATTGAACTTTCAGCTGTTCGTCGCGATCTAGTTTTCTTTCTAAGTTGTAGAGGCGCTTTAGTGCGTTTTGGTAGTTGTTGGGTATTTTTAGGTCGTCTTTTCGCCATAATAACCCGGTTTCGAATCTGCCATTGGGAAGTCGTCGAGTCGTGTTCTCGAGTATCTCCAACGCCCGTTGTTCGGGATCGTTCTTGGGTTTTCTAGGTTCGATTCCCAATGACTCCAGTTCGAAATACTTCCTCATTGTTTCTTCCATTGTGTCACCCCGTGTTGTGGAGAGGTGACCGCAAAAGGTTACGGGCTTACTTTTCGACGTGTGGCATCCGTGGAGTACCCACCCCAGTTTTGTTAGTGATGCCACTGGTTGGTCGCGCCGACCCTCTAGAAGATCACGTGATACTATTAGGTCCCAGTTGTCCTGACCGATCAGTATCTTTGGGGACGCGTAGTCGTACGTGAGCTCTTTCCTTATGTTTCGTAGATGAGTGCAGCCTTTCATATTTTCCTCTGTTATGGATTGCGACGTGAAATTCAGCCTTTCTACTGTTCTGGCATTTTGAATCTGGAATTCTTCGCCGCCGAATTTCCCTTTGATGGCCAAGTTGACACTCCGACTTTGTTCGTGTTTTATCTCTGTCCCACTCACCCCTTGCACCCACATTGGTTGTTTGGGCCCATCTATCCCCAATATATCGGCCAAAGATGCGTCGATAATGGTCACTGTACTCCCCTCGTCCAACAACGCGTACGTCTCTATTTTATTCTGGGGACCTGATAGCACGACAGGTGCTATTTTCAGGTACGCCCGACGTCGCGTATTCGAGTTGGTAGCTACTGTTGAAGTCAGTACCTCTTCTGTTCTTTCTGGGGTGTCTGATGGTTGATTGGTTTTCTGGTGGTGGAGTAGGACATGGTGTCTCATGGTACATCCGTCGCGGCCGCATGGTCTGACGCGACACGTGTTTCGTTGGTGCGTACCTTTTAAGCACCGGAAACAAGTATGGCTCTTTTTTGCCATCTCCCAACGCTCGTGTATGTTAGCGTTGAGAAACTGTGGGCAATGCACTAACTGATGTGATTGTTTGCACTGCCAACATTTTTCTTGCCACTTTTCTTGCGGCTTGCGCTTTTCTTTTATTGTGTAAGCGCGTTCGACCCTTTTTCGCATAGGTCGCTCCCTCCCTGTTGACTCGTCGGCGATGTATTCTGGAAGGGCGTAAGCGCCAAACTTATCCGCTTCTTCGTTCAAGTATATTGACATCTTTTTGAAGTCGGATACTTCTGAAAGCTCTCTCGCCGCGTAGTCTACCCATTTACTTCTCAGGGTTGGAGTGAGCTTCTCCACCACGTTGTACAACATCTCAGGGTGGTGGAGGTAGTGTGGTTTCTTTAATGCTTCTATAGCAGCCACGATGTTCGCTAGTTTACTGGCGAATATGCAAAGGTCACGGGGGTTTTCACTGACCTTGGGTAAACGCTTCACTTTTTCTAGCTCTAAGCGGATGAGTGCCTCTGGCCGCCCGAATCTTCTCTCCAGCGTTTGTAATATGACTGGCGGGTCAGGTTCACTTATTAGTAGGCAACTCACGGCTTCCATGGCGGGTCCCTTTAGACATTTTCGTAGTCGGGCCACATTCTCAGTTTTAGTGAAGCGTTCCTTTGTCTCGTTGTACGCTGCTCGGAAGGCGAGCCAGCTATGGGCGTGTCCACTGTACACGGGTAACTCTTGTACGTACCGAGGTGAGTCCCTATTCTGGCGCATAGCTTGTGAGAAGGCCGTGGCTAATGTAGTCACGTCAATCGCCGGTGGAGAATGGTCTGAAGACGGGACCTCTTTCGTGGGGGTTCCCGCAACACCCGGGTCTCTTTCATACCCGGCCGATTTTCTAATACTGCCTTTTTCCGACACAGCTGCTTCCTTGGGTTTGGGACTTTTCTCTTTCTCGGCGTCTTTGATGGCTAATATCTGCTTTTGATTGTGTAGCCACCGGTGGACACGCTGAGGATCTGAATCCTGTTCGTCCAGTTCGTCCTCCTCACTCGACGATGAGTCTAGTTTCAGTCGTTCGAGTTTCGCCTTTTCAAGTTCAGCTGCGGCCTGGATTTCTTTTGTTTTCCACTCGGCCTCTCTTAGGTACAGCTCGGCGAGCCGCTCTTTCGCCTCTAATTCCGCGAGGAGTCTCTTGCGTGAGGGTACGGAGCGGCGTGACCGAGCGTGGCTCGAGTGTGGGCGCATTGTGTGGTCGGAGCACTCAGGTACAGGCGATGGTGGCCTGGAGCAGACGGCGATAGCGACACTGTCCTTGGCTTGTTTTTTATTATTTGAGGACTTACTTGTGGTAGTGTCGGTCGTGATTGCGGTCTGGGTAGTCGTTGTGTACGACTCTGTGCTCGCCGTTGCGCCCGTGGTGGCCGTAGTTTCGGTTTGCGAGCTCGAGGATGCTTCTACTCCCTCCTTGTCGCTTTTGCTTCTTGTGGTCGGCATTTTCTAATTTTCTCCGTATCTCGATAGGCGATCTTCTGGATGACGATGGTTCAGGAGATCCGGCTCGAAGGACCAGATGTTGGTTACGATATATATATATTATATATAAGGCGGTGCTCGCGATCGATCTTATACCGCAGGGCCAATGTTGCAGGCCGCACGTTGCCTTCCAACGGGGGGGTGTAGGGGTGAAATACGGAAATAAAAACGCTGCTCTAATTCACATTGAACCACAGGGGGGCAGAGAGGAAGCGGCAGTCGGCAGCGAGCTTGCTTGTATGAACTTGTTAGGTATCTCCACAATGAGGAGTCTGTTGGATCAAGTTACTGCTTGAAGTGATAAATGTAAAACTAGCAGTTCAAGTTACTACTTGAAGTGCTGAGGACGAACTGGCAAAGAGAGGTCGGAACCTATGCCTTTTATAGCAAGTTTGCTGCCCGTGCGATCCCCCTGCTCCCTGGGGTAGTTTATTGTGCTATTCGCTCTCCAACGTCATACATAACTTCTAGGTTACAAGTCACTTATCCTAGGGTTGGTTCTCCTCTTATGCGGAGAACAAGGCTATTTTCGATGACGATACATGATGATTTTATATCTTTCTGGGTAATTTAGCCCTTTTTTCCCTCCCTCCTTCGTTGAGTAGCAAGGGGAATGGGAGGACTGAAGGTAAAGGGGAAGTAGTGGCGCCGATACCGGAACTTCGTCATCTAGCCCGCAACTTTATATGTGTAATTCAATGCTCAATAAAACACACTGCGGGCGGTAGCCTTTATTTTGCCTATACCCTGACCTGCAACCTAGTTTCCCTAATACATTTATGGAGAGCGAATAGAAACACATACAGTTTATAAACAAGACACTTTAAAAAAATATAATATAAATGTACGTACTAACATCCCATAGTCTCGTAGGAAAGGTGTATGGATTTGTCTCGTACGCTTTTATTAGTCTAATGTGAGAATTCATTCGTCCTCACCTCGCTAGTTGCGCAACCCTTGTGAGACAACCCCCTTTCTTCCCCGAGCCGTGCGATGCCAGTACGTACATATCATGTACACTTGATTTACATAATATTTACATAATTTACACATTACATAATAACATATCTTAATTGTACTGCACTTGTGCTACGCCCTTATTTATTCTGTCGTGCACAATTTATTTAGTTAGACTGTCTGCATTTTTAAAATTATTTCCAAAAAATCCTCTCGTTGAGTACGAAACGGCTGAGCCCTAGTTCAGAATAAAATTATACTCAACACCTTTCCCCATTATTTATTAGTCAAGATAAGACACTTTGTCCCCAATCGCGATTTTGTCTTTAATATTTATTGCTTCATTATTCTCCGTTCAAGTTTAATAGAAACGTCAAATAGAAATTAATGAATAAATATTAGATAGATTAATGATATCGTATATCTTATAATTCACTTATTTAGTAAGTAAGACTAATGTTCTGTTTACACATCAATAAATACGTAAAACATTCAGAAAATTTAGCGTCTCCGGTGTGTGTTCACGGTGTAGCGAGGGTGACGTCCTCGTCATCGTCTCGGGGGACGGTGTATACGTATGGTCTGCGAGTCTAGTGTACGAACCGCATTGGCAGCAGTAATTGGGTCGTCGGGGTCGTCTAAGACGTGCCGAGGACGACGACAACAACGGCAACGGGGAGGGTTATTCCTATCGGGGACATAGGCTACGTTATCATCTACTAGGGGGTTGGGATGGTGAGGAACTCTGTCGTAGTAGCGTCGAGCGGAATCTTTGACGTATTTGACGATGGAGCCAAATTCCAAGTCCTTGTGGAGGTCGACATTGTGAGAGTACCATGGGACAGCGACGGCCTTACGCGCGAATCTATTTTGGAGGGTTTGGACTTTTTTAATTTTGTAGGGTCTGCGTGTGCAAAGACAACGCTAACGAAGGTCATTATGGGACGTACGCAGGTTTTGTATAATGTCAGCTTATTTCTAAGCCACATTTTACTTCTCCCGCCTATGAGAGGGTTGAGACGACCGAGTACAAAGGCGGCTGGCTCGGTTGTACCATCACGTGGGACCGCTTGCTCATCTGCCTACTTCCCTATAATTAAAGAAGACGTGGGTGACTAAGGTAAATTTTGAGATACAACAAAAAATATTTGGGTTACAATATAAAATTTTATTACAACCTCTCAAAATACTCTCCATTAGTCTCTATACAGCGATTCATTCGTGTAAACTAATATTTAAAGCACTGGCGATATTCAGCGAGGTCCTCAACATCTGCCATAAAAGCATTCCGAGCGTCCTCGGGGCTGTTGAAAAGAATGCCACGAAGTCCAAGCTTCACTTTTATAAAGAGAAAGAAGTTGCATATAGCTAAATCAATGCTTGAATCTCTGTGGTCTTCAAAAGCTCTTGGGTAAGTTTTGCTTTGTGAGATGATGCATTGTCATGATTAAAGAAAAGCTCTCTTAAATCTGTTTTAGGACGTTTTTGATTTAACACATTTAATACAGTTTGTAAACACACTTCACTGTACCATTAGGCATTAACAATTTTTTGAGCGTCTAAAAAAATTGTCGCTAAATGGCAACCCGCAGTGATGAATATTGCCACCATTTTTTTTCACCCACGTTTGACCTTCCTGGGAGGCTTCCCGGGGTCTTGACCGTCTGGAAACACTTAAATCGCTGATTGCCGCTTAGTTAGTGGGTCATACTGATACATCCAACTCTCATCTCCGACAATAATATGAAACATCCATACAATAACAACCGATCTTCACTTTGCCCATAATTTCTATCAATTTTTACGCTAGAAGTAGCGTAGTAATAAAATATACACATTTAATAATTAAATAGTCTTTTATTTATTTATTGGCCATAATTTCTTAATTAGTTAAAAAACTTACAAATAAAATTAGGAAAATCAACAAACTACGTGCTAATTAAATTAATGAGTGGGATATCATCCTTATCCTCCTCAACTGCATCAACTGGATGTGAATTGTCTGTATCTGAAGGTTCCGAATTCAAAATCAAACTTAAAACCGATTTTAGACTCTCGTTTGCTCATTAAAGTATTTCTAAGTATTCTAATTTTTACATTAATTTCTTTGCACCATGTCACGCGAGCTTAATTTTGTTCAGCAGTCAGTGAATGAGACGCCCAACGCGAACAAGCTTCTTGACTTGAAGGTGTTGATCTAAAATTTCATGAATGGCCGGCAATGAAATCTTAAGACTCCTCTTATCTGTTTGTAGGTAGTTTTTGGGTCTTTGTGCAACATTTTCTTTACCGCCTCGATGTTTTCATTCGTTACAGATGTCGATGGACGGCCATTTTTCTCATCATCTGTCAAGGAAAATTTTCCTTGTTTAAATTGAGAAACCCATTTAAAAATTGTTGCACGGGACGGTGCTAGGTCCCTAAAAGCCGATTGATATTAAGCTATCATTACACTCACTGTCTGTGACTTTAAAATCGTATAACATCATTGCACGAAAATGAACTCGTTCGAATTCCATTGTTGCAAAGAAAAGCACGCGAAATGCAATAAAAAAGTGAATACAACATTTTTATTTTTATGGTTTGCGGAATTCAAATTTCAAATAAATGATTTTTAAAAACGTTACAGCTCAAATGAGTTCTCTTTCTGAAATTTGAGTATCTCAAAACTTACCTAGTCACCCTATGTGTAGCTGGATGAGAAGAGCAGAACACCACGTAAAAGGCAGGTGGCGTTACATACGCTGGTGGTCTGGTAAACAGTGAAGCTGTGTTTTTCGTATTAAGTGATCTCCACTAGCGCGAACACACGTACTAACAACATAGTTATTATATTATTACACACCGGATTAAAATTTAACTCTTACTTTGATTGTTTGTAGTTTACCAAAATTAGAAAAGAGCTATTTAAGTTTTTTTAGAACCTCTGACACCAATAAAATCAGCTTAACAGTTCTTTGTTTACACTTTTTTTTCTATCTCGTTGACTTATTAATTGTGTTGTTATGATACGTGACAGCTTTGCTTAATTACCACTTTAACACATAATTAGTGCCGCAGTGCTAATGACTGCTTCGTTAGTCACTTAAATGATGAACTTGAGAATAATTAAAACTATAGTTCTACTTTATTTAATAAAATATAACCAAATAAACAGAACTTTTTATTTTACGGATATTTAGTAGACTATTAAAGATTAGCCCCCTTTGGTAGTCCCTTACTTGCTAAGCGAAAGTCGCTTCAATTCCTTGTCAGACATTAATTTCTTTAAAGACAAAACTTTTCTCGGGTGTGGGTGGGGTGTGTTCTTCTTCGTATGTCTCCGCACCCACGACACAGGGAATCTTAGTGTGGGCTATTCGGTGTGGCGTTATTTATATCCTTCGTATGTGTTGTGGCACATACCTAAATTAACCAATAATCTAGGAGGGGGAGAGTGCACGCTGCAATCCAACAGCAGCTGGGCGCACTCGACTGGCCTCGTTACCCCTTTCTCACAGAATGTACTGCATTTCCCACTGCATTTCCCACCTTGAAATGTACTGCATTTCCCACTTTATCATATTCCCCAATGTATGTACGTGTTTCGGTAGTGA
Organism: Sesia bembeciformis; assembly: GCA_943735995.1. Classification (NCBI taxonomy): domain Eukaryota; kingdom Metazoa; phylum Arthropoda; class Insecta; order Lepidoptera; family Sesiidae; genus Sesia; species Sesia bembeciformis. Next base: position 17,070,861 of record OX031026.1, on the reverse strand, counting down.
GTGAGATATGCCCGAGCCCATTCCCATCCCCTCCCCATTTTCCCAACCCTTTCTCCAAATCCATTCTTTCATCAACGAAGGTAGGCAGCGCATCCGGGGGCGTGCCAAAGTTTGTCATTTTGGACTAATGTTGGCATGTATCGCGGATGTCTATATGCGACAGTATTCACTAACCACCAGGTGGACTATATGCTCGTTTGCCACCTTCGATCTAAAAAAAATTAAGTATCTATAGTCTTATTTTTAATTTCGTGGAATTCTGATGTTTCTTGGTGTTACCAGACGATATAAATGCTCTCACATGAAAGGTAAGCAATTTCAATAACATATAAAAGGCTGTGGCTGTGGATTAGAAGGTTGGAATATATAAAATCGAAATTTTGTAAATAAATCTTAAGACTAAATTGCTTTGATTTTAAGTTCAACAATTTATTAAATATCAATGCCAAAATAATTCGTTAGGAAGAATAATAAATTACAAGAGGTATCGTCCTAGTTGTAGCTCCGGGCGTGTATAACAAACATATTTAATTAAAATTAAATATATTACTTTTGTTTTGATTTTTGTTGTTGTTCAATGGTACGCATTGATTGTAACGCAGATCAATAGTCAAATAAACTACTCGTTTATGGACGTAAAATCTGTAGGCACGACATCAGAAATAGGTAATATGTTTAAGATGGCGGAAGTAAATGGGTCATTTGTTGAAGGCGTCAACGGTATTACTTTAAAATTAGATTGCAAGATTGTATAGCACAATGTGCCATAAAATGATACCTGTCAGAATTACATTGAATTAAAAATCAGAGTACAGGTTCATAATGGAATTTTCCAGTCGTTTCCAGTATTTTGCTGTTTTTGAAAGTACTAGTTTGCTAGCACGGCGCTGGCCTTTCCGCTGCTGGATATAGATCACGATCTTCGGATCTTATACTTTGTTTTTAAGACGAAATCTATTTGACAACAGGTTTCTATGTGATGTTTAAGTAATTCTGTAATTTTTGGAACTGCGGAATTCAATTTCTGATACATCCAGAAATCTTTCGCTTGAACTAACACTTGTAATAACAGTTGTATTTCAGGAAGCACAACGAATAAGAAAAACCAATCCTCAATCAAGAAGGGTCGAAAATTGAAGGTAGCGCTCAATCTGGGAATCTCCACTCTATATAAATGGCAAAGTAAACACGACATGAAGTCGGTCAATCTTGTGCGACATGTAGGGTGACCACGACTCATAATTATTATAATGTCAAGTAACAATAGTAAAATGTGACGATATTTTGTATTTATTTATTAACGCTTTATTGTTATACCAAAAGGCGGACTTAATGTCATAAAGCATTTTCTCTGAGCCAACTCAGAATCGTGAATAGAATCTATAGTTTTAGGCTTTAGGAAATAATCGTTTACACCCTTTATATAGAGCCTAAAGTTAGGATTATGTAATCAGTGTTTAGGGTATATATTTGTGTATAGGGTGTATTCGATGAACATTTGTGAGTTCGTGATTGCGAATTTTGACGCGTACGACTGAGATGCTATTTAATTACGAAGTTTCCAATCTATCTTTAGTCCGACTGTGAACAAGAGTTAAGGAGAAAACATGGGACGTGTAACATCCATCAATCCAAATTAGCTCTGCGTCATGAATTATGGTTTAAATCCTTTCGTGACTACTAATGTTATCACGGGATATACAAGGGAGTCATGGGAATTCGTGTTTTATACAGTGAAACGTTGTAACGTACTTACATATTGTATTATGTGTATTGTATTGATTGTATGTTAGTTCAGAGCCCGAAGAAGTTCCATAGATTACCTCAAACAAAAAAACGGGCTGTCTCCACAGCTTTGCTCACTTTAGCCTTGGTTAGCTTGGGGTAACGTAGATGTATAAAAAATCCCCTAATATTTCGGTAATGAGTGAGACACGCCAGAGCCTATTTTCATTTCCATCCCATCCTACTGTGCACTACAGTAAGACGTTGTAGGCTGATATTGAAAGAATATCATGTATAAATAAAAGACAAGTTTACACAAAACAGCGTCTTTCGGGGCTAACAAAGAATTAAATTCAGGAGAATTATAAGTACTCGAGTGGAAAGATCCACCAAAATATTTGTACATTTCCGTAGACAACAATAAAGCGCTTATACGTTTTTCCCATTCTGAAAAGGGTCGGATTAATGATTGAATTGTTTCCTCTACTTTGTCAAAATCTTATATATAAAAAATTCAGGGCTTTTTCAATGTCTTAAGTTGAACAAAAGAGACAGGATTATGATACGCACCTAGTAAGTTCTAATGTTATTGCAAGAAAATAACCAGTTATAATACTCGCTTGTTCAACAAGTACAAACATTTTGCAGCTCATTATTAACTTATTCAATAGGCGATTAAATGGTTCTAACTGCAAATACAACGTTGCATAAAAAACTATACTTTAATTAAGAACAACGAATACGAACGTTTAAAGTCATAATAAAATGCATACATGCAAAAATACAATAATCAAATAAAGTAATTTAATTTCTAAATCTTCATTGCCATGCTCAGTACATTTATCCAAATACATTTATACAGATCTTAAAAGCAGAGTTATCTGTAAGAAATTTTGCTCTTCCCAATACTATGTAGGGAGGAGAAATAGTGTATTACACGATAATTGTAATTCGGAGATGTTTAACACCGTGCATATCTGCGCGGGCTTAGTCTGGTACTTAAAGACAAGCTGTACAACGTAATTATCTTGTCTCCTCCATTTATATGGTCACCCTCGACTACTGAAGATGGTTTACAATCCGATTACCCGTGCCCTTGTCACCGGCTCTGCGGGCACAGTTCGGATAGCAACTATGATTACTGTCGCAATATTGCGCGTCAGATCTTGTTAAATATCGCACATATAAGGTGCCCACGGATTTTTTTTAAAATAATCTAATCTTCCACCTCCCATGATTCTTCCAACCTTCCGGTTATACGGATCGTATCGCGGGAGGTACGCGCCGTACTGCGTTTGCTTTTCCGGCGCGTATCTACTCTGCCTCTACAAAATTTCTTCTGCGTTCGTTTTCCTTATTTACTCTCCCCTTTCTGTAGCATGCACGTACCTCCGGTGCCAAATAGGACGGTTATTTGCGCAGACTTCTCTTTTTAAAAGTATAGTCTTTTCAATAAAAAAAGTCCTTCTGTAAAAGAAACATTTCATTTCTTGCTTTATTTGTTTTTATTTACCTTATACACCCCTGACCGCCGGAGATGATCTACAATATACTCGTGCATCTTATATACTCGTAAGTACTTATACTACTATCTACTATCGAGCATCTACTACTACTATCTACTACAGAGCATACTATCTACACTAAACCTTCGCGAGAATGAGCGAACTCACGAGCTACCGCTAGTGTTGTTACTGTTCTTCACATTTTCCAGTCGATTAAAAACAATATTTATACATATAGCTACTAGTTTATCTAGTTTCAAAACCAATGCATGGTGCTACTTCACTCACTGGCTCTTTTCAGCTGCAAATCGTGTTGTAGCTATTGATTATACTATCCCGATATTGCGCTTTAAAGTTTTTAAAATGTTGCGTAATATATAAAGTACCAACACCGTTATATGGAACTTTGGATACACGTGAAACTATTAAGGTCTCCCTTCAACCGTCACAATGGTCACCCTCGACTACTGGAGATAGACCTCAATCCGATTATCTAGCCGGTCCCTCGTCGCTGGCTCTACTTGGCAAAAGCTCGAATCGTAGCTATCATTAGTGTTGCGATTGCACCTCAATTGTTGTTAAAATATAGCGCGTGTCAAGGGACGACAGTCTACGAGAATAAATAGTGACTAATGAATAATTGACGGGATTTTGATTGTTCTGCTGATTCTCAGTATTGCTATGGACTTAAGGAATTGACCCAATGATGCTAATAAAGTAGAATAAATAAATTTAACACTCAAATAACTACAAACCTCCTAACTTTAAAGAATACATTTTATTAATAATAATGAAAAAACAATTATGATATACCTTCTTCTCATCAGAAGCGGAAAGCCTCGAGGCTTTGTTCATTGATCCTACTGAAAAAACAACGCAAACAACGTAAAATCCCCAGGTAACATTCCATTCTACGTTATTTTTACTTTCTAACAGTATTATAATGACAGCGCCAACGTAAACGAATGTAAAAGAACCTAGAGGAATACGAATATTCGGACTAAAATTCATGAATTGCGAATTGCTTACTGGCCTGATAATCGACAATGAAAAGAGAATCTTCTTTTTGTCGTATATTTATTCTATTGTTGTCATCAGAAAACTCGGTGACGCGCATCGAAAAGAAATGTTTTCTACTTTTCCTAACTTGGTACCAACTTATTTCAAAGTATTAAGTTTCGTGGCTACTGATGAATAATTAAGGGAATTTCTCTAACTTTTGAAGTGTTTATCCCAAAAGTTTGGCCGAATTCACTTCTATTGTATCCCATTTTTTATGAATTAAATTAAGGAACCGTATTCGCGACAGGCTTGCCAACCGACCGGTTTTGACGTGATTTGTCCGTGCCCGGTACCCCACGTGCGACCGGACTCAATTTGTCCGGTTTATTCACAAACTTTACGGGGAAATAGTTTTTTACACACCCACAGAAACATTGGGAAAACTCGCATACTTTTGAAAAACGTGTAGTCTTAAAATAAATATTCCTTTAAATTAAGTAACAAAAATATATAACTAGGTATAATTATTTTCATTTAAAAGAAGTTAAGAGCGGTGCCTACAACTGCAATCAATTTAAATCAACCCTTGGCTCCCCAGGATGTGACCATCCTCCCGGTCGTGACAAACGGGAAATTTAGCAAGTCTGATCTTTTTATTGAATTCTATAACTAAGCGAATTGGAGATACTTTTAGAGATTAGTGAACTTAATTCTTACAACAAATATCTTATCAATGCCAAACCACTTGAAACCATATTATGGAAGTTCAAGGATTCTGAAATGTTTTTAGCATTGTCTGAAAATTAGCGATAAATCCAAAATAGTGCTACTAGTTATAGGTACAATATAGGTACTTATACCGTTTTCCGCCGTGAAAACCTACCTGTCGTCAGTGTTGTGTGGACCACTATTAATCCAGTCAATAGGGGACTTTTACTATGCAACAGCTAGGATGGTAGCGATTTTGATAAATGTTGTTTAGGTCGGGTTCCTAATGAAAAATCCAAGTTTAATCAAAGCCGCCATCTTGGATTAAAGAGTAACATTTTTTTTTTTAAATATATCGTGAAAGATTGATCGTACGAACAAAATGTTTATCTACATTTGTATATTAACCGGTATATATTGTAAATTTAATTTTTTTAAAGTATATCTAATTGCCTACAATTTATGTCCCAACACTTTATATCTCTAATATTTAACAGCGGTAAAAAGGTGTAAAAAATGTTCTAAACGTTGTAAAACGTTGTTTTATGGTAATATTATTTTCATAAATCAATAACCATAATCCGTTAACCATAACCGTAACCGTTCATAAAATAATTAATATAAAAATAATATTATCAATCAATATAAAAATCAATAACCGTTTCTTATTTATGAAAGTGCAACACTACAATAATGGTTATATAGCGGTGTCCTTCCCGTGGACGAAAAATATTTTTCAAGATTTTGAATCCAGTAATTTTTAGGGACCCGACCTAACAACATATATCAAAATCGCTACTACCCCAACTTTTGCAAGGGGTCTTTTTATCCTCCGTTGACTGAACTACGTATATGAGAGCTTGTTAACATACATGGCGATGCGATGGCGCAGCGCGCTCGCCGTATGCATCGTGAAAACTGACGGTGAGATATCGAGTAGTTTAGTATCGACGTTTTCACGGTTTCGCGACCGCTTGCCTGTGCTGATTCGAGTTTTATGGTATTTTAATTAATTTTAATAGGGTGGCGGGCCTTAAGAGAGGCTTATATCAGGTAGTGGAGAGACAATATGTGGAATGATCATTTATAATATTATATCGTAACCTGCTAATGACTGAATGAGAAGAGTGGAAGAGTATACGTGTGTATATCCAACAGTAAAATGGCATTGACGATACTGTACAAGCAGATTGAAAAATGAACATGTATATGTTTATATATGTATGTATCTAATATGTATCTAATATCTAATATCTAATATGTATCTGCATATGTTTATATATGTTTTACGATATCTGCCAAGAGCCATATTAGATTTCTGAACGAAATTCGGCCCATGTTCTGTCTATGTGAGTTAAGTCTTTATTGTGCTGTGACTTCAATCTATTGCATTTTCATCGACAATCGATATAGGTTCCCTCTGATGATCAGTAACTATCGCCTCCTTCAGACATCGCCATAAAGATTGCGGTCAAGAAATCTAAAAATCGTCCTTAATCTTTCATACTACATAATCTTATTTTTCAAGTAACTGATCCTCTCACCTGGAGACAAAAGGGACGAAAACTTTTATTCAGGCGAAAAGCTTTATAAAATAATCCTCTAGTAATACTTCGGTGAATAAAGGTCCTGTTTTTATGTTTAAAAATCTTTCCGAACTGACAAGATCTTGTAATGTTGAAGAGACGCAATTATGTTAAAGAACATTTCCTTTGTGTTCTCCAGGAGGGTCTTGTTCTTCGTACATTTTCCTTTATTTTATTCCGATTTCTCAGAGGTTTATTCTTGCCGTTTTAAAAGTAACGGTAAAGATCAGCAACAAGTCCCCTTATTAATGGTTTGGATTTCTGTAGGTCCTTTTATCACCGATGTGACTACGGTATAATATTACTCATGGTCCAACTATTTTGTCACACGGGTGTCGGTATTTTAAAATAACATTATTTATCTTTATAAATATCTCATAATCTGTTTTTTTTTTTGAGAATTTTCCTTATACTAACAGTATTTTTTTTTAAATATTTGGTATTTATTGCAAAGAGTCCTGCTGCGAAAAGCGAACCACTTTCTGACATCCTCGTGACTCCTCATCCAAGTATAGATAATATAATATATGAACCTGAAGAATATAGGTGTCATTTTTATAAAGATCTGAATTTTTCTCGCACTATTATTTTGTTACATCAATTTATTTTGTTATTGAAGTTAAACCATCCTCATTATCGTGTCCGTGTCCCTGATAATTGTGTAATTAACTAGGATCCTCGTTAATTCCAATTCTGAGGCTTTGTTTACTTGACGCATCCTCTTCAAGCGTACCGTAACCAGCCCTTAATCGTTCACTGCTGTACACGGGCCTTCTTATGCACATTGTCTTGTGTACGAAGGATGTATGACCATAAAACCTCACGCCTGGCAAAGTAGGTTGACGAGTTCACTCTTTTAGAAGTGGTGCACTTCCTCAGAGCTCAGAGCTTATCAACTTTGTTATCTGTTAGTCGCCTTTTATGACACCTACGAAGAGATAGATGTGGTGGTATTATTCTGAAGCCGGTCGACACCACACGCTACTTCGCAATACGTTTGCTGCTAAATATTCAAACTAATAAAATGTAGCATAGTCAATCTTATAGTTGTAGGTAGGTATACGCGTTCGTGACGTGGATGTACTAATGTAGTTTATACTCTTAGAATGGAACGTCATAATAACGAAGATAAAGGAACTGGGAGTATGTACTTGAATTGTTACATAAACCGTTTTATCTTTATAAAGGTAACACTTTATTTTTGTTTTGTTACTCATTGAGTACATTTTCATTTACGTTATTACTTATTAGGTGTCTTCTCGATGTTGGGAATATTTTCCTCGTTACTTCAAAGGTTATAAATAACATGCTAATAATAAAATTGTTAATAATATTTAAATGAATAAGAATAAATATATTTTATGAATAGCTTATGTTTCCGTTTTATTTACGTCATGTATGAAATAGTAAGTAATATGGAAATTGTAATTCCCCTTAATTCTAGGGGCCTAGATTTCATGCAATCTTGTTTCAGCAGTTGCTTAAAAATTCTTTCGTGGATTATGTCCTTCATAATTAATAATAAAACAAGTGATGTGATAAATTATTAAAGATGGTAGAAAATAAGTACCTAAATAAGTAAGTACTTATTAAATACGAACTGTACGTAGAACTGATTTATTCAGGTATAAATCTTAGTCGAAACTAATTTAGATGAAATGTTACTCAATTATACTAAATAAACTATTATTAATCTGTACTAATATAATAAAGAGGTAAAATTGTGTGTTTGTATGTTGGGAGTAATCTCTGGAACTACTGAACCGATTTCAAAAAATCTTTCACAAATAGGAAGCTACATTATTCGTGTCTAATATAGGCAATATTTGATTTTTAAATTTTGAAAAAAAAAAAAAAAAAAACCGAAGCGACGCGAGAGCGGGTCGCTAGTTAATAAATAAAATTATGCCTTGCACATTGACTAACCTTCTATCACTTCACTACAAATGTGGTCTAACAATACGAGTAGGTACATGTTAGTTACCTCTTCAAAAAAATAGTGCTTTGAGAGTTTCATACGAGTAAAGCTATAGCAAGCTTAGACGACTTTTTATGGGAGTTGCGGTGACTCGAGTATATTTTTTTTATGGAAAGAAGGCGACAAATGATCATAGAGTCCATCTGGTGGTAAGTGGATACTGTCGCTCATGGACATTCGCGATACATGGCAACATCAATCCAGGATGACAAACGTTGGCACGCCCCCGCATTCGCTTTAGGACAGCTTTGCAGATTCAGGAATATATTTTTAGAAAAGGGGTTGGAAAATCGGCGAGGAATAGGATTGGGCTCTAGCATATCTCACTCACTACCGAAACACGTACGTACAATAAGGAAATAGGATAAAGTGGGAAATGCAGTACATTTCAAGGTAGTCTGTGAGAGAGGGGTAACGTGGCCAGTTGAGTGCGTCCAGCGGCTGTGGGATTGGACCGTGCACCTTCCCCGTGTAAAAATGAATAATGTATATGCCATGTTCTAGGAAAGATTATCTCGTTCTGGTTTACTATTATAATTGTGGAATGAAACAGAACGAGAAATAGCCATTGATTTTTGAGCATCTGAAAAATAAATAAGCAGATTGAAACAATAGAAATTCATTAAAAAATCTAGATATTTTTTATTGGCGCGCATATGTCACCAGTGTCCCGCCAGATTAAAGTGAATTCGATACTTGTTACTCGATAACAGAACCACAGAGCATACGGCAAACCGCAAAGTGTTGCATAATTAGTGTGCCGCGCGACATTATATCATGTGTACATAGAACATGATTACAATAAAATTGTGTACAACACTACACACATACAAACAAATATTAAAAGATGTGCGCAACAGAATTTTACGAACTTTTGTCAAAATTTTCTATGTGGACAGAAGATATCAATTCACTTCACATAATAGTACTCATTTTTTGCTATTTGGAATTTTGGCATGCATTGGCCGAATTTGAATGCAGTTTCTGTAAACACTTAATCATTTTGAAGTTCCTTTTATCGGGAACCTTTACTTCCTTCCTTCCCTTTTACTTTTTGTTTAATCATTATGATTCATTAATCATCATATAACAAAGATTCATCTTAATACGATATTGATTAATATAAAACCACCATGACTATTTTATTACTATTACACAAGGAAAATTGTTGTTTTTACTTGCGGACGAAATCTGCAGCAATCATCTTGTAGCAATTACAACCTCGACTGCATATTATCCATGCTATACTGAGCATCGCATTACATAACGTTTGTAAAATGTATCGGCTGTGGACTTGGACAGCAACCAACACCATTACTACAGTATGTGCTGGCGATTTTACTAACGTACGGTTTACTTTGGAAGTCAATGAATGAGACATCGTCTTGCAAACTAGAATTCATAATTCTATTGTAAAACTGTCGAACTGTACTTGACCTATCGATGGGGCTTTGATGTAATTCTAGAATCAGCACGGAAGAACGCGCAACTTCTGTATGTAACAAAAGCCACACATACCAAAACAGCAGTTTTGGTTGCGTTTTAATCTAATAGATTGAAATGCACTGCTATGAATGCACAATGGTATGTTTACATTTTTCCACCAATACATTCTGCCTTTATGACGTCCCACTCTGTTGTAGTATACTTTTAAAGTGGTTAGGTAACAATTCTACCCTGCATGACACGAGCATGTAAGACAATTTTTATCACTAAAGATTGAATGAAGCGTTTGACTCACTAATTTGAACTACTGACCTTACAGGCCTCATGATTTCAAAATGTTTTGTTACCCACCAGAATTCAAAGCTTGCTCGTTTGTTTTGCTTTGTAAAGATACGCAAAGCTGTTTGCGGACACTTGTGGATATAATGAAGTAGGTATTGACAAATAACAGTAAACTAGATCCGGACGATGTTTAAATAAAAGGATGTTTAAGCAAAGGTTTAAGAGATTTAATTAATTTTATGATCAAAATCCGATGGCCCGAACTAATATTATTATAAGTCGGAACTACTCATACATTATTGAATGAAAGATTGATGAATGGACTGGATGGGAAGGAGTGGGAAGAGAAACAGTCTCTGACAACTCTGGGCTCTCTCGTTCATGGTAGTTTCTTTTAGAGGAGGTATAATTTGATCAGTCAGACATGCTCAGTCGACTGTTAGATGCATCATCGTCAGTCCTTCGATCCAAATTTTGCGTAAATTACTTACAGAATCCTTCTTTGTTACAGGGCGGCGTGGCTGCGAAGCAGTAGCGTGTGACGTAACGCGCACCCTGGAGCCGCACAAGGGTCGACGTGAGTACTTAACAAACATTTTAACCTTCTTTCAACGAGAGTCGCCCTTTTAAACCTCCGTTACGAGATAAAGTTACCTTTTCAACAACACTGGTTAGATCCATGCAGTCTACAAAATAAGCTAAATCAAGTCTTACCACAAAGTGTGTTTCGAAACTAATTTAACTGTCGACCTTTGTTCGCCAGTTATACAGCTGAATAAAACCAGTGAATATATCAGTACATCAGGAATAAGTTGATCTCTAAGATTTTAAATAAGAAATTCTAGCACATTGTGTCATTTGGGATTTACAATAAAATTAAATATACTTCATAGAAATTGATTTCAACATTAAAGTGATATCTGAACAACACAAAGCAAGAACATTAAACTTTGAAACAGTGTTCATGAAAAGCAATTGATTTTAATTTATCAATTTACTCCCGTCATACACAGACTTATCAAAGAATAATGCGGACAAAGTAGTGTGTGTGCTGTAAATTATCGACGGAGGACGCCTTGCATGTGTGCGCGGGGTCGCCGCTGCAGGTGCCGATGCCTGAACTCTTGGCGGTACTGTGGCTCTATTCTGTACGTTTATAAATAAAACATCATGCAGTCAGTCTCTTTCTAAATGTCATTGAAGCGCAGTACTTACAATAGTCAGACATTACGTTCACGCGCCTTTTAAGTTTTTTTTTTATAGAAAGAAAGTGACAAACGAGCATACAGTCCACCTGGTTGAAAATGGATACTGTCGCACATGGACACTTGCGGTACATGCCAACTTTAGTCTAGAACAACAAACTTTGGCACGCCCTCCCATGCGCTGCCTACCTTTGTTGATGTAAGAAAGTATTTATAGAAAAAGATGAAGAGATGGGATAGGATAGGATGGGAATGGACTGTGGCATATCTCACTCACTACCGAAACATGTACGTACATTAGGGAATTTGTTAAAGTAGGAAATGCAGTACGTTTCATCATTTCATGGTAGGCTTCTGTGAGAGAAGGATAACGACGCTAGTCGAGTTCGGCCAGCGGCTGTTGAATTGCAGATTGCACCCTGCTCCTCGAAAAATTATGCTACCCCAACTCACTACCATGCCCATATTCACCAAGCCCTAAGTCACTACGGATACGGTAGTGTCACTGGCGATAAATAAGGCAGTGCCACTTTCCTGTGGCCCGCCAGGTATTCTACAAAAATATGCAAAAAATGTTGCAGTGGTGCGGAGGGCGCGTCGGCATTATGGACGACGCCGGCAGCAACAAGCAGCGGCAGGCCACGCGGGTGTTCAAGAAGAGCTCGCCCAATGGGAAGGTAACCGTCTTACTGATCTTACCACCATAATCAATCTATGTATCTATATTAGCCTATAGCGACACTCATCCCGTGGTAATCACGTGGAAATTGTGACCCTTAATCCGTAACGTGAACTCAATGCAGGGTGGTTGATTGAGCAATAACATAATTGTTGCACTGTGCTTACGGACTTGGGTTCGAATTTCGACCTTACGGTGCGCTTAGATAATCACCGAAAGCCCATTAGGGCCACAAGGATTTAGTCATTCCGAAAAAAATAATAACGAAGTAACTTACGAATTGCAACAATTGCAATTGATTACATTCGAGTCGAAAAATACTTTTATACTATTATTAATTAATATAATAAAGAGAGAGTGCGAATTTTGTGAGTTTGTGTGTATGTGGAGGGTAATCTCCGGAACCACTGCACCTATTTGAAAAATTCTTTCACCATTTGACAGGTACATTATACCGGCTATATATTATGTGCAAAAAAATAGCGTTGCCATGCAACGCGTGCCGGGCACAGCTAGTATAAAATAATTTGTGACATTTTTATTAATGTAGTTGTTTTATCTAGAAAGGAAGTTATATTACCTGTATTCAACCTTGTTATAGGTAATGCTTTTATTAATTCAGTTAAGGCTTCGAACGTCGCGGCCGTTGCACGCGGGTCACAAGCATAATAGTGTTATTCAACTTCCTGAACGAACCCTGCAAATTATCGGCAAGCTAACTACATTGTCTGTATAAGACTGCAGTTTCACGTACAGTCGCCGACGTTACCACAGCACATGTTACATCATCAGAAAAATGTAGGGACACAGTGGTTGAAACAATACACGCGGAACACCCACGGCGCAATACGTTGTCAGCAACTTGTGATAGAGCGTCACAGTTCACAGTAGTTCACACTATACCCGCCACTTATCTCTCATACGCCCAATTGAATTTTGTATTCTTAGTTAATCATGGGTTAATCACTTAGTTAATCATCTTAGTTAATATAATATTATAGACGATAATAATAGTAGTTTACTTACCACCATAATCTTCTGAAGCTGCCCATCGCACACCTAAAATCAGTACTTACCTACAAAATGGTGACCCCGACGTAAAGCTGACGGATACTTGTACACTAAAAATCAATACTTCCAAAAACATATGGTCGTTATATTTTGGTTCTGTCTAATAATTCTTATTATGTAACTAATGAGAATTCACGCGTCAGTAAATAACGTAGTAGGCGATGATCTCTACATAAACGATTATCTATTTCTCATTTAGGTTATGCCATATATGTGTTGCCGGGTTTCGTAGGTGAAACGTCGATAAATAACAGCAGGTAGTTTTTAAGTTATTCCGAAGAAGGACGGACAACGAACCTTTGCTAATAAGACTGCCGTTCTGACCCGTCCCGAAGATTGACAACGGAACTTTTCTATTAAGGTTTCCGTTTTGTACGAAATTCCTATAAAGTTGTTATTTATAGTGGGAAAATTGAAAATAACAAGTACTGGGATAAGAGATATTGAATCCAGAAGGGGTCGTTTCACGAGAAACGGAAATTTCATTGGTATTATTAATTAATGAAATTAAATTTTGTAAAAGGATACTATTAGGGTCAATCAGGGTAACCAAACACGTAAATGTAAGTATGCCTAAATCTACACTTAATGTTATATTAAGTTTATTATTTTTTGTTTTTACATTAACACAAACTCAAAATCTACTGGACCGATATTGAAAATTACTTCAAATTTAGGAAACTAATCTAATGCTGATGGACACAGCCCAAATTTCGGTTCGCTACGAAATCGGTATGCCGTCTGAGTTTGCTAGCATATTATAATAATAATTATGCTCGCCACTTGAACTGTTCGCTATGACTCCCACCTCGTTTTTCTGCAACCGCACCGCCCGTGACAGAAGTGCGGTGCATCCGCATTTCCTTGATACGGAGGTGTCGTGCATTGTACGGTTTAAAAATCGTTTTTTGCCGCGAACCCGTAGGCTGTGGAACGAGCTGCATCGTGAGGTCTTCCCCTTATGCTACGATATGGGGTTCTTCAAGAAAGCTGTGAATAGGATTCTGCAAGGCTGGCAGCGCACCCGCATACTCCATGGTGTTGCAGGTGTTTATGGGCGTCAGTGGCCACTTACCATCATGTGAGCTGCTTGCCCGTCTGCCTCCTTTAATATAAAAAAATGAAAAAAACTTCGTTTGCGAGGACTATATGTTGATTCCCGCCAGAACTTCGTACTGGATAATATTCCCCGATTATCCAGCAACTGTTAATAGCAGAGAAGCATGGAGTCCTGTCAGTGTTATGGCTTATGTGGTCATGCCTTATTTTATGATGTTTTAGTAAACGCTGTCATGCACGTTATGGAAAATCACACACATACATTAAAAAAAAATCACACATTCAATTAAGTTTTTTTGTCTCATAATAAAGACATGAGCAATCATTCTATATTTCTAGATTCGAAACAGTGATGAAAATAGGTCCGATCCAGGAAATTCGGACATTTCATTCAAAGTAGATCCCCTAATTACAAACATCGATTTGAATCAATTTGTCGTTCGTTTAATAAAACCTCTGACGACGAATTCGGAAAAAAAATATTTCTCTCCAACTAGAATGACCAGCTAAAAACTAATTAAGGACACATTCCTTTAAGAAAATAAGTATTTAGTGTTCTTTTGCGTTAAAGTTAACATATTGATCGTCACTTCGCGTTTGGTCTCTCTCGACGTGGTGATTGCGACTCTACTGCAAATGCAATGAACACCATAATCATTCCCGTGATTTTACTTATGCTAAGCACTTATTAGCCACGCTGCCTGTAATAAGTTGCAGTAGCTGGTTTTACTCGAAAGACGATTGATGCCCTTTCTCGTTCGTTATTGTGTTCACGTGATTGTAAATAATACGGTGTTCGTAGAATAACGCCACCTACTTAATATTTACATATTTACTCATTTGGTGTTTGTGTTTATCAAACAGTCTCGTGACCTTATTTAGAATTAATTAATTGGTTCATTCATATGTCTATTCATACGTGTAGAAGCGTGTAGTAGTTGCGTTATAAGAAAATAGCTTGTAGTTGTTAGGTCAACCAACAAAGATAATAATGTTAACAGTGACCAGTTTTCATAGTAAGTATCAACTTAAATGGTGGTGTTAGTTAGGTACTGTTACACTAGTGTTAGTGGAGGCAGTCGGTGAGGTGGTTCGATTTTAAGATAATGTTCATATCATTATTATGATATCAGTATTGACAGTAGAAGATAATTTGTAAATTATCATAAACTGCTGCTCGATTTATGTATATTTATTTCTATTATCATTTTAATATCATACGTTTTTTTTATGGAGAAAATAAAGGGCCTTGTGAACCCTTGAGTTTTTGTGATTACAAGATGTCTGTGCTGACCAACTGCAGTTGGTCAGCACAGACTGATGTCAAAATTACAACACATTATGTGATCACTCAATAAACAGTTATATATCTACATACATTTAATCAGTACATGTATGGTTTCAGATCACAGTATACTTAGGGAAGAGAGACTTCGTAGATCACGTCTCACACGTAGACCCGATTGGTAAGTATGTTTTTATATAACGTTTGTCTGAAGCTTTTTCGAATTCTGTAACCGTGGATTCCGTTCATGATTATGAATTCATTGTCATTGCAAAATTTTTTTACCAAATTTTAAATACAAAACTCAAATACTGTAATTTATACAAAAAGCAATATTATACGTGAATAATCAAGATTTCCAAGCAAAAGTTCGGACTGTGTGTGTGTAGTAAACTGTGTAGAAATGGATACACGAAGGTTAAAAATAATTCTTATTTTGTACGATGTTTGGTTGTGTGATGTCGGCCAGTTTTAGAATAGCACCAGCTGCTGTGGATCTTGTTGTGGATGTCGTAAAAATCTACTAAGGAATAACAAATCTGCTACCACAAGCCTCGAGGAACTACACCGCGTCTAAAAGAGTGGATTCGCCAATCAGCGTGGCGTTTTAATCACGCACAAGTGAATGTGCACTAGAAGGATTGGAGATGAGCCCTCCTCCATTGCGTGTCGTAAAAGTGTCGGTTACGGTTACAATATTTCGATAAAATAATAGCATTGCTTTTATACGATAAAATAATAACAATAATAGCACCCTACCCTGTCTCTCCCTATTTTCCCAACCCATTCTCCAAATCCATCCCGACATCACCAAATGTAGGTAGCGCATCCGGGGGCGTACCAACGTTTTTCATTATAAATTAAAGTTGTTGTTGTTGCTCTTTATTGTACTTAAAATGAGTTGTTACATAATACACTACAGTATTACCATGAGTACAAAGGCGGACTTATTCCTAGAAAGAATCTCTTCGAGTCAACCTTAGAATAAACGAGAGGAGTTATGTCATTAAAAATCAGGCTACAACGTATAATCCTTTCCCTTCTTTTCCTTTACACCTACATTCTCATACACAAATACATACCGAAGTTGGCATGTACTGCGGATCTCCACGGGTCACAGTCACCACGACAGTACACGAGGTGGACTGTATGCTTGTCTGTCGCCTTCTTGCTATAAAAAAAACAAATATTCACACAATAGACCCCTTGTAACTTGTATTGTTATCACGTTACAGACGGAGTAGTCCTAATCGACCCAGAATACGTGAAAGACAGGAAGGTGTTCGGCCACGTTTTAGCCGCATTCAGGTACGGTCGGGAAGACCTTGACGTGCTAGGGTTGACCTTCAGGAAAGACCTGTACCTTGCAGCTGAACAGGTAACGAAACAAATGGTAATCATTGTTCACTTCACTCTTCATTGCATTGCATGCTTAGTCTGATGAGAGTGGTCTACCATACTATACCATCAAACTATATCTCTCCATTGCTGCTGGAGTTTTTCTATCGTCTATAGTTTTAATAGTGCATTTATGTGTAATTTCATTGATCGGTTACAATACGATTATAATCATTCGTATTCCATACCACTGTATTCGATTGAATGATAATGTAATTGATGAATTGTAAAGCACTTTTGGAAACCATTATAATCAATATCTGCACCCACTAATTGTACCTATGGAGCTCTTTTTAATTTCTAGGTTATTGGTTAATTACATTACACTATTTAAATAATTTCGGTCGGCCATCTACATGAATATATCCGACCGTAACCGAACGCTGAGAGATGTACATAACAAGTTGTTAAGGTACTGAGCTTTTTTTTACTCCTCATCTCTATCGCGTTTCTTCGGAATACGAAGATGACCGATCGATTTTATTAATCATTATTAAATTTATTCTTTTTTCCACGTTGTGTAGAAACTTGAGAAACTTCATTCGTTAATCTTTCTAATATACTTTTTTCTTGCTTTTTCTTGCAACCACTAATAGGTGCTTCTCTTAGATCTTATATCTAGTGCTTTATGAAAACAAACTTGTGTGTCATTTCATCATAATCATTTGTTTCTTCTTTTAGTGTTCTTATTTTTGTACAAAGGAGGTCTAATAATAAAAAAAAAAGTGAACTGTGTGATATTCACCAATTATCACTTGGCGGAATTATGACCCGGTATCTCCGTGGTATTAAAGAGGCCTAAGCCCTATAGTATGACGTTATAAGCTGTTGTCAATCAAATTAAATTAAATCAAAATGTTAATCAAAACTTGCAATCTATAATTTTGCTTTTTTCTAAATTGACCAAGGAGACTACCGGTGGAATAGCACCACCCCGTCTCTCCCCGTGGGTGTCGTAAAGGCCACTAAGGATTAACAAAGTCGTTGCCCTGAGGAACTACACCACCTCT
The DNA here is from genome assembly GCA_943735995.1 of Sesia bembeciformis. Classification (NCBI taxonomy): domain Eukaryota; kingdom Metazoa; phylum Arthropoda; class Insecta; order Lepidoptera; family Sesiidae; genus Sesia; species Sesia bembeciformis. The sequence goes on along the minus strand of OX031026.1, from coordinate 17,052,922 downwards.
AAAAGAGTGGAATCGCCAACCCGCTTGGCCAGCGTACCGTTTTAGGGCCATACATCCTTCATGCTCAAGACAATGTGCATGAGGCCTGTGTTCAGCAATCGACGAATAAAGGGCTGGTTACGGGTACTTGTACTGGTTACGGGTACTTGTACTGGTTACGGTTACTTGAACTGGTTACGGTTACTTGAACTGGTTACGGTTACTTGTACTGGTTACGGGTACTTGTACTGGTTACGGGTACTTGTACTGGTTACGGTTACTTAATAAGTTGTACTGGCAACTGATCATACTTCAATTTGTGGATAAGAAGTTAACCAAATATCAGAAGTTCAATAAACTTAGGAGTAATATACTTTTATTCTCCATTTAGTATATGTATAAGCGGATCTCTATAATTTTGTGATACTCGTGTCACCAGATATACCCAGCAACGAGCCCGCCAAAGCGACCACTAACCCGGTTACAAGAGCGACTGGTCCGTAAGCTCGGTCCAGCCGCTCATCCCTTCTATTTCGAATTACCCCCACATTGCCCTGCGTCTGTAACGTTACAACCGGCACCCGGGGACACCGGCAAGCCTTGTGGGGTCGACTATGAGCTAAAGGCTTTCGTAGCAGACTCGCAAGATGACAAACCACACAAAAGGTGAGTTCATCATAAACTTTAAATCATTTAAATTTGATTTAAATTTAAAGCATTTGTGATTTAAAGCATTGTCTCGTGTACTTCCTGAATTAAAACAGTTCTCACTGGTGAAGTGAAATGTTTGAAATAACTCTCTCGTGTCTCTCGTGTACACTGGTTCTTAAACTGGCTTCCTACCAGCGTTCGCTGATATATATTTATGATATATGATTGATATATGTATCGTCAAAACTAGATTTTTCGCAGATCCCACGCTTTTAAATTGTTATACTGACATAAATAAAAATTATGATCACTGCCACTGCCAATGATCCAACACCTAATGATTATAATTTAGTTTAATGTATCAACATGTATGTAATGTATGTAGACCAGTGATTCCCAAAGTTATATGAACCGCGACTCACCTAAAAAAATTACAAAGTTCGGGACCCACGCTACGTCTTACATGAAAATAGTATTGTATCGCTGCTGCAGCATGTTCTCGTTTACGTCGCGTAGTTATATGAAGGATTGTACAATAAAGAAAATAAGAGAAAATCCTGTTATAATCGAAATTTTTAATATTTAAATAAATCAGAACACTACTTAAAATTAGATTAAATATTTTTTTCCGGGCCCACCTAATATTCGCTTGCGACCCACCAGTGGGTCGCGACCCATACTTTGGGAAACACCGATGTAGACTGATTATTAATCTCAAAGATTTTAGTTTTGTGTTACTTTAATTTTACTCTTTTTTGTATTTTGATTTATAATAAATAAGTCCATAAATCAAACTCAAAGTTACATTTAACAATTTTGACACATTAAAACCACTTACAGAATGAAATTCGCGTCTTTTTTATATATCGGATTTTACGAACCCTGCTTCCTACAGCCCTGCGATAGTAACGTTACCGCCGCCACCTGAGGACAATAGAAAGTGTGTCGAAAGGTCTTTGTCGCAGACTCGCAAGTGTGGTTTATCATACAAAAGGTGGTGTCAACATGTGTAAATCCCTCCACTCCCCACCATGGGGCCCATTTTAATCTCCCCACAGCTCTGCTTCAGTAACGTTACAGGACATCAACAAACCTCGCGGGGTTGACTACGAACTGAAAGCGTTCGTAGCAGACTCGCAAAATGTCATCAGATTTGTTTCCTGCATTCTAATCGGACGTTTCTTAAAACTCTCAAGGACCTTGTTTTATTAAGAAGCTCGTTTTGTGCAAGGATTTTTGTAATTCTGATAAGATTGCACGGCTTTCAACAAAAGTTCTTTGCACACAAATACTGTTTTATCAAAGGCCTTAAAATTTACTCTTTATAATTTTGTACTTCATTCGTCCCCGTCTAAAGTACGATCTCGTCAATTTCCAGGAATTCAGTCCGGTTAGCAATCAGGAAGATAATGTATGCACCGAGCAAGCAAGGCGAGCAACCTTCTGTAGAAGTATCCAAGGAGTTCATGATGAGTCCCAACAAATTGTACCTGGAAGCGTCATTGGACAAGGTAAGATATCAATGTGATTTTACGGTTGATAGTTTAGTTTTCACAAATCATTGTTGGGAGTAGACAAATAATTTAGCCATCAGATAAAGTATGAGATTTTTAAAATTTTATTTTGTAGAACTTACTAAAAAGATATTTCAAATTACACGAACTTAATTTTAAAATTACGCTTAGAACGCATGTGGAGCTTAGAACGCTACTAATGAGATACAGTCGAATATTCTTGACACCTCCTAAATGGTTAATATTCGTTATATGGATTATGTGGGTTGATAGATACATTAAGGTTTATCTATCTAAATATCCCAGGAAATCTTTGCCATCCTTTAGAGAAGAAAATTTGAACACAATCGCAGATTTGGCTTCTCATCATCGCTTTTGACTAGACATTGGGCTTTAGGAAGTTCCTCACCTAAAATTCTTTTAAAATTTGCTCAATTTTAATATGCTGCATGAGCATTAAATAAAAATGTTGTTACAGGAACTGTACCATCACGGCGAGAACATAGCAGTGAATGTGCACATAGCAAATAACTCTAACAGGTCGGTGAAACGTATCAAGGTGTCGGTCCGTCAGTTCGCGGACATCTGTTTGTTTTCCACGGCGCAATACAAGTGCACAGTGGCCGAGGCGGAGAGCGAGTGAGTATGCGACGTTAATGTTCATAGAATACAAAAAATTCCCTCGTTCCCTCCATACTAAAAACGGCGAAGGTTCACAAGAGTATATCTAATGAAATAAATCGTTGTTTCGCACAAGTGAAATTGAATATAAAAATCAGCGAAGCTAACTTGTGACAAGGAAGTTTTAATTGTAATTATAGAACGTGTCTTTTTATGACCAGCACGTGTAATGAATTACCGCACCTCTACTTGCATACTTTATTACGAGATACTTTATTAGTACTTTATTGCATGCTTTATTACTGTACTGCATAGACGTGGATGACGCGTTCTGGTGTTTCCGGATTTTTCGTTTTCGTGAATGTACGTGCGGAGCGAACGTCGCTCCGACCAACTGACTGCATCCAGTAATTTGGGCCCCATTATTTTCATTTCTAAGGTTCCCGTTCTATGTGACCTATATTAAATTTTAAAGTCATCAAAGGGGACATACCATTCTATTGAACGTCGCTTTTTGTGTTACATCTAGGTTGGTGATATTTGTAGTTGGACACGCTTAACGTAGCTCGCAGTGCAGACTGTATCCAATTATTTAATGTTATCTTCGTCCTTTAAGGCTTTCATTCGACATTAGTTAAATTGAATTTAAAAGGCAACGTAAAGGGCATATATTCCATTGAACGTTGCTTTTCCTGTTATTTTTCAAGGTAATTAGATTTCGATTTCACAGATTAAATTCAAGTATTTTTATTCCGGTATTGGTAAACCTCTTTCCAGGCCGCTGTATATAATGCACTATTCATTATATTTGGTATTATATAATGCACTCTACTTGTCGACTGATCTCTAACTCGTTATGTATATGTATGTAGAAATTAATCTGTTTGTAGCACGATATCATTTACATTTGTTTCACTTTTGAGCAGCACTTACAAGCACCAATTCAAATGCATTTTTATAATATAAGTATATGATTATATTGATAATATAACAATATGAATATTATTTATAGGTGTTTTCATAAGACACACGCACACATAAAAAGCATATCTTGCTGACAACTTATTTTTGATTTAGGAAATCAAAATCGAAGGAGAAGAGAAAAATAAGGTTTCCATATATTGGAATGTTCAATAAGAGATTAAAAATACAGTCTCTGTAAGTAAGTGTTTGCGTGTGAACGAATGCATGCGACGACAACTGAAGCTTATACGAATGAGTTTATTTGTTACTTAATACATAGATCAAGCGACCATTCGAACAATTGTCATTTTTTTCGCACATTGAATATAAGTTATTGGTGTGTCTTTCTATATTTATATTGATCACTCTTAACTGAAAGAACAATTTTGTTCCGCAGCATTGTACTGCGGTCTTAACTGTCTATAGAATAAGTTGATAGTGAACTGCAAACGTGTTTGTGTTTGTTCGAGCGTTCGGTTGGCTTCTAACTTTCTTACACACACATATATTATACTATTTGAAAAGTTTGCTTAATTAAAATGTTGATGTCCCACACTAACCAATATTATTGCAATATGATACTTACTTTTTATTTTTCCGCCAAAAGACAGGCCCGTGTTTGAATGTTTGGACTTTCTTATACCTTATTTTTTAACAATAATTCAAACAACGAATTGCTCAGTCATTCTCTAGATGTACTTTGCAAATCCCACTTTCTTGGAGCTGGTGGGAAATTGAGATGTAAATGTGACAAAGCCCAACTCGCTATGCTATGTTGAACATTTCATATCCGTCTGTCGATACGGAACTGACTACTGACCCTATTGACATGTTACCACTTACCGCGATAACCATTTGTTGTCATTAAATAGCGTTCCATAAATATGACATAATATGACGACAACTAGCTAAGATAAATAACGAATACTTGTCATCAGGGGCGCCAGCTTTTAGAAAACCTCGTGGGTGCACATGCTCATTTGATGACTCGTTAACTCCTGAAATGTCCAGCGCACACACGTGTATGCGTAAGGAATAGAGTTACTTTTGAGGCGGCCTAATATTAGCTAGCGTTGCCAAATGGGAAAAATAATTGACCAAGGCATTGTGTTATTATTTCTTGCAACATTACAAAAAAAAATCTAATATTTTATCGTGAACGAAAGAGAAAAAAAAATGTTTTGTGATTGACGCGTCAAACAATTTCATTACCAATAAATTAGACATGGCTGATGTAGTAGAGGTATCGCTTAAAGCCGATACCTGATTAGTTTTGATGTCTATGGTCATGGGTGCTCCGCACCCACTATTTACTTCTCGTGGGTGCTGGAGCCCCCGAGCACCCACGAAGTGGGCGCCCCTGCTTGTCGTAGACTCTCCTGTCTTAAGAATAAAAGCTGAGTAGAGCTTTGAGCTTCTGGAATTTTTACTTAACGGTTTCTTTGCTTAAATTTGCAATTACGTTTCGAAGTACAATACACCTAGATACAATTATATATATACAATTATATATATATATATATATGTATATCCTTGTTAAAGGCAGTATAAGTAAACTATGTAAAAAACTATGCCCAGGCTCTAGTTTACATACATCCTTTGGTCTAAGTATAATCCTTTTATCAGCACTTTTGCAAAGGTAGGCTACGTTACTGAGGGACATGCTAACTTTTTTAAATGCTCCAATCTTTCCAGTTCTTTTTCTAGATTCACTTATAAATTTCCAAAGGTTATAAGTCGCGCGGGGGACATGCTACCTTTATCATTCTTAACTTAATTGTAGACCTCCAAAGGCGTCAGAAACTAATCATCAGGTGAACTATTTCGTTTTACTACCTTCTGATTAAAAAAATCTTAAGAAACTGAAGCACGTTTAATATATCTGGACTTTAATGTTTAAGGCTGGTTTGCCCGGTAAGTAATCTGTTACTTGTATCTTGTAACATGATCGTGTATGTATCTGATGTTTGCAGGGAGGGCTGTCCCGTGGGTCCCGGGTTCACGCTCAGCAAGGTGTTCACATTGACACCCCTGCTCGCAAACAACAAGGACAAATGGGGGCTCGCGCTCGACGGACAACTGAAACACGAGGACACCAACCTCGCTTCTAGCACGCTGTGAGTATCGTACGCGACCAGACAGTTGACGATGACCGCTCGTGCGATCAATGAACAATGTCATGAAATCTAGGAACATAGGTCAAAAATATTATTCCAAAGTGGCAGTAAAAGCAAAGTAAGGATTGCATTGTTTCTTTATTAATAAAGGAACATATAATCAATAGTGGACTGTTTAACAAAGAGAATATTTCCGTTAAACGGTTGTTAAACAAAGTTTAGTTACAATTAAGATAATAGCTGAGCTCTTAATTTAAATTTTCTTATTCCATTGTATTTATTATTCCATTCCATTGTTGATGGATTGGGATGACAAACAGGCTCTAGCTGTCACATCCGAAACACATTGGTACGTTTCACAGCAGTATTTGTGTGAGTGAAATAACTCATCCAGTCCAAAGCAGTTAGTCGACCGTGGAGTGTAATACCATCCCTCGTATTTTGGTAATAAATAATTTATAATAGTGTTGGAAAATGACATTGTGGTGTCTTCCAGCTTTAATTCTAAAGCACCACCCTCTTCCCTTGGGTGTTATAAAAGGCAACTAAGGGATAACACGCTATAACACGGACAAGGGATAACAAGGGATAAACACAAAGGGGGAGAGTGCACGCTGCAATCCAACCGCTGCTGGGCGCGCTCGACTGGCCACGTTACCCCTCTCTCACAGAATACTACCTTAAAATGTACTGCATTTCCCACTTTATCGTATTTACCAAATGTACGTACGTGTTTCGGTAGTGAGTGAGATATGCCAGAGCCCATTCCCATCCCATCCTATCCCTCCCCATTTTCCTAACCCTTTCTCCAAATCCATTCCTATATCTCCAAAGGTAGGCAGCGCATCCGAGGGCGTGCCAACATTTGTCATTTTGGACTAATGTTGGCATGTATCCCGGATATCTATGGGCGACAGTATCCACTTACCATCAGGTGGACTGTATGCTCGTCTGCCGCCTTCGTACATAAAAAAATAAAGCACTAACACAAGCTCTGAGGAACTACACATCTAAAAGATTGGACTCGCCGAGCCTACGCCCGCGCACGGCGTGTCGTTTTAAGGCCATACATCCCACGCGGAGGCTCATGTCCAGCAGTAGACGATAAAAAGGCTGCTTACGATGTTGGAATTAGATTAGTTTTAAATTTATTTATTTTATTTCAGAATTCCCGATCCTTCACAACGAGAAAATTTAGGCATTATAGTGCAGTACAAAGTGAAAGTGAAATTATGTCTTGGACCACTTGGAGGGTATGTTTTACAATAAATTTATATTGAAATTGTTCCTTGTATATTCGCGTTTACTCCAAATACGAAAATTACGAAATCTACAAAGGTCAAAACGAATGATTCAGTTTGCTGCTTATAGTGTTGTCTTCAACACACTACACCGTGAAACTTGTGCAATGAACTGTCTACTGAGGTTTTTCCACTAATATACGAAACGGGGTTCTTCAAAGTTGTGATTAGATACTGCGTGGTCGGCAGAGTACTCACACCCCTAGGGGGCTGCGAGTACTTTTATCAGTTGGTAACATATTGGTGCGAGTACAGACTGGTAACACTAGGGTGTTACCTTTTCTATAAAAAATATTGATGTACAATGAGTCCCTTTTGTATCTTTTGATCCCTTTGTTTTCATTTTACCTAAATGTATATTTTAAAATGTTGAAGGTTGCTATTACAATAGCGAATGGAGAGGTTAGCTAATTAGGTTAGCAACGAAAGAGAAGTGTCCTTTTCTATTAATTTTTTGCTATTTTTATTCTATTCATTGCTCCATTTTTTTTTAACTGTGTCTTTGATAACGAAAGATTGAGAAACAGTATGTATTTTTAGTAAGTAATAATTAATCGTTTTTATTTATTACTAGCTGACCCGACAGACGTCCAAATTTCAATAATACAATAATTTCAATAAGTTCATACAAAAATTCCATAGAAAAAAGCGCTATCAATTTTTCAACCTACATGTGTTCTTTTAAAACTCCATACAATGTCATTGCGTTTTCCGAAGGAATTCTAAACAACACGAGTGTCCGATTGCTTAATTAAACAATTAATTGTCGCATTGTTGATAAGTAGTTGAATACTACTCGTAATACAGTGGATTTCTCAAGGCAATGCAACCAGTCCTGTCAGTATCCACTGCTGGGCGTGGGCCTCCTCGTGCACATTGGCTCGTGCATGAGGTATGTAAGGCCTTAAATAGTCTACTGTATTTACTTTAAGGGCCATTTCTCAATAAATAAATAAAAACTACTGTATCCATCAGCGACCTGAGCGCGGAGCTGCCGTTCATCCTGATGCACCCGAAACCAGATGAGGAGCCGGCGGCGCGCGCCGCGCTCGCGGAGCCAGCGCCACGCGTCGACCACGACCTCATACAGCTTGAACCGTCGCCGTACGTATACTACACGCGCAAATACACATACACACGTTTAGCCACGAGAATTTGCTATTTTGAGGATTTGCCATTTTGATAATCCAAAGGTCGCTGGTTCATCCGGCTCGAAGGACCAAAGTGTGCATAATGCGGAGGGCGAATGATTCACGTCCGTCGTCAATGAAATTTTAATGTGAACACGCAGGTGCACGCACATGCACACACACTAATTAAACCCATCAACCGATATTACTTTCAACTTCAATTGTTCTTTCTTATATTAGTGGCCCCGTTAGGTGGGATGGGGAATAAAGTGTAATATTGTGTATAAGGAGATTCCTTTTCTCAATGGGACAGGAATGGAATGGGATACGATTGTATGAGAGACCTCTCCTAGGTTATTCCCCGACAGGTTTACCAGACTTCATGTCAATTCAATGTTTGTATTGCAGGGGGGAGTTCCTTAAATTAAAGCCATTTGAATTGCTTAAACTATTTTTTGTTTTTTCTAATAGTAATATTTGACAATTTATATTCAGATAAATCACAAAACCGAATGTATATTTGTCTGCGATGTAGTTACAAAACAAATATTGCACGTTAATCGTTTTGTTCTTGTTTTGTTTTTAAATTTAAATTTGGTACCTTTCTGGTATCAACTCCTAATATATTTTCGTCTTTTAAATCATGAATTATTATGGGGTGGATTGTCTAGTTGTGTGCTCGCCATCTTTAAATAATATTTTAAAATATTGTATAGAATATTTTTTCACTTCATTTTTCTGTATTAATATGCAATCCAATGCAACCTGCCCCTTAAGTATCAACTTAAGTGTCCCTCGTGCACATTATCTTGTGCATGAGGGATGTGAGACCTTAAAACGCCACGCTGACTAAGCGGTTAGGCGAGTTCACTCTTTCAGAGGTGGTGTAGTTTCCCCAGGGCTTGTGGTAGCCGTTTTTAATATATATTTTTTTTAATTCCCCAGCGATGAGAACGGGCAAGACCAGGACGATGACATAATATTCGAGGACTTCGCGCGGCTCCGACTGAAGGGAGCAGACGCGGACGCCTGAGTCACTCTCACACAGTCATATGTGCTACTATTTATAAACAAATCACTAAACTCCCTTGTTAACGACATGGTTTTCTTACGTACGGCGAGTTCGCCGCGCCCGTAGAGAAACCGTATATGCTTATTCACGACACGGCGAACCGCCGGTGGCGGCACGGCTGACGTATTTTAGGTGCGGATTTCCTGTGTCATTCTATTTATTTATTTAGACACGGCAACAATATACATGCGAAATTTAATTAGGAATATACAATTATAAAAATAAAGTCCAATATGTATCTCAATACGTGCACAACATAGATAGAAACTTATATAGGCTAAATTGCGACTTAGTGACACAAAATTAATTATTTTTTAAAAATAAATTTATAAATTAAATTTTCTTTAATTTTTTTTTTTTGTTCTAACTAAGAGAAAAATAATTAAAACAACTCGAATCAACACCGGTAAGCATTCACGAAACCTTATAACTTTAGGTGTTCATTTTCATTGACTGTCGTACAACACTACTCCATTATCTCCCCATCAGTTATCACGGTTTTCCGCCTCGCCGTGTCATCGTCGTCTCTGTTAACAAGCTCCCATAGTGGCCGATACATCATCGACGACCGTAGGTTTTCACGGCCAAAAACCGTGTCGCTAACAAACGGCTTTACATTGTTGCCTCATCAATGCCATTGGAATTTGTCTCAAAAATTGCAGAAAAAACTTTATCATGAGACTGCTTCAAACATTAATTGACACTTATAATATTTGTTATCGTTCTTTTATTTTATTGGCTGCATAACTGTGGTAAGTTGTAGTCGTACGTAACGCGGGACGACACTATATTCGGAACTTTTAGTGACATTTTTTAAACATTAAGTTTTGAAGTGTACCTATCGTAAACGTCTCCATTTACTAATGTCTTTATATATTCATTCTACGAGTATAGGGGTTCTATGGCATAACGATCACATATAAAAATGCCACGGAACTTCTTTGGTAGAAACTGAATCAAATAAGATAAAAATCTTATATTTTTTTTTAAATATCAAGCTCATTTGTTCTTACTACACTTTGGATTAGTAGCTCATTTTTCAAATTTGTCGCTTTTTCTTTTGCATCTGGCCGACGTAAAGACGTCGGTCAGATTTTAGGATTGTGAATCATATGAGTCTTCATACTTCCACCATTCATAATTCCACGTTTTGTTAACATGATAGAACTAAAAATTATAATGTAAAATGCAGTCGAAATATCGCAACTTTTTGGCTATAATACATGTAGTGTCTTTTACAAATATGTTTGCTTGATTAAAGTGTAACCTAATGCTGCTGCTTTACTAGAAGTTAGTTTTTTGAGGCATCAATGTATTGTGGATTTTTATGATACAAAAACCTACAAAAACAGTTTACTCGTGCCCCGCTGGAACTGTAAAGCCATTCTGTCCGTGAAAGATTCTATGTACAGTGAAATATATGTTGAGAGGATTTGACTATTCAATATATTGTTACAATTTTATATTATATTCGATGTATATTGTATGTGAAAAAAAAAATATTTTAATAGTTGTCTACTGATCAAGTTATTCGAGTACAAGTATTTTGTTTTTAATTGTTTTTCATCGAATCATTGGCCATCTGTATGTTTGTTAGAGATATAGTACAATATGTTTCACATGCATTTAATAGTGTAAATGTTAGACTCATAAAAAGTATTGAAAACGGTGTTTTATTCAACGCTAAATTTAGTGTAGGAAAAAATTTCTTTGGTACAGTAGTTTTTAACTTTTTATGAGTGCGAAGGTAAACCATTGGTTAAGCAAGCATTTGTACAATTACAAACTTTTATTTGCGTTTGTGAACCACTTATTATAGCGCTCCTAACGTTCTTATTCGTTGCGCTAACTGAAATGATTGGTTTCTTCCATATCGTTGTATTTGCGGTTGCCGCAACCTGTACGCCCATTAAATATGTTAATAACGAGCTCCAAAGAAGTTTGTATTTGTTCGAACGCACGATTTTACCAATGCTTTAATTAAATTAATTTTGTTGTAACTTTGAAGGTAGTTAATAAACGTTTCATTACAAATACGAAGATTAGCTGAGAGGAAGCCATCTTGCGCCCACAATTAAAATTATTTCTTCATTGCGTCTTATATTTCTGTCCTGCTCTTTCATCGCATGTTTTTAATGTGTAAGTGAATGACGCAACTGTGTAAGTTTTATAAGGGATTTGAAGGGTTATTGTGAAGAGGTTTTTTCAATTGTGTCGTCTGTGTAATATTGTTAGTCGCGAGGGTAGGCCTGCAGCCCTCAATGGGGTCTAGATCTATCTAGGAACGCCTGTGGCCTTGGAAACAGAATTTAATTGACATCATTATACAATCATGATAGACTTTTAAAATTCGTTGTTAGTACAATGAGCAAGTCGGTTACACTATCGATTAATTTTATTTTCATTTTTGGTTGACATAACTGTCAAATTTGATGGATGGTGTAGCCGGATTGCCATAAAAAAATAATTTTGGTGTAAAATTGTGCAACGCTTGTACCATAAATCTTAAGGCACATAGGCGACAAAATTGACGCGTCAGCAGCATATTTATTTATTACGTCACATTTTATTTCTCCTATGAAAATATTTGCAATCTAGTAATTGTTAATTGAATCTGGAATTACTAACCCAGGAATTGCAACAACACATGAACATATGACTCCTACCTGTGAAATAAGCCCAGTAATCCCATCGATAAATATTTTATATCTATAAGTATACGCTTTTATAATTATTTTTAATTAAATCACGATCTACCTCAACTCTATTCATTTTTCATTTCTATTTATACTGTTCTACCCATAGATTTAAAATTCTTTCCTGATGTTTTTTTCATTATTATTATGTTTTAATTAAAGGACAAAAAGAGTAGGTAATTATAACATTTGGCCAACCTAACACGATCTTCAACACGATACTAACAGTTTTTGCGTTCATAAACGAGTTGTTACTGTAGTTTTAAAGTGCATTTTTATTGTTCTAACAGAATAAATAAGTTTGTTCTTTAACGTTCTATTTGCGGTTGGCGCTACCTAACCACTTATTGAATAAGTTTATGATGACCTGCAAAGGAGTTTGTATTTGTTTGAACGCACGATTGGCCTATACGAGAAGCTCCATTTTGTATTAGTTTTGTCGCAGATGTGCGTTAAGTTGAAGCTTACATATCTTCATTATCACAGAACTTTTAAGTTTCATGTATAAATAAATGTAAAAAGAGCACGAATGAAGGGCAAACTAAATGTATAATCTTTTTTAACATACTGTATAGATTCCGTCTGTGTACAACGTATAGACATAGTAAAAATGATAAGATATTTTAATGTGTACACGAGTCACGGCTTGCCTTTGAATGAAAAACATGACGTCACGTCAAGGCCTGACAGCGTTTTATGGTCGGTTTACATAGACTATTGCGACACGGCATATGTATGAAAATAACGTGTCAATTTGAACGGTAGATTTTTATTTAAACTGCAATGTTATATGAACTTCCTATGTATATGGGCATCTGTTGCCCATATACATAGGAGCTACTTCTCATCACCTTACACTTTTTTTTATATAAAAAAGTGGGCGGACTAGCAAGTGATCCCACGTGACGGTAAGACAATACGTAATAATAACACCGAATATCGCACGGCGACAATCCCACGCCATGAATCTCAATGCAAACTCGCTCGCAATGGCCAACGCGGCCTTCCAGGGCCTTTAAATCCTCTCGTGAATACAAGGGGAAGCCTGTGCCTCACAGTGGAACTGTATAGGCTGATTTCGGTATTATGCGAGCGGAACTAATAGCGTCTTCGCAAGAAAAAAAAACATTGAACCCATTCCAATGTTTGCGAACACAAATGTATCTCATACACAACAATTTGACAGGAGAGACCTAATATAAATAGCAATCAAGGCAAGTCGTGGCCAGTGAGTTACTTATTGAAATAACTTGTCTTCTTTTACTATGATGTGTAACAGTTCGACAAGGATTTTAATGAACGTGGGGGAGGGCATCATCACAGTCAACGGTTACCAGTTTAACTCCTATATTTTATGGAGAAATAATAGGGAAAATAAATGTCATTTGGAATATTGGAATTTAGAAATATTGATAAATATGAATTGTAAGAGCGAGAGATGAAAATGTTAACAGGGGAAATTTTATTAACATAAGATATTATAGAGACTCGAAATGAGTATTTTCGATGCGCTTAGAATTTTGTAAAACTAGACCTTATTAGAAGCGCGTTAAGATACCCATCGCGCTAAGTCAACCTGTTGCTGATTCTACCTGTAGATTTGTCAACAGACTGATGTTCCAAGATGACCGCCATTCCGTTTTCGCGCCGTTCATTTAAATCCTCGATGCACTGTAAAGCTGCGAGCAACAGCTAAGGGCCAGTACACACAATGTCTTATGATATCTGTTCTGTGTTTATGTACATTTCGCTGTACAGTTAATATTAGTGGTAAAATGTCGCATGTTTAATTGTATATTAAGCTTTACTATGCACAAAACTTCACCCCCTATCGACGTGAACAGCCAGTATTGTGTAGTGTCGAAACATAAAATTGACATTTTCCAGTAACAAATCGAATTAAAACTGTTGAATCGATATTTATCATTAGGAATTGGTATTCAGGCAGCTATCGATATAGCGGTGTATAATCGTGTTTGTCCAGTACTGGCTGTATTTTATATCGATGTGGGGATTTACCATCGCCTCGGTGTAAGTAAAGGAATATATTTTAAAAAATGCAATAATTATATTAACAGCAAATGCTTCATGATCATTTGCAGTTAATATAATTTACTTCATGTTAATATACTTCATAGGCATTATTTATTATATATGAAATGTATGATTGTTCTTTTTCCTTTTTTAATTATGTATAGACTATATTATGTGATTTGTACAAAATGCACAAATAAGTAACAGCACAAAATATAAAATGTTCCGTTATTTACACCGAGGGGTTATAATGAAATATGACAGGGAGAATGTTTAAATATTTTTAATCTTATCAATGCATTAAGATATTTCACGTTCCGGTTTTTAAAAAAAAAAACATTTTTTACAATAATGATGTTAATGTAGTGTTAGTTTTACTTTCGTTTGTGACAAAAGCCGGATTTACGTTTGTGTGGCGTGTTGTGTCGTGCCGCAGAATTAGTATGAAACGCCAAAGTATAATATAATAGGGAGTGTAGCGCAGGTAGACCGTATCTGTGGCCCATAGATCCTTGAACTAAGCTATTTGAAAGTTGATTACAATAACGATATATCTAAATAGTTTTGTTTTATTAATTTCGTGTTATGCAACATGTTTTCGCTATTCCGTGAATAATTAAAAGGACAATTGATGTTCAAAGTTCTGTGGAAAAGCATTATTCGTGGTAAACTTGGTAAATGTAAGACAAAAAAATATTTATTTTGACTTAATTGTATGAGTAATCATCAACTTCTTATTATATAAAATTATAAGTATCTATGTAGTGCGGTGTCCGCCGGCTATAGAATAGCAGCAGCCCATCCCTTCCCGCGGGTGTCGTAAAAGGCGACCATGGGATAACAAAGTGCTAACAGGCGCTGAGGAAATACACCATCTATTAAAGAGTGGACTTGCCAACCTGCTGAGCCTACGTGGCTTTTTCGTAAGGTCATACACCCCTCATGCACAAGACTGTGCATAACGAGGCCCATGTCCAACATTTCTAGGCGATGTTTCACCAGAACAACGCCACTTCATTGCAATGACGTATAATATGTTTTCTTTTAGACATCTAGAAATATATCAGGCCAGAATCTCGAACCTCGCTGGTATATATGTAATTGTCATAATAAAAACGTGTAATTTTACAATGAATATAGTAGACACGTCAATACACAATAAATCCGGCTTTTCAATACGACGTCAATATATTTTTATCTACCACAACATAACAATACATTGTAAATACGTTATTATTCAGTCTGTTGCAAGTGGAATTTGTGAAATTAGCTATAAATAGTTGGATGTTTCCGTTGCTATAAAGTCTGTATTATTTATGAGTATTAAATGGAATTTATCAACTGAGTGTAAGAACAAAATAATTGACGAATAAACAGATATTTAAATCATAGATAAAACTAACCAGAGAAAATTATAAAACTTTATATAGAACAGCCTTGTTATACGATTTTAATATCTACATGTTTTGACATTTGACTATTTTGCATACGATTGTTTAACCATATTTTGGACTTATGTACCTACGTCATAATGTTGTCATAGTATGTATGATTGAAATCGTTTCCAATAAACCCTTAGGGCTGTTTATAAAATACGTACGGAATACGGGACGTAAGAGTATAAAAGCAAACGTGACGTCACATTTTTATTATATTTACTGGAAAATTACAGTTTAAACAGGTGAAAATTATTACTCATTGTGATATAATATTTGCTAAGGAGAAGGGAGGAGGAGGAATCGAAAACGACTGGATTTTGCCTTACGTATTTTGATAAACGTCCCTTATTTACAGCCAATAGGTATTTTATCGCGGCCTACGATGGCACCGAGCAATAAGTACAATTAAACAATGTATAAATAATTATAGTTTGAGAGGCTACATTACTTGTTTTAACTGCACAAATCCTGCTTTAATACTTAACACCATTTGGCTGTAATGTAATTAATTTAAATTTTTGACAGTATTTCAGTTAGGGTTGCCATATCATTTTGGAAAAAATCATATAGATACATATTAGTAGATCTACGTAAAGGCCACATGCAATTAAATGTATCAAAATAATCAAATATAAATATTTAGGAACATTAACGCGAAAAGCTAGTGAAAGCAAATTGTGCCGTTCTGTAAACTTTAAATACAACAGTGGCTGTAATCTGGCAACCCTGAAGTCGTTGGATACAACCTAAGAAGTCATAAGTTTAAAAATTCACAATAATGCGTGATAAATTCAAATGTTGTAGTAAGGTATGGATTAACCCAAAACGCGTGATACTCGCAATCCAGTCAAACAAACACTCAAGGCAAAATGTGCACTAAACATCTATTTTTAATTTTACATCGAAAACTTTTTGATGTATACTTTTTCAATAAATATATAACCAATAATGAATTTTGTTTTATTATTATGTAAAGACCCAAATCCAATTTTCAACTCCCATATGAAATTTATGAGTTCAAATGTATATAGGTACGAAGTAGGAAATTACGAATTCTGAGTGCCCAGAAACATTTGATTCGACAATCTCAACCCTTGACAAAAGAACTGATTATTATAATTTAAATGTGACCTTATCTCTGCAAAGGCCAAAGGTACATTACTGTCCTGAAATTTAGTTGTTTCAAGATTACGTTTAAATAAAGACCTGTAACATCTGTTTTATAAGATTAAGCAATAAAAATGATATTTATTTAACAAGAGTAACAAATAAGCTTAATTCTCCCTTGCCATCCAAAAGTTGCCTGGAAGAAATCGCTTTAGCCATAAAGCCGCCGGTTGTACCTACTTCTAATTACGTTTACTTTGTATTTCTCTATATATTTTTGGTGTACAGTAGAGGACTAGAGGTGTCTATTTATCTAGTGGAGCGCCTCAGCCCTCACTTAGGATTCCCTGTGATGTGGCGACTAATTTCTTCCTAATTTATAAATTGCTCAGTAAATGAGTGTTACAGAGAACATGAAATAAATTAGTATAATATTCTAAACTAAAGAGCTCATAGGCGCAGGATATAAAAAAGTGATGTATTCAGACTAAGAGTGTGTGTGGGTGTGTCAAAAATTCAAAACAATTTGGTATAATTAATTTAATCATTAATTTAAAAATAATCTAGAAACTTGAAGTTTTGCATAAAACCAAAAGCACAACCATTGTTTATTCTCTTTGTTTAATTTTAATTTGCTAATATAATGTTAAATTGTCATGCTTTCACTAGAAATAATCCTTTTTGAGGGCAATAACAGTAATACCATAGATCTAATGTAAGTCTATACGTAATACACGCCTAGTATCTAAGTACACAAAAAAAAAGTAAAAAAAGTAGATGATAATGGCGTCACGTCATAATGACTATTGACAGTTTTGTGACAGCCATCATTGTACCGATTCGGTACGTTACTACCGAAACACTTCTCAAATGCTTTTAGGTTATACCGATAAAATAAAATTCTTTCCCACTTATTCTAGATAAAACTCCGCTGTTTCAGCTGCGACTGCTATGGTTCGTCGTAAGATATGAAGGTAAATCATTGCAGATAACGAAACAATTTGGAAAAATATCGCGAACAATATGATGAATCTAATTAACAAACAGTTTGTTTTTGTAGAAAATCCCTGAACAGAAGCTTCAGGCGTTCTCGTCTGGTGCAATGGGCACCCGTACCCTTTCTAAGAAGGAGTTAGAAGAGCTTCGTAAGAAGGAAGAGGAAGAAGCCGCCGCTCATGTAAGATTCACAGCAATGATGATTTGTAATGATTTCTTGATTTTTTTGTATATAAATGTACATGGAAAATGCAGCACTGATAAAAGAAAATTGAAATAGGAAAAATTGAGAATAATACACAACTAAAAACGGGTAAGTTTTCACAAATGGCCATCTAATGGCTCATTTACACGTTCGGGCTACCGTCTCGGCAAAATGTTCGTCGGGAAACTTGCTAACACGAGTGCCTGTTGACACGTTCCGCGAGATCATTCACAGTCGCTACTTATCGCTGAACATCGATGACGCAGAAGTTGTTGCTGCATCAGCATTATGTTATCATTTATATTATATCAGAAGAAAAGATGTAGAAAAATAAGAAATAGGAGATGGTAGAGAGACTGAATAGTGACTAACATGTAAACAGTTGTTCATGTTTTTTCAGAACTACCTCTGTGTTGGGAACAAAAACTGACATTGAGGTGAGTGCCCAAGACAGAATCTGAGCTTAGGCGAGCGTCCATTTACACAATTGTGTTCAGGCGACCATGTCAGGTTTCGGCGAATCTGTAAACCAGCTATAAGGTTGCAGACAAGTAAGAGAACGAATAAACATAGGAATAATTTGTGAAAGTATAGCGTGCTAGCGAGGTGGAAAACCTGAAAAATTGAGCTGAACCTCAATTTCTTACTATGGTGGATTTAATAAAAAAAAATCAATGAAATATTCCAATGGATACTGTTTTTATAATATTATGTCCAGTAGTTAATTAAAACACATTGTAAGTCGAGATCTTGTATTCAGCTTGGTAGCCATTGCAAAATCACACCCCTGTCATCGTTTTATGAATCTACCCCTTAATCCACATTGTTTATTAACAAAGCAGAAAAGTGTACTAAACTATACCATATATAGTGTACTATTACCATATATGACATATAAAGTTTGAGATATTTGCATTTTTCACTCATATTAATCTATTTAAAAGGTAAACATGCATATGTTTTCTTTATTAATTTTACTCAATGTTTCCATTGCTTTTTTCATTATTTTTTTTGGGACATCCATATTGGAACATGTCAGACCCACGATAACAGCACCATTTAGACTACATTAGTTAATTTGGCTAAGCTCTACAACATCTTAGCCACACCTGAAGATGGCTTCGCCAAGACGCTGCACACCACACCCACATCCTGTATATTAATTTTAAATTTAGACATTAAAAATATTTTTTTATCACTTTTCTGTTTACATTCCATCAACCGATGATACTTTTCATCTAATTTATCATCGGCACAAAGCAGAACCAAATAACAGGGTATAATTGAAAATCCATACTGTTTTGTACAGCTGATCTGGCTAATTGGTCAGCCAGATCAGACATGCGATGGTACCCATTGTAACCTTAGTAACATATCACTATCATAGAGATATCATAAATCTGTTTAAGTATGGTATAAGCTGAAAGGTGGAATACACCTCTGAAGCCAGGTGCATCGAGCTATATGTCGCAGAGGACTTTTACTATCTCTGTATACTACCAATTTTGTGCACCCATTGTTCATTACATAAGATAATGCTTTTGAAATTGGTATTAACTCTGCTGGAATAATAGAAATTTTGGATGTAATTTTCATCCATTAAGTTTACACTCTTGATCATATGCTGCCCCAATGCCATTAGACTTATCTAGCCATAGGTACACCTTAATCATTAGAATTATCTACTGAGCATAAATCTACACCACATTAGTTGAATTATATTAATTGGATTATATAAATATATAACTTAATTATATTAACATTATTTGAATTATATTAATGAATTATATTATATTAAATTACACATTAGTTATATTATTTGAATAATTTTTTTCTTCTTTATTATTCTGTTTAAGCAAAATTTAGTTCTTTTTTCTGAAACATGTAGTCCTAGATGGTCGAATATTGCTATAATTGAATTTAAAGAATAAACATTTATTCTAACTTGCAGATTATCAATTTATCTTACACCTTGTATGTAAAATATAATCATCAGCATATTGAGAGACAATTACAGACTGCATTTGATGACATATTTGATTAGGTACAGGATCACCCTGGGCGAGGCCCCTTCCAGTCCATCTTATAATTTCATTTTTATTATCATTAACTACTATAATGTTTAGTGGTGAAGGTAAGACAAAGTCTCAATCAAGATCAAGACTACGTAATAGACGTAGGGTCTGTTGCGTAATAGATTGGGTCTAAATTCTTTTAAAGCCAACGTTGAACAACTAATTTTGAAAGGGATGGATTCCAGCATGGTACCCCTGTCCTGTCAGATGTCAGGTGTCTATAAGATAGACTGCAGCTGTGGTAGTTCGTACATAGGCCAAACAAAGTGCACAGTAGCAGAAAGGGTCAAAGAACATATTGCATCTGTGAAGAATCGCTAGACGAATAAATCAGCGATAGCGTACCGTGTATTCAACGCCGTAATCAGTCGCTGGACATAGTCCAAAAATCTTCTCCACTGTCATCGCCACTATTTCACCAGGTCTGTTCGCGAAGCCATTGAAATCAAGTAACATAAAAATTTCAATCCAGAAAATGGATACAAATTATCCTTGTCATGGAATCCAGATATTAAGAAATTTAATAAAATTAAACTTTAGATTAGATTACAATTAAAATTGGGTGCTGTGTGCCGCAACTTTCCGGACTATGAAGACCAAATGCGAGTAGTTGAACTGCTCGCAATTCTCAACGTGGACTACCTGCCTCTTCAGTCAGCTCATTAATTACACTTGACTAATATTTTTTCTATATTGGTCATTGAACATTGTTTAGACAATGTTGCAATTCATTGGTATCCCTAGGATAATAATCAAAATAAAAATACTCTATACTGCTTACAACACTCAATGCATTGCGCACATAACATTAAAGGATACAATACAATAGGCAACTTTATCACTAAGGCGATCTCTTCTAGGCAACCGTGTGAATGAGAAAAGGAGAAGTGATATACATATAGTGCAAAGCTGCCTGATTTGCAATTCGTACCTTTATCCAACCACTGAGTTTTCAAACTAATATCCATTTAATTTATCTAAATAAAAGCATCTTGCAATTGCAATATTAAGTAGCTAGAAAAATTATGCTCTGTTTCAGGTATTCAAGGAGTTTGTGGAGACTTTCCAGGAGGGCCCCAGTAACACTTCTAAGGTCTGGGTGAAGGCTGGCACTTATGATGCAGGCGCTAGAAGTTAGTACCATTTTGATGCATGCTTTTTGTGTTGTCGAAAAAGTAAATTTTTTATAGTAGAGAATTTTTTTAAGTTGTGATAAAAGTTTGAGACAGTCTCTGGACTTACTGATTTTCAAAATTCTTTTACTATGGAATACACCTTCTCTATGGATATTCACACTGTTTCACTCGTTATTTGGCTACCTAGGCTGAATTTAATTAAGCATCTGGCTATAAATAGTGCTGTATATTTTATTAGCCTACTTCCACAATGACGCAATTTTCATTAATAAAATATTAATTATCACAGAGGAAGACACATCAGAGCGCGGCAAGCTCTACAAGCCTATTTCCCGGTTGGATGAGAAGCGCCACACACAGGAGGAAGTGGTACGCAGTCTTGCAGCTAGATCTAGCTTTGAGCCCCCCGGTAGATCACGGGCTAAGCATAGCAAGGATAAAAAGAAGAGCAACTTGGAATTGTTTAAGGAGGAACTTAGACAGTGAGTGATATGTACTTTTATCAACATTAAACGTCCCACTGCATGCCACATGCCTATTCTAATAAATTACTGGGGGGGGTTTGGGGACATAATCTACCACATGGGCCACAGATAATAAAGATTGCAAGAATTGATACGCTGATTGGCTAATGTAGGCGAGATTCACTAATCCTGCCAATCACTCATTTGGAGAGGCTATAATAATTAACCACTGAGTACATATAAAAAAACAGAAGGGACAAGCAGTTTGTGTACTGCATAACTTTATACTTGGCAAATGTGTATAAATGTACTGGGCTCAATACTAGAGATCTCTGTTGTCTGTTAATATGTTGTTGATGTGCATACTTCTTTCTTCTTTATTTTTAAACGTGCTGTGCCACTGGGTTCACACTGAAGATATGTCCACAGCGTGATCTACTTTTTCTAATCTGTTTACATAATAATTTCAGGATACAAGAAGAGCGTTCCGAGCGTCACAAATATAAGAATGTGTTACGTGAGCGCGGCGTAGTCGGCGTTGAGCCTGTTTTAGACATCATTCCAGACGTGGGGTCGTACGACACGGGCGATCCCAATACCACTAACTTATATTTAGGCAATTTGAACCCTAAGGTAAAACGAACACATTTAGTTTGTAATTAAACAAGTAGGCAAGTTTTTGAGGAGCAAGAGTTACAGACCCCCCCCCCCGTCTTTACTTCGTGTATATAAGAAGTTCAACAATATTATTTTGGCTATAATTAAATATCATACCATTAACCTGCAGATTTTATTCCGTTCAGCACGAAATTGCTTGTTTACCATTTTCTAATCCAAAAAAAAGTCTTGGCAGCTTTTTGGGGGTTGATTGCAGTACTATAGAGTATCTTTATATTTTTTGTGTCCTAGATAACAGAGCAGCAGCTGATGGAAATATTCGGTCGGTACGGCCCGCTGGCCAGCATCAAGATAATGTGGCCGCGCTCCGACGAGGAGAAGGCGCGTGGACGGAACTGTGGATTCGTTGCTTTTATGTCCAGGAAAGATGGAGAGCGAGCACTACGCTGCATGAACGGTAAGTTTTATATATATAGAAGGATACTGATCGACAGACAGTCCGTATGCCATTTGCATATTAACATACTGTGTCATCACACCGACAGCCTGTGTCTCTCCACTGCTCAATATAGGTCTCTTCCAAGGACCGCCCAAGGATTATCCCAAGGATAATCGAATATCCGAATAATTGAATTTGTAAAATGAACAAAATTCAATGTATACAATTTCTTCAGAAAAGTAAATTTTTCTCTTACTTCATGGCTTTCCGATGATTACTCCCATCTTTACTATATCGATGGCAGCGAAAAAGGTGAGCGATGAGCGGGAATAAGTCCCGCTCATGTCCCACTAATGCTTTCTGTGTGTCGTAGGCTTAATGTTGTGAGTGTACTATAGGCAAGGAGGTGATGAGCTACGAGATGAAGCTAGGGTGGGGCAAGGCGCTGGTGATACCGCCAATGCCCATCTACATCCCGCCCGCCCTGCACCAGCCCAGCAAGCCGCCGCCGCCCTCTGGTCTGCCCTTCAACGCGCAGCCGCCCAAACACCTCCTCAACAAGGTAACTCCAAATCAACGTTTCTCAACGTATTCAATGTCGCGACCCCCTAAAAAGCCCAAAAATAAAGTAATAGACTTGTAGCATTAAAAAGCAATTTAATGACGTAAATGAAAGTCCGAAGAAAGAACTAACATTATTAAAAACAAACTTAATTTTTGTATGTAGCAAATGCTATTACTCTGGATGGATTTTTAACAGATAAATAAAAAATAAGATGTGTCCCTTTAGGTGTGGTTCATAAAATAAAAAATAAGATGTGGACCAGAGTGTTGGTTCATAAAAAAAAAAACACTCGTTATACGTATTAGTTGGTTTAAGATTGTTTGTGTATACAAAATTCCGATAAAACATAAAATAAACATTGGATATATGAAATTACAACTAAACTCACCCGAGGCCTCTAGTTTCCGTCGATTGCACACGTTTTTGACACAGTTTTCAATAATTTTGTGGAGTTTGAGGCAAAGAGATAGCCCAGGAGATCGGTTTTCTCCTTCGCCCCATGGCCCAGTGAGCCATCGGGTTTCTCGCAGTAGTGTTAGAAACGACTGACAGAAGTTACCCTCAGCAGCCTTGGCGAATCAGTCAGGCAGGATATTTCTTTTTATATGTCTATACATAGCTATACATAGTCTATACAAGCTATCAGGTATATTATTATGAAGTGGCATCACATATTGTATGGCATCTGAAATGAAAACGAAATGTAAAATTTGTGTTACTGTTCAGTTCTATAATTTGAAATTTCAGCATTTTAGAATACCTTGTGTTTTGGATTTAAACCTCCACTGATTAATTCTGCACGTGTCTGTTTATTGTCTTTTTTAATTTTTAGGTACCTCGAGTCCGTCCTGGGGAGTATTATCCCAGTGACCCCGAGGACAAGGAGATTTTTGAAGAGGTACTGCGCCATCAGTTTTGCTCTTGTACACGTTGTATATAAGATTTTTAATAACTTAAACTTGACTGTTTCTGCATTTGTTTTTTATGATTTATTCGACAACTGGAGAAGAAAACGGAATATACGTTTATTAATTTTCCTTATTCATTAGAAAAATGCCTAGATATGAGATTGAGAATATTTGAGATGGGAGGGAGTGCGGTGGGGAACCCTTTCCATTGCTGTCACTCATGAGTGATTGTAATGATACACAAGGTATTATGGGTATTTAATATGACTTCTCACTTTTAAGCGTTTCATCTCGGCCACTTCGAAATGTTTTAATTTTGATTTAATGGATTAATTTTGAGTGAATTATTTGATTATACATTTTGTACTATAATTTTTGATCGTCTAATACCCTGTTGTTATATTTCAGTAAAAATACATATTTAAAAAATGCTAAATACTGAATAAAATCTTCAAAAGATGTAGCTTCATAAATTGTTGTATACGACACGACGCTTGCCGTATCAACGACTAATACTGAATTATTTTTTCAAAAAAGATCCAAATAATAATTTATAAAAGATTATTCTTTTCAGATTTTATCTCAATCCCTTGTGAAAGTCGTAGTGCCTACAGAAAGGTAAGTTCTCTTCAATAAGTCATTGAGTCATTCATTATTCATTTGAGGGGCAGAGTGCACGCTGCTATCCAACAGCCGCTGGACGTGTTCGACTGGCCACGTTACCCCTCTCTCACAGAAGACTACCTTGAAATGTACTGCATTTCCCACTTTATCTTATTTCCCTAATGTACGTACGTATTTCGGTGGTGAGTGAGATGTGCCAGAGCCCATTCCCATCCTATCCCTCCCCCATCCTATCCCTCCCCATTTTCCCAACGCTTTCCCTAAATCCATTCCTATATCTCCAAAGGTAGGCAGCGCATCCGGGGGCGTGTCAACGTTTGCCATTTTGGACTAATTTTGGCATGTATCGCGGATGTCTATGGGCGACAGTATCCACTTACCACCAGGTGGACTGTATGCTCGTCTGCCGCCTTCGCCCATAAAAAAAAGGAAAAAATAAGTCTTTTACCGTGTTAAGTTATTTACATAGTTTATTTCCGTTTTAGTCTCATAGAAACTTTTTCTTTACATAAAATTGCTTTACTTTGCTAAACGCTTAATTTGAAAAGATTGCTTTCAGGCATGAAGTCCGCTTTTGTACAGTACATTTGGTACAGTATTTACACATCACGACAATCTGATTCAGAAATCGGGTTCCAAGTTAACAACCCTAATCATATAATAAATAACATATTATATTAATTTATAATTAGTTTTATAATTAAGCTAGTTTAATAAAATTAACAGCTCTACTCTAATACTATTTTAAAAAAATATTGAAGTGTACAACGTGCCACCGAAATAACGCTATACCTGAAACATGTCAAGCAATTTAAAATATTTAAAATTGTTTTATCGAAAAGTAATATTATTTTAAAGAATAAAAAGTTACAAACACGCAAGGTTTTGTTGTCTTGTCTAAAACGTTCGTAGTGCTCATTACTCACACCGGGCGCCTAACGTAGTCAAATATATACTAGAATATATATAAATCATGAAAAAAAAACCTATTGTAAAACCTGGTGGAATCGATTCTACTCTCGATACTAAACAACCTATTTTAGCTTTTGCGTTCTTTCAGTGATACTTTATATATATTTCATTTGCCAATAACTGTGTCTCTTAGAGTTAAAATATACTCTGTGACAATCCTAAAAAAATCCCTAAAGTATTGATGGCTTTTAATCTCGTGACTTTTGGGACCGGAAAATCACCGGGAGCTTAGTACTGTATTCTCTGCACATGTCTCATACAACGCATATACAAAACATCGATGTTGTTTTATACGAGGGTGCATCAAATAATATTGAAATCAAACCCACCCCAGAAACGTCCTAATGCTAATTCATCGCATGGTTGAGTTCGTGATCCGCGAGGGTCCGATGTTCGAGGCGATCATAATGAACAAGGAGTTGAACAACTCGTACTTCCGGTTCCTTTTCGAGAACCAGTCGCCGGCGCACGTCTACTACCGCTGGAAGCTGTTCTCCATGCTGCAGGGTGACTCCTCCAAGCACTGGTCGCTCAACGACTTTAGGATGTTCAAAGGTGAGAACGATGTTAATGAACCTGAGCTGAACAACAGGTTCCTCCGATTCCTGTTGGAGTACCAGTCGCCACCGCACATCTACTGCCGCTGGAAGCTGTTCTCCGTGCTCCAGGTCCAAGCACTTGTCGTTTAACGAATTTAGGATTTTCAAAGGTAAGCGAGATTGACAGTCTTTAATCGTTCACAGCTGGACACGGGCCTCCTCCTGCACTATGCATGACGCATGTATAACCTTAAAACGGCATCTTGGCCAAGCGGATTGGCGACGAGTCCAATCTTTTAGAGGTGATGTAGTTCCCTAGGGCTTGTGGTAGCGGCTTTCTTATCTCTTAGTCGCCTTTTACGACATCCACGGGAACAGACGGGGTTGTACTATTCTAAAACCAGTTGACGTCACACGAGCAACATACTTGACACGATGAAGGATAAATTTTGGAAATATATAATCATGGTGGCTGATGAAAAAATGAACTCAAATAAATTGTTTATAATTTATTAGAACACGAGGTTAGTTATATATTTAAGTTTTAAAAAGTAGACTTTTTAGTCTAATCCTCACGTGACCAATAAATTTGAGAGAAAATAGTACATTATTTTAATTAAAACGATTAAACAAACAGAACATTTGTATATTTGCAAGAGCTATTAGAGTGGTTTACTTCTAAAGTAATCATAATAAGTTGTGAATATTTTAGAATAAAATAGTCTGTTATGATTATCATGTAGGCGGGTCGGTGTGGCGGCCGCCGCCCATGAACCTGTACACGGCGGGGATGCCCGACGAATTAGTGGAAGAAGACGATGCCAAAGAAAATATACGCGGAACACTGTCTAATAAGTAAGTAACGTGACATTTTGAATTTTACCATTATCGATACAGTAGTTGACTGCACTTGAAATTGATATGTTTTATGACTTACTTGAGAACTAGAGAAGAAAATGAACATATATTGAAAGATTTTTTCAAATTAATTAGTGTAAAATAATATATTGTTGTTGGTATGCCCGGTATACTGAAATCCAAGACATGCCTGCTGTCCTAGAGGCAGTAGAGCGATATAAAGCGTATTTAGGTAGGCACTATGTCTGCCCATTTCATTGCTCAACTATCGCTCTCCCAGGTTTGCTGGTAGAAATCTCCTAAGGGGGATAAGCACGCCTTTTGTATGTATTTTTTTTTACTTATTTTTTATCATTTCTGTGTACAATATAATATATACAATACAATAAAATATACAATATATTTCTGTGTTAAATATAAATATATAAATAAAAGAAATACCGCTAACGATTGGTGAATCACTAAATCCTCTGACAAGCATGTAATTGCAGTCCCGAGCGGTAATTTGGTTAAAGCGGGCAGATGTACTTGCTGACTGATGGAAGTGCCTGCGGTCGATTGACGTGGATCGATGACATCGACCGATCAGATCGAATCAGTGTGGAAGCATAGCACCAGGGTCTATGTCGATTGCTATTTTTATTCGTTGTTCATCGATTTATCCACCCAGTCCGTTTTAAAATGTATCCCGACGATATCGATCGATGCATCGTTAACTATCCAGTGGCAACGATTGTATTTGCATCGATTAATATCGACTGCAGTCTAGGTACATCTTAAAAGATTTAGTATCGCGTAAACTCCGGACAAAAAAAATAGAAAAATTCGTCACGTATGAGTGAGAATATTTAAGGTGCGGAGCGGAGCGTATCATCACTTTAAGTCAATAAATAAATTTTATTTATTTTATTAATTGTAATTTTTTTAATTTTATGTTATTTGAATTTGAATTTTAAATATTGTGTTTTGAATTTAATTTTTAATGTTTGTGTGTATTTTTTATATATAATATATGTGCATGTGCTTGTAATAAATTCTTTTATTGTTATTGATTAGATTACTGATTCCTTAAATTATAATAAACCTAATTTTTCTGTAAAAAAAGTTCTTTAAATCTTTTTCAGCCAACGCGACCGTCTAGAAGAGCTCCTGCGCAGCCTAACTCCGTCCCGTCAGGCGGTGGGCGCGGCGATGGCGTGGTGCCTCGAGCACGCAGAGGCGGCGCCCGAGGTGACGCAGTGCGTGTGCGAGGCGCTCGCGGGCGAGACCACCGCTCCGCACAAGCGCGTCGCGCGTCTCTACCTCGTCTCCGACATACTGCACAACGCCGGCGCCAAGCTCACCAACGCGAGCGCATACCGGCAGGCGTGAGTACACGAACAAAGTGTAATATTTGACTACTTTTACATATATGTAATGTTTTTAAGGAGATTCTATAATGGAGATTTCAATAAAATGTACAAATAACAGTCCACAATTTAAATTTCGGAGAAATTTCACAAAATCTCGACTAATGGTGGACAGGTCTGGATGTAAATCTATTCAACTTTACAATCTTTAAATTACTATGTAAATGTAAATAAATAAATGTTAATAAACCTCCAAAACAAAAGATCAGTTTCTAAGTGGCCCGAGCACGCGGAGGTAGTGCCCGCGGTGGCGCAGTGCGTGAGCGAGGCGCTCCCCTGCGAGGCCACCGTGCCCCATAAGCAAGTTACGCATTTCTTCCCGTCTCCGACATATTTACACAATGTCGGCACACAATATGGAATATACTTGTACATCAGTAACATTATTTCTTTGTAGAATGTCTTCGCGTCGGATTATATTCCGCTAACAAACTGAGTATAGCTCTCTCCATAGCTCGCTGACGGACATTGAACTTATCGATTAAATCATAGTTTCTCATACTTAAATGGTGTACGGCCCTCTTTCAGAAAATATGTGTACTATGTGCGCCCATAGAATGCATTATTTAAGTGGATGAAGAGAAATGAGCAGGGAAATATGTGTATTCAAAGTTTCCATCGTTCCTTTAGGTCATTTCAACAGGGGTTCACAGTAATACAGTATTGTCCCCGATGGGACCACAGGATTGGACCACGAGTCTTAAATTAGAATTGCGTTCAGCCCAAAGAATTGCGGACCCGAAAACATATCAATATAATATTTTTCAGTCACGAAGCAATCGTGCGAGTCAGTGTAGTGCAGGAATTTCTGGGCGCACTACCGACCGACCCACCTTCGCAGTAGGTCGGTCGCACAGTCTAGGAGAAAAAAAAAATAGTAAACGTTAAGTAAATTAAAAGGACAAAAAGATATATTATAAACATAAATGTAAAGTGGTAGTTTCTAGATCTAGGTAGTGGCGGTGTGTTTACACCGTAACCAGCCCTTTTGTAGTGCACTTGCTGGACATGGGTATTGTTTTGTGCACAATGGATGTATGGCCACCATGTTGGCAAAGCCGGTTGGTTGGGGAGTCCACGCTTTTAGAGGTGGTGTAGCTCCTCCAGGCTTGTGGTACCTAGCGGCTTTCTTATCGCTTAGTCGCCTTTTCCCACACCCAAGGGAAGAGATAGAGG
Organism: Sesia bembeciformis; assembly: GCA_943735995.1. Classification (NCBI taxonomy): domain Eukaryota; kingdom Metazoa; phylum Arthropoda; class Insecta; order Lepidoptera; family Sesiidae; genus Sesia; species Sesia bembeciformis. The sequence goes on along the minus strand of OX031026.1, from coordinate 17,023,314 downwards.
TGCCATTCTAAAGTTGGACAACACCACACGGCCATTATATGAGTTATTCGAAATTAATAAGTCGTTTAGGACTGCAAAAAGTTTGTAATCGTTAGTACGGTTGGTCAACGCTCGTGTTGTTTGTGGGGCAGTTTCCAACAGCGCCTAGTGGAGATAATGCGCAACTCCCACTTGGCGTGGTCGCGGATGACGTCGCGGCTACAGCAGGAGGGGTTCCGCGCGCGGGTCACGCGCATTCTGCAGGCGTGGGCCGACTGGGCCGTCTACCCTACTGACTTCCTGCTGCACATCAACGATGTCTTCCTCGGACAGGACAAGGTCAGTTCACAACACCCTCCTAAATATCATTCGTGATTATGGTAGGAACGTTTAGTCGAAGAAAAAAGTTAAAAAAAGCATAAATACGTGTTTAAGGATAGCGATATTTTCCGATGAAATTGATTTTTGAATTGAATCAAATGCTTTTAAAATGTTATTAGAGATGTGTTATTATGGCGTTGAGGAATATTTAAATGACAATGAATTGTCCCATGATTTATAAATATTTTTTATTATTTCTTTTTTTTTAATTCAGCGTTTATATTTTTTGCAACGTTATCCTTTTACATGAGATGACACGAGTTGGTACACTGACATTGGTTTTACTAATGTTGACTTTTGTTTTGCGTATATCTTCTAACAATGATACATTGATCGCTATTGTGATATAATTATTTAACTATTGCATGTCCATTTAAATAATTAGCAGGCCGGCAGAACGTGGTCTTATTATGTTTTGCCATCTATACTTGAAAAGTAGAATTTCAAAAGAAATTCAAGGTACGACGGAATGTCGTGGGAATGTATGCATTTCATACTACCCCATCTAGCTTCCATTGGATGGAGGAAAGGCCGATAAGATGGCATAGGTTTGAATGAGATAATAGTGAATATAATGAGATGATAAGGGCAGTTTAGCGATTCGAAAGTTCCAACTCTCTTTTTACGGTTGTCTTCTGCCAGAGTGAATTAACTGAGGTCAAAAAACGTTGAATAATAAAGTAACCTTGGTTTTCTCCAGGGACATGTATCTCATATAAGCAAATCGGCAGAATTAACCATACTTATTATACGTAGCTAACTAATACTTATCTACGTTAAACTTATGCTAGCATGAACCAATTGATGGACGATCGCTAGTTTTTTAGTGTACCTCATAATTTTCAATTGATTAAAAATAATCCTTATATATAGATAAATACCTGTATACGGTCACTATCGTTTAAGGCTTTATTTATTGATCACGTTAAAGATGCACAATACAGTTCCATTAAACATTGTCGCCCACAGTTTTCCATTATTGTTTATGGAAAACTGTTATTAAAACTCATTATTGTTTACCTAGTTTTAAAACTAATACATGCCACTCGTTTTGCCCCCAGGAGACAGACGCCCCAGACCCCTCAATAGACGGCGTACCGACCGGGGAGGGCTCGAGGCCCACATCGCCGGCCTCGTCGGGCTCGTGGGAGGGCGGCGCGTCGGGCGGGCCACTAGACGGCGCCGCCCTACGAAGGCTGGCGGCCGAACACCGGCTTGACACCGAGACCGTACTCGATGACATCGATGGCGTGCCAGGTAAGAATTGAAAGACTAGTGCATGCCGACCGGGGAGAACAGGAGATGGCGGCAGAACATCGGCTTGTCACGAGAGCGTGCTTGATGACATGTACGAAGTATGGATTGAAAAACTAATGCATACCACTATGATGTTACCGGCTTCGCTCTTAGGAGACGGACGCTCCGGACCCGTCAATAGATTGCATGCCAATCGGCTGGACTTGTAAGCTCAACTTACTCGCTTTGGGGATTGTTAGTATTAAAGCGCACGCCACAAGCAGGAAGAATTTCGGACATTGACACGAGGTCAGCCAAGACTGGACAGTAAAGAGATTCCTATGAAATCGTCGATGAACCGACCACTTCACCAGATCCCTTAAATTAAGTTTCAATAATATGACCTTATAGCAATGACCGAAATTCTTTCTGCTCGTGGCGCGCGCTCTAGTAAATATTCAAAAATAATTAAAATATTTAGCTAATTTTTTAATGAATTTGGATAATTATTTTTAATGCGTTAACTATTGTATTGATGTTACCAATAGAGAAGTTAATTAATTTTCTAAAAGTATTTAAGATTTAGAGCGGTGTAGCATAGGGGTATCTATTCTCGGCTTTCACTGAACTCACGGCCTCACAAATACATGAGGTCATGAATACAAGATATCATCAATTCACTCGTGTATCAATCATGTCGAATACATGATACATGAGGGAATTCAAATCCTCATCCCGTACCACTGAGTATCAAGGCTTTTTAAAAAATCCTACTTCGGCAGTAATGGAAATCAACGTAACGAAACTATTTCTGGATTTAAAAATATCTGATACATGTGCACTCGCCCATCCGTACTTAAAAGCCTTTATAATTATCTGTGTCCAGTAATGGAAACGTTCCCCCCCAGTAAATGGATGAAAGCTTGTGTCCTGTAGTGAGACGTTAAAAAAAGGCTGACGTCAGTTTAAATATCCATTTGTTTGATAGTGGAAGAGGACATAGACGGGGTGCCCCTTGAGGGGTCTTCGGAGGCAGAGCGCCTTTTCCCGGTGCCGGGATTTGTGCCGTCGCGGTGGGAGAGCGTGGAGCCGGTCCCGGAGCCCGAGCCCGCGCTCGCGCTGGAACCCGAGCCGGCGCCTACCACGCCCACCACGGTGCATGCAGACAGGTAAGGGGGTGACGGATAACTTTTTGCAGAAGTTACGTAAAGAAAGAGCCAATTTTCATGTAAGCCTCGAGACATTTTCTACCTACAGTCTATCTACATTATATCCTATTCCTCAATGTACGTACATGTTTCGGTAGGGAGTGAGATATGCCAGACTGTCCATTGCTTTCCCTCCCCATTTTCCCAACCCTTTCTCTAAATCAATTCCTACATCTCAAAAGGTAGGCAGGTGGGTTGCGCATCCGGGGGCGTGCCAACGTTTGTCACTCTGGACTGATGTTGTCAAGTATCGTAAGTATGTGTCCCCGGGCTACAGTGTTCACATACCACCAGGTGGACTGTATGCTCGTCTGCCGCCTTCTTACTATATAAAAAGTAAGTTATTGTGTTGGAAAGTGAAATTTCTTATACTTACATACAAGTATATAATAAGAGATCTCAACCTGCCCAAATGCACTTAAATTGAACGGAAGCTGTGTCGAAATTACAAAAATGTCATTTTTGCATTGTTGCAAGTAAATCCATAAATATAATTATAGGTTAATTAGTCATTAAATTATTTTGAACATCATTATCTAAAAAAATATTTTTTATAAAAATTTCGTTTTTAATTTTTTAGCTAACGAATAGTATCGTAAATGAAAAGTAATTCTCTTGTAAAATAACCAATTAAAAGTTTCCATATTTTATTTAAATGCCGTTGAATTGTCTCCTACCGTTACCGTTACCGTGTCTTACCGTTCATTAAGTCTCTTCAGACTTTCCTGCGAGTATTGGATTATTTGAGTATAGATATACCTAGGCTCTTACAATTGTTATTTATCTGTCTATAGCAGATAATGGCATCGAACAAGCAACAGCAAAAGCAGCAACTGATACCGAACTACGGTTTGTTCGCGTTAAGAATACAGTGACTCATCGCCCGAGACAGTGGGCGTGACCAATGTTTTTAGAATCCTTATGTCTGTTTTACAATAACACGTAACGGTCACACTTGTCTATTGTTTCGTCTTTACGAACAATAGACACATATGAACTTTATAGTTTTCTATACACAATAATTAACATTTTAGTGTTTTATATAAACAGTTATACTAGTTACATTTGTATTTCTGTCTAGTTTTAAGATTTCTTTCTACGCCAATAAACATGCATTGTATTTTATTATTTTCAAATATTGAAAATCGATGTGCACGTGTCTTTACTGGTGTTAAGCTGATGAGTCACTGCATTCTTAACGCGAACAGTTGCTAGGAAGTTAACGACGAAATTAAGATTTGACGAAAGCTGACGTGAGATATGAGGCCCTTTTGTCCAACAGTGCATGATAATATTGCGTAATTTTTTTTTTTTATAGAATTTCTTTATATTAATAAAGAAATTTTTATTATGACGTCGGAGGCCAAGATCCACTTCGGAGTTGATGGAGTAAATAATAAAGGAATTCTATGCTTATGTAAATTTTTCTAAACCATCAATATTTCAAAAGCTAACAAGATAATTACTTTCCAATGCGTCAAGAAATGCAACTTGCAATTGAATTCTGTTGATGACTCTTAGTCGAAATGTATCAAAATTTAGAAATATATTTATCGCGAAGGTCGTGGTCTCTGCAATAGATAGATTTCTTCAGTTTCCGTACATGGATGCTTTATTTGCGCGGACAAGAAACCAATTTAACCAGTTTAACAATAGTAATTTATCGTCATATAGTGAGGAGCAATCACTAAAACGCGAAGTGTTGCGCGACATCGAAGTTCGCGTATTGAAGTACGCGGATGAGCTGGAGGCGGGCACGCGCGCGCGCCGCGAACACCAGACCGCCGCGCAACAGATCGCCCACTACCGACGAAAACTCATCAAAAAGGTACCATATATAGTTTATTTCTTTTATACAAAGGAAAGAGGGGATTTTTTGTCGGGAACTCGAGAAGGTTGTTTTTCTTTGATTAATATAAAAAATATATATTTTGTGTTTTGTGGTTTAATAGTGATAGTTTATTAAACTTCAATGTGCCTAGTGTTTGTGATAATAGAGTGAAAACATAATATGTACTGCATTTTTCGTGTGGCGCCAAGGACTCCATCTTTGTCCTCAGTAAACCTACTTTACTTTACTGTACTAATTACTTTACTGAGCGACTTCTGACTTGCTTCCACGTGAGTGGACATTGACAAAATGTCTTAAGTTATTTTGACTTTATTACGAAGAAATCTTGATACGGGCAGAATGTGCTGCTAAAAATAGATTATAATAAACTCGTACATATTGCCAGTTGCATTCTTTCAACACTAACTGTACCATTGTCATATATGAGAAGAAAAAAATATGTTTTCTTTTATTGATGCGTAGGCGGCGCGCGAGGCGAAGGAAATGCAGCCGGAGCCCATAGAGTCGCCCGAAGTACGGGCCGTAGAGGATGACCAGTACTCCACGTAAGTACTACACTGTAACAGCTTAGTTAATAGATAGATAGATAAAACTCTTTATTTCACACCAAAACAAAACAATACATTAACAGACATTGTAGCGTATGAAATGCACAAAAGACAGCCTTACCGCCAATAGCGATCTCTGCGAGACAACCTTTCGCTAGAGAGGAAATAAATATTTTAATCATAGGTAGATGGTGTACAGTACACATAATTACATTATTATAATAAATACATATCAATATTTACATATACACACTAAATACAATATTAGGTACTTGTACTTCTTCGATTGGCGTGTGGTGTGGGCCGGCCTTAGTACAGCACCACCACATCTCTACCCGCGGCTCTCGTAGAAGGCGACTAGGGGATAAAGAGCCGCTATCACAATCCCTGAGGAAGTACACCACCTCAAAAAGAGTGAACTCGCCAACCCGATTAGCCAGCGTGCCGTTTTCCATACATCTCTCATGCACTAGATAATTTGTATAAGGATGCCCGTGTCCAGCAGTGGATACAATTATCAGGTCGGCCGTTCGAATCCGCCCCGTACCACTGCAGAGAATAGTACGTCACGTCCAATGTATATAAGCAAAATACGCACGAAAATGCGTGCTTAAGTACAAACTTAAATACGAATATTGGCCTCTATGGTCATCTCCTTGGTAAAGGGTTTCATGAGGAAATCCGCGTGCCCGAAAATTAAAAAAAATACCACTAATCACCACCTAAACATTTTCGTAATTACAGGGGATTCTTGTGACCTGCAGTGCAAGTGGGACGTTATAGGCTAATATCGAACTTGTACTATATTCACTTTTATTACCTCTTACTGAACGAGTTTCAAGATTTTCATTATATTAAAGAAGTTCCAATTGAGTTTAAATTGTCACGTAATGTATCGCTTTGCCATTTCTCCTTTGAAGGAAATTTACCCTAAAAAGATACTTTAATTGAGTAGTCCACTTGCAAACAGCGCTACTTGACTTCTTTACCGGATTAACCACACGCGGGAATTTCAATCAAGGACGCTAGAAAATGCACTATTTTCATTTAACCTCAACTTTTAACCATAGACTACCAACCATGTTTTATTTTTAGCACTACTAGATAATTCAAAACAGTTTTACAGTTGTTTTTCATTTTAAGTAGGTTTGGTTTTGACATACTAGACATACTAGAAGTCTATGGTTAGACTTCTACTTTGGACTTATTGCATTACAATTTATAACCCAATTTATTTTTAGGACATCATCTAAAAAATCAAAGAAGTCTCGCGAACCTTCATTGTCGCCGCCTCCGAAACGATACCGGTAAGTTGACGACATTTAAAAGGAATATTGTCGACAAATGGAAATATGACTTTTTGATGTGATTTTTCATTCATTAACGTCGTATCAAAATATTTTTTGTACGAGAGGTGTACAATAAGATAAAATTTACAAAAAAAAAATTGGATATGTACATCACAATAGAGCATGAACATTTAATTTTATATTTTTTGTGGAATGGTAATTGTAGCAGGGAGGGGTATTTTCGACTTTCATTCGTGAGTTTTTTCATTCGACTTTTTACGGATTTAAAAAAAAAATATATCACTCGCTTTAGATCTATCTATCTAGAAAAAAATAGGACTTACTAGGATAGGTCTGTGCCTGTGACGTTCAAGATGCAGAAAAAGAATTAAAAAATGTAATACTCTTACTCAATAGGTAGTAAAACCTGTTTCCGGAGCCAATACATAAGCGATACTATATTTCACAGCCGACCGGCTCTTATTATTAATTTTATTATTAAACTTGATCAGATTTTTGACAATAACTGTTATAATAACACTTCCGTTTACATACTATTTTACGAATTTGCGTCGTCTATCCTATCCTACCTTTCTAAGAAAAGGAGCGTAGTAATATTTTTAACGAAAGCAAACTAACATTATTATTTGGAAATTAAAAATAAACATAGATAATATACAATAGTTATTCTCTTTGTTTCATAGCGTTTCTAGATCGATTTTAAATTAACGAGAATTTTATTAACATTTTTGCATTTTTCTATAATGTCATCAAAATTCAGTTGTGCCTTTTTCCTCAGGAAGGCACAGTATCTATGTCTATGATGAGAACGTTCACGGTGACCCATACACACTCAATCATCTCTTTCTGTTCACAGAAGATCTCGTTCCCGCTCAAGATCACGCGAACGCGAGCGGGAAAGAGATCGGGAACGGGAAAGAGAAAGGGAGCGAGAACGGGATAGGGAGCGGGAGAGGGAAAGGGAGAGAGCTAGGCGGCGTCGCTCACCCGCCACACCGCCATCACACCATCACCGCAAACACTCTAAACACGCTAAATATAAGTACTGACAAATGTATTTACATGGCGGGACTTACCCGGGCTTGTTTGACTTACCCTAATATTATAAGCTGGCTACAGGACGGAACTTAACCTCTTCGTGGCCGAGTGTCGAGCGCTATCACAAATGGTGTACCCTTTGTATGCCGGACGATTTCGCGCGCACTCCACGCGCCAGTTGGGCACTTAATAATTGTTTATGGAATTGAATTGTATTTATACAAAGATCGATCTTTTTTTTTTAAATATAAATGTAATTTTTACATGGAAAGCAGTGCTCTTTATTTTTTACGTAACCGTTCAGAAACCGTTAAATAGGTCAATCAAACTAATTGTGTGCCAGAGCACTATATCGTGCTCCGGCACACGAAAGAAGCGCCAAATGAGTGCACGATAACGTGCTTCGTCGTAACGGAGGTGGCAATCATGTTCCGGTTAATATAGGAAGAGCTATGACAGCTGACATAAATCTTAACATAAATTTTTAGTATGTAGTAACTATCGATAGTCGTCGAAATTACAACTCGATAGTCCTTTGTGAATTTTTTTTTCAATTTTCCTTTGTTGTGTTAACAAACGGCATTTACATAAAATAAATTAAATACAGACCTGTCGGCGCTCTTCCTATGATAACCGTACTATAATTTATCCTAATCAAGGTCGTCAGCGCACCGGCGTTGCAGGTGTGCATGGGCGGCGGTGACCACTGACCATCACGTGGCCCGCCCGCTCGTCTGCCATCCATTCTATAAAAAAATAGTATAAATTGGTTACAGGACAGAGGTAACCTTACAGAACTTGCTTGTTTTACCCTAATATTATAAACTATTATAACTACAGGACGGAACTTATCCGATCTATAAGACTTATTCGGCTTATCAGGGAGAGCTTATAAGGGCAGAACTTACCTTACAGGACTTGTTTGGCTTACCAAAGTTAGTTATAAAAGCTAGTTACAGCTCGATAGCCTACTGTCTGGAAGGAAAACTATGGTGTACATACTTCATCTCGATAACATGTCAGGGTAATAATCTGTAGGTATGTGGTATTTTCATACTCAATATTCAGTTTTATTACTTCAGACTAATAAAAATAAACTATAGAGTATTCGTATCACAAATAACACACGTAGCGCCTGTTTATAATTTCAGTGTAATTTCGAAAATTACGATTACAATTAAGATTCATCGATGTGGCATTTATTTTGGAACGTTTTATTTTCATTAAATCGGTCTAGTGCTTTTAAAAAATAAAATTATTTTCAGAGGAAAATCGACAGCAGTGATCATAATACTCGTAACAATAAAGTCGAATTCACAAATTTGCCGTTATGTAAATTATGTAGCAATTATGAATAATGAAATACGAAATTGACACGTTTCACTTGTTCTATAAGCTTCCGTGGCACATACCGTGTGTATTACAATAACATAACATGACAAACAATTAGAACCGACTATTAATAGAACCATTCAGAGAAACTTCTGTGCGAATCATGAAGTATGTAAAAATTTAGAAATAGTTTTGGTTGTAAATGTAAATAAAACTAATGTAAGGATTTTTAAATATCATGTATTTGTTATATTGATAAAATAACACTAGATTCACGGTTCCCTAATAAAAAAAATACCAAATCATATATACATTAAACTTTAAGACCGTAATACCTCGACGGTAAGATACATTTCTCAGTGCCATTCTCTATGTACTATTATTTAACGGCTCTCTGTGAATCTCGCGTTCTTTTGTCGATGGTTGATTGTATTGATATGTGCATTATTTGAATATATGTTGTGAAGATATGCACATATTGTCATCATACAACTAGTGTTATGCTATTTTGCTTAAATTAATTATTATTTTGTATCGTAAAATAAAAGACTACATAGTTGTAAAATTTTATTTAATAAACAATTTATTCCGCATTCAAGTCTTATCGTTGTAAAAAGTAAAATACTGATTTTCCACAATAGAAATTGAAAAGTCATTAAAACATTCATTGACACAACCAAGAAATAATTATAATTTAGAAAACACAAATTCAAACTGAATAAAACTATTTATAAAAAGTACCCTTCCTCAAATTGATCGCTGAAAATCAATTAGAAAATCGATTGTTAGATCTCTTTTTATATAAAAGAACATGTTTGTTTGTATGTTCGTGTGATAACTTGAGATCAGTTTAAATTTTATCACTTCATACTAGGTTTTTCATTTCTATAGCTGAGATATAAACGAAGCGCAATTTTACATTTAAATGTAAAATGGCGTTTAAACACGAGTTAGTTTTAGACATATTTAAAAATACAATTTATGGGATTTCTTTTTACCCTTAGGAAACCCATAAATATTCAATTTTAGAAAAACTCGTATTACCATCAGCTCTCAGCTACCGATTTATTAATAACGGTTACGTTCACTTAAAAAGGTCGTGCCAATACATTTGAAACCGGTTTCAAGAACCAGGGGGTCTTGCTTAAGATTTTCTTGCCCGCGAACAGTAGCGTAACCTATAGGCAAGTAGGAAAGATCGCCATTTTATTGGAAATAACTAGTGCAAAAACTCACGAGAATACTTTTACGATCAATTTGTCGAAAGATACAATTACTCGTATTAGTAAAAAAATATAGAACTAGTACAATTTTAGAGAGCGATCTATATAAACTTAACTGGGCAATGTGGATACAAAACAAGGTCAGTATAGAGAGTGATGATAATTTGATACAATGATGAATAAGGAACATTTGAGTACTTTTTGGGGAGAAACGAGAAGTGAAGGAGTTTTTGTTTGATTATTTTAAAAATTGTGTATTAGGCGTCTAGCGGTTTAATAGCGATAGTTTATTAAACTTCAAAGTGTTTTCCGTGGGTGGTGTTATTGATAATCAAATGAAAGCGTGGGACTGTTCCGTGTGCTTCCAACGAGTCCTCTTCTGTTCTCAGTAAACCTACTATCGCTTTACTGAGCGACTCTCGACTTACTTCGACGGGACTGGACATTGACAGGATACGTTTTAAACTTTGAAATTGCTTATTACGAAGAAAACTTGACACTGGCGGAATGTGCTAATTGTATCATTGCCATGTATGAAAAAAATAAAATTAGGAACATTTATTTTATTTGTTTCACCAACGACACCCCATACATTATCATTGTAGCCTCTTACAGGTTACTCTTACTTAAACATGTTACAACATGAACACGACATACATATTGTAATATATTAAGTGATCGAAATACACCCCTGTAATTTATAAGCGATATACAAGCGCCAATATTATTTTTTTGTATATATTTATTACATTGCGTTGATAATTTGTAATACATATTTAAACCAGAATAAGTTTTGCCCAGCTAAGTTTACAAAGGAATAATAATAAAAACACGGCGTAACATACTTTGTGCTTATGTTAGAAAAATCAGTGTTTATATTGGGTCGATTTTGACCATTGTTTTTCTTTTTTGTAAATTTCGGTCCTGTAGTTTTTAAAATTTAGCATGTTTTATGTAAAACTGATTAAAGAATTTTAAAATTTTTAAATAGAAGCTGCTATTATCGTGTTCCTATAACACACTGATAGTGTTTTTAAGGTCACTGTGAAGCCTGTTACGCCCTGTACAAACATTTTTCCAACCCTTTCCCCAAATCCATTCCTATATCTCCAATGGTAGGCGGCGCATGCGGGGACGTGACAACGTTTGCCATTTTGGACTAATGTTGGCATGTATCGCGGATGTCCATGGGCCACTATCTCATTACCATCAGGTGAACTGCATGCACGGCTGCCGCCTTCACCCATAAAGAAAATACAAGTAATAAACAATGAGAAAACAACTACACGAATCGTAACCCACTATACATGACTAGTTCGTAGGCGTATGTTCCCTTATTTAATTGCAAAATTCACAGTGATAACATTCGTATATATATTTTAGTTAATAAAGCTGTAGCGTTACATGTAGCCTCGCAAGCATATTAAGAACTAAAGAAAGTTGATAAAGACAATCATCCTCGTTTTAAAGTCAAAGGATTATCCAAAAATTAGATGACATTGGTAGAGTTGCGCGGAGGGAAAATTGGCGCGGTGGGCACAATACATCATAGTTCTAACGTACGCCTAAGATCGTGTGTGATGGCGAGCCTTGGGCTAAAGCTAATGATATAGGCAGCGAATTCTTAATTTACAACTTTTAAGTCGTAGTCGGGTTATAGTTTCATAACTTTATTTTTTTAAGACATGGAATGGCATTGGCCCTAGCATTATGTGTACCATGTCTTTGGCGATAACGCCGTTTCCGGGGCGCGCATCATAGTCACTTAATTTGAGACATAGTTTGATCATATCATAGTTGATCATAGTTCTGTAGGCATTTTTCTTGCATAAAGTGCGGATTGAGCCAGACCTGACTTGGGGCTAAAGTTGGCAGAAAGAAGCAGTTCCTTCTGATAAGTGACCACCACCACCCAAAGGCAACGCGAGGGTACTTATTATAGTGATTTAGGACATCCATAGCGTATTCCATTCGCAGAACTCTGGATTAGACTAGTATTTCATTATGATAAGTATTCTTCTCATTAAGAAGTTTACGGGATAAATCCGCATGACTAAAACGAGATGGATGCTAGTTACAGCCAACAGTAGGCGTATATTTAGAACACCGAGATGCAGTTGATGTTCCTAGGTGTAATCATTTTAGTAACGACGAAATATTGAAAAATGCGTTACAATGGTCTACCTCGGGTCTATAGAGCAATATTTTTATGCAAAGCAGCGCCTCATTCCTTAAAATAGTACTCGGACAGTTCTATTTAGTACAGTCAACTAATAATAAGAGCCAGAATGAAACTGTTGTCGGTAAAATGACGTATTGATGACTGTGTGTTCTTTGACAATAAATTGTCACTTTTTATGTATAATGTATTGATGTAATAGCTGCTTGCATTTTCGTAATGGGGACGGTGTATTTTTTTTAACGATTCATTTTACTTATCAATTTTTCGAAAGAATTAGGCATGTGAAGCATCTCGTAAGTTTTATTTACTTTTGGGCAAAGTACTAGAAAATTATAGGCGAAATGTGTGAAATATAGGCGATGACGCCACAGTTACGGCTGTATGGATTAGGGGAATTGTGCTTAAGATGACATACTTTTTGTTTTGAGGCAAATATTTGAAAATTCAAAGGTTATAAAAAATAAATGTAAGGCTACACATTTAAAACGTTTATTTACGACGCACGAAAATTAATCTTGACGCTATAGAAAACTTAATAATTGAAATAAAATAAAAAAACACCAATCATGTCCATGTGGGTAAGATGACACACGTCAGTCTAAGTTGACATACCTAATTATCGGTGTACATTTCACTTTTGAAAACCTTAGTTCTTGGTGCAACGCCAGCACATAGTGTAACACCATCGCTTACATAATTGGCAGCATACCCAATGCTCTCCTGGCTTCCATTTGCTATATAATTCGTTACAATAAAGGCATGCAGCATCGGAGTCATCAACATCATCAGCGTCCTGATTAAAATCTTCCATAGATCCGACCATCTGAGTCATCCTGAAGGATAGTACGCTTCACCTGCTTTCGAGCTCTAACGCTCTTGCGATTTTCATTCTCTTTTTTATTTTGGACTTGGGCTTTAACTTCGTCCATAAAAGGAGTGCCTGTCAGAACCCGAGAGCCAGTGATTTTCCTCTTCGTGCTTCTTGCTTGCCCCGTAGACATTGATTTCGGAAATGGAGAAATTTCTATTTGGTATCTCCTGGGTGGTAGACTATCCAGCAATGACTTGGCAATCACGCTGAACTGGACCGACTGATGTAGGATTTTTAGTGCTCTTTGAGAAAGAAGGTCCACCAACGATTTGGCTAGCACGCTGAACTAGATCGACTGTTGCAGGATCTATCGTATCAATCAAACAATAACAATGTTAACTATCAAATAAATACTATAAGAAAACTTAAATAATAAAATCTACTCAAACAAAGACTTAAAACTATTGTCGCATCGGTCGTCCCGAACAAAAATAAAACAGGATTTTAAAGTATTCATAAACGCAAGAACTTCAGGGTAAGATGACATACTATGTCATCTTAAGCCGACTGTTGCTATGTCATCTTACCCTACGAGGTAAAAAATATTTGCCACCTTTTGCGACTTAAAAACTTTAAAGTTACTTTAATTATTCTTCAATATTCATAACCCATATTAACCACAGTTCATATCAAAGTAGTCAAACACAACTAAAATCTTACCTGAACATATTTATTGGCACAAACACTTTCAACAAAATAATATTTTCGAGTGTCGAAATCAAAACAATCCACACCACATCCAAACAACGCAAGCGGTCGCTCACAAAAGTTTTGAGTGGTGACGCTATCTGTGAGCCGATGTGTGATCGTCGTTTAGGCGTTTCTGGCGCGTATATTTGAACGGATATAGGCACTATGTCATCTTACCTGAGTATGTCATCTTAAGCACAATTCCCCTATTACTTTTGTCATAATGTATAAAAAAGTAATCTCACCACAGATCAAATCAAACTTCACTGTCACCTGGCATCGAGCTAAACATAATAATCTCTTTGTTGTGAACTCACTGCGGTTAGTTTTCTTTCTGTTTGAGCTTCAATGTCTAGTTATTTACAATATTACATTCGAAACTACACAATGAATGTTGCCGCTCCATTTGTACGGGCAAATTCCACTAATTTGAATAAAATTGATACATGTATGTTTGTAGAGTACATAAAAACCAGTGACAAGTATCCATGCAGCCGTTACTGTGACGTCACGCTACTTTTAACAAATGAAGACTTTAAAATGTTATTTATAACTGCGATCATCATCTTTCTAATAGTGCCTGTGGTTCAATCTATATTGGTCTACTCTATGTAAAAATACACAAAAAGCAGGGTGTTAGAAAAATTACCCCATCCCCATTGCAATAAAACATTTAAAAAAAAGGATAAATAAAACATTTCATAATACTGAACGAAACATCACAAGATATAAATAAAACAAATTCATTAGTGTAAATAAATCCGCTTAAAATTTGACTTAAACTCATAGCCTATGTCTTTTTACACTTACATTTAATATTTGGACATAGTTTACGATTATAGATTTATAAGGGGAATATAGACGGAGCGTTGGGAATCTAGTTACAAACATGCAACAACTTTTTAGTCAAGAGTTACTCGCTGTAACACTTCGTATACCCTCTCCTCAGTCCTTTTAATCACAATTTTACCAATACCACCACACATTTACTTATACACGGACAAAAAACAGAATACAATAGTACAGAAAGAAAATTCATTCCTATATTGCAAATACCTACAAAAACTTGTCTTTATTATACCCACTTATACATTTTAGGCTGATTTCCAAAATTGACTAATCATACTGCGTCTCAACTGTTCTATTAAGATATAAAAATATGTCAAGGTGATTTTTCCCACGTTCCGAAAATTGTGATTTTCATGAAAATAAAATTTAAATAGTTAATTCATACTTAAAATAAAAATCGATCATATATTATTTATAAATTTGTAAAAAATATTTATTGGCCCCGTCTATATTTTCCTCGAACATAGAAAATTTATTACTATATAAAATTTCACATATAATCCTGATTATATCGCCGTAACTTAACACTATGTGATTACATGTGATTAAACTACCCGTAGCACAGGAATGTACAAAAATATAATTGTTACATTAATCACAGTTCTACTTCAATTGATTAAAACAATACCCACTAAAAATAGTGTATACATTTGCTTTTCTAAAGCTAATAAAATTGTGATACATATAGTGTCCAAAAAAATTTTGCAGATGAAAAATTTGAACATTTTCTGAAGACCTTAAAATCATTCTTTATAGGTAAAACGTTATAAGAAACAAAATAGCCTTTATCCATGAAACATCAGTCATAGTGCCTTAAAAATCGTTCAATGTTCACATCCGCAAATTGATTTCGCGCACCAATCTATTTTGTGATACAATAAAATATTTGTGCGCAATTTGGAATACGGCGTTGGCTCAAAAAAAAATACTACATTATAAAATTAATTTCATCTTATAAAATAATCTCATCGGTGGGCCGCGTAGTGGACTAACGGCCCTAACCCCCCCCCCCCCCCCCCCAGTGATTTACTAGGACATTAAAAGGCTGATACAAGTACAAGTATCTCATCCATACATCACTCATTATAATACTTATTTCGAAATTTTCATAATTCATTGGCCACCCAGAGGTTCGAACAATTACAAATCTCTTTACAGTTCGTTATCAACTAATTCAACAGGCGGCTATTGTAGTACAATCACATTTATTTCAGTTCAGAACTCCTAATACAAACTTCGGTTACCTTAAGGTGAGGTGTTTGCAAACCGCAAAAAACCTTATAAGTTTTCGAACGCTTGTTTGGCCACGTGTCTACTAACTACCTGCCTCATTCGCGTATTCTATCTACATAGAATAATTATGATTTATTGCTACTTATTAAAAGGTTTATTAATTAATTAGTATAAGTCTTAGAACAGATGCCAGACATTATCTGAGGGTAGTTTTGTTAACTGTTTACGAATAACAAAGATGAATATTAATAATTGTTATGTAAACGATTGACTTACAATTTATAATGTTCTAATTAAAATTGTGAATTACCTGCTTCCATAACTATTGTATACAACCGCGATAACAAAAGTTTTAAACTTTACTGATATTGTTTTCTAAAGAAATATATTGCGTCAAACTTTACTGAAATACATGTAGTTTATTATCTGTATGAAGGCCATTGTAGCAATACTATGTACTATATAAAATATGATCACTAAAGACATTCATACGTAGGTGGATGCGCCAAAGACAGGGCTCCACGATGCCAATACACCACGCATTATTGTAGAATCGAAAAAAACATTCAAAAGATATGACTATTTTGAAAAATACCCAGACGTTTTCAGAAGTATTTTCCCTTAAAAAGATTCAAACAAATTGTCTAAACTTGTTAAAAATTATACTTAATCGCCACAGTTCATTTGATTATTATGTCCAATAAGTGTTCATTATAATATCTATTTAAAGATAATCAATACACTTAGTTTTAGCTCGTTTATAAAAATATTTTTAGTTGTTACTTTAGTATTAAGAGAATTATCTAACATAATACACATACGTCGTTTTGGCGCTTGAACGATCATTATTCATTATTTCGCCCACCGGCGGGCGTTGATATACCTAAATTGTGTATTGTGTAAATCTAATTGGATAGGGTCGATAAGATAACGAAAATTTAAAATTTTTGGAGGTAATTTCGTTTGGTCCTTAAGCGGCGATAGGCTCTGACCAAGAAGATAAAGTCGACATTTGGAGAACGATATTTGAATGCCAAATGTCATGATAATTAATATTAATGGAACGCCTATGGAGAAGGTTAGGAAAGAATATTATCGTGTTGTGTCATGCCTAGGTTATAAAAATAAGCGATGAGCGTCGAGCGCTGCGTTAACGCGAGTCTTAAAGGCTCAAAAACGCTAACGCAGCTCTTGAAATTGTTTACAACACTAAGGGATTTTCTCACCACATTCTGATAAGGTATCAGGAGGTATCAGAAAGTCAGCATCAGCTAGATTTAATTGGCAGATAATTTATCTTATAGATTATTAACATGTACTTTATCAGGAGGTTGTGAAAGGCTTTGTTTCGTGTGTTTGTTTCGTGTTTGTTGTTTGATTCTGCAGCCTGTCTCTGTCACATTGCCTATATTCATACAATTAATGCAGACTACTGATCATCGGTGTATAATTTTTACCCACTTTAATGGAGAGAAATTGATGAAAACATAAAAAGTAGGACATTGATTTTTTTCCAATTAAAATTGGTTAAAGGGCATCACCAGATTGTTGGATAGTCTACATTAGGCCTTTCAAACGTTACACTAACAATAATACAGTAGTAACTAGTCCCTTATTTTGCAAGGGGTCTATTATCGCCTAGGCCCTAATCACTTTTCTATAGGAATGTCCTTAATTCTAACGATATTAATTGCATAATTGATTTAATTGTATTTTCAGTGTTGAGCACTAATGATTGGTAATTTTTTTCGCTATATGAGATCTTAGAGCTAAATTTGAATTCCCAAACAATATTTAATTTAAAAACTGATATTTTTAAAAAAAACATTCAATCAGTTTTTTTTTTATAATCCTGTGATAATGTATTAGGTGATATAATATGATTAGGTAGATAATTATTATTTTGTTTAGTTATCATTCTTCAGAGCATTGAGATTTTTTTGGTTTTCGCTTGTTGCCTAAAATTCTGATGCAATCAGTCAGTTTATGCAATAACGCTTTCAAGACGCCTGTCTAGTTCGCGAAACCAATCACCTATTAATGAACTGTAGTAAGTGCAGCAGTAAGTCCGGTAGAATCGAGGTGAATGAAATTGTACCTATTAAGGTGCTTGAATTTCAGGTTCAAATCTTGTATAACGTATTTTAATATAAGTAGATGGTAAACATATGTATGTAGCTCAACTTACTACTGAACTTACTCTATAGGTCATACACGTTTAACTTCTCAAGATACATCATTGAAGAAACCTTCGTAATAATTTCTAACAGCCAATGAGAGTCATCATTCCTGAATATTTCAATATAACGCACGTGGTTTATGCTTCCGTGTTCGTTCGTGTGTGTGCATGTCACCTCCAGGCCCGCCGAGCGCGAGGCGCGGGCGGGGGTCGCGGCGAGGGCGCAAGGGGTCACCTCTGCTTGCGGATACGCCAACACCGCACGCGACCGTCACTGGACGGGAAGTACGTGTTTGTATTAGGGGAAAAACGAGATAGAGGTTACAATAGACAAAATATAAAAATGGCACGGAAAAGTTTAAAAAAATGATTCGTGGGCCATAGCGATAATGGAAAGGCAAAATGACTTCGAAATTTATGTTGATCAAGCCTATTTACTTTTTCACTATCGATAGGCAGGGGTTGATACATATTTGATAGCGTTTATTTCGTCAATAACCGATAATCATTACTAAAGGCAAGATTGGTTTGTTTTTTATATCCATCTTGTACTTGACGGTCCCATATTTCCAACTGATTCACCCGTGCTTCCGATTTGACCAATTACGTTACTTGTAATATAAATTATTATTTAATATGTATTTGATGATTCCGTCAATATATTATTATATTGCGTGATATTATTGTCATTACCCTGTGAACCCAACCTGTCAACCGATGTGAACCCCTGCCACAGAAGGATTCTTAGTCAATTACAATAATGATAAATTTTATTAGCAATATGTGCAAGTAAAAAGAAGAATGAAACATTCTCTAAAATGTAACTTCTAATCGTTACATCAGATTGAATTACATATACAAAATTGTGCAAATCACGATTATTTATAAAGAACAATATTTTAATTTGGTATAATTCCAATTTACATGGACATAGGTATGCCTTCTATGTATGTATGTGAAAGTGCTACGAACAACATCAAAAGCGAAGTGTTTCTCACTACGTAAATGTTCGACGAGCATTAGTAACTACATGAAAAGCTACGATGGAAAATATTATTTGTAAATATTTTTCTAAGTAAATATTTGTTAGTTTAGGGAAGGAACGTTAGACACATTTTTGGATACATATGAACTCTAAAAGGCGTCTAGACTCGATTGTTCTATTTTTTTACACAAAGAAGACAGAAGACGAGCGGACAATCGGATGGTAAAGCGATGCCTGCCTTGGAAGATTTAGGTTAAGTTTTGGATTTGAAAAGAATTAGGAAATAGGAGAATAACGGGAGGAGAGATTTTCACCATCCCATTATACTCCATGCTCGGTGGGATGTAAATATTTGATATTTAAGCATATTGTAAACTTGCATTTTGGGTGATTTTATAATTTTCAATATACCTATCTACTACCATATTGTAAATCTTCTAGCAAAGACAATTTTTTTTCTTCATATATGGCAATGGTGCAATTAACACATTCTGTCAGTGTCGAGTTTTCTTCGTAAAGTCATGTCCAGTCCCGTCGATCGAACTAAGTCAGAAGTCACTTAGTAAAGTGATAGCATGCTTACCGAAGACAAAAGAGCACTCGTTGGAGGCACATGAAAACGCAGTCCTAAGCTTTTATTTGATTATCACAAACATTACGGACAAAAAATACTTTCTATTAAACCACAAAACGTACGGTACACAATGTTTACAATTAAACAAACAAAAACTCAACCACATTTCTCGAGTTCCCGCAAGAAGTTAGCTTAGAATTCTGATAACTGTCGTATCTAGTCGCCTTTGAGTGAAGGAGAAATATAAATAAATAACGCCACACTCCATATGTAGTTTCACGGATATAGTTAATATATAAAATACAAAATGTTGTAAATAGGAAACAAAAGCATTAATTTGTAGTGGTGATGGTGTGATGAAGCGGCGGCGACGCGTGCGCTGCAAGCTTGCAACCCCGACGCCGGGCGGATACACCACCAGCGAACAGTCATTTATACAAAATCAAATGTATGCACGCCGCGCGCCGGAGGGATTGTACTTATAAAGAAATTAAATGTTATCAATGCTAGAAATAGTACGTAAAATCTGAGAGATTCGATATTACAGATAATTTTAAAGATTTTCCTGTAAGGCATTGGACAGATATCAAATGTATTTTCCAAGGCTCAAATTCTACTCATGATTAATACAATTAAATGTCAGTTATGACACAAAATGTTTAGTACGATGTGTCGGTGTCTGTTCCTAATACATCCCGTCTCTCTCGGTGAGGCCATTGCAGATGCAGTTAGCTTGTCTGGGTGTAATAAATTTCTTATTAATTAAGAGCTTTAATGACGTATATAATACTTTGTATTTAGTATTTTTTTATAAATGTAGAAAAAAATAACTCCATATCCATGATTTTAGTCTTCAGGAAAACGTCTGCCACATCCCATGTCGTATGTAAACTAACACAGGATAAAATACATAGAAAAATATATATGTTTATGTTAACGTTAAGTGTTAAACTGTAAAACGTAATGATCAAAAAGAAAAAAAAATACATTTCATTTCTAAACTAATTACCAATTTGTTATCAACTCTTGGTTATATTTCAGCTGAAAATTCGTAGCAGAATTGCGATAGAAATATGTTTGGTTATACAGAAATGTTAAGCACGCGATGCTCGGAGGATCGCAAAATGCCGAACAGCTCGATAAACATACAGATATTTGGCTCAATAGCTTAAGCTGAACAAAATGTGAGATATTAAAATAGTTAAGCACGTGGTAGGCACATTTAGCGATTTGCATTAGATCCGTGGGACGGGCTAGAAGCTACCCGCGACTGTAAGGGTTCTGCGTCATATGTTAGTAAAAAAGATTAGGTTATCTTTGTGTGTACGAAACCTGGCTTGCCTGGTATCGGCCATCTTTAGAATAGCCTATCTGTTCCCGTGGGTGTCGTGTCGTGGCGATCACACCACCTCTAAAAGACTCGCCAACCCTCTTAGTGGCTGGTGTAGTGTCTAGTGTATGGTTATATTGATTATACATAAGTATGTATAATGTACTTTTGTAACTAATGCATCATCAACTAAAGTAGTCTTTAATCAGGTAGGGGGAGAGTGCATGTTGCATTCCCACAGCCGCTGGGCGCACTCGACTGGTCACGTTACCCCTCTCACAGAAGACTACCTTGAAATGTACTGCATTTCCCACTTTATCGTATTTCCCCAATGATTCGGTAGTGAGTGAGAAATGCCAGAGCCCATTACCATCCCATCCTTTCCCTCCCCATTTTCCCAATCCGTTCCTTAATCTGCAAACGTAGGTAGCGCATCCGGGGGTGTGCCAACGTTTGTCATTCTGGACTGGTGTTGGCATGTTTCGCGGATGTCTATGGACGACAGTATCCACTTACCATCAGGTGGACTGTATGCTCGTCTGCTTTTATTCTATAAAAAAAAGTCTTAAATCAGCATTCGGCCGTTTCAACTCCCGAACTCCCGATACCAGAGTGGTGACGGTTACTTTTCATGATATAACGCTTCAAATATTGATTCACTAGGATGAAGTACTACAGCAAGCTCATGTTTGGTATTAGATAAGTCTACGAAAACGGCACACACACAAGCAAGCCCTGGCTCGTGTACTTCCACTAAGATAACACTGTCTTTTTCCACTAGACACGTGTCCAGATGGTTTAGCAGCAAAATGTGCAATTCTCAAAATGGCCAATTTACCAAAAATACAAAATAATTAATTTTTGACGTGATTTAAGTACGGATTCGCATGAATATACACAACAATGGATACATTTCATGTGTGAATTTAAAGGATCCGTACTGAAACCATTTCAATAAATAAAATAAATAATAAAAATCCAAATGTAAAATTAAAATTGTGTTGTAATTGCTGCTGAACAAAAGAACTTTTCTTTCTTTCAAACAACTGCCATTTGATTTTTTGCCCTTTTGAGAATTGCACATAATGCTACTAAACCGTCCAGCGCTAGGATATGTTAGTGGCAGGTTAGTTGTTGTGTGTGTGTGTGTGTGTGTGTGTGTCGGCAGGCGCCGGAGCATGCGGTATGCACCTGTTGTTTACGCGTCGGCCACCACCCGCCACGCGCGCACCTCGCCGCCGCTGCAACACATTCGCATTCAACACGTGCACACAATGATATATCACCGTGAACACATACCATACACTTAGAACGGCAAGATTGCCGACGACAATAATGAAAGATGCTTTATTTTGCTCTATCTCGTTAAGTTTCGTGGTCATGTGTGCCCAGTCGCTATCGAGTACAAATTGACATGGTCTGTATTAATTAATGTTTAATATTCGCAGTTACAATTAATCAAGGCAAACGTGAATAGGTATATCTAGCCTGTCTTGGGCGGCCGTAGCGCTATCTAACGGCGCTGCTTGGAAGCACTATGTAAACCGACTAGTCTGACAAATGAAAGTTGGAACTGGAAAATTGCGGCATATTCAACAAATTTAATAGGTTAAAATAGTTGGAAAAATAACTTTGCCGCGCCTTTCCTGTCTTAACTTTCATTTGTCAGACTACAAACAGCGCCGGCTCTAGCCCATGTAGCGCCCGGGTGCAATCAATACCCTGGCGCCCCCTAGTAGGCTCTTTGGAGGCGTCGCGAGCGGCGCTCGGCGCCCCCTAAGACCCTGCGCCCGTGTGCGCCGCACACCCTGCACCATAGGTAAAGCCGGCACTGACTACAAATTAGTAAAGCCCGACCGGACAGAGCGCCAGCCGTTAATCCAGGATCGGGTAAGCAGTCGATAATCCATACAGAGGAAAGTAACGAATCTTTCATTATTGCATTGTGGTGTAACTTTCGTAAAGAACACCTGATTACATAAACCGTATAAGGTTACTAAAGTCAAATTAAAAAAATCTCTTACTCGAGTAAAATATTTCAAATGGGATGTTTGTGCGAGTGTTTTGTCATAATGTACGTCGATCATAATATGTTAACCAAGCCATTCTGTAATGCACATGTTTGACAGGACTCCAGGCCTCTATCTTAATACCAATTTCATACCATCCCTGTGAGAGTATAATTTAATTGCTAAGGATTTTTTAAGGAAATCCTTTATTCCATTATACTCTCTACTTCCTATCTTATCCCCAATGCAGAATATGAGGAAGCTATAGTATGAGGAAAGCTCGTTATCCCGTAATACCCCAGCTTTCTTAATCCTTTTACCAATTCTACTCCCAAACGGCCAAATGTAGGCGGTACAACCGGTGGCGTGGCAATGTTCACTGGAACTGATGTCGGTTATTATCACGGATATTTATGGGTGATAGTAGCAAGTAACCGCCGGGTTTGTTGCTAGTTAGTTATCGTTGACCACTTACCATCACGTGGACCGCATGCCCGTCTGCCACCTTCACCATAAAATAGATGGATTGTCTGCTCACATAACACCGTCTTTCCTATGAAAAAGCCTCTTCGACTTAGTGGAACCGACTTGATAGTTCTGTTGTTTCTCACTTACCGTGAACGTGCTACATCCGGACATATCGTTTATCTATGCGTTTAACAAAATAACCTAAATCTATAGAAAATACAATAAATAGTGTAGTATAATATTATAATATATAAAGCTCGATTTTCAAATAATAGGGAAGACCTTTTCGATCAAAAAAATATAATAATATTTTTTTAAATTCACAAATTCAAATGATTCTTCAAATAAAAGTGTAGCGCGATTATTAATTTAAACATAATATTTTTTTGCCATTTGTAAAAATGAGTAGGTGTAAAGACTGAGCGATGGTAGAAAATAGGGTATTCACAGCTGATAAACAGAAATTCTGTGTAAAATTCTTGTATTTCTACATATCACAACTTTCTAATACACAGGGAAGTAAGTGTAAGGGGTAGTCTATCTAACCTATTAATTTAGTAGTCAAAACATAAATCATCCAATCATAAAAGTCGCAAAAAGCATAATCTGTTTTTTGCGACTAATTTCTAGTCAGAATTAAATGACTATTTACCTGTCTAGTCAGAATTAAGATTCAAATATGTACTCGTTAGTTTTTTTTATTTTCCATATGTTCGTTCACCGGTAAGGAAAGGTAGGATCGATGCAAAGGCAAGGCAATCGAAAGAGGTAGGCAAAGATCGGTTCGTGTAATACTTTTTGAGTATTTTTTTGGTTGTCCTTGGCATATGACCATGGACCCGTTCGAGATGGCAAGGGAAAGTTTGTGCCCAAGAACCCCCTCGTTATAGCAAGGGGAGATTTGTGCCCAGGGATCCCTTCACGATTGAAAGGGGTTTGTTTGTGGGAAGTTGGACCCGTGTGACACACATCTGCGCGCCGCTCCTCAGGCGCAGCTTGTGACCACCTGTTCGCCGCCCGCGCTCACCGAGCATACACCCCTCACCCAACCCTTGCATGCGTTCATCACGCTCTGTAGAGATCCGTGTGATACTCACTTGCCGGCGGTGTAGAGGGCGCTGTGTGCGGGATGTGCGTGCAGTGCGTGCGTGGCGTCGGGCAGCGCGGCGGCCGCAGCGGGCCGCAGCGCGCCACTCCACAGCCGCAGCGCGCCGTCGCGGCCGCAGCTCGCTACCACCTGTTCGCCGCCCGCGCTCACCGAGCACACACCCGTCACCCAACCCTTGTGTGCGTTCATCACGCTCTGTGACACATAAACACACGATAGTGTTTAGTTTCTAAAACACGTCTTATGTCTTAATAGACTAAACAACTTTATGAATTAACTTTATGAC
The DNA here is from genome assembly GCA_943735995.1 of Sesia bembeciformis. NCBI lineage: Eukaryota > Metazoa > Arthropoda > Insecta > Lepidoptera > Sesiidae > Sesia > Sesia bembeciformis. Next base: position 16,998,443 of record OX031026.1, on the reverse strand, counting down.
TCCACGAAATGTCGTTCCATAAGATACTAGGAGAACCTAATTCACGAGCAGCCATTGGTTTGTACAGATTCGTGAGTTCTCACTAGGGCTGATATATCGGTAGCTATATTAATGTTGTAGAATGTAAGTTTACGGTATGATGGAATTGACATGTTCATAAAAATAATAAAGGCATAATAGTTTACACAATGATTTAAACTGACATGTGCCAAGGCATAAAAGTTCCTTAAAAATAAGAAAAAAAAAAATCAATGTTTTATTCATGATTTGTCGATATAATCATGAATAGATGCGATATGATTTCAGATGAACATCGCGAATTACAAAATCTTAAAAACACGACATAATCATCATGATTTCACATTTTTTTTATTTATTACGAAAGCACCCGCAGTGCCATTTCGTATTATGTGGCGTTAGATGATCCTTCATAATATATCCATATGAACTAATTATATATGGGTATATGAAGCTAACTTTTTATATGATCAAGTAGTTACCAGTATTGGTAATCGGTAAATCATAAGTAAATCGAAAACCGTATTTGGTAACGAACTTCAAAACGTTTAATCCTAATTTATTTTTCCATATTTTTCTGTTTTCTAAATCTCCAAAAAGTAGACAGTGCATCTAGAGACGTACGAACGATTATTATTTGACTGACGGTGACATGTATCGTATTACCACCATGTGGACTGTTTGCACGTTTGCAAACAGTTGCACATTCAGTAGAAGAGATAATGTATACTGACGTGTGTGAGATTGTTCTCGCCGAGCGACCATCGCTTGAGGCTGGTGTCACGAGAGGCACTGTAGAGCGAATCTCCGTCCGCGCCGAGCGCGAGCGCTTGCACGCCGTCGTAGTGCGGCGGCTCTAGCAATCGCCTATTGCTCGCTTCCCATACACCTGCAGTATAAACATATAACATGTAACTGAATAAAAGGATTTAATTGCGCACCTATCGCTCTCTCACTCTCGCACCTAGCTGGTAGACATCATAAGAGGGCACGCCTTATGTATTATATGTATATTCTTTGGTAACTTTTTTAAGATGTGTATAAAATAAAGTATGTATATAAATAAAAACAAATAAACAAATTAAATACCTATGTACATAGTTACTTTAAAAAATAGCCATAGAAAAAAGAAACAGAAGCTACTAAACCTAAAAAGGTGGTGTTTGGAATTTTTGTCTATATTATGTTTATTGACATAACGCAAAAGGTAACGTGTTACCTTTGCGTACACATTACCTGTTAACGCACAGGTAATGTGTTATTTTTATATGATACTCGGAAGTTGAATTATAAAGAATATTAAAATAATACGATTACTCGAAGACTACCGAGTGGATTTTAATGAAATTTCCACTGTCATATAGCTTAGTATTTCATGTAATGGATTAACACAAACGACAGTTTTTCCAAGCCAAGCTTCCAAGAGGAAGAATTTGCAGGCGACACGGCCAGTGAGTAATAAGAAGCCCGATTTAATCGGTTTTGATGTTTCTGGATTAAATCTTACTGACGCAGCGGAGAATGTTGAAATTTGGTATCATCAATTGTAAACTTGAGATCCTGCGAGTAAGGAACGGCTAAATATAATCTGACACTTGACAAGTGACTATACCCGAGTCTTGCAGCTGCATGTCGAGCGTCCTCACGTAGTGGTCCTTCGAGCCGGTGGCGACGAGGTCCCCGTTCTGTCCGCGGCCGAGCGCGATGCACATCACGGCGGCCGCGTGCCCTGACCACGTCTTGCTCACACATTCCAGCCTGAAACAATGCGTTCTCACTTCACTTTTATATACTAGTAGCTTTTTTACTTCTTTATGAAATCTAGCTGATACAGACCCGCCTCCAGGGAACGGGAGCGACGAGAAATAGGGCGTCTTCGGAAGTAAGTTATGAAAACCAGTCAAGTGAGAGTGGGATGCCCATTACGTTTTTGTAAAAGTCAAAAACATTTTTGAAACCATAAGCGTGCGTGTTCAGTTCTTTTAACACTGTCTGAAAAATAGCTAGATATAAACATTCTTCTTCGAACACTAATCTTGGATAAGGTCTTGTATTGAATAATTAATATAAGAAAAGGAGTTTCTAATGCAGGGTAAAGAAAACGGACGGTTGAAGCACTTCGTAATGCAGTCTATAAGACTATTAATCTGCGTTAAAAAGGTTGTGGATGCTGAAGGAACTGTCTCCTGAAGTTTTATTAGAGAATCAAGACATAATATTTGAGTGGATTCCTTAAATATCGGTATCCCTTCTTATAATTGTGAGACTACAGTGTTTAAAGATCCTCAATATTAAACGAGTTGCTGGCTTGTCTCGACCTGATTTTTGACGGACATTCTATGAGGAATGCAGTTTCCACGTTTTATTGGTAATTGCTGTGTAATTTATTGCCGTGTACTCACATGCAGCACACACTGGGTCGTATATTGTTGGCTGGCTTAAACACCATCCATCTCTTGCCGTGAATGTTGTAAAAAGCTACGAAGGGATAACAAAGCTGCTACCGTAAGTCCTGAGGAACTACGCCACCTCTATAAGAGTGAACTCGCCAACCCGCTTGGTCAGCACGCTGTTTCAAGGACATACATCTCTCGTGCACAAGCAGAGTCCAGCAGTGGACAATTAAAGGGCTTTTTATGGTTACTTACATGCGCAGATCCCACAGCCGCAGCCGGTCACCCGCAGCGGTGTACAAGCGGGTGGCGGCGAGCGCTAAGGCGGTTACTGCCACCTCGCCCGTGGCACCGCGAGTCGCCGGACATGCGCCAGTAGCTCCCGACGACCTGAACAACAACAAAATAGTTGGCTGCTTTACGTGCTAATTGATTGCATCAGTGTAAGAGGGTTATAAATGTATATTATTAAAGACCCACTCAAGAAGACAATTACTTTGTAATCATAAGCCATTAGGTCCCTCTATAGAGATCTTCTCACAGAGGGATCTAGTTTTCATGCGTAGTCCTATCAATGATACGGTTCTAAGGACTGAATGCGTGGGCATTGACATTGAGAAAAAGTGGCCTGACCGGCGAACTCAATTCAAGAGTCCTATTCAGGAGTGTTGACTGTTTGTTGACTGTGTCCTATAAAGTTTTTCACATTCACCATTCATGACGAAACTGGACTAAAAAATTAATAAAAATTGGATTATTGTCGAAAGTGGAATATGGCGGATTTGTCTTAAATCATAATAGTCTGACTATTGATCCGATTTTTCTATCGGCTGTCGGAATCAAAGAAAGAGATGGCGAAAAACCTTTTTCATCTAGGCCTTTCTACGGTTCCGATAGCCGCAAGAAATCGGGAGGAGTCTACGGCCAGCCTTAATGAAGACTTACCAAAGTGTAGCAGTGGGTGTCCTCGTCCTGGTGTCGAACACGCGCACGGCGCCGCCCGCTGCCGCCAGCACCGTGCGGCTATCACCCGCCGCTAACGCGCTCACCGAGCCTCCGCACCACCCGCGCCACGCCTCCACACCCGCTGTGAAGTCCCACCCGCGCACCGTGCGATCTGAAACCAACACCATTACACACATGTATAAGCTCCTGATCAGCTAATTAGTGCAGTTTGTGATTCATTAACTAATTGTACAGTTCTGCTGTGCAAAAATTTCCTGGTTCAACTTCTTAGTTCGGTCGGACCAAAGACTTGTTTTAAAACAAAAAGGGTTTGTTTGAAGACAAAATGTTTGAGATCTGCAATTTCTAAATCCTGGACCCTAAATCGGAAGTAGATCGTGATCTTTAACTGTCATTGACATGTATTGTAAACGTTCATTGGGCGTCAATGTTACCACCAGCTGTGGACTTTTTGTGTTATCTATCACCTTTATATGGTTTATTTCTATAAAAAACCAGATCTGTAGCCTACAGACTGTAGGTACGTGTAATTTATTTTAGAATATTTCCTCACAATGTGTGTGTATCCTGATACATCATAAAAATCCAGCAGATTTTTATAGACTCCCTTGTTAAACTAATTGTTAAAGGTGTTGCTAAAGCCAATTCCCTTTAATGTCTAATTTTTTTTATGTACGAAGGCAGCGTACGAGCATACAGTCCACCTGATGGTAAGTGGATACTGTCGCCCATAGACATCCACGATACATGCCAACATCAGTCCAAAACCACTACCGAAACACGTACATCGGAGAAATACGATAAAGTGGGAAATGCAATACATTTCAAGGTAGTCTTCTGTGAGAGTAATCTGTACTTTCTTATAATATAAGTATTTCTGTATATTTTACCAACGCCTCCGCTGTATATCATGTGCGACGAGGTGGCGAGCGCGAGCGCAGCGCCCGCGTGCCCCTCCGCTACGTGCGTACACTGCAACCACATCGACGACGTGCCAGCTCCGCCGCCGCTTATGCGCTACGTACACATACAACTGAATATGAAGTACTGTCTAATTTTGTACATATAGAAAAATCTAATAAAGCACGGTAATATCCCATGGGTATTTATTCTTAACTTGTATTTGTGAGGTCCTGATTCGTAACAAACACTGAGTTTCTTAATTAAGTACAGATTTTATCAAATATTAGTTTGACGATGAAGGAAAACATCATGAAGAAATCCGCGTGCCCGAGAATAAAAAACTGGGTCTATGACCTGCGATCGGACTACGAGGTTTTAAATTGTGCCATCTTAAGATAGTCTTCGGTATCTTCTCACAAAAAACGAGTTTAAAAAACGTAGGTATATAATGCATTAGGAACCTCTATTTTTTGACTAGGTCAAAAGGAATAATTTTACCTTTGGAGGCAGTTCCTTGACACTGCCCTGCGGGGCGTTATCTCCGGCCGCACCAGCCAGACGCAGGAATACGTCGTCATCCCGTGCCCGTCGCGCCGTGCCTGGTGACGCGGGCGGAGTCATGCCGGTCACCCCGCCAGCCTCCCTGTTAGTGGGAAGCGTTAGTAAAGCGGGTGGGGGTTGAACGCCGATTTATTTCACAACACTCTTTTGTTATAACCCAGAAAGTTGTACGGTTTGTATATAAAACTAGAGTTTTATTATCGACAGCTACATTTATTTTGTGCTTAAAATTTCATGTGTATAATGACATCTGAATAAGAGAAGAGATAGTCGATATTCAAAAACTTTGTTGTTGTTGTACGTTCTCAATAAAACTTGCAAATATATAATTTTCCAGTTTTGAAGAACGGTATTGTTAGACCCAATATAGTCATTAAAATGTAAGGATATTATTTTCAGTTACGATCTTTAATTCAGCAAGAAATAAATCGGCTGATATATGTATTTATTAAAATGATTGCAGCATAAAACACTACGAGTAAAAATGGGGATAAACACGGATGCTTATTAGAATGACTGCCACACAAAACACTCTTTACTATGTGAGTTAAAATGGAGACAAACACTGGTGTTTATTAGAATGGATGCGATACAAAACATTCTTTTATTACATGAGTAAAAATGGAGATAAACACTGATGTCTATTAGAATGATTGCGACACAAAACACTCTTTATTATAATATATGAGTAAAAATGGTGATAAGTTGAGTTCGACACAAAACACGCTTTCTTCAGAAAAAATGGCAGTAAACACTGATATATGACGGTGAAGTTTTGTAAAGAAAAAATAAACAAGGCTCGTCAAATATATACTTATGTACTTTATAAATGTGTCTTAGTTATACACTACATTATGAATTAATATTATACTACAGCCGTGCAAACACGTGTTCAAGGAATTGCGGTAAGTTGAGGTTGATGCACAAAATAATGAAATTCAACTCATTAATGTGCAGCAATTTAAGACCTCAACATTTATTCATTCATATTTGTTTCATATACTGTATGGAATCACTATTTTAATGTATTTTTCATGGTGTCAGTTCCCGTAATGAAGTGAGAAAGTCAGAGGTGAGAATGAGGCGAGTTGGTAAATGAGGTTCGCAAAATATCGCAGTGTTGCGAATACAATAATTTAATTTTACCTCAATGTCAAGTTACTAAGTACAAGTTACTAAGTATACTTTAAGAGTACAAGGTTTAAGAGTACTGAGTGTGTAAAGTGGTCTTCTAAATGAAGAGTACCAAGTTCAAACCTCACCTCTGTTGTAGATTAATTTCTATGAACGATTGCCTTTAGAACAGGGAATTTCTATCAAGGAATTTCTATCAAGGACAACCTCTTGTGTCCCTAAAAAGTTCATAATGTGAACTAGGGTGTATTATATTATAAATTATTATAGAAAAATGTCTTCAACGAGTATATTATAATATATAATACACGCTTTAGAAGACATTTTTCTTAAAACTGAAAAAATCGACTCTGTTCGTGATTTAAATTTAACTTTTTAAACTTTCGCGTTTTGTACACATTTTATATTCTAAATCGGGTCTGAACGCGTATAGTAAAGGTATTTGTTTACTTTTTATTCCTAATCGACATTTCTGCACGTGTTACATCAGCCATGGTCACGAGTTGACTGAAGAGGCGGGTAGTCCAGGATGGGTGCTGCGAGCAGTTTTATCAACTACCCACATTTGATCTTCACATTCGGAAAGGCTGCGACACACTACACTAACAATGTCCGCGGATGTATTCGACATTTAGAAAATAATTAGGAAAAAAAAATTGTAACAATAAAAAATCTTTATAACAAAATAAACAAAAGAAAAAACAACAAAAAATTTCTTGTCAATTATTTCAGAATCCGTTCCTGTTTCCAGTCTTCGGGAACATGATGATATCCATCGTGTATATTAGGAATAATTAAGTGTCTTAATACCGATACTTTTATGTTAATTTTCTTGTTCGCTAATGTGGTATGAAAGCAAAGTTTTATAAAAATGCAATTTTTATGATTGCATGCGTTATACACAAAATCAGGTGCACATGCGAAGATGCAAATAAACACATACATACTTCCAACTACTTTATTCAGCCTACACATATACACATATTCCTTCTATACATATATTTAACAGAGTAGCTACCGTTTGTGTTAAAGCTTCCGTTTCTTACATTGTGATGTTATGTATAACTAAGTGATAGTTTCAATCGTACGTATGCCCTGGACAGAAACACAATGAAGTCTTTGTTATCTGTCTTATTTTTTTTTTAATAAATCTTGAATAAATAAATACATAGCGCTTGACATTCATTATTGTAGAGAAAATATCTATCGAACAAATAGTGATAAGTACAGTACATATGGGTACTTATGGGAAATAATTACATATTAACTTTTCAGGAACGTTCTGAAATATAATTAGATATGGATGTCGATTTTTGCATAGAAATAATATAACAAAATTATGTAATGACAAAATTCGTTTAGAAACAAACAATTGTCAAAATTAAAATTGCCCCTAATTTATTATGATAGAAGTTCGGTCGATTAAAGAAAACAGACGTCATGTCAATGTTAATGTACGAAGCACTAGACGTTTCCATAATACAATCACATAATTATAATCGCAATCGAATATATTCTTTTTTACAATCGATTTTTTTTTTATAAGTCTTAAAAATAATCGTATAATATTAGTAATAGTTAGTAACGCGCGTATTTAAACAATAGGTGTCAATGAAATTATTTGTTGGTTAAGTACATTTACCGACTATAATTGATATACCTAATTATAAAAATAAATAAATTGATAGATCATTTAATAAAAAAAACATTTTTTTTATACATATAATCTAAATTTTTAGTATTTGAATGTCATGTGGACCTGTGGGTCAAAATATTGAAGTCATATTTTACATGCCAAGTGCAGATACGAATATAAGGGATGGAGAAAACTAGAAGAGAACACAGCAATTTGATAAGAATTTAAATAGAAATAGTTTAATCTTTAGTTAATATGTAGATTAATTTATTCACAAAGGTTTGTTTTTTGGGCACACGTATGACTCATTAAGATCCCATTCGCATTGTTTTTTACTAATTTTATTGTAGGTACTTTAATTATTTGGTATTTAATTATTACTACAATATTTGTGACGTCACAATGTGAATGGGGTCTATCAGTTTTGCAATATTACAAAAAATAAATGCAACATTTTATTCAAGCTTAATCTATATGCCTTTGGATGATTAGTAATTTTAAGCACATTTCTGCACGGATAAATCAATATGGCCTGTATAAAGTTACAGGGCAGATTTTAATTTTGCTAAATTCTTAACCCGGCCTTCCACTGCAAGCGGGAAATGGGCGGGAAATAATTGAGATGGACAGAGTGGAAACTAGTACAATAGGTTTGACTTTCCAATATGCAACAATTTTGTTATAAAGTTACCAAAGAGGACTCTTTAAACCTATTTATACTCACTCGGTCCGCTTCCGACACCTCTTCGTTGTTGGAAGCATATACACACGAGTGTATGTAACTAACGCTCGAGAGTCGAGCGGAGTCCTTACGGAGACCGTTCCGCCTCAGTGGAAGGCGGGATTTATGCTTATATAGAATGCGTAAGCGGAAGCATAGTACATGCAGAAACGTGTAAGTTGCGCACAGTTTATATTTGCTATTGTGAGGTGGCAATTAACAGAACTTTCCAGAACTAAGAAACTACGTGAGAGACAAACCGAGGGTGTGTAGGGAAAAATAGTGCCCACAGAGTGTAATCAAACCTTTTCGTTAGCCTGAAACCATGTATACCTATGTTTGTAAAAATATCAATTTTTGGATCCAGTATTTAGCAAAATTGTATGAAAACTTTGGTAAATATAAAGAAAAAAATTTTTTGCAGATTCAGAAATATTCGTGAAATTTTCATGTGAACGAACTCAGAATTGTGAACGGAATCCACGATTAATGGAAATTTGCGATACATGCTAACATCAGTTATTATAAATGACGAACGTTGACACGACCGCATTTTAGGGATTTATATTTCAAAATAGAATTAGGAACGACGTATCTACACTTAGAAAAATGCAAGCCTCACACAAGTACAAATAGAAAGAGTGCGCGCGCGTGTTATGTACATTTATCTAGAGGGTGAGCACTGGTGCAGTAGTCACTAGTTGTCCGCCGGCGCGCGTCAGTCCTCCACTATAGAGAGGTCGGTCAGGAGGCTGTAAGCAACCAGCACAGTAAGCGTCCCGTTCTAACTCCTGGTCGCGCCTCGACCGCTTGTTTATACAAAGCTAGTTATATACGCGACTGGAGCACTCGCTTATACAAAGTTATATACACAACTCGACCCCTTGCTTATACAAAGCTAGCTAGTTAGATATAGCCGTGCTCGACCATAGTCCATATGCGGTCTCCATAACAGGGGGCAACCTTTTATTGGATGGTCTGTGAGGTGAATCGCAATGCCCTTTGAATCGAGATTAGTAATTAAGACAAAGACGTTCAGTTATAAAATCCAAATTTCTTTAAAAGGATATCCGCAAATTTATGGAGACCTGTGGTTCTAGTGTAAGATCTCAAACAAACCACAAGACAGACGCGGGCGCACTAATGATAATAATAGGTCGGGGAGTCTTTTCGTATTTTGTACGTAAGAAGTTGTAATCAAATCTTTTTGGTTGTACTATTTATATACAACGTTTCACGTAAAAAGAGCGCTAACGGTCAACCTGCGCAATAAGCGATTTATCAATCGATTCTGTGGTACGAGGTGAGGCGCGACGGGGGGACTATGAGTCACATGTCAATGCCATCTGTGAAAAAGTGGAGCAAGAGCATTGCTGAGTAACTGGACATTGATCACAAAACGGTTTTAAGTAATTTGAAAGTCTGGGTACCAGAAAAAGCTCGATATTAGGGTGCCACATGATGCTATAGAAAGAAACCTCATACACCGCGTTTCCATTTGAGATTCTCTGTTAAAACGAAACGAAACCGAACCATTTATGAAACCATTGATCATGAATGACGAGAAGTGGATCACTTGCGACAAGAACGTGTGAGAAAGATCGTGGTTAAAGCACGGTTAAAGCAAGTTTTGCACAAACAGTGGCAAAACCCGACTTAACGCGAAACAAGGTTATGTGTATATGGTAGGATCGGAAAGGTATCGTTCAATATGAGCTTTTACTGCTCGGGGAAACTATTGATTCTGACTCTACTGCCAGCATCTGATGAGATTAAAGCAAGCAATTGAGATAAAACGGCCTGAGCTGATAAACAGTAAGGGTGTGATCTTTCACCACGTTAACGCCAAAACCGCCAGACGACACACATCTTTAGCCACTCGGCAAAAATTGAGTGAGCTTGGCTGGGAAGTATTGAAGCATCCATCGTATAGCCCTGACCTTGCCCCTTCAGATTTCCACCTGTTTCGGTCACTTGAGAACTCTTTTAAGTAGCGTAAGGTTGACATCAAGAGAGGACTGTCAAAACTACTTGCCGCAATTTTTTGGCCAAAAATCCCAGAATTTCTACAGCAATGGGATTATAGGGGTATGGTGAGGTGTTTAGAAGGAAATCACTTCACAGTTGTTTTGAAGCAAGGTATTTAATTGTAACATATTATTCCCTAGCACACTGTTATTGTCCTGTACCTTATATTGTACTGACGAATCTATTGAATTTATTGTACAAAGCGTATTTATCTGAGTATGTGGCACCGTTAGCTATGCGAGCTCTTGACTACTGCGGCGGCGCGGCGCATGCGCAGAACTCCTGCGCACCGAGCCGGCCGGCGCACGCGCGGCGGTTTAGCTATAAGCGCCGAGCGAATCTACCTTCTAAAGTGTATTATTTTATATGTACCTCCACCACAGGATCATGACACTATCTATCGACAAGATGGCAACAAGTTATTGATCAAAACGACACATTATAAGTATAAGTAATTTTTTTGTCTTGAATTTCTATAGAAAATACGAAGAAACTTTCTTCCCGACCTCATATATACTGAATCGCCCGTCGTCATATAGTGGGATTTTGCCGGGTTGTTAGCAACAAATCTCCTGCACCCCTTCTATCAACCTAAAAGCTACTATCAACGTTTGCGTCAAGTGATTTAAGCAACGATTCTAGCGGACGTATTAAGAAATTTTGTCTCCATACTTGAAAAACACTTAATACGACTGTCGTATTTACAAATTAGAAAAACTTGGGAAAAATTAGGGTCACGGACATAGATATGTGTGCAATCATAAGAAACTATTATAGAGTTACAGCACGACACAACTAGAGGTTTCAACGATGCACCTATTCGCTCGATCAATGGAAACAGATTTATTTCCCGCTTCAACGCTTCAATTATTCGTTATCGCTTCGAGTGCGACGAGCTCGTCAGACGATCGCACGTACGTCATACGTTGATTACACACTACATTCGGTAAGTTCGTTTTTTTGACGAGGTTAGCCGATGGCACCCGATGGCCTATGGTTGTGTCGTACTGTACTAGCAATCTTCTACTAGAATGATTTTGCGAGCAGCCCCAATGTGGCAAAGAAGTGCTACCACATGTCATTGCGCAGCTATAGTTCTCTCGGGTTTGCTGGTTGAAATGTCCAATGGAGATAAGCATGCATTTTGTACGTTTTTGTAACCATTTTTCTTTATCAAGTGTGTATTTTTTTTTTAAGCAAGACGGCGGCAGACTAGTATGCAGTTCACCTAGTGGGAAGTAGATACTGTCGCCCGTGGACATCCGCGGTACATCCCAACTTCAGTTCAGAATGGCAACGTTAGCACGCTCCCGGATGCGCTGGATACCTTTGGAAATGTAGGAATGGATATGGAGAAAGGGTTGGGAAAATGGAGAAGGGCAGAATGGAGTGGGATGGGAGTGGGCTCTGGCAATAAAGTATATAATAATGTATTAGAGTTGCTTATTTTCTGCTCTGCGCTCGTTTTTTGAAAATGAGCACACACCAAAAATACTCCCATCGCTCACGGTCACAAAAAGACTTATCAGAATAGATTCTGCCTACGTGAAAAGCACAAAGGGAATGCAATGCACAATATAATAGTTTCTTTATATGCACACTTCTCTACATTCAAATAATTTAAAACTAATAGATTAAACATACTCCCGATCTACAAAATACAATTAAGTCTATTTTCTAAAGGACTATCCAAGCAATATAGCAAAATGTCTCGCAATTTTAATATATCATGCCTATTATGTCAGCTCTCAACTCACGGAATGAAGAGGCGAAGCTACATATTCAAATTGAACTCAAATTAAAAATTCAACATTTTTGAAATATACGTTTGAAAAATGACTGTGCAATGCCGGGTGTAGTTTCGTGTAGTTTGATGTAGTTTTCTTTATACTGTCATTTTCAATCGTATATTATAGAAAGTAAAGTGTTTAAATCACCTTGACAGTGGTCATTTTCCACCACTCCATGGATAGGAATTATCTATTAAAGTGTTCCATAATTTAATGCATAATTTCCAAAAGGGTAAAACCATTAACCACTAAAATTATTACACTATAGCATGGATACACAGATTGCGAGGCATTTTGCATAAATTATAGATTTACTACCATATTACTATAATAGTTATATAACAAAGTACACATAGCACATATACCCAAGCATAGTGTGTCATGCAAGTTCCTGCAACGAAGGGACGGAAGGGAGGATTATTGAAGAGCAAAGAATAAGAGCAACTACCGCTAGAGCATTGTAGCTCTTGATATAAAAGATCACAAGACATCATTGACGCAGAAAGTGTACGGTTCTCTGGCGCACTTATCAGTCAATAGTGACACTTGATGTTACGGAGTACAAATGAATACGTAACACTATTAGGAACTTAATATGGACTTGTGTTGTTCAATGACTGTAAGTAAGACCTGATTTCCACCAATACGTCATGGTGCATCATGGTCCAGCAGCGCGGTGCGTCAAGTAAGTCGTGTTTTTAATAGTGAACTTTGTCTCCAACGCACATAATTTAAATTGAGAAATAATTAAATGAGCAGCAGAAACACTAAAAGTGGCAGCAAATCGATGGCAGCAAATTCAAGGGTGGGGGTTAGTTTTAGGGTCTCTGCCGACAATAAAGATATAGAAGTCGACTCGGTCGACTTTGTGTTGACATTTTTAGTTGTTTATTTATTTCAGATGTTCAAAAATAGTTTGTTTTGTTGATAATGATTTGCTGCCCGTTTAGTATTCTTTTACTGCCCGTTTAAATACAAGACGTTCAAGTATGCATGATGCGTCAGTGGTCGTCGACGTCGCGGCGCATCGACTGCCACGGGCTATTCTCGCAGCATCATACAAATTTAAACCATGTACATTGGAGATAGAGTTCACTATTAAAATAAACGAGCTAGTGGGTACTGTGTTGTAGTGCGTCAGGTATAACGCACCGCGCTTCGTCACGTGCGGTTGGTGGGAATCGGGCCTAACACTATATGTGATATCTTCATCCTACTACAACCCACTAACGCTACATAAATAAAACAATGTTTCCAACCATTTTTTTTTTTATATTGGGTATAATTTTATTAGTTGATAAAAAAATATTTAAATTTTATTTTTTGAGGGCAGTTTCACGAATAAACATTAATATTATATTTGGCTATGTATGTGAAATATTTTTTGTTAAAAAAAATAGTATCTGCAAACCATCCATACATACATATTTTCTATAAAATGCTCCATAAACGTTTGAATTTAAGGTAATATATTAGTTATTTTGATAAATTAGATAGAAAAATAAAAGAGAAAAGGAATTCCACCATTCCGATAGTAAACATATAAACATCATTACAGTATTGAGGACGACTTAAAAGTAATAACAATCTTAAAAAACTTTTAAGTTAAACGGTTTTATATTTTATGTGCACTGAAAACTACGTGTAGCCCTTTCATTTGATACCCATATTGAGGGGGTTAAGGAAAAATATGTAATCCGCCATTTTGTATCGGCGGCCATCTTAGATTTATAATGTTATTGATTTTATTATATTGTATTGTCATCTAAATTAAATGTGTGTACCAAATTTCAGATCAATCTGACAACGGGAAGGTGCTTAAATTTCAATTTCTAATTTTGACCCAAATAAATAAACAAATAAATTCCGTACGGGTCGAGCTAAATAAAACCGTTTAATAAATACACTTAATTTCTACAAAATTAGTACATGTTTTGAAGTTTCGCCCACACGAAAGCTATATGAAAACAAAGGTATACGTACAATGATGCTGGTTTGGAGAAGCTTGGCTGTCTTCTGGTCGGTAAGGGGCTTTCCGGGGGCACGGGCCGGCGGGGGGTCAGGGGGGACGCCAGGGGCATCCCTATCGGTGTCAGACCCCTGGGGGACACGGTCGTGCGTCAACATACAACGTGTAATAGACGGTCACATTGTGTTTAATAGGACACTACAACTTTGTTCCAAAAGTGCGAACATCACTATGGTCTCCTCACATCTATCGACACGGAACATATCACCAGTCACCACGTTAAGACTAAAAGCGCATTGCGAAGAAACGCGCGCAGTTTAACTGCACAAAATTTGAAGAATTGGTTCCTATGTGGACAAACGCATTTGCGATACTTTTCTGCGACTAATTTTAAAAACTTAGCTCGCTACATTGTTCTCGCAGATTTAAAATTAGTTTTGTGATTCTCTGAATATTATAACTGCTTGCGGACGTGCGAAATCCGCGTGCGATTTTTGTGAGTCAGATCAGTTATAAGGACTCACTTCATGCAATAGAAACAGACATTTTATAGTGAGTAAAAAGCTTGTCAGTATGGTTTCTTAAGTTCTCTTTTATTTTGTTTTATTATATATGGAACACAACCAGTCACAATAAATTACATAATATGACATAAAATAAACATTATGCAAAGACAAATTATTCACAAATTATTAGTCCTATATACATATAAAAATGAATGTTTCTTTCTTTGTCCCGTATGCGTTCCTATAACATTCATCCGATTGCGATGAAACTTTGGTGATTGTTGTGCGCACGCCCGCGAGGGTTTCTGAATTAGTACTTAAACGAAGTCGCGGGCAACAGCTAGTTATAATTTTAAGAAATAGCTTTGTTAGCGGACTCCTCACACGTAGACTTTGAGTGATCAATAATTATAATACTCCCTAAAATGAAGTCTAAGAAAAACGGATTTGGACATTGTGATCGAACCCAGTTTATATCCAAGTACGTAACAATGATAATCAATCCAGCAAACAATGTTGCTCTTGGCAATCAGTACTACTACAAACCATCTAGGTTTAAGGACACAAAGTACATAAAATAGAATGTATTGTATATCTGGTATATAAATTAACAAAAAAATATGTCTTTGGTGAATTAAGATGTCGCGTCGGCAGAGTTGAAGCGGTGCGAACGACATCTTTACGCCACTGACATAAAGCTGTTTCAGACTGGCTTAATGCGATTCCGCGTTGATAAATGTGTGGAGACCCAAATGCGTCAACATACAGGATGTATTTAGACGGTTACTATAAATGTACTATGGACACCAGTGTGACAGTGCAAATAATTACATACGCACGTAACATTACACATTAGTAATTACAGTTCCTGAAATAATTATATTAATGAAATGGCAATTTTTTCGACGATTGACCCCCTTTTTCGTAACAATATTGTTGTACACAGCCATCCAATACCTTTTTATGGTAATAATAACAACTAGAATGTTCGTGTGTTAGACCTGAATTAAGAAATCAATCTATAAAATCGTATGCTGTGTCTGTATTAAAAGATAGATACCCTACCCCAAGACTAAGGCATTTTATTAATGTAGCTCGGGCAACAAGGCCCATAAAATATACATATAAAATATTATGTGCATTATGCTTTGTGCTGCTGTTCGTTGTCTGCCGCAAGTTTTTTTTAATTTAATTTAATTTTATGTAAATAAAAAAAATAACATTTATAAATGAAGGGTCGTACCACAAACGACCTAAAATGGGCATTGTGGCGAGAGTCCAGCAGCTCCAACCCTTAGGTTGGCCTTCGTCTGCTCGATCTTATTTGGTGGATTTAGTGGAGTAACGTATATACTCACCTAAGATTAGGCTAATACTTACCTAAGACTTCCTGGTGCACTCGGCACGCGACTAAGGGGCACGGGTCGCGGGGAGGCGGGCGGCTCCACCAGCGACTGCGTCATCACGTCATTGGCGGCCTCGTGCCCGTACACGCCCAGGTCGCGGAGACGCACGGAGCCGCGGCGACCGCTACAACGCACAGAGTATGCAATGCCAAACAACCACTGCTGAACATGGCCCTCCTCGTGCACATGGTCTTGTGCATTATTTTTTTTCTTTTTTTTTTTTAGAAAAACTAGGCAGACGAGCATACAGTCCACCCGATGGTAAGTGGATACTGTCGTCCATAGACATCCGCGATACATGCCAACATCAGTCCAGAATTACAAATGTTGGCACGCACCCGGATGCGCTGCCTACCTTTGGAGATGTAGGAATGGATTTGGAGAAAGGGTTGGGAAAATAGAGAAGGACAGGATGGGGTAGGATGGGAGTGGGCTCTGGCAATAAAGTATATAATAATGTATTAGAGTTGCTTATTTTCTGCTCTGCACTCGTTTCTTGAAAATGAGCACACCAAAAATACTCTCGTCGCTCACGGTCACAAAAAGACTTATCAGAATAGATTCTGCCTACGTGAAAAGCACACAGGGAATGCAATGCACAATATAATAGTTTCTTTAGATGAAGTATATCAATGCAAGAATATCGATGTAGGTGAGCGTTCAACAAAAATGCAGAATTTATAGAAAGAAGGTAGCAAAGCAGAAGATAGTCCACATATTATTCTTTTTTATAATAATAACATCGAAAATAGCCTATCAAAATCTATCATTTTATTCATGTTCTACCATATATATTGAAAATACTGCATGTTGTACTCACGTGTTCCGTATGAACGGTGAATTGTCGTCTGGTGGTGACGTGGGTGCAGTTCTAGATTCTGCAGTGCCGCTCACTGGCGGGCGCACTTCTAGCAGCGAACTGAAATAATGGTCCCATATATAGGTATATCGCGATTGCGATTAGACTCGCAAACTCACAATAGCACGATTCGATAGTCATGCCGTTGTGGGGAGACCTGTGTCATCCATGCTTACGCTTACATTTGTATGCTACGCTACTGTTAATCTAGTTTCAAATCAAATGTAAGATATTATGTTCTGGTACAGTGAAGTATGTTACCTGTTACCTGAGAAAAGCAAAAGGAAAATAAAAAGAAATGAAAAGAACAATGGAAGTATTATTTAAAAGATGTGTAAGCCCAGTTGCTAGTGGCCCTGCCTGTTGTGAACGAGGCACAACTCCTTTGCGATTCCCAGTCGCACAATCATTTGTTTGTTCGAGTCTGGGTGTTGACATGTGTTATTTTCGTCTTTAACGTGTCTCTGGATCCACGACACAGGGAATCCTAGTGTGGGCCATCGAGTGTGGCGTTATTTATTATTTAAACATACACTTATAATACAAACATACACTACGTCTCCTCCATATGTATCACATTACATGGGGCCCCTTAAAGTTCAGGGCCCAGTACAGCTGTACCCGTAGTTCTCCTTACCGCCTGTTTCCTGGTATAGTGAGCTTACCTGTCGACAGGCGAGACGGCGCGTGTGGATGTGCCGGAGGAGACGTGTGCGAGCAGGGCGGCGAGCGCGGGCGGAGGTGTCCACGGGTTCAGGTTGTGGTCGCCGGCGGCGCGCAACGCGCTAGCCGTGCGCTCCGTGGTCTCTTCCATCTGTAACAAGGTGCACTCGTTAGAACGATAGCACAACCTATAGAGGTGACTAATGGAATGTCTCCTGCCATTAGCAGCCAAGAGAGACATATATTTTAAAAAGGAAATTTAACTATTATAAATGAGCAGCAAAAATATACTGGGGCATCAAATTCGAAGATGTGTTAGGTTTAGGTTCTCTGGTGACTATAAAGAAACAGAAGTGAACGGGACTCTGTTGATTTGGTCATCAAATTCTTCATGGTTTATAATTATTTCCTTCTGATATTCAAAAATAAGTTGTTTTGCTGATCATAATTTAGGGCAAAATATTTTTGCTGCCTGTTTAAATATAAGCCATTTTAAAATAATATGTAAGATTATTTAAGATTATTTATTATTTATTTATAATTAAATTATTTAAGAAGTACATGCGCATCCCGGCCGAGAGTAATACACATCGACTATGATCGGCTAGTCAGTCAGTAAGACAGCGACGTATCGGCACACGACAGAGACGACGCTCTACAAAACCGAAGCTAGCCGATCATAATCGATGTGTATTACATTACTTTCGGTCGGTAAGTGTAACAATGTATGTTTTAAGAGATACTGCAATTAACTGTGTTTTACATTGTTGATTTTCTTAAATTATGGTTATGAACAATCCAATTTCATATACCTGTCTGAGCTGCACCCTGGTATCCTGCAGCGTTTTAAGATGCCTGGCTGCGTCCTGCGCGTGTTGCAGCGCGAGCGCCGCGAGCCGTTCCAATGTATATCGTCCGCATTCCGTACTGTCTACTTGCTCTAGTAGACGAGGCAACTCGTTCTCTTCGTTCTCCTCCTATATACAAGATTATGTTTTATTAGTACAAAGATAGAAATACAAAATAAAAAAAATGAAAAATTTCACTACGGAAAGGAAATACAAACTGAAAAGGAAATAAATTTAGTGTTTTAGTAGTTTAATGGTGACGAAAACAAGCGAGAATCTTTATATTGACTACATGAAGAAAATTTTAACAACTTAGTCAAATTTACTATGGTATGTGCGAGTAGATTATTGCTACGAATTAAAATGGGATGCTACTTGGTACAATCCGTTTAATACAATATTAGTACAACTCTTGGAATATTTCCCTTACGCTCCAGTCATCATACGTCACATACATCTTTAGTGGGGCATCCGACTGCGTTAAAATTGTTTACATGAACGTCAGAACACATGTCAGAACTCCAAGGAAATGTGACAACTTTTGATGGCATTTAAAGGTCAGATTCTAACTACATAGTGGTAAAAGTACCTTCATATCATTATATTCTCATCTTCCTTCTAGAATTAATATGTTTTTCAAACCGTGCGTCTTTAAACGTTCGTAATTTTTGACTGACATTGATATGTATAGAAGCCCATCAGGTCACTTGATGGTAAGGTCCCCTTACCATCAAGTGACCTGATAGTCCGTTTGATAACTTCATTCTATAAAAAATATAGAGTAACTTATACCAACACAGAGTAATGAACAAAGAAAGGACCAGACTTACTTCAATCTGCATAATCTGCTGTTGCGTATCAGCTATAGCTTCTCTTAAGTACTGAAGCAGATGTTTAGCATCTGGATCCGATTCAGTCTGTACTTGTGCGGCTGCGGAGTCCCTTTGTCTTAATTGTCGTTCTAATGAAGCTTCCAGTTCGCCTAATGTAGTTTTAGCGGCGCATGCGCGCGATACCCAACATTCTAACCGGGACCAGGTCTCGCGGAATGAGTTACGGTTGCGATTGCGGGGACGATCTGTAAGGAATACAGAAATTATGAATTTACTCTATTAATTTATTAAAGTTTTATTTTGTACAAGTGACAAGTAACATTTTATTTTCCTTTTGTCATACATACAATATAGTTCTTCATTAGATTTCAACTCGTGTCATTCGAGAAAAGGGTTGTGCTCAAAAACAGGATTGAATTGGTACGCTATGTGTAATAAATGTACATATAATTAATATATGAATTAATGTATGTATAAACGTATTGCGACCACGAACTTCACTTTTGCACGCCTATTGAGGCAAAACATAACTGGACAATTTATTGTAACACCATATTTTGATTAAAAAGGTTTTGGCAAAACAAATGTATTAAATTTGAATAAAACAGCATTCAGAATTAACTGCTGACGCACAGTTCCTTTTGCTACAATGAATATGTCATTGTTGCAATGTAAGGCTTCTAATTTTTAATACTTACTGTGGTAATAAACGATTTATTTATTTTTAAGTACAAGAGACGGACTTCATGCCATAAGGCATTCTGTACTAATCAACCACCAGTATACATATACACAAAAAGGATTGCAGGTGCAGTTTTGAGATAAAATATAGAAAGCATAAATAAAATACGAATACAATGTAATTTAAAACATACATACATACACACACATACATATATATATACACAATATATATTAACTCTGCATTAAATGGTGTTTGAATTGGAATGTATATGAATGTTGAAGAAAGAAGTGTGTATCATAATATGCAATCTTAAGTCGCGAGAAGAAATAGATGGCGCCCTCACATAATAAAAAAAAATAGCGTAAAATTTCAATCAAATCTCACTTTATTTGCACTCGTCAGCAGTAAGTTGTCACTGATTATTATAAAAGTAGTAAGCACACAAGCAGTAAGTAGCGGGTAGTAAGCAAATATTCTCTTTTTTGGAAGTGTCATCATAATCAGGAAGTGTCATAATCCATGAGAAGTGCAGTATTGTAGTAGACTGTAGTGTCACCGTGTTTGTGTATCAAAGATAAGAACACCATGCTGTAACAGCAGTGAGTAAATTTTTGTTATATGTCAATCACATACCGACCGACCTGATCCTTCGCTATGTTACTTTAACAAATAGTACAGACATGTCAGTTGCAACGCTGTGGAACGAACTGCCTCAAGAGGTCTTTCCATTAAGCTATGATATGGGGTTCTTCAAGAGAGCTGTGAATAGGATTTTGCAAGGTCGGCGGCGCACCCGCATGCCCCTTGGTGTTAAAGGTGTCCATGGGCGGCGGTAACACTTACCATCACGTGGGACCGCTTGCTCGTCCGCCCACTAGTATACGAGTATATAAAAAAAAAAAGTAAGTTTCGTAATAGTTTTTTTTATAGAAACAATTAGTTGTACTGTTTATTCAGAAACATTAAACATTAATCGTCTAAACGATTACATTTTGTGCAACTCGTGCGCCAGTCGGTTGTGGGACTGCACTCCTTCCGAAGGGAGTCCCCCGCCCATTGTCATTGCACTCTAATATACACAAAACTATCCTAGTCCTTATTACTCTAGCTCTTATTAGTATCGATGGGTAAAGGTTGACCTGAAGGTACATAATTCAGGGATCTTATTAAAGATTTACTTACCATATAGTCTTCCAGCAGCCCGACTGCTTAATTTGTCACGATGTCCCCTCCGAAGTATGGATACTTCCTCTTGTTTCCGCCTTAACACTTGTTCTTTGAGCCGAGTTTCCGCTTCCAATGTGCGGATTATATTCGCGTTCTTCCTCGATTCCTTGCGCAGTTGGGCAACCTGATCGGACATAATTTTCTTTTCTTATATGATAAATAATGATTAAGGGAACAATCAGGATAACTGTTGGGTATTGAAAAAAACGCTTGTAAGTAAGCGAGCAGCAAAAAAACCAAATGAGTAGCAAATAATCAATAAAACAAACGCTTTCTGAATAAATAATTTTAAATTATTAAGAATAACGTCATAAAGACAACGGAGTTCCGGTTGGCGGTACTCACGTTTCTTTATTGTCATCAGTAAACCTAAATCTAACTCACCTTTAAATTCGCTGCCATCAATTTATTGACCATTCAGTATTATCTGCTGCTTTTTTAATTATTTCTCTTTAAAAAAACGGCGATGCGGGATCAAGAGCGAGATTTGGCTATTTTCCGTACGTTTTAGGCGAAAGTTTTAGAACTTTACGAGACCTATCCAACATTTTATTCATATAGATTTTAGGGCGAATATTTTTTTTAGTTTGCCTCGTTGTATATTGGAAACTCAGCAATTAAACCGCAACAAAATCAATCCAGTAGATACCAAGATTAGACCTTTAAAAGAATATAAAAAATAAGAAAAGTTTAATTTGAGTGACTCACTTCCTTCGCCCTAACTGCTTCTGCTTGCGCGTGTCGTTTAGCTTCTGCGCGCATGCGTTGTACTAATTTCACCTGTAATAAGTAAAAACGTTATTAATATTACTTACTTAGCTTGTTACAACAGCTAACCAGATCCCGGAAATAACTTTCCCTGATATATAAAGTATTCTTCTCTGGAGTTCGAGCTACCCTCTAAGAAATTTCATTGAAATTGGTTCAGTAGGTTATTTGTGATAGATTATTATTATTAGGGACAAAACAAACATGCACACGTGCAAACAAACAGGGATACAGTCAGACAAACGTTTTCGGATTTACAATATTAGTGTGGATGTGGATATAATCGTAACCTGTATTTTTTCGTTCATTGCTGGACACGAGCCTCCTCACGCCCGTGTCCAATCCTTACATCCCTGGTGTACATTGTCTTATACACGTAAGATGTATGGCCTTCAAACGTCACAGTCAACAAAACCGTCGGTGTCAACAAACACCCGTTTAGAGGTGATGTAGTTGCTCAGGACTTGTGGTAGCTGCTTTGATATCCCTTAATCACCTTTCACGATACCCACGGGAAGAAATGGGTGGTGCTATTGTAATGTCCCGTTCTTGAAGACCTGCGTGTTCAATAGAATAACTCGTTCGTGGTGCCGATGGGGTTGTATTCGCGAGACATGTTCGATAACCGGTTCTCGTTGTAAGATGGAGTGGTGCTATTCTTAAAGCTACACGAGAGCACATGGATATTTCATACTGTAAATTAAAGAAGTTACCTTATCGTGCTTCATGTTGTGAAGTTCCCTTTTCAATGCATTAATCTGCTGAGCGGTTTGCACCTGCGACCGCTGTAGTCGCTTCAGCTCGCGACACATGTTCGAAACCGTTTCTCTTAGTCAGATGGGTTGGTGCTAATCTAACCACAGGACATCACACTGTAAATTAAATGCTTACCTTATCCCGCTTCATGTTGTGGAGCTCGTTTTTCAATGCGTTTATCTGGTGACCCGTTTGCACCTGCGACCGCTGTAGTCGCGTGTGTTCACGTTGAGCCGCTTGTAGTCGCTTCAGTTCGCGAGACATGTTCGATAAACGCTTTTCGTAGTCCTCTTTTACGCGTTTGAGTTTCTCACTTGGCGGGGAGTTTTGAGTCGCTGGAAATATTGTTAGAAATGACGCTCTAAATAATGAAATATTATTGATAGAAGCGCAGGCATACTAAGTGTAAACAGAACGGGTCATGTCCGAGACACTACCCTGAGCTCCAGAACTAAACTAATTGTCTACATAGCTTTGTGCAGGCAAGACCGTAAAATTCAAGTGGAATTGGGTAGGGTATATATGCCGTATGCCTCCAGAGAGATGGGTAAGAATGACTTCTCAATGGTCCCTCAATGGTCGGAAATAGACATGTAGGAAGACTTAATTGAAGGTGGCGAAATGACCTCGATGTTTTATTGTAGAGGACGGCCAAAGCTGGCTGCAGACCGAAAGGTTTGGAAGAAAGTGAGAGAGACCTTTGAAAGAAATGGGACATTGTATAAGATGCTAATAAAAAAGTAAGAAGGTCATAGATCAGCAAACAGTTCAGCTGGTACGTGTAAAATGTCGCCCATGGACATTTGCGTTGGATGACAAATGTTGACATGTTAATTTGGGAGTCGATTTGGAAAAAGGCGGGACAAAAATAGGATGTTGAGCGAGATGAGTTATTGATTTTACTTATGTGATTTTTCAAATATTAACCAGATTCATTTATGTTGTGTAAGGGGCTAACAAAGTTAACTTATTCACATAGGGAAAAGGACTAAAAATGGGGGGAAAAAAATAGAGATGTCAATTTTAATAAGAAATTTTAGTGAATAAGATCTCTCCAATAATAACAGACTGTTTACAATCTAAGATAAAGAAAGAATCATTAACATATCGCAGTCCTTACTTACCTAACGAAGCTAATACTTTATCTCGCTCTGTGTGCGTGGCCTTGATCTGATGATGTAGAGTATCCAGTCGCTGTTCGTAATGTTGTTTCAGCGCTGCAAGCCTCCGCTGCGACATCTCCAGCTGTTCGATTAAGCGCGCCTTCGTATCGATGTCGTCGCTCAAAGCCGCTAGTTGTGCTGACAGCGCATGTTGAGCTGTTACACAAATAAATGAAGTCAATATAAAGGGAACGGGAAATAGTTTTAAATTCGTGTGTCTTGTACTTGACTTAACCCCAGTTAGTTAACTTTATATTTCCCGCTACTACGTTCACTTTGAATCCAATTTCTGAATAAGTTTGTCTAGGTACATCTAGATCACCGTGATAATCCTTATCTGTTATTTTCAAAACTATTACACCAATTTTATTAACAAGTAGTTTATAACCTTCCTGAATAAACACGTTAGAAAGCCACTGCCTTTTACCTGTTTTTACAGGTGTTTTTTCACTAAAATCGTAACATAATCGGCCCAAAGATCCCGAAATTAGTGCAAACAAATAGACAGACAGATGTAAAGTGAGTCATTTTGATGAACAGCGTAACAAGACATTTATAGCAGTATCGCATGAGATAGCTACATATGATTATATTACCCATTGTAACGTGATTTCGCTAAAAACCACTAAATAAATATAAGGTAAGAAGAGAAATCCCCGCATCCCATAATTAGCCTCTTCCAATTCCGGCGAGTCAATTGCCTATCTCCAAAGGTTTAAAATCGTCTACATTTTCCCTCTCTGGTTGCAAGCTTTTGCTTATAAGGGAAAATAAGGGAAGTTACGGGTTAATACTAAGTTCCTTTCTTAGGTTAAGTTTCGTACCAAATTTATCACAAAATTGTATATGACACAATCAACGTAACATTGCTATAAATCCAAGATGGCAGCTGAAAGGACCAAAAAGAAAGAACTTTCAGCATGCCACAATAAATTTTATGAAATCGTCTTACCTTTAACCTCTTCGTCCTCGTCCAGCGACTCGCTGTCATCCTCCTCGGAAGGCTCGGAATCCTCCGCACTCTCCCCCTCGGCTCTCTCCCTCTCCCCAATGAGTCGGTCGTCTGCCACCGCGCTAGTCATGCTGTCACTCATGTTCAGTTTGCGCTGGAACTCCAACTCGCCCATACTGCGAGCTAGGAGCTCTTTTTCCTGTTGAAAAATAATCTCATCAAAGTTCGATATTTAATCCTAAAACCGTACCCAGGGGCACAAATAAACAAAGATAAATAAACATTTTCCACAACAGTTAACAACTTACCACCAGGTGGACTCTTTGTACTCGTCTGACACCTTCTATCCATAAAACAAAATGAAATTGTTACGCTGTATATAGTGCTAATAATAATTAAATAATGTCGGTCGCCATCTTTTGGTCAGCAATAATTTCAGGACGATTAAATAAAAAAGAAACAAATATCCATACACTGTCATAGTTCATTACGTTACGTTGTAACCACTTTATGTTATATACAGTCTCTTAATGTTGATTTCTATGTACATCACATAGTCCAATGAGATATAATGTAAGCTCCTAAATTATAGCTTATATCTATTCCTCCTGTCTCATCATATCTCAATGGAGTACGTGATGAACGTAGAAGTCATGCAGCAGAAGTCATGTAGAATTCATTCTATTAGAACTGCTGTCATTAAGGTTCAAATAATTGCTAGAAGGGTTGCCAAATTTTGAAGACCAGAATGTCTGAAAAGAAGAACAAGCCTTAACAAGAAGAATACCTTGTATAACTCTCGCTTGGCGTCGTCCAATACAGCCGTCGTGTCGTGAACGGAGTCGTGTCGTGTCCGCGCCGCCATCGCCTCGCGTCGCCGGCTCGCCTCGTACAAACCATTAGCTTCCATCAACTGTGCTCGCAACTCCTCTATCTCACTCACGTAACCCTGTAAAAGAAAATTATAAACATGTACATGACATGGAGGAGAAAATAATGCAGAAGGGAGGAAATGTGAGTCAATATTGCCACTAGTTCGCCTTTTTTTTCTAAATATAACTGGGCATGTCAAATTGTGTCTACGGTCGATTATAAAGCACTAAGTAAATTCGATATATATCTTTAGCTTCGGTCGCTTCTTAAGTAGTTACAATTTTATCCAATTCACTAAATATTTATCACTCGTCTCTTCTATCGCCTATATAATGGGGAATATTCCGAAGAGCTCTTCAATTTGATGCCAACTTCAAGTTTTTACCATGGCACCGCTCGTCATCGTCGTGCGGTTCATCCACACTTACTTAACACAGAGTCGCTGTGTACAGTGCGCTCATCAAGACACTTTACATCGCGAACCCGAAAGTTGTGGAATGTACTGCCAGCTGAGGTTTTTCCGCTACGCTACATGGGGCTATTCAAGAGAGCTGTGAACAGCATTGTGGTCGGTCGGTAGAGTACCCACATGCCCCCTGGCGTTGCATGTGTCCATGGGCGGCGTTGACCATTACTTTAGAATTAGTGATAAGTATTTTACATTATTTTAGAAATTTACCAAATATTACACCACTAAATAGAAATGTTATACAAATCCATACTGCAGTAAAACAGTAAGCGAACAAATTCGCACCTGTACTTAAGTAAGCGAACAAATTCATACTGAATTAAATAGTAAGTGAACAAATTCATACTGAATTAAATAGTAAGGGAACAAGTCCATGCTGCACTAAAATAGTAAACCAGTAAGTCCCTGCCTACACTAAAGTAGTAAGTGAACAAATTCACACTTGTACAAAAGTACAGTTCTTTCAGCTCACGAATTACATTGTTTTAGTGTCCTTATGGGTTCCCTCCGCCGGCGGCGCACACTAAAATAATGTACGTGTACGAGCACAACCACTACTAAGCGTAACCCACCTTCGTGTGGCAAACAAATTCATACCTGCACTAAAGTAGTAAGTGAACAAATTCACACTTGTACAAAAGTACAGTTCTTTCAGCTCACGAATTACATTGTTTTAGTGTCCTTATGGGTTCCCTCCACCGGCGGCGCACACTAAAATAATGTACGTGTACGAGCACAACCACTACTAAGCGTAACCCACCTTCGTGTGGCAAACAAATTCATACCTGCACTAAAGCAGTAAGCGAACAATCCGTCGCATCAGGGCTGCCTTCCTTCGGCGCCCACGCGCCTAAAGCCTTTTCTGCCAATAATTCACTGTTCTTAGCTGATATCTGGTCTATCGTGCTTTGCATCGCTTTGACTCTCCGTCGCAACGATTCCACTTCTCCGGTTAAAATGGCGTTCTCTTGAACCACGTCGCTCCAACCTTCTTCGCCGTTTTCTGATATTATGCGTTTGCCCTGTAAATTAACGCATTATCTTGATATATAGATAAAACTCTTTGTTGAATAATTGCTACATTATGACAAAAATAAGGAAGAATGTTATAAAGAACAGAATTCAATCAATTTCTTCTAGCAAACAGCGGTCTTCTAGCAATTTCTTCCAGTCAACCTTCAGAGAGAGAGTTGTGACTGACTTACTAGTTGGCCAGTTTGAAAATAACACTACCCCATTTCTTCCTGTGGGTGTTGTAAAAGGCGACTAAGGGATAAGAAAACGGCTACCACAAGACCCAGTTCTAGGTTATTGTCGCGGAATACATTGATGTTCAATTATATACATAGTATGCAACTGGGGTGTGTTGTGGTAAAAATAAAAGAAAAAAAAAGACGAGAAAGATAGTGGGGAATTAATATATACCACGAATAGAACTATAGAATATCATCACCCCATCCCTTCCCGTGAGTGTCGTAAATAAAAGGCGACTAAGGGTTAATAAAGCTGCTACCACAAGCGCTGAGGAACTACACCACCTCTAAAAGTGTGGACTACCCCACCCGTTTGCCAGCGTGTCATTTTAAGGCCATACATCTCTAGTGCATAAGACAATGTGCATGAGGAGGTCCGTGCGCGGCAGTGGACAAAACAAGCGTTGGTTACGGTTACCATCAAGTGGACTGTTTGCTCATCTGTTACTTTCTGTGAGAAATAAAAAAATCTAGAAAGCACAGAATATTTAACATTGCGCACTCGGACGCGTTATTGTACACACAAGTACATACCTGCTTGTATTCAGCCAGCTCGAGCTGCAGCCTGGCTATCTCCTGACGCAGCTGGTGAATGGTCCGCGAGGTAAGGTCCTGGTTCACGATGCAACGGTTCTTGATGTTGCGCGCTCGGTTCGCGTACTTGAGCGTGTTCAGCGTCTCCATAAAGTCGCGATCGCTTGGCGACACGCAAGCTATCATTACCGTGTTGCTGTTGCCTGAGAAATAAATGGAAGGATTTTATTCATAGAAACGACTTTAAATCAATTGTGTATTAAATAACATTCACGCAATAATATATATATTTTTAATAATAGTTTAAAATGTAAGGTAACTGTTACTAATCCATAACCAACTGCAACACCAGGGGGCATGCGGGTACACCGCCGACCTTGCAAAATTATATTCACAGCTTTCTTGAAGAACCCCATATCGTAGCGTAATGGAAAGACCTCTTGAGGCAGTTCGTTCTACAGCCTACGAATTGGCGGTATAAAATGGTTTTTGGACCGAACACCACGGGACACCTCCGTATGGAGGAAATTCGACTGGAGGTGCAGTTGTAGAAACCCGAGGTGGGAATTATATTGAACAATACTTCAGAGCATTCACCATTGTACAGACGGTAGAAGACACAGAGAGACGCAACGTCTCTCCGAACGGTGCGGGATTCTAAACCTAAACGTGAGAGTGGGATCGTGGACAATTCGAACAGCACTAGTATAAAAATTAAATAGATTAAAATAAGCATTAGTATTATTTATTATACACTTTAAAATGTTCCATAATAAAAGTTTACAAACGTTTTGACATAATTTTAGAAAAACCTGTTTCATAATATTGACGTAACGATCACAAACATCTCTCGACATTGAGGAACTAATGTACATAAACGTTAATGCAAGAGCATTTTAAAATGAATTTTGTATTTACGTTGCCCTACCACCTATTACGACAATGCAGAAACACCTTACCTCCTAGTGAGTCCTGCAGCAGCCTGGTGAGCTTCGAGTCCCGGTACGGCACATGAAGCACTTTCCGCGACTTGTCGCCCAGCGCAGAGATCACATTCCCGAGAGCGAGCAACCCGCAATTTATCGATATACCTTCACGGGCTCGTTCGCCGGTTGCGCCTAAAATTGTATAAATTCATAAATTATTATTTTTTCACAAAAAAACAAACGGACTCGATTGCAATGTTGGTTGTTCGATTAGGATATCGGAGGAGCTGCAGATACCGGATTAAACCCATAAAGAATGTATTTTTGATTCTACAATTGATGGTTTTCTCTTTTATGTCAGATACAACAAACTGTATGAAAGAATATAATATAACTTAATAAACCAAATCATATTACAATTTCTTGTCAAATTTTATAATGATAACTTCTGTAATAAAATAACTAATATCATATCTTCTATCTATATAAATAAAAATGTAAACGTTAGTTTGTTCAAAGTCTTAAATCTCCGAAAGTTCTTCACCGATTGCTTTGAATTTTTGACACAACGTTGCACTCGAATACGCGCATGTTTTTATATACCTATTACAGTCAAAACAGGGTAAGCGCCATCTGTTGGGCAGCCACAGCAACGTGTGGCCGGGCACAGATAGTTTATAATAAAATAATAATGAAATAGTTAACATTTGTTCATTTCTTTCAGCTACATAATAACAAGTAAACCAAAGCCCCCATATTTACCTGTCCGTTTCAGGCGTTCAGAGCCAGCCAAGTCAACGAAGTGGAACTTTGCAGTCAATGTCTCATACTGTTCCGGTGCATCTCCATCTGCCTCCTTATCCACTCCATTCTGGTCGGCTGCTAATCTCCTCTGGCGTAATAATAAAGTGAAGACTGCATGGGATCGCGAGGATGAAGAGTTCATGTTAGTAGCAGCTGTTGTTCTCGCCAGGGCTCCGGCACGTAAGGCGCCTAGAGCTTCCCTGACACCTCTGACGGCACGGATTGAAGCCCCCACCACCTTTACCCCTCCACAACCGTCCTCTGTTATTCTTAAAGTACCCTGGAATAGTAAAAATATCCTTAGTAAGTAAAAAAGTAGTTATAATAAGTAGTTTATGAAGGGGTGAGTGCACGCTGCAATCCAACAGTCGCTGGGCGCACTCGACTGGCCACGTTACCCCTCTCTCACAGAAGACTACCTTGAAATGTACTGCATTTCCCACTTTATCTTATTTCCCTAATGTACGTACGTGTTTCGGTAGTGAGTGACATGTGCCAGAGCCCATTCCCATCCCTCCCCATTTTCCCAACCCTTTCTCCAAATCCATTCCTATGTCTCCAAAGGTAGGCAGAGCATCCGGGGGCGTGCCAACGTTTGTCATTTTGGACTGATGTTGGCATGTATCACGTATGTCTATGGGCTCGTCTGCCACCTTCGTCCATAAAATAATAATAATAATCCTTAGTAGTATGAACTAGTAGTGTCCTTAGTAGTGACTAGCTAGAACTGCGTATACCTTTAGATACATTTAGTTATAATCTATACGTACCTACTGTATAATAAGATGCATTATATTTATCTTTTAAACGAATCTGTTTACGTATTTAACTTAAGTAAATGTCAACGTTTCGTTTGGGTTACACCAAATCTCAAGCTGACTCTAGTTGGTGTAGCCCAGCTGAAACGTCGAGTAAAATAAAATAGGCAACCACACGTGTTTAAACTCGTTTAATAATAACATAAATATGTGTGAAGAAACGCCAGAATCTTAATAAGCTAAAATCTAATTAATCAGGATGCAATATGTCATGTTAATAGATAAGAAAGACCGTGGGCTTTGCATGTAAGTAAGGTAATTTGGCGCGCACTGACCGTGCCTCGCATATTGAATTAAGTTATGCGATGATAACACGCCTCGATAGGCAGCAGTGGACAACAAGCTCCGTGGGCCACGAGTAAGTAATTAAGTGTTGTAAGGCACGTGTTCATCATTTGTATATTTCGCGTCATATAACTTAGCTTCTCTGATGTTAATCACACACTTTGAATACCAGCTGCATTGTAAATTCGTTATTATGGAAATGCAATGCTAGTCACACTCATTTCAGAAAGAACACTCAAGGGATGTATTAATGTACACGAGAGTAAATATATACATGTGACGTCATCCTGATCTGCTACAATCTACTATGGACTCTATGTGGTTCCAATATTATCTATGTAATGATTAGATTTATTAAGATAACCTGTAATCTTTCCTGCAATAATATAAAGGGTTTTCCAATAAGGACTTGACAACTTTTTTTCAAAATAAAATGCAAACCATTTGAGATATTTCAAAAACTTTATTATCGGGTTGAAGTACAATCAAAACATTTATGAATGGAACTCGACTTCGTTCATATGGCCACCGCGGGCACGTTTGCAGCGGTCGATTCGTTGGACCCAATTTTCGATGACTCGGCCACACATTTCGGCCGAAACGGCTGCTATTTCGCGTTCAATGTTGGCTCTGAGCTCTTCCAACGTCGTCGGCTTGTTGGCATAGACCAATGACTTGACGTAGCCCCAAAGAAAAAAGTCTAGAGGCGTTAAATCGCACGAACGAGGCGGCCAATCGACTGGTCCATTTCTTGAGATAACACGCTACTAGGGCGAGAATTACGACCGAAAATCGGAGTTAACGCTCTTAAAGTAGCAGTCACCGACTCCGAATTTCTGTAGTAAATTTTTATAATTTGCAGACGTTGTTCGTTCGTGTACTTTACCATGATGAAAATGTTAAGTTTACTGAATAAATTGACAGTGACAGTTCGATGATTAGTGAAAGGGTGCGTTCACAAATTGAATTCAAAGTTTTGACAACTTTGAATTCAACTTTGTCCCTATTGGAAAACCCCTTATAAAAGTTTTCTTCAGTCAGTGCTCACGACAACGTAATATCTTCTTTCATTTCGAATTTGACAATTTATTTCTAGATTCATTATTCTTCTTACAGAAGTCTGTGAAGGACAAACAATATTTTATTGGAATATTTGCATTTGTCTATACATATAAAAATAAATGTCCTAAATGACTGATTCATGATCGCCGAGCCGAAACCGTAGAAGCTAAAACAAATTTGCACAGTAGATAGATTTTATGACATACGAGATTTCGTGACATACGTTTCCATTTTTTTTTATAGACAAGAACGCGGACGAGCAAGCGGTCCCACGTGATGGTAAGTGTTACCGCCGCCCATGGACACCTGCAACACCAGAGGGCATGCGGGCGCGCCGTCGACCTTGCAAAATCCTATTCACAGCTTTCTTGAAGAACCCCATGTCGTAGCTTAATGGGAAGACCTCTTGAGGCAGTTCGTTCCACAGCCTACGGGTTCGCGATATAAAATAATTTTTGGACCAAACAGTGCGCGACACCTCCGTATCGAGGAAATGCGGATGGACCACACTTTTGTGACGGGAGGTGCGGTTGTAGAAACCCGAGGTGGGAATTATATTAAACAATTCTTCAGAGCATTCCCAATTAAAAAAAAAACTTACGTTTAAAACAAAATCAACGCGGGCAAAAAGTTAGTTTTATATATAGAATGTGGCAAAAAGTTAGCTTCTACCCGCGGCTTCGCTCCCGTGGACTAAGCAGCTCTAAAAGATTTTTAATACCTGTAAAAGCAGCGCCATCATGGATTTCACGGATGAAAATACAACCAGAAGTTTTTGATTAATTCTATTTAGTCATTTTTATATTTTCCATGAAAATGACACATACCAGTTTTCCTTCTGGATACTTAGCAATACATTAATGAAAACCCGATCAAAATCCGTTCAGTAGTATTTATGTGATGTTCAAACGAACAGATGTGCCAACAAAAAATTAAGAAACTACTATTTTGGGTGCTGTAGCTTCTCGAGACGAGCTCCCAATTTTTTTTTTAATTAACTCAACGTACAGACTCAATATTTTTACTGTTTTATTATATGTATAAATATATTATTAACGGTCTTAAACGTTACCGATGTTAAGGCCGGGTTGCATCCATCAGTGATCTCGTGACCACGGTTAAGTCATCGAGTAAAGGATTTAAAACCCGTTTGGGTAGAGAACTTATTACCAAAAAAAAAGTTTGTTTGCACATAAGAAATGGACGTTTTATTACCATTGAGATATTTGGGATTATAAATCGTATGAATACTTTCAGGAGTTACTTCAGCTATTGCTTTTAAAATCTAAAAAAAAATAGGGAAGTTGTTTATTCCCATTTCTACAATGTGAAAAGGAGACTTTTCGAAAACCGCTCGCGCTGTTTCTCATTGTTCCCAATCACTTTAAACATCAGCACAAATAAATCCATCATACCTTATTATAGGGATCTTTCGCCGGATCGAGTAGATCGACAATATCTTCGTTGTACAGCTCTATGAACTGCGCCTGAACTGAGAATTCTGGTGGTAGCTGTCCTTGGTCCCGCGCCTCCTCCGCTCTAGTATCCGCCCCCGCAAAAAGGTCGCGGATTGCGCGGGGGATGATCCCCCGTTTCTCCTCGTCCCCCTCCCCTTCGCCCTCCCAGCCGCTGCCCATTGTATACGTCTTGCCTGAGCCCGTCTGTGGACAAAGTAATATTAAATTAATTACATGATACAGAAATAGAGCCCTTTCTTCTTCGTTTATACCTAGCGAGGTGCCGATATCGACTTTTTAAATCTTGAGGCGCCATTCCTACCTAGACACATTCTCTTTCGAAACACTCAACCCCATCGTGTTTATTTACGTAGGGGAGACTGGGGCTGGTTGTGACAGGGGTAGGTAGTTACAGCGGCAACGGTGGCTAAACAGAGAACGCTATATTAACGTTAGAAAGACACAAATGATCACGCCACCATCGGCCAGCACGCCACACGTGCCAGTGGCGCTAGCACTTTTGCGAGAGGAGCCCGAGCATGCTGCCGTCAAAACCGCACGTTAGTAACATTTTCATTTTTTAGTGATATTGGTCTAAAACCTGTTTTCCATAAAAGCAGAGGTGTGTGTTGTTGTGATATTTATGCCCTAATGCTTTCTTTTTGCTATAAATCTACGTTTATACAGTTATACTTATTTGCGTTTTTACTATTTAACCTTGAAAGGTCGGTTTTGGCGTTGGGGCTAAAAGTGCCATTTGCTCGGGGCAGGTTGTGACATGCCACAACCTGCCCCGTAGTGCTTCTTGCCGACTAGTATAATTTGGGCTATATAATTTGTTGTTTTTTGTAGGAGGAGGATATATAAAAGAAAATCTGAGCGTCGAAAAATATCTAAAGAGACTTCGGATTATGTTATATGTCGCTTACAAGATATTTAAAGAAACGAAAAGAAGCAAACGAGAAGGACATACCTATGGAATCTCTCACAGTTGGCTACCAGAAGAATAGACAAGTTTTAAACGATGAACAAGAAGCCATTTTGGTGAGTTACTTAATTAAATGCAGCCAAATTTACTACGGATTGACCCCAAAAGATGTCAGGCAACTAGCATTTGCTTGTGCACTAAGTACAATATTGCAATGCCGCAATCATGGCTTGACAATAAAGAAACAGGAGTCGATTGGCTGACAGCGTTTTTAAAACGCAATCAGTATTTCTATTTATACTAATCCAGTTGCTGGTTCTAGCAGAGATCTGATTCAGAATGAATGTACCTTTTCTCCCGAGATCATTCGGCCTTATCCAAAAGCTGCTGCGAGAACAAACAATATTACACGAAAAACTCGCAAATCAGCAATTTTAACTGATACGCCAGAGAAAAATGCATTGACACTCGAACAGAGCAAGAAAAAGGAAAATACATCTAAAAAAGGAAAGATAACTAAGAAAGGAAAGTCAACTGAGCCATGAAAGATAACTAAACAAGGATACAATACAATAAAAACAGTTAAGAAAAGAGGAAAGATAGCTGTAAAAAGGAAGGTGTTACACGACTCTGACGAAGAAAGCGTAGAAGATGATTATTTTTGCCTGATATGTTGTGAACCGTTTGATCAGAGTCGAGCTGGTGAGGAATGGGTACAGTGTGTAGTTTGTAAGAAATGGTCACACGTAAGATGTGCTTAGCGAAATGTTGTATCCTACGTATGTTTGAATTGTGAAAGTGATTGTTCAGACTATAGTGACTGAACTGCTTTGTTTAGCTTTTATCTGATTGTTATTTTTTTTTAAAGAGAGGCATAATTTTTTTTGTTGATTCTTACTAAGTTATTGTTTAAGAAAGAAGTTTATAATTTTGTTTAAAGTTAGAAGTTACTAAATTTTTGATGTTTGATTTAGAAGTTTTAATGAGGCAATTGACCGGTTTATAATACATTGTAAACATAATAATATTGTGTTTTTATCGAAAGAAACTATGATTGTTCTTAATACAAAGTCTTAGATTTCGTTTGTTTTTGTTGTAACATTATGCCCCTTGTGGTGTAACAACCAGCCCCTGGCCCGGGGTTAAAAGTTACACGCCTCTTTTCCCAGAATTCATTCGTTTATGTCACTTCTAATAGGCTGATACCTAAAATTCTTTTTAAATTTAAAACCTGAATAGTTACTTAATCAAACAAACCCATATCTACGTAAAATAATCAAACAAACAAAAAATTGTAACACTTTGTAAAAAAAATGTCACAACCAGCCCCAGTCTCCCCTACACTTTTTGTACTATACATAAATTAATTTAAAAAAAAGTTACTGAACAAAATATGTATATAGATATATATATTATAAATACAATCAATATTAAATATATATACCATACCATACATATGAAAAAAAAAAGATTACGTCCCTTTGAACAGTCGTCAACCAAGTGGTTTATTTATTTACATATTTACATTTAATTTTAACAAATATTTCCGATTATTATACAATTTTAATATGTATTAATAATAGCGGTTAAGTATTATAAACCATAAGTTAGAAAGTCCACACGATTGTCACAGCAGATCGGCTGCAGTTCTAAGAAGGCGGTTGCGGAAAAACTTAACAGCTAAAGATTCGTAAGAAATTTAGGTTAAAGGTATCTTAGGGATAAGGTCCACCTACCTATCTCTCTCATGTTTGTTGCGATGCATGGAAAGGTAATTCAAGGTACAACGTAATCGTCAGGTCTGCACTTAAAGTAATCCAACCATTATATTTAGCTGCTGCTATAGTCGGAATTATAATTCGATTCCACATTTGACATTAGCTACTGTCATTTTGTAAAATAATGATACCACATATAATAGTGTAGTGATGAACACAAAAATCGATAAACAATCGCGATTTATGTTTATGTAATCATAATATTGGTGTGCCAATTAAAGACTAAATTATTGATTTTTATTTAAATAAATACATAATTATTCATAACAATTATTTATTAATTAGTAACCGCTGCTTTATTTTATAAAAAGTTAATATTTTTGTTTTTTTATATTAAAAACAAAACTTATAATAAAAGAGCCTAGATAGTTTTCTGTATTGGCAACCCGTGCGCGCTCGTGCAGCTATCGCCATTTTGTTTATCTTGTCATTCGGCTTCATTCTCCTAGTCTGACTGCACGAATATCTCGTTTCATTGCGAATCGATATTTTGTTATTTTGTTGGGTTTTTGTTAAAGTTTTGTTACGTTGTGTTTGTTGTTACGTTTATAGTTTTTTGTGAACTTTGAGTGAATCTATTTGTTTTGGTTTTCCATCAAAATGGATCCTCCGCCAAGTACATCACAAAAAGACGTGGATGTTTTCTTCAGATGATGAAGAAAAAAACGT
The DNA here is from genome assembly GCA_943735995.1 of Sesia bembeciformis. Lineage (NCBI taxonomy): Eukaryota > Metazoa > Arthropoda > Insecta > Lepidoptera > Sesiidae > Sesia > Sesia bembeciformis. The sequence goes on along the minus strand of OX031026.1, from coordinate 16,961,802 downwards.
CCACGAAAAGCTTTCACTGTTACTGAAAAAGTAATGATCCGCAACGCATATAAGTACGTGAAAAATGAAACTTCTGCGCAATTGGAGGCCTTTGAAGTTGTGGAAGAAAATGAATGTATGAACAAAGTTGCTCACATATTGGGAATAACCTCACGCTCTGTTTGTAACGTTTTGAAGGAAGTAAATAAAGGTGCGCCGCCAACTCCCCCTAAAAAAACTGGACCAAAGCGAAGTTTCAAAGATAAAATTGATGAATTTACATTCTCCGCAATACGACGAATAGTTCATCAGTTCTTTTACCGAAATGAACCTCCAACCATTGCAAAGGTTAGTCAATCAGTCAGACAGTATTATTTTATACCTACATCTTTTATATATAAGTAATGATTCCAAACTATTATAAAATTTACTATTTCAGATTTTACAAGTGATGAACGATGATCCAGAAATGCCCAAGGTTTCCAAAGACACCCTCAGAAAAATTTTGAAGCATCTTAATTTTAAATTTGTTGCACGGTCACGCAAGAGCACACTTATTGATCGAAATGATATAATAACATGGCGCCAGCGTTACTTGCGATCTATATGTCAGTTTCGACGAGAAGGGAGACATATATATTATCAAGATGAAACTTGGGTTAACTTGGGTTAGCCATATAGGTAGTGAAGAAGGCTTCCTGGAAGAGGGGCTCATGATTTTTGAAGCAAAGAAAAATTGTGAAGATTACCATGATGAGATGAATGCAGTTTGTTTTGAGGAGTGGTTCGCTGGAGTCTTACCAAAATTAAGACCAAACTCAATTGTGGTGATGGATAATGCACCTTACCACTCCCGAAAATTGGAAACGGCACCAAAAATGAGCTGGAATAAAGCTGCCATTCAAGACTGGCTTTTAAATAAAAATATTCATTACGAACCAGATATGGTTAAAGCTACGCTTTTAGAACTGATTCCACATAACGAGTCTTTTAATAAGTACGCTGTAGACGAAATGGCAGCACAACATGGGATCACGGTTTTAAGACTGCCCCCATACCATTGCGAGCTGAACCCTATCGAATTGATATGGGCTCAGGTAAAGGGGCATGTAGCTCAAAATAATAAAACCTTCAAATTGACAGACGTGAGAAATTTATTTGAGGAAGGCATTCAAAAAATTACGGCCACCGAATGGTCTAAATGCGTATCCCATGTTGTCAAAGAAGAGGAAAAAATGAGTAGGCTAGATATGTTAATTGACAATATCACAGACACATTTATAATAAATGTTACAGAAAGTGACAGCGATAGCGATAGCGATGACGGCGACGATTTATAAAATAAAATATTACCATAATACATCTATTTGTTTTATTTCTCATGTTCCTTCATGATCACATTTATTTATTTATTTCACACACAATTATTAAAGAAAACTCTCAGATCCGTAATAAAATTAATCGTCATAACTAAATTATCCGTTCACAAATATTTAATTTCCTGATATACTTAGTTTACGAGAATAAAATTATAAACGAGAAGAATCGATCCGGAAATATTCCATTTCCGTATTGAATAATTTCGCAACGTTACTATTTAGTACTTGTCATAACGTTGCAACACTGAAATTGTCAAATCTGGAATCGAATTAAAATTCCGACTATAATAACGTTATCACGCAGATTGATGAATGATGATAGTTCGTAGTAAAAACCTTCACACAGGTATATAAAAAATAATTTCTTCATGATAATAATGAGCCCTATCACTCATCAGCGATATTGATTGAACTTGAACTTTGGCTCGTTAAGGCGTTCGTAGTCCCTTGAGGTTAGACGACATTAAGTTTAGTCTCGTAGTCGGGGGATTCAAACACCACCTCGACATTTTCTAGAAATAATGCTATGGAGATATAGTTTTTTTTTATATGAAATGCAAAAAAGGCGGTTTATGGTTAAAACCTATACATATAAAAAGTCGTTACAAAGTCGTGTCTGTGCATTTAATATTTTTTGAAAAAGTCATTGAAGTGTAATTAATGTACCTACGAGTGATACCAAAATGTTTGTCTGTCTGAACGCGTATCATGCACAAACTAGAATTCTGTAACTACCGAATACCTTCGTCATCTACTGGACGAAGGACGAATTTTAATAATATTTGGCATAGTTATAGGTTGTGTGTTAGGTTAACATTTAGGGTACTTTTAATCCGGATCAATTATAAAGTTCCCTCGGGAACCAAGATAACCACAGATACTGTCTATGCGCATGCGCACAAAGTCGCGGGAACGGCTAGTTATTGAAAATATGTATATTTATAGATAACCGTTAAAATGCATGTTTTAACCGTAAAAGTCAAGTCAAAAACATCTTCGGAACCTTAATTATAACCCTGTTGCCTAGACCCGTCAGCCCCAATATTGATTCTGGCCTTAGGTCGTTTACCGTTAATTATAACGTCTGTAAGGTGACAATAGGGTATCGTCATGGAAATAATGTAGGGTAACAATAGACGATTAATCGGAACAGTGGTAATGGTTCTTAGTACAGTGACCAGACAACTGTGTAGTGAATTACGTTTCATTTAAAAACGAACATAAATAGACACGTTACGAAGAAAGTGCTTGGAACTTGAAACATTGTAACTAGTCACGATGATTGTGCCTTTTTAACAAAAAAAAACATATTTTAGTTGGTGGCGACAAAAAAGACCCATTAGCGCTAACTAATTTGTCATTTCATTCTATTAACGTGAACTAAATGTAATTACGTAGACATGAAATGCGTTATGAAATATTATGAGTATTTATTAATGTTTTTGGGAACGTACAAACAAACGCGCACACTAATTAGCACGCAGTAAAAATAAATAAATGCAATTTGTTAATTCCTAGGTAGAAAGAGATTCACCGGGCCCTCTCCGCGACTCCCTGTTAAGCACGACAGTGTTATCATATTGTGCTTCAACACGAAATACAATAAATATCAGCAATTTTTCTGATGTTGCTCTTTGCTTTAACTTAAGGGTCAAAATAAAAAGTATCTATGTATATAAATGAGTCCACCCTGTACAAGTGCTTAAAAGTACATGCGAGTTCGTGTGAAATACACATAATTTTGTTAAATGCAGTTCTATCAAGAATAATAATATACGAGTATTTATTTATTTATTTATTTACAGTTTATTGTTTTAAAAGGCGGACTTAATACTAAAAAGCATTTTCTCCCGGCCAACCTTGGGACTATATTGTTATGGTATGGTAGGTGGAAGGGAACAACAATGTATCAAATAAAATTTCGAATGAATAAAGTATACAAACATAATAAATAATAAGAAACACTTAAAATACACATACATACATACATACATATTAAATAAAATTAAATATTATTATACATAGATACAAATAATCAAATACACTATGCAAAGAAAAAACTAAACGGTGTTTATCTTATGTATATCTTATATAAGAGAAGGCAGCGTTGTTCACAATTAGTGAATATTTAATCATAATCGCAACAGTAGTTCCTGAAATTTGTCACATATACATTAACATTTCATTTATAATTTTTTTTTTACTCCTAAAAACGTGGAATTCGTTTAGCCAGTCCACCTGGACGTAAGTGGGCACGGTCGCCCGTGGACAGCCGCGTTACATGTTTTCATCATCCATATTATACTCCCCAATTTTTCTTAGATGCGATGGTACGTGAAGAGTATAATGCAACAAGGAGTTTCATTTATTCAATTACATTCTCTATGTTCCTTTTTATAAAAAGACGGTGGCATATGAGCAGACAGTCCACCAAGTGGTAAATGAACACTGTCGTCCATGGACTTCTGCGATACATGCCAACATCAGTCCTGAATGACAAACGTTGGTACGTCCCCAGATGCACTATGGAGATTTAAGAATGGATTCGGAGAAAGGGTTAGGGAACGGGAATGAATAGGATGGGATAGGACTGGGCTCTGGCACATCTCACTGACTACCGAAACACGTACGTACATTCCGAGAATAGGACAAAAGTGAAAAATACAATTACTTTACGGTAGTCTTCTGCGACTACCGTAACTTTGTCAGTCGAGTGTGTCGAGCGGCTGTGGGATTGCAGCATCCCCCCCAAATACCAATAATCGATACATTATTAGCAAATCTTTATTGTAGTAACCAGTGTCTATACCCTACAGAAAAATATAAAAGTAAATGCCATTTAAATGAGTCTCCTTGAGAGCTTTAACTGTTACGCATGTCAATATAAAAAGTAAAAACGCGCATAAAAATACTTGGAAACAATTAGAGTGGATCTATGCGTTCAAGGCGTGACTCGGCTATGTCTCGCCGACACGGTTCGTAAACACAAAATTCACTTTCTACCAGTTGGGACTAGTCACCTAGTGAGCGAATTAGCTGGGAAATATTTGTACAATATGATGTACCATACATTGTGCCGTGTGGCGCTGGCCGGCTTTAGAATAGCATCACTCCATCTCTTCCCGTGGGTGTCGTAAGGCGACTAAGAGGTAACAAAGCCGTTACTACAAACCATGAAGAACTACACCACCTCGAAAAGAGTGGACTCGCCAACCCGAGTTGAAACGACGTATTAAGGCTATACATCCCTCGTGCACATTATATTGTGACTTATGACCAGCAGTGGACGACAAAAGCGCTGGTAAACTATTAAGCCGATTTAGAAATGATATACCGTAAAACCTTCGGGGATAAAAAGCCCATTGTGTATATATGTAATGTATACTTATTTACAGTAAACGGCCGAAGCTATCCGATCATAGTCGATGTGTTTGTATTACTTTCGGCCGCTTACTGTAAATATGTTTTGATTATTATCATCGATTTAAGAATGAATATTCCCATATCGATACCTTTTATGTGTATGTACGTCTGTACAAGTATAATAATAAAGTACCTTTAAATAATAGAAGGAAGATGGACGCCTGTTAACGATTTACCCGACAGCATGTATTGTGGGCATTGTAAACGAACCGAACAAGGCGTCAGTCTGTCTGTATTATGCGAATGTGCGCGTGATTGCAATACAAAGAGTACACGGCCTTTGCTGTTGTACGAAGATAGATTGTATTGATCTAGTATGGCTGCTACAATGCGCTTCGTGATTGAACGAATAATTCTGGTTGCATTAATAACAGAATATAACACGGTGCTCTGTTTAAGTGTTGATATAGAAAGTATGCCATGTAAGATTGTTTGGTGCATTTATCATTCCGTATTGGTGTTTAAGAATGAATCTCATTGTTGTGGTGATGATACGATCGAAAGCTTAATGTATTTAAAAATATAAACTATGAGTTTCTTTCTTTTATCATTTTGAGTTAACTATAAATACTTCCCTTCTAACCTAAGCACCTGGCTGTAGAGTAAAACCCGCCGTGACCCTCTTTGGTGTTGCAGCATATATGCTGAGCTACTGACCTTCTTGTCACACGGCTACGCCATGCTATCTCTTATTAGTGTTTTTATGATAAATTTTCTGTACTATGGTGTTTTATGTGTAGATACAAATACATGTTATTTTTTCTTTCTCATTCTTCGTTTTTTCCAATCTTTGTCTTTCACTTCCATTCTCTAAAGTGTTGAAGTCATTCGTTTTTGGTGGGTTTTGGTACATCATGCGGATGTTTATAATCGGCAGCCTGTCTCTCCAATGCTGGAATATAATTCTTCTAAGTCACGCCAAAAAACTCGTTATTTTGCTCTTCTCATATACTGACAATCTCCTTAAGTCATCAGCCCATATCCTAGGGGCGTCACACACTACGTTTCTTTGTACGCAGTTTCTACTCAAGGACGCGTTTATTCCATTGGCTGCCGGTCCTGCGACAGATATGACCTGCCCTTTACCATCTCAGCTTACCGATTCTTTTAATTGTTTCAGTGACTATGTTTATTTTATAATTCTTTTTTTTCATTTTAGTTCTTCAAAAATGTTCTTCTAAGTAATATTAAGACTGCCTAAAGATAGTTGTTAGTAAAGAGGCGTATTTACAATGAAATCTGCGTGACCAGAATATAACAGGAAATTCACGTCTACACAACACTCCTTTCATCTCATAAGAAAGCTTAATAACCTTAAGTACGTGACAATAAGACTCATGAAACTATTCGTGAAATACAAGAATCATAATAGATTTAATTGTTCGCAGTTGACTAGGAAACTTGAGTTATTTGCGGAATACGTGCTTTCAATCAGATAAGTTGTGATGAGGCGTAACAATGGCCAGAGAAAGTCCGGCGAGCGGCCGGCGAGGCTAATCGTACATCTTAAGGGGGTGTTTCACTGTCGGCGATCGTGATTTGAGAACATAGTGGGTCGAATAAACACACAATTATCTGTCTTACGGTTAAAACGAATCATGTTTTTCGAAAATTTAGTCAATATACATATAGATTAGGAATTTCGGTATCCGCATTCTATGTCTAGGAATAGACAGGTTTAATAACGGTTTATTTATCATGTGTCCAGTTGGAACAAAGCAGCATAAAAAAATTCATCGCTAAATAATATGTAATGATCATCTGGTTTCATCAGGACTATGTAAATGATTGAGTCTTATGATTTATGATTTATTGTACCCTTAGAGCCGTGATAACCTAGATGTTTCTCTCCTCGACTCACATTAGTGGGATCGTGAATTCGAAACCCAACTCGTAGCCACTGAAATTGTAACTAGGTAGGAGATAAAGAACAAAATGTTGTAGTACACCTGGGCCCTAAAATAGGACGTAATAAGTTTTATTGAATGTGGCCTATTCATTCAGCTTGAGGCCCTAGAACTGCACTCCCTTGAATTATCCAATCGTAACGTCGGTATCAGCATGTAACAACCTACTGTAGGACGCAGGCCTCCCCTTGTAACTCAATAGGGGATTTTGGGCCTCAATCAACCACGCGGGCCCAGTGCGTATTGGTGGATACAAATGCAGTGTCTATTTACATATGACATTGGAAATATAAAATATATTTTAAAACTCGACACAAAAGAAGGCATGCATAATAATATGTTCGGATACGAAAATATAGTTGATAACTTGTTGTGTGTAACTTATAATGAAACCGCGGCCTAAACGCGAAAAATGACTTCTTAAATAATTACCACGATAAAGAATAAAATGCTATTTAAAGAAGACAGTTATTGCTAACAAAATATAATTGCTTTATTCTCCTTTTTGTTGCTATTTAGAGGTATTATTGTATGTTTAGGCATGATTTTTGTAAATTACAGTTTGTTGAGTATTTTTTATTGATATGGCTTAATTCCAGTTTTTGAGATCAATGTTTAAGATGTAAATACTAATTATATAGAAACAGAGATAGTTTATTATACAATACAAGTTTTTGCTCACGGTTTCGTCCGCGTTTATCCCACGGGAACTTTAGTTTGGTAGCCGATGTCTTTTTCGGGGACCCCGAGAACATCAATGCAAAATTTCAGCTCGAATTTTGCAGAATTTTCAGCTCGAATTTCAGCAACGGGGGAGAGTGAACGCTGCAATCCAACAGCCGCTGGGCGCACTCGACTGGCCACGTTACCCCTCTCTCACAGAAGACTACCTTGAAATGCATTTCCCACTTTATCGTATTTCCCCAATGTACGTACGTGTTTCGGTAGTGAGTGAGATGTGCCAGAGCCCATTCCCATCCCATCCTATCCCTGCCCATTTTCACAACCCTTTCTCCAAATCCACTCCTATATCTCCAAAGGTAGGCAGCGCATCCGGGGGCGTGCCAACATTTGTCATTTTGGACTAATGTTGGCATGTATCGCGGATGTTTATGGGCGACAGTATCCACTTACCATCAGGTGGACTGTATGCTCGTCTTCCGCCTTAGTACATAAAAAAAAAAAAAAAAAAAAAAGAATCGTCCATCCGTAAAAGCATTTTAAATAGACAAATAAACACATGGTTTCATTTTTGTATATTAGTTAGGATTAAACAATAATAATTTCCTGGATGGCAATCCATGGACCTTATTATGTTTCAGTCCTCAGTTTTACAAGATACTGTAAGATACAAGAAAATTTGCGAGTTTTGTGTTGATCGATAGGATTTTCAAGGGCAGAACCCAACTTAGAAAACAATATCTCCAAATAAGTTAATTTGCTTTTCTACATACTGTCTCCACTCTGTGACATTATTGTTTCAGAAAAACAAAGCAAGTGCTCGGCGCCATATTGTCTTGCATCGTCTATATGTGTTCGCGAATGTTTTCTAGTGTTATGCATGTGGAACGTGTGGGTAGAGCGCTGTGGTATGGTATAACTTATAAGTCAAGGTTCGGATAAGATATTCTAAAGTTAATCGAGATATTATAAAGATATTTTAAGTATATTCAAGACTAGCTGTTACCCGCGACTTCATCCGCGTGGACTTTAGTTTATAAATACCGTCTTTACCTTCTTAGGGGTATTTGGTATTTTCAAAAACGATCACACACATTATTTCTTATAGCTTATTTTTTATCGAACAAATGTTCGACGTGATTCTTTAAATTGATATAACTTTTTTATTTATGAATTGATTGAAATAAAACAAACACTAAATTTTAAGTGAAGCTTACCACAATACATTAGTGAAAACCGCACCCAAATCGGTTAAGCCGTTTCTAAGATTAGCGCGCAACAAACGCACAGACAAACAGACAAAAATTCTAACAATCATTGTTTTGGGTTCTATTGCGTTGATAAAGGCCTCCAATAATAGTTTTCTCATATATCTTCCATGTACAGACAGCGATCAGTTACATTTTTATTATATGTATGTATATAGATGATTCTAAAGTGGTACAAATTTTGATCGAGTATTTTGAAATTAACCACGACAGCATAAGTCTAAGGCCGAGAAGTATGTATTTATCTGCTTCTCAGACTGACAGAACCGTCACCATCACTTTATTATCCATCAGCCCTTTTATCATCCACTGCTGGACATGGGCATCCAAGTTAGTGAATATTATCTTGTGCATGATCATTGTATGGACTAAAAACGCCACGCTTGTCAAGCGTGTTGGAGAGTCATCCACTCTTTTTGGAAGACATGGGGTGGAGCTATTGTCACGCCAACCGACACAACACGGCATAATATTATACGCGTAGATTTTAATTAGTTTCATCAAACACATAAAAAAAACGCATTTATCAGTTTGTTATTTCGTAACTCAGTAAGTGGTAATGTTTAACGACGTGCCTTATCGTCTCTAATCTCCAATCAAGGAAATACTCATGTGTCAATATCAGTTTTGTAATTACATACAAATGAACACAATACTTGTATACCATTCATTATTATGGATCAAACACTATCTTGGTCTGCACGTATTAAACAGGTAGGTATAATAAGTCGTAAGCTGTTTGCTTCCCTTCACCCTCTGAAGCGCTTACAGAGCTTTCAATGGAAACGATTGAAACCAAGCTACACTTGCCCGTTCTCTCTACTACATCTTCTAGAGTAGTCTGCCAGTCTATCTTCTAGTAGGTGAAGCAGCATGCCTTGACACTTCTGTGGAGCTGCTCAATAAACTTGAGTGTTCAGAACTTGTGTATACGCTACGTCTTTGGCCTCCGAAATACGATCACATTTCCAAATATCATAATCGCTTAAATTGGCTTTCAATACAATTCCGTATGGAATGCCACGTCCTGTCACTTCTCTTTAATATCCTTTCTAATCCCTCCCGTCCTCGTTACCTAAACGATAATTTTACATATCTAGCTGACATGAGTGTTCGCTTGCGTTCTGCTGGTAATTTATCGCTAGCTATACCTTTATACACTTCCCGTAAGTACTCAAAATCCTTTGCGGTTCACACCGTAAAACTGTGGAACAAGCCCCCTTATACAATTAGAAAATCCCCATCTGCGGCTTCTTTGAAGTATAATCTGTATAAAGCTTTATGATCCAATTCCGCTACTCTAAGTTATCTATATGCTTTTGCGTATGTATGAAATTATGTAAACGTTATATTAATGAAAATACAAATTTATGTTTACGTTTATATTTATGTGTATATGTACAAATATATTTGTTGTTTTTTGTTATATGTTGTAGCCTCATTTTTAATGGCATAATCCCTCTCGGTTATTCTAAGGTTAACTGGAAGAGATTATAATAAGTTCGCCTTAGAGGAATAAGTCCGCCTTTGTAATTATGGTAATACTGTAATGTCTTATTGCAACAACTAGTTCTAAGTACAATAAAGAGCAACAACAACTATCATCTGCCTGATTCTCACGATGAACTCATATCATTTATATACTGTAAATATATAAATGGTATCGTTGTTGATAGGAGATTAAGATTTAATTAAATACATGTAATTATTAACTTATTACAATAATTTCGTTAGTTGTCTTTGATAAGTAAATATAAATATAACTGTTTTTGGGTGTACTTTGTGCTTATGAGAATCTGTCCACATGAGATTCTGTCTTTTTGGAAATTTGTCCATACGAGAACGAAGCTTTTAAAAATTGTGTAACGATCATGAAATTAATGCATTTTCTTTCAATATTATCGGTAAAAAATGGTATCACTGGGCTAACTATCGTCACCCTAACCTGCACTAGAGCCGCCACGTTGTCTGCAAAATAGTCAGTCAATCAGTCCGTCGTTCGTACTCGTGCGCACAGACTATGTTCCCCCAGTATTTGCTGTTGTGTGGTGTTTTATTTGTGATCCGGTCATCTTCTGTTTGTTGTTCCTATTTAATACGTTGACCTTGGCGCGAAATTGGATTCTGATTCTGCTTTGTACTTTGGACGTATTGCTTTAGTGCATAAAAATGCCGAAACGTGTACAAACATTAAATAACCAATGCTGCGAGCTTATAATTAAATTACAGGACTATTTCGAGCGTGTCGCAAAATGGCGGACCTTTGGTGCCTCACCCAAGTACAAGAGCATGTTTCTCAGGCGCTTAAAATCAGATTAAAAACACTTTAAACATCAATAAAGGAAAATTCGGCCCATCTGGAAGTGAAGAAAATGTATTACGTACACCAAAGAGAAAGAGAAGAACAAAGCCCGTGATGGATGTTGACAATTTTGATGCAGATGCAGATGCAGATATTTACAGTTATTATTCAAGAAATGAATTTCCGAATAGAAGAATGCTTTTGATGTCGTTAAAAGAGGATTACTTATTTAGTGGAGGAAAAACGGCATTGTTACAAATATTAAAAAAGATTGGCTTTGAATACAAGAAAACTGACAAGAGAAAAATTGTTATGGAAAGATTTGACACAATACTCAAAAGAAACCAATTTTTAAGGGAAGCGAAGAAAATTACAAATTGGGAAAACGTGGTGTTTATCGACGAGATGTGATTAAATGCGAACAACGCGGTTTCACGTTCGTGGACCTCTGTCCACGAAAGCTTCCACATCTAAAGTGCCCATGGCCAAAGGAGCATCGAGCCTCTCATGTCGTGCAGTGGATTTTGAAAGGGCTGATAGCATAGATTGCAAGTGCAAAAATTAAATAGTAATAGGGCTGTCACTTACAGACGACTGGAAACAGGAACATAACTGGCTATAGAACCATATTATTTATAAATATATATGTTGGATGCCAGCCTCAAAAAGCTAGTTTCTTTTCACTTACACCATACCTCACCTCAGGTGTAGCGAAACAAGCAATTAATGTTGAGACGTCTCAGAAATGTCAGCTGTGTGTGTCGGGAAACAATAAGACATCTACGTTTGCGGCTGCGAAGCTTATTTAGATCTACAACTATTTAGGTTACTGTTCTAAATACAGAGCTAGGATAACATAGGAACTTCCTACTTCACTGAAATACAGTTTTACGATGTTCACTACAATCCCTCATTTTCATATGAAATACTTGCAATTTAATTTAAAACTACACCCGCGGTCTATTATCTGTTTAATCTAGTACCTGACTAACCGATGAATGTCATAATCCTGCCTTTTGTACATATATGTCATAAACAGCAATGAGGTTTAATTAAAAATATATATATTCCCAAATCAATCAATTTATAGACTTATATATACTGAGTATTGCGTTGCAATTAGTTAGGCGCAACTAATTGCGTTGTGCTTAGGTGGGTGTCTGGACACTCTGGCATCAAGGGTAATGAAGTCGCCGATGAACTGGCATAGAGTGGATCGGACGGACCTATTACGTGGGATACATAATGAGACTTTCAGAAACATCAGTCCGCAGATTATGTCATGGAGATTTGAAAACTCCAATTCAAATACTCTGTGACTATCCAGCTTTGGCACTTAAGCGAAACTCTTTTCTGGGAGGTCATCTTTTGACCTCAGATCTGATTAAGACACTCGCACCCAGGACTATTGTTCAGTTCATTGAACATATGTAGGGGGAAGCATTTGTAGGAGGAGAGTGCATACTGTATTCCCACAGCCGCTGGGTGCACTCGACTGGCCACGTTACCACTCTCCCACAGAAGACTACCTTGAAATGTACTGCATTTCCTACTTTATCGTATTTTCAGAATGTACGTGCTTAATCTGCAAACGTAGGCAGCGCATCTGGGGGCGTGCAAACGCTTGTCATTCTGGACCGATGTTGGCATGTATCGCAGATATCTATGGACGACAGTATCCACTTACCATCAGGTGGACTGAACGCTCGTCTACCACTTATTTCTTTAAAAAATACATGTGGGCCTTGGCTTTGGATCTTTCTTATCGCAGTGAGGCAGCTTGTGAGCTTCTCGGACCAAGGAACACTCAAATAATAATATAACGAGTGTGGGGTTATTATTACTAAAAGTATTGTAACTTATGTTGTGACAATCCATATTATTACTACATTTTTTATCTACGAAGGCGGCAGACGAGCATACAGACCGCGTGATGGTAAGTGGATACTGTCGCCCATAGACAACCGCAATACATGCCAACATTAGTCCAGAATAACAAAATGCGAAAGCGGGTTTGTTGTTCTTACTCTTTATTGTACTTATAGTGAATTGTTACAAAGACATTACAATATTAATCTCTTGCAGTCAACCTTAGAATAACGGAGAGGACTTGTCTAGCTGGACTGACTGTCTAAGACATCTTGGACATATAGAAAAACATATATACGTTTAGATCTTTTTATCAGTCAGGTAGAGAAGTTGGTTAGTAGCTAGCTATCTTATCCAATACGCACATATTCGGAGGACATAATAATATGCGACTTCGTCAAATGAGGCTACTCAAAAGAGATCCTTTTATGACAGCTGGCTCTTTGAACCCATTGTACATGACGTACCCATTTCACGCGTAATTATACTATAAGCTGAAGCGTCTTATAGAGAGTCCAACCAATAATAAAATTAGTCACAATAGCAATGGAATTTAGTTTAGTGGTAAAAGAAATATGAGTGGTCATTAAATGGATAATCACACGATAATAAAAGATAAAAAAACAGATATTTTGTCGTTCACTGCTGGACATGGGTCTTCTCATGGACATCGTCTTGTGCGTGAGGTATATCTATAGCCTAAAAACGGCACACTGGCCGAGCGGGTTTGTGAGTCTTTTAGAGGTAGTGTAGGACCTCACGGCTTTGTCGCGGCCATAGTCGCCCTTTACGATATCCACGGGAAGAGATGGGAAGCTAAAGATGGCCGACACCACACTGACAATCACATGATCTATCACACGATAATATGCTTTTGAATATGAGCAGTTAAAGAGTAGAAGAATATTTACTTTCGATTCACATTCGTAAGTTTGTGAGTTTGAAATCCAACCATTTTTATCTTAAGTAAAACTCAAACTCAAAATATTTATTGCAACATATGTACAATATGAGAATTGTGAAAAGGAATAGTTAAACATGGGCCCTGCGGGGCACACCTATTAAGGGGGTGACGAGAACGACCGAAGTTAATTAAATTTATGGTCAAGAGATTCTTTCAAACTGTAATAACTTTTCTCTACTAGTAATTTGGTACATTTTTTATAAACCTGTCGTAATTTTTTTCAATTTTTTAATTTTAAGGAATTCTATTTTTTATTTTCTTTTTTTTAAATTTTTTAAATTTAAATTTTTTAATTTTGTATTTTTATTGCGTATGGAATTGTCCGTATGTCGGCGGTTAAGAACAAATCGTAACTAATTTCCTGTATTTCTGAGAATTAAGACAAACTAGGGCATGTGTCTACCAATCTACACCGGGTCTGTGTGGTCGGTTACGACCCCAACCCCCCTGTCTGTAATCCTATAGTGGGATGTTATAGGCTGATATTGAATTTTTAATGTATAGGTATTTGAATGCGTAATTCTAATTAAATTATCTTAGCAAAGGCAAACCGGCGAAGTTTGGTCATCAATTACCAACTGACAAGGTCGGTTAGCACGTTATGAGCGTACAAATTCGAATCAAGCAATTATAATGAAATTTAAGTATAGCAAATCAGTAGGAACGGACCAATTGCTCCTTAAATATTTCAAGGTCCCAAATACTTGCAAGGCGGGCGTGGACATGTCTTTTGTAAATGTACTGAAACGCCCCTCTCGTTCACACAGCGAGGTCTTGGTGGGCAATGAGAAACATCCCGCGGCCGCTCTTACCGCGTATTAGAGGTCCGCTAGACGATCAATTAAGTATATTGTGTTATATTAAATTTTACGGATTGCGCAATGTTTCAATACGATTGAACAATATTGTGATATAACAATATTGTACAATTTTAATTGTACGTTTAGCGGCTGCCTACTCCAAATAACTTTGCGGTATTTTGATAAATTAGCTTCAACCTAACGACCCCCAACATTCATAAAACTCAATATTAAAATAAAACCAATTTTTGAACAACAACACCAAAGTTTAGCCACCTACGTTAAGCTACCTAGATTATTTACACGTTCAAGTTCCTTTCTATCAACCTAAATATACGTAGAAAAACACGGAGCTAACCAGCTGTTACATAGACGGTAATGTTCGCATTAGTAGCAGTGGGCGTAAATAGCTGACACTTGACGGCTATCACACGGTACAAGTAGGTGAAGTATGAGGACTGTACTCAGATAGTTTATAGACCTGCTGTCATCTATGCCAATGGACCCACTTAAGGGGTCTATATCAAGGGTGTCCGATGGTTTCCTCCTTACCACTAATAACTTTAAAACAGCGTTCAACGCTATTATAACAGATTTCGATCAATAAGATTCGATAAACGCTTCTTAAAACATAGTTTTAAAGCCTAATTACCGTTTGTGGTAAGTGGGTGTTTATATCTCGGTTAAGTTCATAGATGGGCCAAAATAGTACGGTAATTTCAAAATTACGGATAAAAAATAATCTAGTGGCGCTGCTATATTTCCTGTACAGAAAGTAATGTCTTTTTAATATTAGTTATATTTAAATATATCTATTTAATCGAAATTGCGAGTCATCGTTGGGAACATTATAAGGGAGACACGGCCTTGCACTGTTAACGATGTGACTGTGGGCGTGAACGGTATATTATTTTTTTTGTGCCTCAATGAAGTACTACTTTATTACTTTTCCTACCTATACGATGGTCGTCAGGTGAGCTCGGTTCCGTTTTAAGTCGCCTACCGTCAGATCAGCTGATAATCCTATCGTTTATGTCAGATTTACATTTTTGTGTAATGCTAGAACAGTTCAAGTATGCTGGCGTGTAGAACAAAGGTTTCGTGAATGTAGGCGACGAGGTTTATTTCATTTGCGATTATCATTAAAATTTACTTTACGATAGCATAAAGCAATTTGACATAAACCGTAAAATCACAAAATATAAGTAGTCAGTCGTTCAAGATGTTCACCAGACGCGCTCGTCTATATTATCTATATTATAAAGATTTTTGCACAAATTGTAAGTTTTCCTTTTAGGAAGAATGTATTTTATGGAGCCGCTATCAAACTGTGTTTTTCTGCTGGACGCCTCTTCCCAACAAGGTTTATTTGTGCCTCAGTCAACACGCTAGGCAGGCGATTTAGTGAACTACAACGCTAGCTAGCGTCACCGTTCTCTGATATTTGAGGCCTAACGACTAGCATGGTAATACCGCTATTAGTCGTAAGCCAGAACCGAGACTGTAATCTAAGCGGGTTCGTCGTTTGGAGAGGGTAGCTTGTGTACCATGAGATGATGATCGGGACCAAGTATAATCATGTATTTTGCTACTGCCTGAGCGACGCCGCTCCATTTAGTACCATCACGGCGACTACATCCACTCAATACTAATGCGAGTGTTTGTGTTTTATTAATAATTTGAACACAAATTCTTCCACAACGGATTTTTATCTTAATAGCCGTGAGAAAGATCATTCGTTAAAATCAATTTTTCGATACACGTGCCACTGACGGGTATCATTTTATCATTTGTAAACTTGCAAATCATTCAACTTGAAGTACATGCGCAGAATCGTTAAGTCCACTGTGATGTCATATAAGCACAAAGAGGCTATAAATAAATATTATAGAGATTTAATTATCAGTTATTTGCAAACAAAGTTAAAGGACAATTAAGTATAAGGATGGAAGTTAGTTTATGTAATGGAGGAAACGTTAGTTGTGAAGAAAATCACCAGGGTTGTGAAATATTCCAAGTTCTTATTACTTTTACACTGTGAAATACGTTGCCTTGTAATTTCGTATTACGACCACAACTAAGAACGAATGTTTTAGACCCTCATCTTAATTAAACATTGGATTTCAAACCTTTTTACTATTAACCATAGACAATCACCCCAATCAGAAGTCATTAACATTAGTTTGAATTTCATGATAATAATTAAAACAAAGTAATTCAAGTATGTAAACCGACTATCATGGAATTTAGATGTTTTTAAAAGTTCGTAATACGCTGTTAGGAGTCTAAACGAGATATCAGTATCGGGACTAACTACTGCGTACTTTGAACTTTAGTCAAACATCTTTGAACTTCTTTTTAATCTAGGATTTTTCACGTGTAAGCCTTTTCGATAATACTAGGAGGTGGTGTAATAGTTCCTCATAAGGTAAGTGATTTCCCATTCCTCTTCTATACGATCCAACGTCATCTGTTATCGTGATAAAATATTTGGGAAATAGTAACTATTGGATTACAGGTTAGACCACTTACCGAAATTAGACATGAACACAATATTAAGATATACATGGACGTGACCACAGTGACCACAGTGAACACATTCCTAACAAAAAAAAAATATCGATGACACGCGCCAGGAATGTTTTTCGTGTTAAGTTTAAGTCTTAGAAAAGTGTGTAAATAAATCTTGTAGAGCCCCACAAGGCCCTATTAAAGAATAAATTGTTTGTTGATTCTTTATTTTCTAGCGTTTTTTATATTTTTAATATTACTGAACGAGTTTGGCCCATATACGAACTTAAGCCTCAGCACCATTTGCTATCTCGAGCCTACGTTGTACACTCGTGAGGGACACAAACGTAAGTAAACACACAATTTTTAAGTACCGATGAATTAAAAAAAAAATATGTTTCTTTTCAAGTACCAAATATAAATGTAGAAAAATAATCTTAATAAGATTCACAGAATAAAAATGCTATTTTTAGCATTCAAACAAAAATACACCTATTTTAAGATCATCAGTTCTCATACCGCTACTTGGA
Source organism: Sesia bembeciformis (assembly GCA_943735995.1). Classification (NCBI taxonomy): domain Eukaryota; kingdom Metazoa; phylum Arthropoda; class Insecta; order Lepidoptera; family Sesiidae; genus Sesia; species Sesia bembeciformis. The sequence continues at coordinate 16,944,189 of OX031026.1, read as the reverse complement.
TAACGAAAAAGAAATTTAAAACTTGACAACTTATTTAAATTATTTTACTTGCTCTTAGTATATCCACACTAAATTGTTTTTAATATTAAAAATATGCACCTATAACAACTTAGAAAATCACCAGTACAGAAATAATTTGTATATTCATGCATGAAATAATCATGTTGTTTTTGTAGTTTAGTTTCACGTAGATTTTATTATAAAAATAAGCAGACAGACGAGCAGAGTCCAGTCCACCTGGTAGTGAGAAGATACTGTTGTCCATGGACATCCGCAATACATGGCATCATCAGTCCAGAATGACATACGTTGGCACGCTCCGCCGGATGCTCTACCTACCATTGGAGATTTAGAAATGGTTTTGAAGAAAGTGTTTGGAAAATGTGGCGGGATAGATTAAGATGGGTTGGCAATGGATTCTGCTATATCTCACTCACTACCGAAACACGTACGGTTTTGGTCTCTGCTGGTAAATATTAGTCGAGATGTAATGATTTTTTACGAAATTACAAGGTCGTGATTTCTGCAATAGATTTCTTACATCTTCATTTCTTGAACAGTTTAAAACAAAATGCAACAAATGATGAAACCAAATACAAAGTCGATATCAAGTTCCTATTATTTGAAGCTGGCTTATAATCCCATTGTCCGAAATCTGAAAAGCAAATGACGTAAACAACTGCGAAGATGACTGTAAAATCCCAGCGCTGAGAGGCGCCTGATAATACGCTACACTGATATAGGTCCCATTCATCACAACATAAGGGCGATAATACCTTGTATGAAGTGAGTTAAATCAATAGATAAGTAATATAAACAACTGTATTAGATTAGATTACGTAGATAACTGACCAGTTTGCCAAATATGGTACGTATTTGCATGACGGGTTGTTTAGTCGGTTTCAGGGTCGTTCAGACTATATGTCCTAGCATTTTGTATGTAACATTTATGTATGTATATAGATTTTCATTTCCTTCACCTTACATTTATTTATATTATTAAGCTCAACGCAACGGTGCAAAAATAAAAATACAGGTATAACGTAATATGTACATAAATACACGAAGAATTGAAGAGCATGGTTTTTTTAACTTTAAAACTTTTATTTTTAAAAACAGTGTATATAATTCCTAAAAACCCTAGTAGAAAACATAGAATTCCTAATTTATTGAGTTTTTTAAAGTAGCCAGTACTGTATTCCTGGTATGTGATTCTAATTATTGATTAATGATTATAGCAAAATATTAACAGTAGCAGATTTAATATCAAGATTATAAGATATCATATCTATCGGCACATGCTTTTATCGATAGATCGTTTACTTAAGGTTACATAACTTATAAAATATTACTTTTGATCCATCTAAAACCGTTTTTCGAGGGCCCATAAAATATCTACTGTTTTACTGAATGTAAAAAAGAAGATATTTTAGTGATGTTCTTCATATTAATCTTGGAATACCGATAATAGTACATTTAACCGAATGTTATTGTGGAATAAGGCATTCCAAACAACTCAATTAGTCCAATGCCGAAAGGAGCGTCACAAATAGGTTTCCGTTTCAGTTTTTTTTAAATATAGAATAGATGGCAGACGAGCGGGTGGGTCACGTGATGGTAAGTGGTCACCGCCGTCGATGGCCACCTGCAACACCAGGGGGGTTACGGATGCGCTGCCGATCTTGCAGAATCTTTTTCACAGCTTTCTTGAAGAGCCCCATCTCGTAGCGTAACGGAAATACCTTAGCTGGCAGTTCATTCGACAACCTTTGTGATTCGCGGTATAAAGTGTCTTTTTGACCGCACTGCACGCAGCGACTCTACGTCAAGGAAATGTGGATGAACCGGACGGCGATGACCGTAAAATTTCGAAGTTGGCATCAAATTGAACAGTTCTTTTGAACGTTCCCCAATATACCTACAGGTGGTAGAAAACGCAGAGGGGCGCAACATCTCTACGTATGCTGAGCGATTCTAAACTACCTGTGAGAGTCGCATCGTCGACAATTCGGATAGCGCGTCGTTGGACGGAGTCAAAAGGGTCCAGCTGGTACGTCCATGCGGGGTCTAACTTGAGCTTTATGAAGCGACAAGCGTTGCCCCGGAGAGAAGTACCGCTTCGTTCTATTCAGTACACCGAGCTTATTACTAGCAAGTTTTGTCACTATACACAAAGAGATTACTATCAGCTACAACCTAGGCCATGCACAGGTTTGGTCTAAGTGGCCACACAATGCGTTATTGAGTCGATGTAAACAATAATGTGAACGTATTAGTATGGTGTTGGTATGCGCGCACGCACACGATATGGATTGGTACCGCGCGCCGCCCGCCCTTATAAGGCGGGAGGCGGTAAGCGCTAAAGATGTCGGTATAGGGACATTGATGTGAGTATGTTACATCAAAAGTTCATTACATATTTGATTTTATTAAATCAAAAGAATGTTGACCAGTGTCACCACATCTATAATACAATGAACGGATGTATTTAAAACATATTTAAATCTTAGGTAAAAAATATCTTACTAAATCTTCATTACTTTGTTCAACATAAAATTTATCGACTTATTTTGCTGTTTATTCCGGGCAATAAAGTCACTGAATGATATACAGCCAAGTGGCATTTCGTTGGCCGATTTAATGGAATGAATAAAGAAGCAGATCCATGTGTTTATGTATTTAAAAAAAAATTGAAATTCCCTGAAAACCGTGACTTGACGTACCGACAAAAGTGGGACACATAGCAATAATTACAATAAAGCGTTGGGCAAATGAGCGTTCGGATGATTTTAAAACTTTTTTTGCATTCGTAAACGAGTTAAACGGCGATTGTAAAGTTCATTTTCGCTACTCTAATTGAATGAATAAGTTTATTCTAAACGTTATATTTGCGGTTGGTGTTACCTAATCGCTTATTGAATAAGTTGATTATGAGCTGCAATTAAGTTTGAATTTATGCGAACGCTCCATTGGTCGATAGATTAATAGTACTGGCCATATTAGCGTTGATCGGTGAGTAAATAAATGTTGATAATGGGACTAGAGGAATACAGAAATATGTATTTGGGATGGAAACGTTGAGATGGAAATTTAAAGTAAGATTTACCACAAAAAGGGGGCTCAAATACTTCTTATTTATGCCGTAAATACATGCATCATAAATTGCAGTTTTAATAGATTGTTGTCATAAATAATATAACTTATCAACAAAATCATCATTAATATCAAGATTCCTTATCGAGATTACTATAAAAGCCGTTAAATCGTAACCATTTTGCGTTTTTACGTTATTGATTAAATTAAATGAATTATGTCAGAACCGGTTGAGGACATCGTAGAACAGCTTTTTGGAGGTCATATTCAGCAATTTGCCGTAATTTATTTCATGCCTGCTTCGAAGGCACTAAATTATATCTCGGGTGTTCAATGTCTTATTTATTAACATATGTGTGTTCGTAGCTTTGCATGGGCTGTACGCCTACCTTCTGAAGTTGCCTCGCTTACCGTTTCTGCGGGCAGGTCATTGGGGTGGTTTCCCTGTTGGGTTGCCGTTGGTCTCATCCGGTTTTTCACGCCGCCCGCGCGATCAAGCTGTGGATCCCGCTTGTGGAAAGCTTAGTGAGCGACCCGGCGCGGGCGGCGACCTAGGTGTCAAGTTCGATGTTATCAGATGAAGTCCCATGTGAAGTCGCATCGTGTTTGGGTGCGATCAGGTCGTGCGGAAAGGCCTTGCCATCTGGCGGGCGCTCGTGCAATGGCTTGTCAGCGCGCCCCACATCTCTTCACACCCATGTTTGTTCAAGTTTATCTTTGTATATTAAATCAGCTGAAGAAGTATCAGTTTGACTTTGTATTAGTTTGAAGAAGTACATTATTGTATTGTGTGGATGTCAAAAACAAAGCAGTTTACAAGCAGTAACCGCTATTTAGATTGATATTATTCTGTTTTCTAACGTTCTCAGTAGGTAATTTTCATCACTTTAGGAAACGATAGAAGGATTCTGTTAATATTTGAGCAAATAATATTTGTTAGTTTGTTCTCACGAATCGATGGTAAATAAAAGTTATTTTATCGTTTAATAAATTATTCAGTATGTTTAATAATTCTATAAAGTTTAAATAATTTAGCAATAATCCGAACACCTGGTGCGTTCGGATATTCCGTTTATCTTGCAAGTAGGATGTTAACAACTATTAGACCTGTTTCAAAATGTTAAAAAATCGCTCCTTTTGACAATTTAAATATAGTGCATTTATCTTAAAAATAGAGAATAGGGTACAGGATGATGAATTGGGTGTCAGAGTAACTTTCTTACGTTATGGAACTCAGCCTAGATACGATGTACACCGTTTAGTTTGGTGTCATGTATGGAAACAAATTATAACCATACAAGGACAAGGCCGCTATAATTAGCGATTTCCTTCATTCTACACATTCTATGTCGTATCATACACACGCTAAAAATGACAATTATGGTAAACGCCCATTCAAACGTTTTTTATCCTTTGTTGACACAATGACATCTTTCGCTTGACATATTTCTCCATATTCACTGTATGTAAGTTTTCTTACTACATTATCTCGTGTAATGGTTATTGTATTCTTGTATGTTAATAACCTAACAATAATAGAATTTATTTAGTCATAATAAACTTTTATATTTTATTGAGTAACGTACTAATGTAAATGTCTATGACTCCAAACACATCGTAAAGGCTCGTTTACACAAGGTCTACAATATATAAAATTCTCGCCAACAACTGTTCACGTGATGATAAAACTAGATAGTAACAGGGATAACAGTAATCAGATGATGATAACAGTTCTTTATACCAGCTTTTGAACGATGTTCGAGAAACTTAAACTTGTGTAAGTGAGCTCTAAGACAAGTGCAGGCGGGAGTTTATCTTTTCTAAATATACCGAATCGTTCTAATAAATTTAAAAAAATATTGTTCGTGAACCTATTGAAGTGTTTGTCAGCGTCAGTGCTATTAACGAAAGTAGTTTTGGTGGTTGTTTGTTAAACGATTATTGTTTGGGTTCTAAGCCAAAAACATTATTCTTGGCGGATAATGACAAAAATCCCGCGCCTTAACAAAAAAAAACTTTGATAGTATCTTAAGAAAACACTAGATTCCTGATATCCATTTGTTCATTGTATCGGCTAATCAAAAACAATAGTTTAGCAACTATTTAATACACTTAGACATAAGTAATAAAAATTAAGTTTACTTATATTTTTACGTTAACCGAATTGCCACTAAAAATTTCGAAACTGAGACACGGTATACAGATGGAGACAGTGCACAGCGCCATACATTGCTTAAGATTTAGATTTCACAAACAGGTATAATAGACAACTGTAGACACACTTGCCTCGCTTCATTTCATTGATTTAACCTCAAAGAGAGGAAAGTTAGCGCGACAACTTTAGGGTTTTTAAATAAAACTTCGACCTCACTTTAGTCAGTAAGTAGTACGTATCAAGTATTAGTCAGAAACCGAGACGATAAAACACATACATGTTAATACACAGATAATGGCAGTACGAGACGTACTGTAAGTGTGTTTCTGTCAAAGGGTTTGGTGTTAACGCACCGGATTTCCTCCGATAATATCTTCAGATAAACATACGAACTGAATCTATTACTGTATTGTACTCGTACCTATTGCAATAGGAAGAAACGTTTCGGCTTTGGCTGCTTTGAAGGAGCATATTTTTCTTTGCAACATCTTTTAGGCTGTCTGGTCTGCGACGGATGAATGACCGTCACGAATTCGTCGCTGGTGGATAGGCGTATTAGTCATAATACATCCGCCAAGTATTATTTTGTACTTGTACTTGTATCAGCCTTTAATGTCCCAGTGCAGGGCACAGGCTTCCCCTAGTAAATCACTGGGGGATCTCGGGGCGTAATCCACGACGCAGGCCCGACGCGGATTGGTGGATCACATACTCCAGTTCTTTTTATTTCTGGAGCATGCGGATATCTTCAAGATTTTTTTTGTAATGAAATAAAAAATAAACTTTGTAAAAAATATTCAGATATGTTTGGAAATATTTGTAGTTCCGCACCGATATCGCAGCATGCGACCCGACGCCGCCAGTTGTGATATTCACCGAATATAAGAATCGCCGACTATATTATTGGAATGTTATCAGAGCGGCGAGTCAACGTCGTTCAAACTTCGCTAACCAGAGTCCCAGCCATAAGAGGGGAGGATGAACGGAAGCGGATTTCAAAAGGGGGTATTTTTACAATTTTCTTCTAAGACTTACTTTTCGACTTTTCGCGTTGATTTAAAAACTGTGCACGTTCCTATGAACATATTGTGTCGCGTGATATGACTACTTAATAATGATTAGTGTTTATCTGGTTTTGTACTTGAAAGGTCTTTCAAGGCTAGATTATTTGCATTCCATTAAAATATCTAGAAGAAATAGTTAGAGATAAAAGCAATTAGATATAAAAATATCGCCCCCGGAGTTTTCAATTAACAATAGCTCGATGGTAAAGAGAAATAAAATAAAAATGTACAGTCCGGCGTGGCAGACTTGAAAATTTCCTCGTGGACTGCCTGTGAGGTGCATTGGAACATTATGGGCTGATATCGATCAATGGCCGGAAATGACATTGACAAGAACTGTCATATATTACGTCGAAATGTTAAACCGAATTTTAGAAAACCTGTTTTTCATTCATTCATAAGTTGTTTAATTGGCAAGTTATCAAAAATGAGGTCGCTTGCCACGTGGGCGAAGGTGAGGCGAGGCGAGGACCGTCGCCCGCGCAGATTCCGTTCTACCTTTTATTGTTATTATGACACCGCATGCAAATTATAAACGCCGCTTGTCATTGGAGCGTTTTTGTGATACAGCGTAATTTGGAACGTAGGTGGTAATAATTTGGTTATGAACATATCTTGTTATTGCATATATGTAGAAGTAACAATTGAGTACCTAATGTGTGTCCGTCAAACGTTTGGTATTAAACTTGTTAAATTGCACTTCGTAAGTTAAACATGTTAATAAACTGTCAACTAAAGCCTCGTACCAGGCCATAAGTCGGCATACGTGATTTGTACATAAAGATGTTTAATTTGTGTTTGGCAGTTTAACTGCGCTCTTTGCTTGTAAGGAAGGTGCCTCTTTTCAAAAATAAATGCTAGAGTAGAGGAGTACATGTGACAGACTAATAGGACATTGCTCAAGATAGAGAAAATTATCTTGCTACAGCCGATTCCCACTAGGTCGGGACGACACTTCTATCGTTGACCGACTGTCGGCTCTAGCTGTTCCCAATAGGTCGTGATGACAGTTTTATCGTTGGCCGTCTGTCGACTGTAGCTATTCCCACTAGGTCGTGACGACACTTTTAGCGTTGACAGTCTGTGGGCTCCAGCTGTTCCCACTAGGTCGTGACGACACTTTTATCGGTGACCGGCAGTCAGGCGGGGAGAGGGGAGGTGGATTTCATAACTAAAGAACAAAGAAGGTAATGAAGTGAAAAACAGAAATGGCACAATAAACGTGGCAACGCAGTTTTATATAGAATTATACAAAACAAACAAACAATTGAATATTGACATGTACGATGAGCCTAGAAATAGGGAGGAAATTCAAATAATTCTTCCTATTGAAGTAAGAAAAGCCCAAAAGTCCTTTATTACTTCAAAAGACTAAAGCCCTGGAAAATACAGAATAATCAACGAAATTATTAAAGTACTAGAAGATACAATAGTCCCACAGTTAACAGTGGTATTTAATGAAATAATAAAACAAAGAAAAATGCCGAATCAATGGACACACTCCGAAATTCCTATTTTATAACGGGTCTTTCAAAGGGGACGTTAGATTTATAAAAGCCTATTGCGGTCATCTTTAAAAAGGTATATCTGTCATATTTGACAGTAATGTTTATTGAGCACCATTTAATAATGGAAAATTACAGGATCCAATAACGCGTGGAAATAATTAATGTTTACTATCAAAATGACTGTTCAATTTGTGGAACGTTGCGTGCCTTATATGGAATTTATGGCCAGAATAATCGGCCTGTTGAGTCCCCAATTCAACGTCTAATCAACAAAGAAGAAACCTGCTCAGTTACACGAAAGATCCATCGAAAACATTGTTGCTGTTCGGGACATTGTGCGTGAGAATTCGAGACAGTCAATTTATAGTCGTGCGCAAGAACTTGGTCTTTCAGCGCCTTCAACTTGGCCATTTATGCGTCAGAACTTGGCTTCATCCGTATAAAATTCAACTGACTCAAAAACTGAAGTCGAATGACCATAGACAGCGCCGTACATTCGCTGACTAGGGCTTCGAGCAATTGGAAGTGGACTCTGCTTTTGGCTGAAAAATAATCTTCAGCGACGAAGCCCATTTTTGGACGAAGGGTTTCATTAACAAGCAAAATAGTAGCATTTGTAGGGAGAACAATCCACGGGAAATACAAGAGCATCAAATGCATCCCAAAAAGTGACTGTTTGGTGTGGATTTTGGTCCAGAGATATCATCGGCCGTGAAAGTAGGATTAGAAATAAATGAAGATAAAACAAAAATAATGACAAACGATAAAAAGATTCCTATTAAAATAGAAGAGAAAGAAATACGAATCAGTATATATATATTTGAGACAGACCTTATCATTTGAAGAAAGAACATTAAAAGAGATTGAAAGAAGAATCACAGGGACGTGGAATGGACACTGGAGGTTAAAAGAAACATTGAAAAATAAATATATGCAAATAGAACTAAAAAGATAATCGTGGATTCGGTTCTCCTTCCTTGTCTGACGTACGGATGCCAAACATGGTCTCTCAACGCAAACCACGTCCAGAAATTACGGGTATGTCAAAGACCTATTGAGAGAAACTTACTAAATATAAAATTACTGGACAAAATAAAATGTTATGACATTAGAAATAAAACCAAAATAATAGACTACATCCAGCTTATACAAAGACAAAAATGGAGATTGGTTGGACATATAATGAGATTGAAAGACAACAAAAAGTACAACTGAGTGGTATCATAGAGAATAAAAGATCAAGAGGCAGATCAAGGACGAGATGGATGGACGATATAAAGAAAACAGAATGTGTCACGTGGAGAAGAAAAACAGAAAATAAAAAGGAATTGTAAATGTTGGGGAAGGTCTTTGCTTAATACTGGGCTACCGAAAAATAAACATTTGATAATATTTTCGTTAATTGTAGTATGTAGGTAAAATAAAGGCTATTCTTATTTTATTTAGTTTAGCATCTGTTTTATATATATATATATATATATATACTATTGAGAATTTTAGTGTTCTTTTCACTTCACTGTTTCACTAAAGCGCCGGAACACTCCTCCCTCGGGTCAGAAGTCTGGACTCAGAAACAGCTTCTGGTGCACTGCAGCAACTTTTTCTTTCATCCTTCTTTCTTTCATTTACAAGCAGTGGAAGAATTTGAGTGAATTGAAGAGAAACTTACAAATTGCCTACTTTCTAGTTTAAAGTTCTAGTTCTAGATATACAGTTTAAAGCGAATTCACTTTATATACTGCATGTCCGATAAACATTCATCATGAGGACGTTTGCATGTAGAGCGACTATTAGTGCAAGCGTGTCTTAAACGTTTTGAATGCAAATTGAACCGCTATCAGGAATCTTACTGCTCTTGCCAGCTTCTAATGACTTTTAATCAGTTACGACGTATCGTCACTGAAAGAAATGAAAAGTGGAGGCGACATAAGGGCGCATTTACACACGACGCCTTTTTCAGTTTTCGTTCTAAACGCTGCAGATTTAGGTTTCAAAATATATTTATAATCACATTTGTCATTATGTCATTATGACTACCAAATCGGGAAATTGTCCCCCCGACACTACTCGTGAATTTTAGTTTGAACAAATGTTAACACTTTTCTGAATGATTTTTAAAATATTTAACTAAATGTTGTAGTTTATGTTTTAATACAGGTTAATTAAATTAACACCTTATATCACAAACCCCACACATAGGCGTACTAGGGAGGTGGAATTAAACAGACACTCGCATTTGCGACAAATCGGTCGTGAATCGCGACAAGCTAGTTGCTTTATACGACCTAAGACATCAATGGTCTGACGTAGGCGAAAGAAAATCTATTATGTCATAAATGTTAGAATTCGCTTACCACCAGGTGGAAATATAGTAACTAATAAGTTTATAGATATGAAACGATGTCTGTTTGTTTGAAATGATTTCACGCGTCAACGAATAGACGAATCGAGCTGAATTTTGCATGGACCTTCTTGTGAACTGAGAAAAGGACAGGCAATAGGCTTCTGTGGGATTGTGAATACGCGGCCAAAAGCTAGTTTGGTCATATATAGTGTTGATATTTAAAAAAAAGCCGATGGTAAGCGCCGGTCAGAGGGGATTCAGAACAATAAATACTTTGCGTTTATATATAAAATATTCGCGTTAAGACCCCGATTAAATGTGTGAAAAACGCGAAAGTCTCAAACGTTAAATATAAACTTTATAATTCAGTTACGTACGCAATAAAGTTTGTAATCATGCAAATGCTTTGGCCAATGCAGTTTAGAATATTTTATATGTATCAGTGATAAATGATAATGGTAACAAAGTTGAATGATGTTTGCGAACTTGATTTTTGACATTGACATAAGTTGGCAATATCAAATTGTGAATAAATTAAGAAAATTCTAATTATGATATATGTATGTGCAGATGATGTAACCTTGTCCTCAAAACAGCTCTATGTCAATATCGTAGTAAAATTTACATATTCCTTATTCTTATTGTAATGACATTGTGGTTACTCCAATTAATTATATGGCACCTCAAAAATTAACCTGGCCTTTATGCTTCGTCCACGGTGTCCATACACTAGCCGTAAATAAATAAGACTTGGTACAAATTGCTTAACGATTTGATTTCGATAAGATCCAATTTATTTTAATGGTAATTTCTCGGGACATGTTAAAACGGTGTTTTCATATTCATCGAAAGTATCAATTTACTTGAGTATAGTGGAAAATATAAATTTTCCATATACACTTACAATGATAGGTGTTTCTACGTAAGTATTCTTGTACTTATTTACAATCACATCATGGAAAGCCCTTTTATCGTTCACTAGTGGACATAAACCTCTGCATTTTGTCGTGTGCATGGAGGATGTAAGGCCGTAAAACGTCACGCTGGTCACGCAGGTTAGCAAGTCCACTCTTTTGGAGATGGTGTAGTTCGTCAGGACTTGTAATGGCGGCTTTGTTATCCCTTAGTCGCCTTTTACGACCCCCACGGAAATTACTAAGATGTTAATTACCCCCGCGGTGCTATTCTAAAGCTGGCTGACACCACGCGGCCAGCATCCACATAAAGGTAAAGATTAATAATATTAGCTTAGAAAGCACAGAAAATAACGATTGTAGAATTTTTTTTTGTACGATTGTAGAATTTAGGCACAGACGAATGCAACGTCAGTGGATTAGCCAAAAGAGCCGGTAGTCCTTAATAAAGAGGTTGTACTAAACGTTGGTTCGTATATCATGTTAGAACACCGAAGATTTATTATGCGTGTAGTGACAGAGAAGAATTTTCCTTCAAGAAACATGTGCGTTTTTCCCACAAAACCTTGGAAAGTTGTTCGACGTCTGGATCATTACCCGCCTACGTCAAATTCGGGAAATTGATGCCGCGTTATGACGCGTAGGCACGCTACAATTACCTGATTACATACTTGAAACTTGTAAACTTAATATAGACGCTAAGGGTATTTATACTACAGGTAAGCCATATGGAATACCTGTAGTATAAATAATAAAAACAAGAAGCTCTATAAAATATTTGTTTTCTTTTTCTTAATTCATTCGTTCTTAATATTGGAAGTAGTGAACAAAACTGAACCGATATTACATAATATAGAGGGATACTAATACTCAACACGGCACATAGGAAAAAAACCTATATTATTTTACTATCACATTTTTTCAATGGTTGTTTGTATGAGTTCCATAGACCCGCGTGGGCTATCCACCTTCTTACCATAAGTATAGTTGAGTAAACATAGTAATAACATATACATAGTAAACACTTCAGCAGTTGGTTATCTAAATACAAAACTATTGCTATTTGCTCGTGTGCGCGCCGTGTCCGTACACGTTTATACATAGAACCTCACTAAATATTCTCGCTGCGTGCCTAACATCGAAATCGTGCTTCACTAATCACCAATCACTGAATCGAGAGTAGGTATAGTTATCTCGAGGACGGAATCTCAGCTAAATAAACTACTGTATTATTTTTACTATGTATCGCGTCTCTATTGAAAATTGTTTTTCAACCCACATCTTTCTTATAAGTGCTTACATACTTACCTTACGTAAAAAAAAATAAGGCGTTCTAATCTTTACATAGTATAAAACAAAGTCGCTTCCCGCCGTCTGTCCCTCTGTATGTACGCTTAGATCTTTTAAACTACGCAACGGATTTTAATGCGGTTTTCATCAATAAATAGAGTGATTCAAGAGGAAGGTTTATACGTATAGTTTAATATTGTTTTGTGTTAATTTGTTGAAATTAGTTCAAGATGTCGGAAAAAATCAAGCCGACTGAGAGTTTTCATCGAAAATGCTGTCTTATTCTTTTGAAATATAACAATGTATGAGGAATCACTCCACACTGACACCATATTAGTATCTACATTGCACCCGTGCGAAGCCGGGGCGGGTCGCTAGTACATATATAAAGAAAGGATAACATCAATTATAATCAATTTATAATAGGGAGACTTCAAATCTCTCAGATAAGGACACGCAGTCGAAAGGGTACATTTCCCTATTTTCCGCATATTTTAGAAAAACACAGCGTTTTAGACAAAATTTTGTAGTTTCATGACCTCTGTTGCACAAAGTATCTTTTGTAAATAATGGCTCTGATTTTTTTTTAGGATTTTTCCTAAGCTAAAGCAGTACTAATTTTAGTAAGTACTACTGAACCGATTGGTACCTGAGATATAGATATACGTTTCATTATATGTACTACATATATGTTTTACAAGTTGAAATTCCAAGGCTCTGAAATTCCAGTCTAAATTCCTGGAATTTATTCGCAATTTTCCTAAGTTATATTTCCATAAAAAAACAATAATTCCAGTAGTTTATATAATTTAGAGGGTGTTATATGAAGAATTGTGTTAAAAATTTAACGATTTCCCGGATGAATCGCAGTACCTACTAAAGTGGCTAAATCGTGGGCAAAAGTTAGTTATGAATATTGTGTGCCCATAACATTATATGTTCAGGGCCTTGTCATATGAATCCGATGTAGTTGCGGCCTTCACGGAGTACATAATTGAAATGTAGTTGTAACTTAATACAAGCTCGGTTTACGCACTTGGGCGTTATGTTACAGGTATTAATACTTTGCTAACTTTTGTTTATACAGGCTTTGTCCGACCCTTTACCAAAGTTGATAGAATTTTTTGCATTACGTTGAAACATTATGAGAGGAGAAAAGCGTATGCTGTAATCCCACAGCTGAGCGCAATCGATTGGTCAAAGTTACTCCTCTCTCACAAACCACCGTAAAATGTACTGCATTTTCTACTTTATTATCCAATGTACGTGTCTCGATAGTGAGATAGATATGCTAGAGCCCATTCTCATCGTATCCTATCGCTTCCAATTTTCCCAATCCTACAAATGTAGACACTACCCGGAGGCATGACAACGTTTGTCATTCTGGATTGATGTTGGCATCGCCTTACCACCAGTTGAAGTGTTTGCTCGTATGCTTCTTTGTTATGGTTAGAAGATGAAAGACGGGGTTTACTGCAGCGCCGTGAATATAGCTAGGGTGCGCAAGAACACAATGGCGGTACAAAAGACAATAAAGACAAAAGACATTATTCGTTCACTTCTCAAATGGTTCTATAATCATTAATCAAACTAGTATGTCCCTTTTTTAAATCTACTGCAAGATTTCCAATCATCATCGGGAGATATGCCAACGTTCGTTATTCTTGACTGATGATGGCATGTATCGCGAATGTTAATATCCACTTACCACCAGGTAAAGTGTATGTTAATTTGTCGGCTTTTTTCTATAAAAAAAAGTCTCTCATGAAACATCCTGCACATACTATGAACGCTATGATGAATTAGATTTGTTTACGTTAAATTAAAACTAATCTAATAATTTATGTTTTGTCTGAATACCATTCTTCTTGCGGCAAGATTGGCGTTATTATAAGATAAATGAAGAGCGAGAAGTTTTAGCGATCTGCTGTTTGCCTAATATTGGCAGTGCTGTATTAACAAACCTTTTCATTGAATTACAATATTCGTGCAAGAGCTTCTCACAGCGCATACCTAGAAGTCTGCTCTTGGAGTACAGAAAGGCGCTGAGCTGATTTTATAAGCGAGGGTTTATACAATAGCTAAAATTTACTGACCTGTCCATAAGCCAGTACTGTCGCGTTGTATCCATCCAGTGCAGACTCAACCAGTTTCTTGACGCTCGTCTCGTACACATCCTGCTGGGTGGTAATGGGCTCGAATGCGAAGTCGAAGGTGAATGCTCTTTCTGAGCCGAGGGCGACTCCCCCGTCGCCGGCGGGCCCTCCCGCCCGCGCGCACACTCCGCACCCTTCTACCACTTCCGCAGGGGTCTGCGGTCGGATCCTGCGGAGGAAGAATTTGTTAGTTGCTCATTAAAATTTTATTTAGATTTTATGTGCTTCATTGAAATGTGTAACGAGTTTTCCAGCGTAACGAGTGGTTTAACGATGGTGTAATGGTCTAACGAGTATCCGCTTGAGAAAAACAATGCTGTCTCACAAGCGAGACGTAGTAGGAAGGATACTCGTAGAATAAATACAATTTGAATTTTTATATCGTCCTTTTGTTTGTGCAATTGTCACCTATGTCTACATTATTTTCGTATTGTTTGAAAGCAATGGTTCGATTTTTTTTGGAACAAGAGAGTGCACGCTGCAATCCCACAACCACTGGAAATACTCGACTGGTCAGGTTACCCCTCACTCACAAAAGACTAAATGTACTGAAATGTACTGCATTTCTCACTTTATCCTATTCCCCCAATGTATGTACATGTATCGATAGTGAGTGAGATATGCCAGAGCCCATTCCCTTCCCTATATCCTATCCCTCCCAATTTTCTCAACCCTTTCTCAAAATGTATTCCTAAATCTAGGCAAAGGCAGGCAGCGCATCTGGAAGCATGCTAACGTTTGTCATTCTGGACTGGTGTTGGCATGTATCACTGATGTCCATGGGCGTCAGGATCCACTCACCACCAGGTAAACTATACTATGCACATCTGCCACCTTCTATCTCTACAGAAAAAAGAAATTAAGATACAAAACATCGTGTGGAACTGGTAGTCGAGTGACCTTGTCTATTGGATGGTTGAAGAAACAACTATCTATGAAAATGATGACACTGCGATAGACAAAACTACTATATGTCCGTTTTTGCTGTATCATCATACCACATCGCGTACGCATTTCAATGGAGAACGGCCGGCGGAAGCTCCAATTATCGTCGGTTGTCTGGGAATAGCGGGCCATCGACGGCGCTCAATGCGCAATGCGCCAACTAGCGGTTCACATGCACTATCAACGGTACAGTTACGGACGAAAGTCAATGGAGCTCACTAAATACTAGACAGTCAAATTGATGAGTCAAAATTATATTCGTGAATCCATTATGTGCCTAAACTTAAATAGTTTAAATAACTATGCAGGTCGAAACTTAGATACGAAAGGAATACGCAAACTAGCCAATCAATATCAAAATATCATCAATAGTTACCAACGACCAACATTCCAGGATATTACTTCCAGGCACACGCGGGGGCGAAAATACCGTTGTTTCGAAGCCTAAGACCACTAATAAGGATATTTATAAAATTTCTTCGGAATGAAATTTGTGATGAGAGAGCAATCTACAGAACTCTTACTTAATCTCTTATCTAAGCTGTTTACAGAGAACGAATGGAAATCTAGTCAATCGAAATTATCCATGTATAAAATCATGAAGTACCTACTAGTATTTGTATTATTATGACACATTACATGACACATGTATCATGACTTTGTAATAGATAGCACTGCTATAAAATTTGCGATTGTACGAGTACCATTAACTTGAAGATTGGTATTTTATCTAAAGTTTATTGGTACATACATATTCATATATTTTTTTTGATACCTGTAACCTAGGTTTATATTTCTTAACACATTGTTGATTTAAACTTCATTGCACAATGATATGTACAAAAGGCGGATTTAACGCCACACATAAGGCATTTTCTACCAGTCGACTACCAGATTATACAGAAAGAGGATCGCAGGTGAGTTTTGAATCATTTGACTTTATTATTCAATTAACACTCAAAACGCCAACTTTTTCTAACTCTCCAGTCGTGTTTTAATTATTGAATTATAATTAACCTGCGATGGAAAGGCCTGTATTCCGTTCCATCGCAGGTGCATGATTCCAAAGATGGTGTAGTTGTTCCTCGGAGCTTGTTTATTATCCCTTAGTCGCCCTTAGTCGTGGGTGTCGTCCACAGGAAGAGATGGGAGTGACTCTATTCTAAAGACGGCCGACATTACACGTCACGGTCCATGTCTCAAGTCTCAGTAGCACGTTTTGGTTATAAATTTTAACGCGGTAGCCTCTATTATGGTCCCTCCTACACAATTCAGGTATCTAGAGCCTACAATTACCATTGAGTGTCCTAAGAAATTAACATAAAGTTTAATATCGGCTACATTTTGCGAGTGTGTTTAACCGTCAGGTCATGTTTAAAGACATTGACGAACACAAGTGCAGGGGCTATTGTACTTGTAACGTAATAATGGTACACGCAAGCTTTGCGAATGAAGGCGGCCGGCACGCGGCGGCACGCGACGCGACCAGTATTCTGAAGACACAGTAAGTATGGAGTTTCATTTATAGATAAGTGAGCTCCGTCGCTTATGAAACACCTGCAATATCAAAGAGGATCGAGTACGCTGTTGACTTGTACAATCTTATTCGCAGCTCTCTTGTAGAGCGTCTAATCATAAGTTAATTAAAAACAATTTTCGAGATTTATATGTATTAGAAATATAATATAAAATAAACATACAACAAAAAGTATCCTATGTATTAAACAGTCCCATGAACTACACGAATGCCTACAGTAGGCATTCGTTGATTTATTGGTAACAAGCAATTAAACAAATAAATAAACAAACTTTCGTGTTTATACTAATAGTTAGAATGGATATAAATATATACATGAAACATTCATACACACGGATGCCATTATGACATGAGACTAGTTTCCTATATAACTTTTCTGAACATATATATTTGAGGTTAGTTAGGTATGGAAGACGCCATTGATGCGATTTCATAAACAGAATTACCCAGTTATTTCATTTTCGGAACAGTGGGCGTAATTATGCAATCTTAATTACAATAATTATTATGCAGTCTTTACTTAATTACAATACTTTTTGCAGAGATAGGCTATTTATTATCTTTAAGTAATAAACAGAAGCAGTTAGGCAGTGTGATTTTGATACTTATATGACAAAATTGTATTAATATTGATATACCCCGGGATTCCCGGGATTCTGAATCTGATTGTTAATGATGTAGTACCTACTTGCAACTATGTCTATATTATTATGTGTGTGTCGTTCGTACTGAAGATATCATGAAAAATTAAATAGGTTTAAAAAAAATTGTTACAGTAAACTCAGTTACATAGCGAAATAAATTTAGGTACATACCAAAAGTAGATTAAAATGACACCCGAGAATATGATTCCCGGAGAAGGGGAATGTCCATATTAATTTTTCTTACCGCAAGTACCAAAATCACACTACCTAACCCCGACCTCTGGTAATAAGCTAATAACGTATGTCAGATGACGTAAGGTAGTCGACGGAACGGATTTTGGTAGTCGACACTGGCAATGGAGTACTCTCGACGTACTAGACGTCTGTATTGTAATAGATACAATTGAATTTCACGCACCTGTATGCGTGAAATGCAATTCGTGTCTTCATTTAAAGTTTAGGCACTGATTAGTGTTGTTTACTGTGACACAAGCCTGCTCCAACATTAATGCACCTTTTCCGATTGTTTTGTAGAAAAAAAAAACGGGTTTTTACCACCGGACATTTTAATGAAAATGCATAGTTTTTATAGATATATTTGCTTGATTCCAGCATTGACGGGTTTCCGTCCTGCATAGGTTTATATAATATGTTGCAGGCGTTTAGAATAGATTTTTAAGTAGGTTAACAACTAGTCGTTTAGGTAAACTTGTACTTTGCAAGATTTTTCTGCAAAGTACTGCAAGTGTTTTCATTTTTAATTTAATTTTATCAAAGGAGAAAAAGCAGATAATAAAATACTTTTGAATAAAGTATGAGCATACAAATAATCATACAAATGTGCCGTGTGGTGCGGGCCGGCTATAGAATACCACCAGCCCATCTCTTCCCGTGGGTGTCGTAAAAGGCAACTAAGGGATAACAATGCGGCTACCACAGGCCCCGAGGAACTACACCACCTCTAAAAGAGTAGACTCGTCAACCCGCTTGGCCAGCGTGGCGTTTAACAATTTGCACGAGGAGGCCCATATCCAGCAGTGGATACTGAAAGTGCTGGTTGCATTGCATAGCATACAAATAATCAGGTGAGAATTTGTGTTGATGGTTACTAAAAAGGATATAAAAAAAAATATGTATTCGTGTACCAATTCACCGTATTCGTCGTGATATTTATGGCCTAACTAAACGGAATTCAGAAACGTGACATCCGCTTATGAGCACGTTAAAAAATGTTACGATATTTATTCCTACTTAGGAAAAATAAGGTAAGAAAATAGGAGATACGAATCTTTTACTTGTGTTTTGGTTATGTTTAAATTTGTCTATGCATTGATTAGACCAATCGGTAGAGCGCCTGTTGCTATGTAACAGGCTCTGCGTTGGTTACCCTTTCGGACAAACAGTTTTTGAAGAACATCGTAAGCGACAAAGAACAAAAAATTATAATGCCTTATGTAACATGGAAGTTATTAAAAACACATCCTTGTTTTAAAATTAGTAATTGTCGCTTACAATCTTTTGGGTCAGTGTTTGGGCCAATGACTGACTGGTCATTAAGTGTGGAGGTGGTGTTATTCATATTTTTTTTATAGAAAAAATGTGGCAGACGAGCAGGTAGTTTTCACTTGGTGGTAAGTGAATACTATCGCCCATGGACAAGCTAACAACATCAGTCAAGAACAATGAACGTTGGAACGTTCCTGTATTCGCCGCTTACCTTTGAGAATTTAGGAGTGAAATTAGAAAAAAGGATACAAAATTTAAAAAAAACACTAAATTCATAAATTTTATTTCGTTATCATAATCATACAATTTACACGTGGTTTCTCCTTATATTTAAATATTAAGAAACACTCGGGTGACCCCGTCCTTCCAAAACAAGTGGCATCGTTAAAATATTACATGGTTATGACATGACTATCTAAATAAAAATAGAAAATCTAAATGTAAGCAATAATCCCGAGGTGTGTTTGTTTTACATAAATTTAATTTACTAAAATGGAGGGTCATGTGTAACAATAAAATAAAGAGAAAATTTAAAATAAAATATAAATTGCGGTGACGCAAGGCTTATCGACATCACTGCTTTCTTACACTGGATTGTTGAATATTACCCATGTCCTATATTTTCTTCACACGAATGTAAATCCAGTATAGCCATCCCTAGGCTATCGCCGCTGAGTTCAAATCCTCGGCCCGTACCCACTGAGTTTCTACTTAAGAACGGATTTTAAAAATTGTCTCTAGCTCGGCGGTGAGAGAATACATCGTGAGGAAACCCACATTCTCAAAATTAAAAAAAAAATCTATATGATCCACCAATCTGCGCCGGGCCCGCGTGGTGTATTACGGCCCGAAACTCCCCAATGATTTACCAGGAAAAGCCTGTGCCCTAATGTGGAATGTTATAGGTTGATACAAGTACAAGTATATTTTCTTAATTCCCTAGCACGCCGGTTTCGTCACTTACACGAATGGAATCTGTATACGAAAATAAGCTCAGAGCAGGGATGAGTGATTTAAATCAATTTGATTAGTCATTGATAAAAATCAAGGGATATTTTAAATTTAATCAATGATTTAAATCAAAGTCAAGGAGGGGTAAATTCACTGGATTACTATAGAAAATGATACAAATATGAATTAAAAATAAGATAACTCTTTACCTTAAGTTAATCAACATATGTATAATCTCACTCATCCAAAACTAGTGCAGTAAATAACCAAAAAAACAAAATGCACAGATTTTACTCAGTGGCAGTGACGGCCGACGCGACAACTGTTACCAGCCGCCCAGCTTAATTTACCCCCTTTTGAAAAAAAATGTCGCCTATACAAATTATAATTTAAAAAAAAACATGATTTTTGATTAAAATAAAGAATACTTTTAGTAATCATAATACCAAATCAGCATCACCTTGTTTCCATTAAGTTTTACGATCGACAAACTGTAATAAAAACGTCAACTTATATGACAGTACACGCAAGCGTTTCCGCGCCACCTCCGCCGTTTTAGTTTTTTCCTAATTTAAAGATTTGCCTGATTAGTTCCATATCCGCCTATAACGTCCCACTGCAGAGCACAGGCCTCACTTAGTAAATTACCAAGTAGGGGGTTTCGGACCATACTCCACCATACGGGTCTAGTGCGGATCAAGCATGTAGGCTTCCTCGCGATGTTCTCCTTCATCGTCGAACTAATGATAATGTTAAAAATCCGTACTTAAGTACAAATTACGTGCCGAGGATTGAAAATAACGACTTCACGAATGGTACCTAATCGAAAATGCCTAGTTAACTCTAGGCTATCACTGTTTCTCCGACTAGTCAACCATCTCATATTTACTTTAAAATAGTATTGCTTTGTTATAAAATACACCAATCATAGAGGGTTAAAGTTAAAACACAATGGAAGCATCAGTAGGTATAGAAAATTGTAAATTTAACATCTAGTACCTATGTTACGCTTCACGGATTAAGGAATTAGACAATATCTTTATTATTATGTTAAACCTGTATATCCCACTGCTGGATAAAAGCCTCTAATCCTCCACTTGCATTTTCTGTACTCCTGTCGGCTCATTGTTTTCGACGGCCAGTCTTTGGAGCCAGTCAAGCTCGCCCTGACATTGTTTCCTTAGTCTGCGACAATGACCAATCGGTGGTCGTTATTGCTGATGTATATAGGCACGCGGCAGGTGTGGTCATTCCAGTATCATTTCATAAAATATTAAATACTAGAAACATCGTCGAACCTTAAAGGTAAAAAAATAAAGCAGTCATGCTCCTGCTTTATTTTGCTCCACGACTGCCTCCTGATCCATAAAAATACAGGACATAGAAGCAATATATTCTCAAACAGATATCTAGATTTACAAATAGTACCTATCTATCTACCGTAACTGCGCAGCAAAATCAACTATACGCAGCACATCACCGTGACTATAAGATATTTTAAAGTGAACTTTCTTACGAATTTCCACAAAATAATCCTATTTATGCTTTTCCTTTTGTTAGTCTAACAAAGGGCGTAAGGCGAGGTCTTCGTTCAGTCTTTATATTGTTAGCCGATAGTTAATAACTATTACATGCATTTAAACGGCGGATATTACGACTAAATGTGATAATGAAAACACAGGTTTTATGTTATAATCGATTACACAAAGCAAGGCTTTTGTTGGTAATTGGTACCTAGTACAAGACTTAAACTCTCAAGGTTATTCGTAAATTGTTCTTTTCTTCTTCAAGTCCTGTTGTATGTTTCATTATTAAGCGGATTATCTTCCCGTGGGTATCGTAAAATGCGATCAAAGTATAACAAGGCCTCAGGAATAACACCACTTATAAAATAGTGGATTCACCAATCTATTTGGTGCATGAGGAGGCCTATGTCCAACAGTGTACCCTTTTTATTCGTACACTGCTGGAACATTTACTTAGGTTAATGCTTCCCTTTACATAGTCGTCTGTCTGGTGACACACTTGTAACGTTTGTTCAAAAAACTAAAAGGAAAAATAATGATACGGCCACCTATAATATATCATAATAATCATTCCAGACCGTAATTATTCTGTGAGACTGTGATAAAAGCAGTTGTAGAACATGTCTTACAGCATCGTGCTATATTTAATTCTGTTTGAGGGTGTACATACGAAATAAGGACAGTAAATAGGGTCTCGTATTCTTCGGTAGGATTTCCGCTTCCGTACAAACCTTGTGACTACCAGCAACATAGTATAGCAACCAGCTCACCGTTTGTCTATATTACCTGCAGAGTGCTACGTATGTTATGCCAGCTTTTGATTATTATTTTGAAGACAAAAAACTGACGATGAAACGAAGAAAGAAAAAGGTCGATCAAGCTAACGAGTTTTTATGACAAAATAAATTGACAAACAATAAGTTACGTGGGTTTGTTATTCCCAATTTTCTAACAATTGACTTGTTTATTATAAGAACATAAAAGAACTTTATGATACGGTCATCGTTGTTATTTATGTGGAATAACAGTCGAAAACATGGACTACGATTAAAAATAAATCAAACCGCAATATCGAATGCCATCTGCATAAGGTTATGTAGAACGTGCGTAGGTGGCTAAAAAGCTAGTATGAATAAACAGACCAAATCTTATTAGCTCGGTTGCATACAAGCGGTTATGACATCTATAACGCTGTCAATAAGAAATGTCAGTGCTAGTGGCCCACAGTTCCACTGCGACACTTCAACATGAGACCAAGGCCGCATGGACGTAATTTCAGTTCTGCTGTAGATATATCATTTTAAAATGGATCCTCAGTTTTCAAACTGTCGATTCGGTAATAATTTGCTTATTTATTTAAAAAACTTTATTGCACTTAATCGTAACCAAAGGAAAGCATAATGCCTAGAGATATTCCCTATCAGCCAACCTTTGATTTGAACACCGAGGCACGTTGGGAGATGCGATGAAATATTTCGATTATTAATTAATTGATTATAGACTGTAATTAACTGAAATACGAGTACAGCTTCAAGTACCTAACTACTGTATTCTTTTTTTTGTTGTTCTGTGACTGTTTCAATTGTCATTGTAGACAGATTGAAGATATTTTCAGATATACATAACTCCCAATTATTTCCCTGTAATACGCAATTTCCCCTTCCCGCTTACCTTACTCGGGGCCGGTAGTCAAAAACTACTCGAAGACAAGCTATAAAAGATCACAAAAATCGAGTTCAATTGGATATTTTGTCGAATTCAAGTCAAATCGATAGAGAAATAGAAATAGAATAGCCACGGTTTTTTTTTCGGAATGAATTAATTTTTGAAGCCCTAATGGCCTTTCAAGAGTCACCGGATATGTATGGTTTAGGGCGAGAGCAGAAGGCGCTCAGCCAGGAGCAAAAAGTGTGTGCAGCAACGAGCCTAAGGGCTCCCCCGCCGGTAGACCGGTGGAAGGAAGGGACCTCGGCTTAGGGAGGATACTGCGGGATTGCGATAGATCTCACCTGCGATAAGGGAGGCCCACAATCTAACAAGGACCTTAATAAATGTTTTTTTTTTATAGAATAGTGGGCGGACGAGCAAGCGGTCCCACGTGATGGTGAGTGTTACCGCCGCCCATGGACACCTGCAACACCAGGGGGTATGCGGGCGCGCCGCCTATCTTGCAAAATCCTATTCACAGCTCTCTTGAAGAACCCCATATCGTAGCCTAATGGAAAGACCTCTTGAGGCAGTTCGTTCCACAGCCTACGGGTTCGTGGTATAAAATAATTTTTGGACCGAACAGTGTGCGACACCTCCGTATCGAAGAGTACGTACGTGAGAGAGAGCGTGATAATTAATTATGGGTTACCATTTAAACTAAATTTCTATTATTTATATAGAAAGGTTACGATTTTGTTATGTGTGTAGAGGATGGTAGATAATCAGACAGTCCACCTGGTGGTAAGTGAATACTGTCACCTATGGACACCCGCGATATATGCCAACATCAGCCCAGAAAGACAAATGCTGGCACGGTTCGGATTTTTTTATAAGTTCAATCTCTATGTTGAGGCCTGATTTTTGTACTGAATGTAGTTCGAATGCAAAATTCTGCCATGCAAATGTCTGTGCGAGGCTTTAAATATCACCATTGATGCCATTAGTGATTAGTTGCGTGGGATCATATTGAGAAGTAGGTAAACCTCAATAATCTCATAATATCCATCCGTTCTCTTAAAGCTTAATTCAGATTACCTAACATTTTAATGAGTCTTATTAAAAATAGAATAAGAGTCATAATCCCTTATATGTATAATGTCCAAGAGGTACAAGGTCTGCGAGCGACGTTAAAACATTCGGAAGTTGCAGAAAACTTGACAATTTAAACAGTTAATTAGCTATGGCTGTTTTTTGCGCTAAAATAAAGAGAAATAAACGGTTGTTTGGTGTTAAAATGCAGTTGGATTGTGTCTTAATGTGCCTTTACATTTAAAAAACTGCTTTTTTTTTTAAGTTTTTTTTTATCATCGCCGTTAAAAGTAGATATTTTTCGGTCTTAGAATTATTAGTCTAAGTCGTGTTTTTTTTGTCGTGGAAGAGGTCAGTTTCGATTAAGTCATATGACAAATAGACAACACTTTATTCCGGATAACACAACACAATAATTTGTAACATCAAAAATAAAACAAGATGGAAATAAACACAGAATAAGTGCCGCAGCACAGTAGGAAGTATAATCGTGCCGATGTGTATTTCGATGCCGGAAATGGACTCCAACTCAGCATAAGCTGCAGTGAACCACAGCGACGGTTTTCAGTGGAGCCATCACGTCGCCACGGACGTCAGACAGCAGTAAAAGATGACAAACAAATAAAACAAAGAAATGGACAAACACGCCTCCTGTGTGTATCTTCTTTTGTAACTATTTTTATCATTTGTGTGTACAAT
The DNA here is from genome assembly GCA_943735995.1 of Sesia bembeciformis. Taxonomy (NCBI): domain Eukaryota; kingdom Metazoa; phylum Arthropoda; class Insecta; order Lepidoptera; family Sesiidae; genus Sesia; species Sesia bembeciformis. Next base: position 16,919,118 of record OX031026.1, on the reverse strand, counting down.
AAGGTAAATAAATAAATAAACGGTTGTTAATAGTTGGGTCACAGCACAAAACTAAAACCAGTCTGCCGCCATAATGTTTCCCGCGCTAGAGGTAGCATCTAAAATTTTTAGCGTATAAAAGATGAGTACACACTAAAGTCAAAAGTGAAAATTAAGATAAAATAAATATCGTATTTAAAACATTAAGAATGAGGAAATATTCGGTAAATTTTGAGCAATAGGTAATAGAAAATGAAGTACACGGGGAGAAAGGAGAATATTGATCTTCACAGCTCAAGTAAGTCGGTAAAATACTTGCATTTTATAGTGCATTAAATATTATTTGTACTTTGATTTAAAGGTACCTACCTACGTATCTAAACCCTTCAGTTCCCTAATGGGCGTATCTAAAATTACCACAAAATGCACCTGTGCTTTGACCAGGGATACAGAAAAACGATTTATAAGCTCCAAAATTACATGTAGTATTATCATTTATCACGTAACCTTTTCAACTTGTGATAAACGTTTTACATGTGATAAAGGCTGATAATATTTTATGACACAAAAAAAACAAAATAGACCATATGGACTTGCAACCACTAAATCATAAGGAAAGGTTTTAGAAACGGTTTTATGTCAGCATACCAAATTAAATACCAAAAATACCATACCAAAAACCCAAAACCAAAAAAAACATGTTTTTTTATTAATAAAGCTAAAGGGTAATGAATCTTCACGCTGAACTACTGGTAGTATAAATCAATATCTACGTAATTAAAAATAAAAAAACAATGTGTTACGAGTACCTACATGTCAACGTCAGGCAGCTGCAAGTCCGAAACATTATGTGATTAGGATTTACTAAATAAGTCCTCCGTGGGCCTACCTTTGGAAAGTTACGAATTGAGGATTTGAAAGGAACAAATCTTTTGCGGGTCGAACTATCAACCTTCAAGAGAATGTTTATAGAGAAAATTCTCATTTTGTTATAATATTGCCAAACACTGTAATTAGTGCGGTCTTCTTTGGGTAATTATAACTACTTGAGTCGTCTACGTAAGTAAAGCCAGTAAATGTATATCGGATGTAAGTTGCATAACCAAGTGACATTTCAATACAAGCAAGACTGCGGGGGCGGCACGAGTCATATATTGTGAACTCTCTATGCGGAATGAATGCATAATATAATATTTAACTGCCGAGCCGGTTTCCATTCTGGATTGAACATTACTATAATAAATATAAAGTTGAGTTTCGCAGTTAAGGGATTATGGTTGCAGGGGTTTAAGAGCGGTCGAAACAATAAAGCTGTCAGCTTTATTGTAAAAAGACCTTTTAAAAGACATGTGTTGAATGATGGGCACATGTGTCTATGATTTTTTCTTATAACGTATATTTTTTATATACAACAAGTTAAACTAAGCGTCTACCTATATAATTAGTTATTTTATTGTATATTATTATGTTATTATATATCTAAATATATTTGTTATTAGTATTTTTCTATAATATTCATTCATCATCGTTGAAGTAACATATATACGTTTCATCGTACCTCCCAAAGCGCCGCTCTGATCAATCCAAATGTTGGCTGGTAGAGAATGAGTCCGCCTTTTGTACGATTAAATGCAATAAGGTTTATGTGCAATATGAACCAAAAGGTCTCGCACGACTCAACCTCTGGCTTCTCTAGCCTACGAGCTGTAGCGACTAAATAAACCCAAAAACTTTGGACTTGCCAATTCATAATGGTCAATGCGGCGTTTCAAGACACTTGAACGCCCTCGTGACTATAGAGGGAAAGCTACCCCATAGGTTGTCGATCGTGGGGCGGAGATGCCAGCCTGTTGCCACTTGAGAATACTGATTCTATGCGCTGTTTTATTGATTTTGAAGTGATCTTCGAAAATAGAAAACAGTTCAATATTCACGAGACGTAGACAAGATAGATAGACAAACTCTTTATTGTATTATATAAAAGTAAAATTAAGGAATACCTATAATCAGGCGGCCTTATTACTTTATAGCAATTTCTTGCAGACGGGATGGTATGAGGTGGTCAGAAACGCAACTGGTCTAAGAAACAAACCGTCTAATGTTATACTTATCAGTTCTTGATGAGCTGATTATACGGAAACATACTGCTTAAGACACCCAACAAAATAGATCGGGATTAATGATTTTTAGGCCACCTACAATTTCGATGAGTTTATAAAGTATAACATTAGGCGATTTTATTTTTTAGACCATTTACAATCATAGACCACCTCATAATAACCCGTAACTACTTAGGGTTACATATATATTTTAATAATAAATACTACATATTACAACAAGTAGGTTACCCGTCTACTTGCAGTCTTATTACATAATGAATGCACAAGGAGTCGTCGGTAATATCAGTAGAGTCGATCAAATATCGTACACGATTCGTCACGCTGCTCACTGAAATATAGATTTTTAATTTATTGAGGCTAGGTCTACACTCTACAACCAGACGGCTATTGGTTATTATCGGTCAGTGGTTTATTCTGAAATAAATCAAACTTTTTGTAGAGGACCAGACACCTAGACATTTTTTATATAAATAAATAAATTACGCAACACTTAATGATCCACACTAGGATTCCCTGTGTCGTGGGTCCGGAGACACATACAAAGATGAACACACCACCCAAACTGACCAAACATTTGTCTTTAAATTAAAGGAATGAACGTCCGACCGGGATACGAAACCGGGATGCACAGAACATAGTCACTACCAACTAGACTAATCAGTCGTTAGTCTCCTTAAATAAAAGTCAGATGGAATATGCGTATTTATATAGATTTTAGAAGCAGTTCTTCAATTGGTTAATCAGATCATTCGAACAAATATAAATTCTTTTGCAGCTCTTTATCAGCTTACTTAATTGGCGGTTAGGTGGTACAAACGCAAATTCAACGTTTCAGAAATATAACATACTGGTTCTTTCAATTAGAGCAGTCACCGTTATCAAGGGGGTGCCCCCGCCAAGACTCGCCACACTACCAAACACGTTACTGCACCCTTTTCTCAAAGCAACTTCGCGTACTTTTGACGCCCTTGTATTATTACAATGGAGAAACACAGACATCTCAAAATGATACCCCGATGAGAAGTTTAACATGCCAAATTTCAAGTTATTACGATTTTCAATTTTGAAGATATATTAACACGAAAATCCCCAATTATGTCACTCATTCACTCACTGATCATCAAGAATCATAAAGTACTTCTAGAGGTGCTACGAAACTGAAATTTGTCGTGCTGATAGTGGTTGGAATAAAATCCATCTGAAAATGGAAATTTTTCACTCTGGTCTCCTCCGAAGTGGGAAGAAGAGGTTACTAGCACGTTAAACTTGATTAATTATGGTAATTTCGGAACATATTTAATAGTGTATGTATTGTCATTCAAAAGAAAATGCAAACAAAAAGAGAAAATAAATTAACTTTTGATTAGTGGTTGATTAACAAAAACGAGGTGTTGATTGCTTGGTGTTTATTTGCGACTGAATATACAAATTTCTTTTCAATATCTTATAAGGTAACGTGTACAACTGTACATGCCTACTTACATATTGGACAGTAAAATAAAAATGTTATTGACGAGAAACTCAAATGCGTTTTTTTTTCTCTTCACATATACCAAGGGTGCAATTAGCACATTCTGCTAGTGTCAAGTTTTCTTCGTAATAAACATAAGAGGACTCCTTGGAAGCAAACGAGAAACGCAGTCCTACAGTTTTACTCGTATTTGATTATTACAAACACCACGCACGAAACACACTTTGAAATTTAATAAACTATCAATATTAAACCACAAAACGCCTAATACACAATTTTTACAATAAAATCAAACAAAAATTCAACTTCAACGTTCACTTCTCAATTTCCTGCCGTAAAGTTCCGAACGCGTGGGGGTTACTTGCTTGCGAGTCAGCTACATTTGAACCAACCAGCAATACGGTGAACTTTTAACAAAAACACTCTTCCTTGCCACAATCGATGTATCTCCATAGCAACTAATAGTAAGTCAAATAAATAAGAGTATGACATTCAGTATGTCACTATGGTAAAGGCTAAAGTTACCATATACAAGTTAAACTTAAGTGATAATTAAACTCCTCATGTACAAAAAGATCTCAAATCCCAACAAAAACATTTCTGTAAAATGTATCCAATCCTCGCGAGTGTTTCTCCGAAAAAAAGTTATAAGATCTAAAAGTCACAAAGATTTGTTTAATGGACTTTTTCTTCTTGTGGCTTGGCCATTTCGCAGATGCACGAATGGAATAATCAAGCCACAAGAGGTTCAAGTCCATTAGTATTTGTTTTAGAATAACGCAACCATATTTAATCGATAATTTCGAATCGATTCCACTCCTACGTCTAAGCATTAATTATTAATTCCCATTAAGAATGTTTTTACACAGCTAAGTATCGCGTTTTAAAAGGTTTCTATAAAAATCAAGAAGGTATGTCAGACAGGTGGCTTATTAGTTATGACCACCATATGTCAGTTTAACGTAATGTTAGGAACAGGTAAAACTATTCCATTATGCACGTAAATAAGTATTTTTTGTAATGAGTTGAAGACTTGTAATTAAGCGCTTTTCCACCCGCTCTCCAAAATACAGTGATGAACCCCGTGCGCTTCCCTTTGAATCACTTGAATGTTACTTCAACGACTTTATTCACGGCGTATTACAAAATGGACTCTACAACATACCGGAACACATCAAAGCAAATGTCTAATTTGCCGCTTTACTTGACTGGACATCGCGGTCATCCGTAATTACCTTTTCATGACAATTAAACGAGAAATCGGCGAAAATTAATTGGGGAGAGCAAAAAATGGCTTTGAAATTCTATGAAAGTGGATTTTTGCGTGTTTCAATTAAAAAGATTAACATAGGATTAAAAAGAACGTATCAGTGGGAGGGACATAAACATGACAATACAAACAGGACTGTGCTGCACCCATACAGTAGGAAAATAATACACAAAAATATGTTGCGTGTATGGTTTTCGTAGATATCCCAGTTTCTTGTATTTGTAGCTAATAAAGAGATTAGACAACGACCAGACGCAAACAGTAAAATATTCAGCAGATACAAAATTATGACGAATTAAACTTTTGAAAGCATTGACTTATTATTAATGATATTTGAAAGTGAGTAATTTGACTTGAAACCCAATAATAAAAATTACCTACTAACAATATGTTGTATAACAAAGTTTTTGAAATTCAAGACTTTTTTTAAAACGTAAGAAAAACAGCGATCCTTTCTGATTGATGTGTAACATTAAACCTTTTTAATATATTTATGACCTGTTCCCCGTTATTGTGATAGCATTAGGCCGACAAATTGAGTAGGTCACATCACTTGTATGAGCTCTAATGACACAGATAAAGCAATACAAAAGCTATTATGCTAACAAACTGCATTCGAGACGGTATTATAGAACAAAACTGTTTATAACGGCCGCCCGTTACCCTATTTAGTAAATACACTACACGAGTATGTTAAACTTTATTGTAACTGTAAGGTGGCTGTATGGAGTGTTGCGTTTGTCCCGCATTTGGAGCCTGTCAATTAAAAAGAATTACACTGAAATAATAATATGTTTGATCACCGCTTGTGGTTTATTTATATGCCTAAATAATAAATTACAAACCGAGATTCATAAACCGAAACATAAACCTTTTACTCCAAATTTATCCTAGGTTCCACGTTTAATCTGACAGGATTTACCTTATCCAACGATATATCATTTGTATGTACAGTACTACTACATCTTCCTAACATTTACTTTATAATTATCAACTTTGGATAATCGTTGCATCTTATTACGAAACGGTGTGACGACAACATATCATCAAATCGCCGACGGACATTCGACACCGTGCAGTTCACGGTTAAACATTACAACATCTATAATGCAACTGTTAAACTAATTGGCAATACAATTTACACGTTAAATCTTTGTTTTAGGGGACGCGGAGAGATTACATAAGCGCATTTGTTAATTTTGCAATATCATCTTAGTTGTAAAAAGCTTTATCGTTAATAGAGGTACAAATAAGTACGTAATTAAAGGCAGAGACATTAATCATATTTGAACAGGATAAAAACCGGTTGTAAGGTTAAAAATATTTGTTTTTCTAAGAGAAATAATGTAGAATCGTTGTCCTTGATATGTTAATACTTAGAGATATTTGTGTTAATTTTAAAATCAGTGATTTGGAGAAGTCGTTAGACCAATGGCAAAATTGCCATTTTGCGCATTCAGAGTAAGCTGAGGCCACTCAGAGTGAACATTACACAGTAAAATGTAAATCAGGATTGTACCTAAGGTTACTTCAACTAGTTAGACTTTTAGGGCAATATTTTTTCCACGATCAATGATAATAAATCACTGCAAGTTGTGTGTTGACGTATATTTCCATAAAAGTCGCCTTTTTAATACGTCACGCAATATCGGTATAAACTCGGTCGTTGCGTGCGGGCCCTCCTTCAAACACGACGGTAATACACTTTTTTGTCAACCCCGACTGGGCATTACGCCCTAATGTGCATATAAATGTGCCTTACCTGTCGATGGAACAAAGAAAAATAGTTCTTCAACATCAAAATTCTTTAAAGAGCCTTTAACATGTAAATTTTGAAATAGTTCAAAAAAGTCAGAATTTAAATACTTAGTGGCTGTATTTCAAATTTTAATAACGGGAGGCCGTACTAAAGCCGTACTGGATATATACGATTGGTTTATAGTCGGATTTTTTATACGTGTCAGGGATATGACATGTACAACTGTCATCATCTCCGTACAAATTTCACTCTGTTTGACAGTTCTACATGTCATATCCCTGACTTGAATAAAAACATCCGACTTTAGTTACCCCACTCTCATAAAAGACTAATAGGAATTCAGTGCTGAGTCGGGTCCGTACATATTACATTAATTATAATTCATGAGCGACAGGAACTGCTTAATATCAGAGGGTCTATGAGCTGGTCCGCAACTGCACGTTTGCTTAAATGCTAAGTTCCCAAACGTATAAAAGACAATCTAAAAATACCGCGTGTCTTTATTGAATTACGGGGAGAGCAAAAGACGCACATATTGTCGAAGAGCGATTTTCGGCCGTTTTGGAACCCAGACTAGTCTAAATGATGCCGGCCGGTGTCATACCAAAAGTCAATAGAGTATTTACTGTCCTCTGAGTATACGTACTGAGGAATTGCTCCGTGCGTATTTTTTATGGAAAGAAGGCGGCAGACGAACAAACGGTCCACAGTGGACATCCGCGGTACATGCCAACATCATTCAAAATGATATACGTCGGCACGCCCCCGGATGCGCTGCCTATTTTTGAAGATTTAACGGAAACGGATTTGGAGGAAGTGTTGGGAAGGATAGGATTTGGGAGCGGTACACGAATTACTTTATTCGATTAAAAAATCTAAAATCATCTATGCTATATTGCCTAATAACTGGTACATTTAAACGTTTACTCGTATTCGCTTAAGATAGACCAGGTACCTACTATTTGCATATCGTGTTGACACCTCTGATGTTAACGCACTGTTTTTATAGCGAGGCCGGTAGGACAATTGGCGTTGCTTACATCATGGCGGCCACACCTTAGAACATCGTTATTCTATAAATTTGTGAGACCACATTACAGCCGAGTCGTGCCGCAGCGCGTCGCACATTACACACTGTAACGCACATTACAGACGCGGCGGGCCGCAACTCAACGTAATAATTAAAATTATTTAGGTGTTCACATTCAATTCCTCACAGCGAATAACTCTCGAATTACTGCCATAACTGCACCCGTCCACCGCAAATTGAGCGGACCGCGGCGCAGTGCCACGTCGGATAACATGGGCGCATAAATGTCTGGCAAGCGAACAGCCATCACGCCATTGCGCTGCGCTGCTGCGCCATGCGGCCTGCCTCGAGTGTGCGATGGTGCACACAAAATGTATGAAAATGATTCAGGAGGATTCTAGCAACGTTTAATAATTTTTGCCCGTCGTAATATAGTATGCTCTATCATGTGTTTAATGTCCTTTATCTTAAACTAGCCGCAGTACTTTACTGCGGCTAGTTTAAGATAAATGACAAAAAAAGGTAAATCTATGTTTATAAATGACATTTTTAAAAACGAGTTTTTCATTCGTGCCTAAATTTTCTTGACCCAATTCAATTTAGTTTTTTTTTTTTTTTTCATAAATACTAATTTCATAATTCAGTTCTGACTCATGAAAGTATTGTTGCTGTTCAGATACTATGTGGAAACATAGTTTCAGTTCTCAAGAATATTAACATGTAATCTTCTTTACATAGTATAAAACAAAGTCGCTTCCCGCCGTCTGTCCCTCTGTATGTACGCTTAGATCTTTTAAACTACGCAACGGATTTTAATGCGGTTTTCATCGATAGATAGAGTGATTCAACAGGAAGGTTTATACATATAGTTTAATATTGTTTTGTGTTAATTTGTTATAAAATTGCCGGGCGTGCAACGCATGCCCGGCACAGCTAGTAATTAATAAGTTTATGCGCTCAAATATTTCTTAAAAACAAGTTAAAAACTGCAATTTGAAATATTATGGACGTTGGACGTTTTAGACACCTATTACGAAACTCGTACTGATTTTCGACAAACGATTTTGAACGGCTTGATTTTGAATAAAAACTTCCGGTTTTAATATCATTAGAATAGTGAAACCAACAACAAAATCGAGTTAATAGATATCGAGATTAGCGTGAAAAAGAAGCGGACAGACATTATTGTGTTTGGTGATGTCTCTGTACACTATCAGTAAGTGATAATTTAGCGAGATCAAGATAACTAAATCACGAAGTAACGCTGTCAGTGTCCTTCAATGTTATTTTTAAACATCATGTATGACAAAGTAAATGATACTGTTAGCTGTTGAATAAACATAGTGTTAAGTCATAGTTTTCTTGTGGGTCTTTGGGTCAAGTATTGCATGTGCGTATTGTTTAAAGTTCACTAGAATACGTATTGACTTTTACAAAAAAAAAATGGGTAGCGTATGTGAAGTATTTGTGAAATAACTACTTCTTGGCAATCTGATGGTCTTCAGAAGATATAATTGCTGCATTTTTTGCTAAGTTTCTATATATTTTCTACGACTGTCCGTGGGTGTTTAAGTATTAGCAGATAATCAGTGCTGTGGATTATGTACAGCGTTTGCTGAGCCAGTTCTAGGTTATTGTCGCGGAATACATTGATGTTCAATTATATACATAGTATGCAACTGGGGTGTGTTGTGGTAAAAATAAAAGAAAAAAAAAGACGAGAAAGATAGTGGGGAATTAATATATACCACGAATAGAACTATAGAATATCATCACCCCATCCCTTCCCGTGAGTGTCGTAAATAAAAGGCGACTAAGGGTTAATAAAGCTGCTACCACAAGCGCTGAGGAACTACACCAGCTCTAAAAGAGTGGACTGGACGCCAATCCTCTTGGCTAGTGTGGCGTTTTAAGGCCATACATCCCTCATGCACAAGACAATGTGCATGAGGAGGCGTGTCGAGCAGTGGATGGATACTAAAAGGGCTGTTTGCATTGCAATGCATGAATGGAACACCTGAATGAAATTTGACGATCATATTCGATTTCTTTTTGCATTTTCTTTCTTTATTTCTTCATCTTATGAAGGGCCGTGAAAGTAAGTACCTACGATTCGTAATTTTCAGGACACCCGTATCATTTGGCAGGGAATATAGAGAAAAGACGAAAAAGTGCACAGAGCATTTCTTTTTTAAGCGCTTTAAACTAAAGATAGGCAAGATCTTCTGCCTATCTTTAGTTCACATCTTGTATAGGCCTATGTCTAAGTGACAATTTTTGTTCGTAAAAGAGTTCTTTAAACAACCCAGCCAGCTTTTAAAAGATTGTGTTATTTCTTTATCTGACTTGCTATCGTGGAGGTAAGAGCATCCTTGAAAATGACAGAATACTGCTCAGAGATCTATGTGTGTCTTCAGCTTAAATGGTGTATTTGACAATGTTAGTTCTAAAAATATTAAAAACAATTGTTCCCACCAACATTAAACTAAAATATGCCAACAATGACCTTAAACTATTTAAGCATTGCAATACTCCTACCGGTTCATATTAAAAGCACATATAATATATTAAAAGAACAATATTTCAATACCGAAATTCAAACGTTAATATCACATCCTACAGTTACTTGTAGTATAACACATAAGCATTTGGTAACCAACGCCGCGAACAATATATACGGTCAGTGGACCAGCGCTTACTCTGTTCCCAGGTTAATAAATGAATTAGATCCTAAATTTAAAAAAGATATCAGCGAAAATAATTTAAAATATAAATTAAGAACATATTTCTTGTCCAAATTATAATTTGTTCACTGCTCACAGGTAGGTTTTTAATGTCTCGACTACTGATTCCAGCAGTACTTGTATCTTAGACAAATCTGTATGGTTTATTAGATACAATTAGGTATGTTAGCTATATACTTAATCTTTGTAAAATTGTTAATAATAAAAAAAAATATATATATATATTTTGATGACACGATAATTGTGACAAGTAATTGATTTGCTCACCTGACCGCTACGCGGACGCTAGATTCTTCGCTTGACATGACTTCTTGCACCCTACTGAAACAAAGAAAACAAACATTGTTTCTAATGTTCTAATGTGTGTGTAAATAATGTAAGGTGATTTAATATTTCTACAGCCTTTTAAGTTCATAAAGGCTAATTAATTTGGAAGGGGGAGGGTGCACGCTGAAATACCACAGCTGCTGGGTACAACACTCAACTATTGAAGTTACCCCACACTCACAGAAGACTAACATAAAATGCAGAGCCGGCTCTGGCCCATGTAGCGTCCGGGTGGAATCAATACCCTGGCGCCCCCTAGTAAGCTCTTTGGAGGCGTCGCGAGCGGCGCTCGGCGCCCCCTATGATCCTGCGCCCATGTGCGCTGCACACTGCACCATAGGTAAAGCCGGCACTGATAAAATGTACCACATATCTCAGACTATCCTATTCCCCCAATGTTCTCTGTAATTCCCCTATCCTAATCCCCTAATTTCTCCTAAGAAAAAAACATAATCCATTTGGTAAGGAGCAAACTTTTTTTTTAACAATAAATGTACCATTTGCACACTACCAACTGGGATAATCAGTCAGAAAATCATTAGATAAGTCATCTAAGTGTATAAAATTTTAAAAATAATATTTAAATTTAATAAATGAACTAAAGGATTTGTCTAGCCTTGTCTAGTGGGTTCAAAGACACACAAAGATGAAATCAACCCCTAGATAAGAACAAACATTTGTCTTTTAAATATATGAGTGTCCCACCTGAAATCGAATTTCGAACCTTTTGAGCAGCAGGCAGAAGGACTATAAATTAATCCTCAAGCATGATCTATACCAACGGTGTTCAACCTTTAGGGTTGTGACCCCCTAAAACGGTCAAAAATAAAGTAAATAACCCCACGACCCCCTTACTAACAATTAAATCCTAATAATCCTTTTGACCATTTAACATTTAATTAGTATTCATGGTTTAATTAATAAAAGGTTTTTCAGACATAAGTACTTAATATTTCCTGAGCAACTGCGACCCTTTGTATACGTGATCGCGACTCCCAGGAAGAGAAACGACAATCTATACATAGAGATAAAACTGCATGTATTATGGACAGTTAATTATGACTTATTTTACCTATAAAGTAATTTACAAAATAATCAGTAGCCATAACATACTTTATTTATAAAAAACAGATAGATAAGTGTTTACATGTTATTTTTAATTATTGACAAGAATTATTTATTTACGATACATACATGAGGCAGTATTTGTATTATAATCCTATTTTCTTTACAAGTGACTTTTACAATTCATCAGAAAACTGAAAATGAAAAACTGAACTGAACTTCCATAATCTGCCTATTACGCATATGCCCATGCTTGGTTACGATGCGGCATAATATTGTGGGGAAATAGCAGGTGTAGAAGATCTGTTCAAACTACAGAAAAAGTACTGAGAATTTTAGTGAATATAAAATAGTAGGAAAGTTGCCGACCCACTTTTTCCCAATGAAAAATCTTAACCTTAACATCCATATACATACAAGAAATCTGTGAATTTGTAAGAAAATATAATTATATGTTTCCTGATCCAAGACCGACACAAACTCACTAAACATGCAACCAACAAATAGAATAGTTCTGCCAGTTCCTAATATGTGAATGTTTAGTGTGAATGTGTATATAATACACACTGTGTATAAAAATATATAATTCAATTCCTAAATCTATAAAAGACAAAATAAGATTGACTACATTTAATAATAAATTAAGTAAATATTTAATGATAAATGTTTTTACACACTGCAAGAGTTTTTCCATGGTAAAGAATAGCAAGTATATGATATATATACAAGTATAAATAATTAATGAGCAGTTTAATAATTAAATGAACTAAACAGTGAATCTCTTAACAATTTAATTTACTCCTGCCTTAACATGTGTATAACTGAATAATTTGACATTAAACTTAATTTAATAAATAATACGAAATTAATTAAGAAACCAATTAATAATTCATTCAATGATGTGTAATTTAGTAATGTATGTATTTTTAACTTTGAATTGTTGTGCCCTTACAGTAGTTCCAGGGTGTTGTACGTCAATAGATATTTAATGTATCTACAACATGCAATAAATAAATGAATGAATGAATGAATAAATTAAATATTTGTCATGTAAAATATACTGTACTGTTTTGGCGAACATAATTTATTTATATATGTAGTTAGGAGTGTACAGATGGGTCTGAAGCTGTTTCTTAAAAAAAAGGTAAACACACACATAAATGTTCCCTAAATTGGATTAGATAAATATAGAAAGTTTTAATGGATTCATCCTCACATGTGATAGTAATTCTTGGACACCCGGCACTCTCATATCATTATTTAAGATAAGAATAATCTGAGAGTTAGAGAAAAATCATCTGAGAGAAAAATAATATTAAAGAATTAGATAGACATAGAGCCTGGTGGTGTAGAATGATGTAATTTAAAATTGATATGTGACCTTATCTGAGCAAAGGGGCCTTATCAACAGATACAATTTTATTAATTTAGGTTAAAATTTCATTGTTACAACATTATATTTAAATAGAAACAAACTGACACTGAATTCTAGATAGAGCTTAGGATAGACTTTTTATGAGATTTCTTTATTCACAGTGACTAGAAGTAACAATAAGATAATGTCCCAAGTTTTATGGTTTATTCTATGACTAGAAAAGAAAACAAATTGATCATATTTTTATATTTATTAGAAAATAAGGTAAAAATGATGTTTGAAGTGAGAATAATCATCAGGCATTGATGTCATGGCACTACTGTATTAGTGATGTCATTAACACAGTAGTCCAGTCCTTGTCTAACTTGTGACATGACTAGAGAGAGAACAAATAGATAATATTTGTATATTTATTAATAGATAGATAGGTTGAGATTGTTTGAAGTGATAATATTTGTCATGCGTTGATTTAATGGTACTACTGTATTAGTGATATCATTAACACAGTCCTTTTTACCTGTGAATTCCAAGCTCTATAAAAGTGTGTCACTTTTCAAGATATTTTGATTTTGCTTTCACTTATTGATTTTTAGTATTTATCTTTAATTATTTAATAATAATGTCAATATTTTAAAGCTGATGATGGTGAAATCTCTATATAGACTAATTAAATAATGCCGTCTGTATTTTTGTTTGTGATAAGTTAATCTATGACCAATAATTTGTGTCAATAACAAATCTAAAAGGCAAACTTTCTAAATTGATTTTTTATAATTTTCTTGTGATAAAAGGTAATAAATTAAAATATTGCCACACCATAATTTAAAAAATGAAAAAGCCTAATGGGTTTTTAAAGAACACATTTATGGAGTCTTAAATTTAATTTTTTTGGGAAAAATGTCTGAGAATACTTGTTCGCAGCGCTATTAGAAAGAAAACAAAAAAGAACTCGGTCAAAAAGTTCGCAGATAAGTGAAAGACAACATAGAAATAACAACAGCGTTGAAACATAAAGACAAATGATGAGATGTGGATACTGCTATTGATTTATATTCAGAAAATACTTACAATGGGTTTAATAATCCTGAATTTAAGTCACACTAGATCACATTTCACGTAGATTTCATGAATACGACACACCGACCGCGATTTATTTATCCATTTCGCACCATTGTGATTGTAACAAAGATTTTATTTGATAAATGATTGTATAAATGGGACCTTTTACTCGAGTTTAGGCCAAATTGTCATTGCCTGGCGGCGCTACTTTATAAACATGAATTGTTTTTCATTTTGATTATATACAGTGTAAATAAAAATAATAATAATAGAAGTAACAACCAATATACACGGACACGAATTGACTGAATGTGAATTGACAGGTGACAGTAGGTTGGTTGAGCCGTGATGGAATCGATATGACAGCTAAGTTATAATGTTGCCAAATTACCACTAATGATATCTACTATTAGGGCCTCATCTACGAAATTGGCGTTGTTCATAGTGGCCACTTTGAATTTAATTATCGTTTGCTTTTGGCTTGGAATTCCAAATTCAAATTAATTTCAATTTAAAGCTACGACATTATTTCTCAAAACGAGTTATTCATTTGTTTTTCCGAATAAAGTGCGAACTATTTTGACAATTAAATTGGACAATTCAACGCCCACACAATTATACCAAGCTCATGTCTTGTTGCGAAAACTATTTCGACAATCGGATTGGACAAATCAGATGCACCCACTCAGATGCAAAGCTCATATTTCGTCGCGAGGACTGTAATATGCTATTTAAAAAATTTAATGGTAGGGAGAATTTTGAATACCTAACTTTAATCAGTCTTTTACGGTTGTATGAAAACGCTTATTACAATAATCATTCCTTAATTAACTAATCATGTTAAGATAGTTTGTATGAACAAACAAATAACAATTAATATATGAATTAAAATGTAATGAAAAATAATAATATTACTTATTTATTTTAATGGCAACTTATTATTAAAGCGATACTAGCGCTGTAGGAATCCTAGGCTTACGGGGAGTAGAAGAACTAATAAATCAGTAATTGTCTAAATAATCTATTTCTCTGTTAATAGGTGGCGTTGTGAAATAGATTATTAACTTGTTTTGTAAATTGTATAGATGGCGGTTGGAATTATATTTTTGTAGGAGAAAATAATTCATATCCTTCGTCATTAGTTTTGTCGTTTTAAACATTGATAAGAGTGTATTACCAAAACGATGCGTTTAAAAGAATGGGCTAAACATTCTCATATTGATGGCCAAAATCATCGATATTATAAGAGAAATAAACTTTGTTTATATTTAATTTCTGAATTTCCTTTTTTGTATATTTTGTAGGACACAGTTGTGGGGTCTTTATTAATTCTACGCATAAAAACTATAGTCAATAGGTACCTATTTTAATTTTATTCAAAAATGAATAATCACTTTATGATTAATATGGAATCTGAGCTTAATAGTAATTATATCATATTAATTTAACAACAATAAATGTTTGAATGTTAAACGTATTTATTAAAATAAGTAACTACTTGATAATTATGCTAATAAATTAAATTTTATACAAAAAAATTGAATTACTTATTTAACAATAAAGAAATAAGTATACTAGTAGGAAATGAAAAACAATACCTACCTTAATTTTTTTAAGAAATGGCCAGTGATGATATCTCTGCTGCCTTTTGCATCCACTAATAAAGTCATTATTGTTGATTTATTTCTATTACACTTTTATTTCTTTACTATCTGAATAGATTATAATGTGTCTCCGCCAATTTGCCTGCTCAGGCTCTATAAAAAAAATATACTATCAAACTAAATTAAATACAATAAAAAATCAATATCTACTCACTACTCAGTGAGTAATGTGAGTATCCATCGTCGCGCTGCGAGACGCCTTTAGATGCAATGAAATACGTCTAAAATTCCAAATTTCGATACTGCTCGGTAATAGAACAAAAATCGAACTTTTCACTACCGAGAAAGTCTCACTAGTTTTGTTATTTGGAAGCAGGAAACAATGTAGAACTACTTCCTGAGAAAAAATCCGGTAGTTTGATTAGCGAACTTCTCAATACAATTACTCGTATTTACTCACAGAACAGAGGGTTGTAGGGGTATGATATTTCGGACCTGGATACGGATATATTGTATACTGTTTTACCGGTTTCGGTTACACATACGATTATGAAATTATTGCGGATACGGTTTCAGTTATGGGTAAATTTTTATATTTTTTTTTAAGAAATGTATTAATTACTTGACTGAAAGCAAAGAAAAATAAAACCAAATGGGGACTATTTGCAACTTTACTTTCATAATCATAAAGAACGAATGAAACATCTATCAAATCAAATGCAAGAACTTGTCAAAACTCGCCGTATTTAGATTCTGTCCCTAACGGCAATTAATAAAATTATTTGTAATAATATCCGAATCTCATTTCGCATTCAGTTTCGGTTACGATTTTTTTTTAAATTCGGATTCCGATAGCTTCGGTTAAGGTTACGGAGCTCCCTAGCATTCCTAGTTCATACACCCACTTCACTATGTGTGCGGTGTAGTTACCCCTATTTTTGGCACGTAGCCTTTCATGTCGAGGTAACTGCTTGTTACTCAGTTTTTCTGAAAGTATATAGGTACCGAGAAGCACTTACAGTAAAAACTTACAGAAAGTCACTTAATCGGAACATATAAAAACAGAAAAACGATAAATTTATTGTATTGCAAATTTCGTAAAATTTTAAATTAAACTTGCCATATCTTTGCCAACTATTAATGGCAATAACTTTTCATCAATATAATTTTAAGATTTGTAAGTTTCCAGAAAACTTTTTCAAGTGTTAGGTAAACTACATTGCAGTACTATTTAAAATTTTTGGTTCTAAAGTTTTTTTTTTTAATTTCTACAATTCCCGATTATTTTTGGAAATTCCGATAATTTGTTTTACAAAGTAGGGAAGATTTGGGATCAACTCTATATCTTGAGGGATAAGCTGGAGAATATTTTGTAAAAGTTTCATGAGATAATATTAATAATGCGAGTTTAATTTAATTTGATGAAATTAGCGGCACAAAAAAATGAGGTTTTTTTATATTTATATGTACCTATAAGTATTTTTTTATAAGTAACTTTCCGTAACTTTTTATTGTTAGTGCTTCTTATTAAGTACTTTTAGAAAAACCGACTTACGAGTTCACGCAGTTACCTCGACATGACCGGTATTTCGTTTTCTAGAGCACTTTTTGGGGGTGCGCCGCACCGTTATTTTGTGTCATGGCCTGACCGGGTTGCACAAATATACCTAATTATTTTTCTTATGGTTAAGACTAGAAATGTCCGTTAATTGACAAAAAGCCACGAAGGTAATAACACTTAAACTCCATCTTATCTTCCTTAAAGCTCCCGTATCGCAGTAAACTTTCATCAATAATAAATGTTTACTCAAACTTAGAAGTCAACAAGAAAGTTTTACACTTTCCAAGTCCGCTAAATCGTTTCACTTTCTCGTTATCTATGAGATCTATCTATATTGAGAAAGTTCCTTCATTTATTTGTGGTTGTTTAACTTTGAAATCCTGAGGCAATTCGTCATTTATTAACTAACTTTGTCAACGGCTTCGCCCAGGTTATATCTTTGATTATATCTTGTATATTATATAAACCTAGATTCCTTCCTTATTTCGCGTAACGCCCACTTTCAGAAAAAGAATATGCTCATTGCCCCCGAAACTGTATTATTTATGTAAATGAAAAGAAAGAAGCACGGAAAATGTGCATTCAGTTTCCATCGCCCCCTTGGGTCATGCCCCCTTGGGCAACGCCCAAAGAGGGGAGGTACCACCCTCGTTGGAAACGACGGGTGTAAATGATCAATTCCTGAGGACTGAAACAATGAATTTCTTTCATGATTATGTAAATTGTTTAAAATTGATTCATGACGTTTCAATTTAAATACCGACAAATCTATATTAAAATAATTATGTTGGAGATGCTTTTTAATATATTACTTAATTCAAACGAAGGGTAAATTAATTTAAAACTTAATAATTCAGTTAAGAAATATTTATACATATTTAAATTACACGCTATTTTATGTTTTCACATTGATTACCGCCGTAATTAAGTGTATTAGATCCTTAAATAGGGAGTAAGCACTAGGACCCTATGGACCCAGAATCTCGACACCGACACCTATCACAACCTACCTCGCACGGCGCATCAGTGCGGCCATTCAGCGAGGTAATGCCGCCAGCTTGGTAGGTACTTTGCCACAAGGACATTTGTACGTTTTCAATATGTAGGAATTTTTAACCTAGCTACATACTGAAAACGAGGTATATCCTATTTTAATCTTAGCAGTAAAATTTAAATTATTTTTGTATATAGGCTTTATTTATACCTTGTTTATAATTTTAATATTTAAGTATATTATTGTTATAATATGAATAAATAAAGGAATGTCTCAGTATATCAGCAAATGTTTTATTTCTTTCATAGTATCTCAAGGATTCGGGAGGATTTTAAAACCTTATCTAGCTCCATCTGGCTGTGCGCCAACACTTGATAATGTAGTCTGTAGCTTGCGGGCTCGCTTTACAGTGTAATCCATTTTCAGACTGTGAATATCTCTGTGTAATATAAAACTCAACATCTCTTTATTATTCCGTCTCTTTGTATATCATTCTGTCTTTTTTGTTTTGCAGACTTTGCCGGGGAGTATTAATTAGGGAGTAATTAGGGTTTATGTTCAACTCCCGGGATTTACAAGGATGGCTTCCCTGTAAAGTGGTCGTCATTGTGTACTCGGCAACAATGAATACGATAGTCCTTTTCATAGCAAATACACAAAGTACCATGGGCGTAGCCACGGTGGGGCAAGTTGGGGCGCTTGAATGGCATAGGGGAGAATAAGTAAAGTAATATAATTTAAATAGAGGTGGTGTAATACAGAAATTACACCACCTCTATTTAAATTATAAGAAAATTGTTTGCTTTTGCTCCACCCTAGATAAAATCCTGACGACGCCCTTGCAAATTAGTATTTTGAAAATACTCTATCATAATCATTTAATTAGTAAGGCATTATTTAATTAGCAACAATGTAAATAGGCTTTCTTTGTAGGGAAGTTTTGAGGATCTTAGGCATAGTAAAATATCAGAATGTATGGTTGTTCACACGGCGTGCTCCGGCCCGTGTCAGGGCGAACGGCCTCGTGTGAAACAATACCATGTTATTGTTTAACACTTTGACCCCATCGTAATGGATGTCCCTACGCAGGTAGCATCTAGAAGCTGTTTCTATGAAGAATGTCATCTATGAAGAGACCTTCTTAGGTAGATATTGAGGTTAGTTAGTAGCTTTGAAGAGGCTAAAATTTTAGGACACTTAATGTAGAAATTAATTCTTAACCTTTCGGCTTTGAAGGTCTTTCAGACAGAAAGTCGAAATCAGAAACCTGTTTTGTTATGTTTTTATTAAAGTAAATTAGTGTGTGTATGTGTGGGGGAGGGGGGGGGGGGTCAACGCGGTTTTAATAGTTTTTGGGAAAGGGTTGTGCGATTGAAAAATGTTTGGGAATCCATGAAATAGACACACAGGGGATGGACGTTCAGAAACTGAACGTTCGGGGACGTAACAAACCATCGGGCATTCAAGGAAGTAAACCTAATGAACCCAAAGAGTTTTCTTTCAATGGTCCCATTGTATTTTTCGGCACGGTTTCGCCTACTTTTATTATGAACGACTCTGTACGTTTTAATCTAAAATTTGTGACGACAATGAACACCAACTACCTGAAAGCATATTAAGTTTTCAAAAACTGCATAATGTCGCTCCTGAGACATTTCCTTTGCGATGCAGATGACGATTAGATCTACTTACGATTAGTTCCAAAGACGATATAAATAGATTATTACGGTCATAAAGATAATTTGCAACAATTTCTGGAAGCATTGAGTATTTCATAATAAAACTCTGAAATAACCCCTTTGGATCGTTTGATCATTTTTGTGTATGATTACTACTAGGCTACTAGCGGTGCCATTGATCTTGTTCGCGTGAACTTTAGAACTGTTAACCCAAGTCATAAGCTATAATTATGCCAAGTTCAATTAAATTCTGCCTATTGGTTTTTGCGTAATGCGCGATCAGACAAAGAGAGACAAAAATAAAACAAAATGTTTTGATACCATTCGTACTTTATTAATGCAGTCACTATTTTCTAAAAATATTTCACGTACAGACACGGCTTTGTTACGATTTCATTATACACATGTATAACACATAGATAGATATAAACACCTTGACAAAACATTAACTGATAAATTATTATTATTACATTACAAGTTTCTTAAGTGCATTTAAGTTTGAGGGGGAGAGTGCACGCTGCAATCCAACACCCGCTGGGCGCGCTCGACTGGTCACGTTACCCCTCTCTCACAGAAGACTACCTTGAAATGTACTGCATTTCCTACTTTATCGTATTTCCCCAATGTACGTACGTGTTTCGGTAGTGAGTGAGACGTGCCAGAGCCCATTCCCATCCCATCCTATCCCTCCCCATTTTCCTAACCCTTTCTCCAAATCCATTCCTATATCTCCAAAGGTAGGCGGCGCATCCGGAGGCGTGCCAACATTTGTCATTTTGGACTAATGTTGGCATGTATCGCGGATGTCTATGGGCGACAGTATCCACTTACCATCAGGTGGACTGTATGCTGGTCTGCCGCCTTCGTACGTTTTAGTTATGACGTTTTAGAAAATAGTTCAATTAAGAGACACTATTGAAGCATATAAATAGTTAATAATTAATACATAATAATAAGTTAATGATTTAAGTTTACTTTATGTTTTTTTTACTTAAAATTTGTACGTCTGCGCGAGGGCAATCCAACTGTGCAATAATTTGAATGTCAACTGTAGTTATCTGTTTTAAGCAAATAAATTTAAATTGAATTTGAATTTGAAAAAATCTTGTCAGATTACTCCGTATACAAAAGGGCGTACCTATTCTTCGTTTGAAGGTGGGTGTGAAATGGAGAAAGACATTTTGATGTTAAAAGGATATTTTGCACAAATTACCGTGCGTACCTATATTAAAGAGAATAGGCCCGTGCTGATCCTATTGGAGCTTAGAATCATTACAGAAAGCGATGAAATACATAAAATGTTACCAACATATGTTGCAAACATTCAGACAAAACAAGTTTTTATTTATAAAGTCTGCCCAGTGTGCAGATTCTATGCGATTCTTCGTGATGAAGTGAATCGACCGATTCCTTCGGTGACTCATTTTCCAAGAGAAAAAAGAATAAGCTACCCAAGAAAGGGCGCAGTGTTGTCGTAATAATTGCACAACGAGGTGCAATGATTATCGTATGTCATTCAAGAGGCTAGAAAATAAAGAAACATGGAGGGTGCTGTAGACCTGTCAGGCCCATAATAAAATAAATATATCTTAGCGGTAAACGTTTTATAGGCCGGGGGTGCGCGGAGCGCGGTGTCTGCGCGGAGGGGGGGTGCGTTGACCTCGGCTCGAGTTTACGAGTGCATTTGCACAGTGACACCCCCCGCCCTTGCGGCCGTCACCCACCTACACCCCGCTATCGTCCTGTGCGTGCACGCAGCGCCGCGGTTCCTGTAATCGCAAAAAACTACCAATAATAATTATGATTGATACGATCGCGAATCAACGCGACGCCGAAAAAAAGATAATTTATACTCCAAATTGGTTCACCGATCGTTAACTCGTTTTTTAATTGGCGAAATGCTCCGATATGGGAGCGTTTAAAACGGGACAGCTTCGTGCAGACAATGAAGTAATGTGAGGTATTAAGTAGCCATTTTCTTCATTGTAGGAATTGTATCTATAATCATTAAACTTAACTGAGACACTCAGTATAAGGAAACGTGACTTTTATTGTGTAGTCAATAAGAACTACATATTTAGGAACATGTCAATTGACACTAAATTAAGTATGAGTACTATAGTGATAGCTAAATTACATAGTAAGATTTCAAAGACAGTTTCGTATGAATATTTTACATGTAATGTTAATACAAAGGAAAAAATATGAGTACATGCTCATACGCAACTCGTTCCCCGACGAGAACTACTAACTATAGATCTATTGATGAGCAATGTACCGTTTTAGATACTGGAACAATGTTCCAGTATCTAAAACATTGACATTGAATTTATTTTGCTTTTTTTAATCAACTGGTCCTAATTTAATCGCATTTTTTTAATCAACTGGTAGTTTTTTTCCAAATCTCTACAGTGGTAGACTTTTTCGACAACTCCCTAAAAGCGTTTTAAAAAAAAATAACACACGAAACACAAACTAAAACATGGTCGCACATTAGCCGCGGCATTACACAGGTAATGGTGAATGCGGAGTAGTATGTGAGAGCTTCCTCGCGTTGTATGCGCAGAGGTGAAGGGAGGGCGGCGCGCAAACAGGCGCGTCATGTTGACGTGCCACGAGTCTACCACCTATGAAAAGAATAGACGGACTTTAGATAATTTCGGCATTCCGCATAACTATGTTTATTATTATTATATATGTATGTATATTTAGATTTAGATATTATATAATATTTCTATGTATGTTATGTATTCATTGGGTATATTTAAGGAAATTTTATTGTTGTCGTTATATTTTTATAATAGATAATACTTCTCATCTATCTGATGTATCTCATGTATCTATCTGATGTATCTCATGTATCTCTCTGATGTATCTCATGTATCTCTCTGATCAACCTAAAGGTTAGCTGGAAGAAAATGCCTTATAGCATTAAGCTCGCCTTTTGTGCGAAGATGTGCAAAAAGTTTGTTAAATAAAAAGGAAATAAATAACTCGCTCCGAATATTAAGTGGTTACTGATAGATATCAATAGACTCTATAGATACTAACTTTTGTCCGCTACTTCGTTCGCGAGATCGACAGGAGTAAGTAGCCCATGTGTTAATCCCAATTACAATTTTAACAAAATCGGTTCAGTCATTTTGGTTTGATTGAGTACCAAACATCTAAATATCCAAACATCCCAACTTTCGTATTTATTTTATTAGTAGGATCGATAGAATATTCTTATTCTTATTGCATAAAATTGCATTAAGATTGAAATTTAATAATCCCCTAGTGATTTATTAGGGAAGACCTATGTGCAGACTGCAGTGGGATATTTGGAAGGCTGACATCTTTAAACTGAACTTTTAAACCTCGAATGTTAAACACTCGTGAGCATTAGAGTTCAAGATTTTAATACAAGAAAGTCTTAAACCTTTGAGTATTAAAAGGCAAGTCTAAAACGCTTATTTCGTTTCATGTTACTCTTCTCATTGCATCAAAGCATGGAGTCCAGACCCGCCCCTTCATTCAGTGTTGAATGAAGCCGCGACCTCAGTCATTGTTGTCTCCGCTGCGCTTGCGACACGCAAACATACGTTTTTCTGTTTAGTATATATGTTACTGTGAATGTTCGAAGTCTTACAAACGTCGACGCTCACCGGCAGTATTTGACCAAATTCGTGGTGAATGACCAAAACAGTTTTATAGTCCAGTCAAAATAGACATAACACTTAGGAATAATTCCGATGCAGGTAATTTTTTGTGCGAACTTTCTTATTATCCTTCTGAATGAAATGTCAAAGTCGCCATCGAAGCATGCTGCTAAAAATTATACAGGATGTAAAAAGTATTTTGCGAATATCTCTTAGATGGTTAGTCTTATGGTAAACATGTTTATTACCAAATTTATAGCTCATATGTTCTTAATGTTCTTAATGCTGATATGCTCCTAAAGTTCTTACTACTTTTTTCATATGGAATCGGAATGCCTGGTGAGATATAGCGATGTCAAGAATTGTAATTGTATAAACCATATATTTTTCAAAATATCACATTTTCCACACCACCTTCCAGGACGAGTACTTGACGTGTTTTTTTTTATGTGGTATCACTGTAGGTCCTTTATCGCGATCCATTCTGTTCAATCAAGAGAGTAATCTTGTTCAGATTCCATTTCTCAGATTAACTAATCTTGAAAAAAATAATTTCGAAATTAATTTGGTTAAAACTCCATATTTACATTTATTCAGTAGGTCAGGGGATTGACCACCAATATTTTTATGGCATTTACTTTTATCGACAAAAACACCTTCCTACCCACTCCTGCCCCACCTCCTCTTGAATGGCAGCCATCTTAATTTTTAATCAGCGGGATAAGATATGTCCTATTAAAAAGTCAATATCTATAAACATAGGGAGTTATAGAAACATGAAAATATCTCATTCAAAAGGTAAAGGTACAGCTATCATTCAAGTAATATTAGCAGTCTTTGCTAAACAAAGTTTTTGCGGAATTTTAGAAAAAAACAATTGAATAATTTTTGTATTAAATTTCATGGTTGCTATTTATTTTAAGTCTGTTATGTCAATACTTTGGAATAACGTGTTTAATTAATTGATAGTTTTTACCTTTCGAATCGAGACCTTACGAAACCATTGTCATGTTTTTATGATCCCTATGTTCATAGATATTGTCTTTTTATTAAGACATTGTGCATGAGGATGCCCATGTCTAGCGGTGGACAAAAAGGGGGCAGGTTACGGTTACCATTTATTTTGATCTTGAAATAGTGGTATGATCATGTCAACTTTTACCGGTAGATGCCGACAATCACCTACTTCGGACATTGACAGTAACACATACATATTAAAGGAATTGTAGCCCGCGGCTCCTCTTTTGTGCGTTTCTGTTTTAAAAACACGCGAGTCTCAACTGAGAGTGATTTTTATGAACCGAATGGAAACACACATAGCCCTCAAAAGATGGTATTTTCCCATATTAATAGTGACTAGCGTCCAGATAACGTGAATAATATTAAAAATACTACTTACATTTTTTCAAAGCCTTAATTCCTGAAAATTTCTGCTAAATATTATATTACATTTTTTTATAGTAGCGGTGGCAGACGGGCGGACGGTTCACATAATGGTAAGTGGTCATCGTCAGTCATAAAGACTTGCAACACCCTGTAGGACCCTATTCACAGCTCCCCTATAGAATCCCATGTTGTAGTAACTCAGTGGAAAAACTTCAGTGGGCAGTTCATTTCACTGTTCGCTGTGTAACGTGTCTTAAAGACTCGGTAAAATCTAATACATATAATAATTTATAATTTTGAAACTTACCATTTCTTTAACATATTTAAAACTATGCTACCTATATAATTTACCTATTTTATCTAACTGTTCAATCATACAATTTTAGATAACGCTATTGACAGTATCGCTGTCAAGTTCTACCTCGATGTTACTTAAGGGAATCGAAATACATATCGAGATAGACAATCATAAATAGATGTAGGGAGAAAGAAAAATACTTTTTTATCTAACCCCTACTCATAAACTAATTTTAAAAACTTTCTGTCAAAATGTGTTAATTTAAAAATAATACGCAGAGGGCATATCTACAAGAAAGTAGCCATCATTATGAAAATGTGTACCACAGCGACAAATATTTCTAGTCGCGATCTTAAGACCTGATTGGCTTCTACCATTACGGTATCTTCACGTCAGCCTGTGTCTCAACGTTACTGAATATTGGATTCTTTATTAAGATGTTTTCTTATATATGTACTTAACAATAGAGAACTAATACAATTTTATGGGGCCCCTTGAGAGTGTTTACACGGTGTTGGTCAATCGCGCACCCTAATGGCTCATTTACACAAGGAGAGTTTCTCGAACGGTTCAGGTGACAATATTGTATACAATTCTCGTATACGACCAAACTTCATACGATTCTCGCCTGCAACTATTCACATGATGATAAAGCTCGATGATACCAGTGATAACAGTGATCACTTGATGATAGCGTTGTTTATACTAAATACTAGTTTTTGAGCGATTTTTTTGCTAACACGCGTTCGTGTATTTCTCCTTGTGTAAATAAGCCTTAACGCTCTATAAAAGAATACATGAAAACATATTAGTTACCGCTGCTGTGTTGGAACTCCATCATTCTCTATGACCTACTCGTATGCTCGACCTTGGTACAAAGTTACTTGTTCAAAGATCACCGTCACCAGTCTTTTATTATCCATTGCCTCCTCGTAGACATTGCCTTGTGCATGAGGAATGTATAGCATTAAAACGCCATTCTGATGCCATGATTATACAGTCCATTGAAGAGGTGGTGTAGTTCCTCAATGCTTGTGGTAGCCGCTTTGGGTGGTGCCATTCTAACGCCGGCCGACTTCACACGGCCAAAGATAAGTAATACATATAGAATACGTAAAGAACTAAATATTGACATAATTCAACAAGTCGACTGATGATTTATTATACTCTCCTAGTTCAAAAAGGTCTCATTTTTAATACCACCTACGTTCAACAGAACATCACACGACTTGGATTCAATCGGAAAGATATTCAAGACACGGTGAAAGATATCCCCCGATCTCAATATAGAACAAAATTAAGTTTGTTCAGTTGCACCTCTGTATACTTTCCGAGTCCGACCAACTTGCTATATCGCCCATTATTGTAGAAAGACTGTTAGATAATATTGAAACAAGGGTACGAAAGCAGGGGCAACATTATTTCCCAAGGCGATTCACACGAACAAGAATTGGAGATTATATCCTTAGCATATTGACAGCTGTACAAGCATATACTATACGTGTATAGATAGGTCTGTAGCGAATCGGACTCCACTTCTAAGTTATAGAACTCTGTAAAAGAAGTGTAGATACTCCTGAAAGGCCTCTTTTATGTGGCATAAGCGTACATTTTTAATATGTATCTACTGTTTTTTTTTTTCACTTCTTTAATCGTATCAAAGTGGTTTTTCATTAACGATAAATCATACTAAGTGTGATTTTATTAATGACACTTCATATGCATTACCAGCGAAGCGAAAAAGGATGCGTGTCTACGACACATATGAGTATACTCGTAGGGAGCGACAAATACTCGTAACTGTGAGATTTACACGCAGGTACTGAAATACAATAATAGCGCACTTGCCTCGAATGTACCATATTTCTATATACCATATACTATGGCAATTGCATATTTCTTAAAACGGTTGGACAGCAACTGTTTCATCTTCATGTAACAATTCAATAGCTAAAACATTTGTTCCCACAAACAGGTGTTGAGCCACTGTACAAGTGCACTGACTTTTATGTAGATATGCGATGGATATAGAAAATAATTAAATAAATATTAAGGGTGAGGAGCACACGACGAAGTTTAGATAAAGTTTGTGGCACTGGTCGTGCTACTCTTACAGGAGCTGAACTTTGGAGTGTAAGTAATATTAACGTACATATTTAATGTCTCCTGGACTTGTGTCTGGAAGTGGTTTCAAAGCATTAACTAAAGATTTCTCATGGGACTGCGCGCTATATTCTGGATGCACTCCATGCCTGCTACATACATACGAATACAAATATATATTTCGTATATGAGTTTCGGTTATAAGAAAATGTATGATATGGGAGCTATTTCATTAATTTTACCAACTCGCTCTTCACCCCCGTATTCGTTTATATAAAGTGGAACAGTGTTTATTCTCACGGATACAGTGTTACTGCTATTTCGAAATGTTCAGTACCGTTATTCGTCAAGTTTTGCGTTGAATGAATCCTTTCTGGGAATAAATTACCTTGGCAAAGCCTCTGTCACCTCCCAGCTGTCAGAACGACAAGTATAATCTGGGATTTTGTTAAATGAGTACCTAAATCGGAAACGTGAAACAAAACGTGGACAAATAGGTAACAATTATTCAAACTAGTTTGAATTTTATTTTTTTATAAACAGATGGTGTTAGACGAGCACACAATCCACCTGGTGGTAAGTGAACACTGATGCTTATGGACATCGGCAAAACACGCCAACATCAGTCAAGAATGACGGACGTTAGCGTTAGTGTTCGTCAGAACGTGATTTTAAATAATAATGGAATGAATGAATGAATGAAACGGACCCGCTTCGTTACTCATGTTTCTTTCATTCAATTAAATACATCCAATTGGTCAACCAGTTTCTTCGTAAAGTATGGTGAAATTGGTCAATAGCTTTTATCTTAATAATATTTTACTTTTAGTGACTACATAATTTTATTTTTTCTTAAATTTAACATTTTCTCTAAGTTCCGCTATTTTGGCTATGGTTCCGATTTTTAGACGCCTGTCCCGGATACATACATTTTCATATTATACACCTGGCAACATTACTTGGCACATCTACGGGAAAAAGGATTGGGTCGGACTTGGAATAGGGAGATAACGGGACTAATAATTTTTGGAGCAAAATTGGTTTCCAAGCTGACGAGACCGAGGTCAAAATTCTAGTCTAATAATAATAAAACCAACGAAATGCTAGTCATTCTAGAAACCTTTCTAATATTCTGATTTATAGCGCAGTTCTAAAGCTTGACGCAATCGAATTGCAATACATAATATTGATTTAGAAACCACAAAGCCTAACATACTTACCTAGAATAGTGTTGTATACTTGTAACAAGTTGAGGGACCTCATTGTATATCATTTTGAGGACTGATGAGTTGAGTTATTTTGTTTGAGACAAGGTGTGGGAGATAGAGGTAAGATGCAATTTCGTTTTTTTAATTTTATTACTGATGCAATGTTGGTTGAGTAAAGCTCGAATATTAATCGAGAAATCGATTTTGTTAAATTACGCCAAAGTTAGCTGTGCAAGCATTTTTACGATTTTTTTAACCTGGTTTTGAATTTGCCGTTTAGTATCGGTCCTCTTTAGTATTCTAAAGCCGGCCGACACTAAAACGGCAAACGTACCACCTCATCTCTTCCCGTGGGTGCTCGGCAACTCATGCATAAGACAATGTGAATAAGGATGCCCTTGTCCAGCAGTGGACGAAGAAAGAGCTGGTAACGGTTAAGCAAAGTATAGTCTCGCAAGAGGTCTTGATGCTATTGATGAACGCTGATGATTTTTACTTCGTCATTTCATGTAAAATATAAGTTATGAGTTATAACTCGGCATAAGTTAACCACCACTAATATAAGTAGGTACTTAGTGTGCAGCAAATAACAGGTTTGCCATGAAAGTGTGGACGCAGACGTCGAGCGAAGTGTGTCGCCCGCATGCGTCCCTGTAAATGCAGTATTGTTAGATCCTTCCTGGCTTTTGTATTACCCTCTTTATGATTACTTATTGTTTATTCTTTTTCAAATAATTCTTATAAATTAAACTTATTTAAAACCATTAATATTTTGCAACATTTAGGGGTTGTACGGGGGGAGTGCAAGCTGCATTCCCACAGCCGCTGGGCGCACTACTGGCCACGTTACCCGTCTCTCACAGAAGACTAACTTGAAATGTGCTGCATTTCCTATTTTATCGTATTTCCCCAATGTACATTTCAATTTTTTTTTCAATTCAATTTTCAGTTTCTTATAAAGGGCATGTGACCTAATAAGTGACATACCTTAACTAAACTAAACTGTTTTAACTTAACTAAACACTAGTGTTTTCTTAATGTAAGACATTCGATGTATGATAGAAAGAAGTCATTGAGTGTTATAAATAGGTTTTCCTCTTAATCCGTCAAATATGGACCGGGCTTGTTTTTGTATCTGTTTACGATACATTACTTATATCAATAATATGACTATATTTTACGTTGATAGGTTATTGGTGATATTACTACTAGTACGGTGTGGTATGGTGTGCTCTCAACAATGCAAAAACCAGCTCGATGTGAGCAACAGAATCGAATACGCAAAGACGAAGGGTACAAAGATTTATCTGTCTAGAGTGAGGTCTAGATTATATTCGTAGTGTTACCCCTCTCTCACAGAAGACAACCTTGAAATGTACTTACTGCATTTCCTACTTTATCGTATTTCCCTAATGTATGTACGTGTTTCGGTAGTGAGTGAGATACGCCAGAGCCCATTCCCATCCCATCCTATCTCTCTCAATTTTCCTTGATCTGCAAAGGTAGGCAGCGCATCCGGGGAGTGCCAAGGTTTGTCATTCTGGACTGATGTTGGCATGTATCGCGGATGTCTATGGACGACAGTATCCACTTACCATCAGGTGGACTGTATGCCGGTATGCCGTCTTTTTTTCTATAAAAATAAAACACTTTTCACGTTGATTTTTCACATATTGCTGAAGTACTTTCGAATTGTTTGAAATTCATTCAAAGATAGTCATTCTTTCCTTTTTAGTTTTTTGAAAAAGTGTTGGGCAGTGTGCAGATAATGGTTTGTAACCATCGGTGCCCTACGGTTTGTCTGTCCCAGTTCCAAAAAGTCATGGGTTTATGGGGTATAAAAGTCTCACTATAATATGCCTAATAGTCTATACTTATTATAACAGTATAACATAGTCTTTGAAGATAGGTCTGATTCTGAAGTTCAAAGTTGTTCAAGATCGAATGGAAAGAGTTATGCTCGGAACTTTTTTAATAAAGTTGCCGACAAAGCTACAAATTGGCTAAATGCAAAGCTGAAACAAAAATATTTTTACAAAATAAAAATACGTAGCAATGTACGAGTAATTAATTAACTCAAAATTAGGAGCAGAAAAGTTAGACTTCAGGCTTTGGGAAAAGTTTGGTTACACTCTGTGTACATATTGATGTTGGCTGGTTATATGGTTATAAATATGATTATATCTATATTTATATCTATACTAATATAATAAAGAGGTAAAATTGTGTGTTTGTTTGTGGGTATGTTGGGGGTAATCTCTGGAACTACTGACCGATTTCAAAAATTCTTTCACAAATAGGAAAGCTACATTATCAGTGTCTAATATAGGCTATATTTTATTTTGAAATTTTGAAAAAAAAGTTGAAAAAAATATCTTATAATCCGAAGCGAAGCGAGGGCGGGTCGCTAGTGTAAAATATAGAAGATATACTCGTATTTACGTCTATCAGTTAAATTTCGAGATATAAATAATGAGTAGCAGAATACACTAAATGTGCCGCTAATCGATGGCAGCAAATGTAAAGGGGGGTTTGGGTTTGAAGTGATGGGACTTTGTGATGTGATGATATTCATAGTAATTTAAGATTATAAAATTCAGTTATATAAAAATAATAATGTAGTAAGTCTGTATAAAAAATAACTGTTGTTTGTTGTATAACAAGCAAAATAATAAGTTAGTTTTGTTGATAAAATGATTTTCTGTGCATTTAGGACACTAGACTAATTAACGACACGACTCCTAACAAAACAAACAAACAAACAAACAAACGACACTTCTAATTACCATATCTCCCTATAGTCTATTTATGATGTAATTAATCTTCAACACAACCCCGTTTTCTGTTGTCGTGCGAATGGCTGATACTTGTAATATAAGAAACCAAACGTGTTTTCCTCGAATACGTTCATGAAATTTTGAACAGGTACGTGATACGTTTTTCCAATATGCATAAGACGCACGATAAATTCAATTTAGAATTAAGCTTGCAACTTTGTTGCAGATATTTCATTTCCAATATGAATTATTGAAGATATGTATTTTGGCTTTCGTTTTTATTTTCTTCTGTATAGCAATGTTACATACCGTGGCAAAAAAATAAAATAGTTACTTTTACAAATAATTTTAGTTAAAATAGTAAGTAAAATGTGAAACACTGAAATTTAAAATAGGCTTTTATATTTAAATTTACTTTTAAAATACTTTGGTTGAAGAATCTTAAAATTTTACTACACTAGTATTCAAAAAAGTAGGTGGCTATTTGATGTTAACGTGAATATGTATGTGACATAGGTACGTTTGTTTTTTCTTAATGGACAAAGGCGGCAGACGATTATACAGTCCACCTGATGGTAAGTGGATACTGTCGCCCATAACATCCGCGATACATGCCAACATTAGTCCAAAATGACAAACGTTGGCACGACTCCGGATGCGCTGCCTACCTTTGGAGATATAAAAATGGATTTGGAGAAAGGATTGGGAAAATGGGAAGGGTAGAATGGAAATGGGCTCTGGCACATCTCACTCACTACCGAAACACGTACGTACATTAGGGAAATAAACACGTTCGCGATACATGCCAACATCAGTCTAGAATGACAAACGTTGTCACGTATCCGGATGCGTTCCGGATGGAACGGATGCGGATCCGGATGGAGAGTTAGAAAAATAGGGAATAGGAAGTAGGGACGAAGAGATTTTCTTATCCCACTACACTACATCTCCAAACGAAAGACGAAAAGGGGTGGGAAATAAAAAAATTATTCTCCATTTGATGGGATCGTATTGGCAGTCATATTCAAAATACCTATATAATGAGAATTTCGTACAAATTTGGTTGATGTCGTAAGAAGGGCGGATTTCGACAATGGTAATTATTTATTCCAGCAGTTTTATCTTCGACTGCTGGACATGGGTCTTGTGCACGAGGAGGGATGTATGGCCTTAAAACGCCATGCTGGCCCAGCGGGTTGGTGAGTTTACTCTTTTAGAGATGGTGTATTTCCACAGGGCTTATGGTAGCGGCTTTGTTATTCCTTAGTCGCCTTTTACGACATCCACGAGAAGAAACGGGGTGGCAGTATTCTAAAACATGCCGAAACAAAGTATACTCTCAGGACCTCGTAGACTCGGCGGCGAACTTCAGAAGGCTAAGAGAGCACGCACGCCATTGACATAAAGACATGCAGGTGGCAGTTAGGAGCTGATTGGTACTGGACGTGTGTTCGTAAATACGTACGGCAAAGTCATATATAAAAGAAAAGGTACAATACAATCATAATTTGTAGAGATTTAAGAGAGAGTGCGTCTTGCACATCTCCTCATTTTTCTTCCCTCAAATTCTTTGGCGGTAAGATGGAGTCAGCGTGTCTTATCATTGCCGAATATTGACAACTCCCAACACTCGGCACTTATATGCTTACATACTCCATTACAAAAATACTTCCAATTCTGTACTAAACGTGCTCTGCAAGACATTTGCATTTTCAGACCGCGTTGTAATCACTTGTATTGGCGCTTTAAGTAAAAATTTCGTTAACCTTTGTATGTAGATTATGGCTAGCGTTAGCACGCCCCCAGATAATCACTTCATAAAAAATCAGCTCGTGAATCTTTCAGATTATTTTCATAAAAAATCTGCTACTCTGCGATCTTCACCTACAGGTGGCATACTATACAAATCATCAGCCTGTGTTTCTTTACTACCAGCAGTGTATATCCAGTAGTGTAGTATAGTAGGTACTCCGTGAAAATTCCATTTAGGTAAGTAACTTGCACCTTTTTACAAGCAACCAAAATATTTCCGCGTATTTCCGAAATGTCCAGAACAAAGTTGGTTGCCCTCGTGCCCATCAGTGGTTTCGTATTTTTTCAGTCCTTTATCAAGTATTTCAAGTGTATTCCAGTGCGCGATTCGAATGCAGGCTGCCATCGCGGGTATTCGCAAAAAGTGCGCGTGCCACTCCCACGGTCCGCGGTCGCCGAACGCGTTCGTCGACCCGCCTGCATTAATGCCAGTTTGACGAATAACGTCGCAAAGATAACGATGACAGCTAAAGAGTGCTTTATAATTCATTTTTTTCCGAACATAATGGATTTCAGGTTATCAACGTGGGTATTTCGTTTGTAGACATACTCTCACTCTAAAATTGTTATATTTTTCATCGCGGTTTAACTAAGTTAATTGAAGTCTTAGTTTTTCGTTTCTATCTATCTATAAATTAACTGACTAAATGGCTTATCAACGCCACACCGAGTTGAAACTGCTAAATCCAGAAACATGAAATTTGCACAGTAGCTTCCTTTTATGATGTAAAAACTCACTAAGAAGGGATTTCTTCAAATTCAATCCTATATAAAAATATAAAATAGTATGAAAATATATATAAAGTAGTAAAATTAAGTATAAGTAATACGATAATTAGAATAAGAGGAAACATTTTTTTTTATTGATCCGCTCATAATCCATGTATATTAATTATTATTACATTTCCACAATAATAGTAATAAATATTATTAGTATAACTTAGTAATTAGTATATTAGTATTTTTTGTATTAGTAATACAAGAGACTATAAATGTCATTAGAATTACCACTACATAGCAAAAAACTAATAGGTCAAGGTCTCGGCATAAAAGTAATCCCAATTAAGTACACCAATATCAGTAGGTGTAGTGTGAATCTACCTTAACCGGCCACGTATCCGGAACAAGACTAGTTTGCCGGAGATAACCGTGTTTGAGTAGTTTAGTAGTTATTGCTGTGTAAATTAACATCTTAATGTAACCTTCGCCAGGTTATTAAAAGCAATCGCATTTAAAACCTTTTTTATATGACTTGAGCTCAGCTGCACCTAAATACTGTAATATAGTGCTAATAATATCTTGTTCAGTACGTCCTGGTAGTTAAGGAGTACGGTGCCGGAATGTGGTTTCTAACAGTTGGCTTGCTCCAAAGTTTAAAGTCCCTCCGCGAGCTATGGGGAGAGGTTTCCATGCTCGAAATTTCTTTTAGGGATAAATTCGAAAGGAAGAGATTCGCCGAAATACGGACATAGCTCACAGAATTAGTAAGCTGAAAAGGCAATGGGCCATATCTGCAGCAGAACCGACTGGGATGAGAAGAGTTCTTGAATATAGACCGCGTATCGAAAAGAATAACATAGGACGCCCTTTGGTCAGATGGATGTACCTACGACTTGAAGAAGTTTGCCGATAGACGCTGGTAGTAGAAGACCGTGTATGGTTGTGGCCTCTCCCAAGGGATGGGCCTAAAACCAGCAGCAAGGAGATATAGGCTTATGGTATGGTACGGCAATATCTTGTATAAGCGATTTGTTCCAGCTTTATCAGCGTTTTTGCATCGATATTTAGAATCAAGACTAAGAAGGTATAATACCTAGATATTCTTTATTAAAGAAAGTTTATAAACTATTCGCTATTCTATTTCATACTAATTAAGGCCACACTAATCACCCGAGACGGTGCGAATTTTAAAAATAAATTGAAATTTTCAAAGTTTTTTGCCGTGATTCCCTACACCATTAAAATAAAATAAACACCACCATAAAATAAAACTGATTTCCATTTCCTAATATAAACGGTGGTCACTGTGCGGCGCTAATTGAAAATCAGTGTGGCTGTTCACACCACGATACTCGTACATGCTGAGTTGGTGCTGATTGGCACAACAATCTATGTTCTTTTGTTCTTGCTTGCCCCTTATAAATTACTACCACCGTAGCGACCCGCCCTCGCTTCGCTGCGGTTTATAAGAGGTTTTTTTTTTTTTCAAAATTTCAAAATAAAATATAGCCTATATTAGACACAGATAATGTAGCTTCCTATTTGTGAAAGAATTTTTGAAATCGTATCAGTAGTTCCAGAGATCACGCCCAACATACCTAAACACACAATTTTACCACTTTATTATATTAGTATAGATAGTATAGAAGGGGCAAGCAAGAATTTAATGTCTAATAATAATTTTACGCCCTTGTCAATAAAATTATTTTCCTTCTTTTATTTAGCAAGTTTTTTCTTTAATTTACTTTAAAGTATGTTTTTAAAAACTTTATTTTTTTAAACAGAATTATTCTTACGAAAAATTTCAAGAGCAGTAGTTAAATTTTCTCTAAATATTTATAGGATAAATTCTTATAGGAGAACAAAAATCACTGGCGTAAAAACGCCTTTCATTTTGCTTGTCCGATCAGAGATTTCCACTAAAGCACTCGCCTAATAGCCGATTTTATAGCTTTATCGAGTAGGGTAAAATCGATTTCCTGCGTATCAATTGCCATCTCCCGCCATTAGTTTAGAGTTAGCCAGATCGAAGATTGACTGAAAATTTGTCCGGTTGTACCCTTCTTAATGCCCTTTATGCGGCACATCCGGGTCTGAGCCAAAAACACTGCCGTGTAGAATGGCGTCTCCAAATCCAAATGGTCAATCAAATGCTGCTTTTGATATAGTAACAGTGATATAGTTTTTGATATTAGATTGATGAAAACTGGATTTACTGCTATGAGCCTGAAACTAAAAGGGAATCTGGGCAGTGGGTCTTTCCTTTCGAAGTGTTGCCGACGTAAGTGAAGAAAGGGCGGAGTACTGAAAAGAACATGATTGCCTCGCCTCATTCTTTGACAGATCGGACCACTTTGATACTATAACTTTAGAAAATAAAAGAACAGTAACTGCGGACTGGTATATAAACATGCTTGCCTTCTGTTTAGGAAAAATTCAAAGAACGATGCCCGCGAAACAGAATGATCCTCCATCACAACTATGCCCCAGCTCACTCCGCAAGACAAACGAAGCAAGTTTTGAGTATTGTAAATGTGGAGTTAATGGGTTATCCACCTTACTGTCCCGACCTTGGTACTTATGATTTTTATTTATTCCCTAAAACTAAGAATAAAGTCAGAGGAATACGTTTTATAAACGCAGAAAAGGTAGTAATGGCCTTCCAAAGGGCTGTTGAAGAGGTGCCTAAAGAAGTGTGGACTGAATGCTTCACACAATGGTTTCATCGTATGAAAAAGTGTATCGATTGTAGCGAATAATACTTTGAAAAGCAATAAAACAACTTCCATCTTTATATCTGATTTTATTTTAGATATTCTAAATACTTTCAGTGTCGCCCACGTAACTACGTCTGCTAATGTTTTTTTTTTTCTAGGAAAAGGCCGCAGACTAGCATACAGTCCACCTGATGGCAAGTGGATGGCTTGGTTTGGTGAACGCCTAAATGCTTTTTTCCGTCCTAGATATGATGTATATTGTATATTCAAAAGCAGGCGATATATCGTCATATTCCGAATTTCACTTATAATTTTTCACATAATCATCTTAATTTTTTGAAATTGGACTGTAATTATTGTATACAGTTCAATACTTTTTCTAGTTTACCTGCATTAAATTTAGGAGTACACTGGTGGTCACTTTGTTTCATAACAGTCTCAATGAACCGCTACAATTTCGATTTGAACATCTCCAAGTTTCAGACTTGTCCTTGATTTTTTTTAAACTTGTTTATAGATACTTTTCCATAGAACCTTGCTACCATTACTAAGTTTGATAAACGTAACTTCATTTATTTCCAACACAACAGTAGACGTTCTGAGGATAATGAAAATTATTTCACTAATACGAAAAGCTTTAAGAACTGACTGAAAAATAACGCATTTGCTTATATGATAATGAACATTAGCAAAAGTTTACAAAATGCGAATATTTCTATAATTATGCGGAATAGTATGCTAATACATATATTGAAAATCCTAAAATCTTTCTGAATGCGTAAGTTTACAATATGCTATCAAATAAAAAAAATAATATCGGTCCTCTGAGGTTTCATACCCCAGAGGCACAGATAACACAAAAGTCACAAGGTTGCGGCTGGTCTAAGCGATGGTAACTTACTGCCAGTAAGCCATACCATCAAACGGCCCGCCTGCCTCCTTTCCAACTACTGCGTAGATAAATAAGCGACGCGGGTAGCGGGGAGTACGGTACGCAGAGGCATATGTCAATATTTAGCCTGGCGGGTGCGCGCGCGCCTCTTTCCGGAACTGCACCTGATCACACAGCGTTGCACCAAAGTGTATACATACGTGCATGTGTTTGGGTAACAATGCTGTGCGGTTTCCAACTACCGATAATGTGGACTAACCCGACACGTTTACTTAGAAGGTATATTTGAATAAGAACAGAAAAGTTTGGTAGAAATCTTTAATATAGATCAACACTGTTTATATGTGTATGTGACATTATCTGAGAAAAGGGACCTTATAGTCGGTTCTAGTTACAAAAATATTAATATTTTAGTGAAATCTTAAAAAAAACATATTAATAATTTTTTTCTTAAAAAATAGATGTAGCATTTTTCCATTTGAACATAATCTTGTTACAGTGACATATGAAATTACACAAGCGAAAATAGACTGTTCAGTATAGAGTAGAATCGATTCTACCAATTTTTGCCAGTGACTTCTATGTATATTACTAATCAAGCAATTCTAAAGAAAAACTTTGTCACAGCGCGGGTTGTACCACGTCTGAGTTAGCAGCAGCCTTCGGCGTAAGTGACAAAACGATATTGATTCATTTGCGTCAAATCGGGAAAGCGGAGAAGCTCAGAAAGTGAATAAATACAATGAACTTAATGAAAATCATCTGCAAACACGCGTCGAAGCTTGCCTTACTTTGCTGAACCGACACAAAAATGTAGGGGTTCTGAATCATATTGTCACTTGTGATAAGAAGTGGATCCTGTGTGATAATTATACACGTTCGTTACAATAGTTGAACTCAGCAGACACAGCCAAACAATGTCCCAAACGTCTCCATGATAACGTTCGCCCACACACTGCACGACAGACTCTCAATGTTACAGGAGTCTCAATGTTCGACCCTCCGTCCCCCACCGTACTCGCCAGATCTTGGTCTGGTCTTGGTCTTGGTCTGTGGATAACTTTTTAAAGGGGAAAAAAATCAACTCCGACGAGGCAGTGAAAATCGCCTTCAGAGAATTTATCGATTCCCGTCCCCAGGAGTGTATCCTTTGCTGAGGCATCAATCAACTTAAATTGAAATGGCAAAATGCATTGATAATAATGGACAATACTTCGATTAATTATATATATATATTTCACACGAGTATTTGAATTTTTCCATCTAAATCAGCAATTTCATAGCTAAAGACCTAAGTTAACATATCTAGTATGTATTCTCAAATCGATGTACATACAATATATATATATATAAACATATCTACGTTATAACAAAATTTTATTTTAAGAAATGAGTGGATACGGAACAATAAGAACTCGGGTTGAAAGCTTTTACCGCCTGAAAAATGTGTGCGTTTCCATTTACCAACGACACTATACGACACGTTTGAAGTCTTATAAAAAACAGACTAACTGTAAAGGTCTTGTAAAACAGCACCTATACCATTTCATTATCCATTGCTGTCCATGGGCTTCCTCGTGCACATTGCCTTGTGCATGAGGGATATACGGCCTTGAAACGCTACGGTAGCCAAGTGGGTGGGCGTGTCCATTCTTTTAGAGGTGGTGTATTTTTAAGGCTTGTGGTAGCGGCTTTGTTATTCCTCAATCGCCTTTTACGTCACTTAAGGAGAGAGATGCGATGGTGTTATTCTAAGAACAGTGTACTGACACTGTATTACACAGGTAGCGTTTGCCTTTGCATTACCGCTAGAGCTACGATAGTGTCGCGTCTACTCGTAACGTTTTGTTTTCTATTTTGTTCAGACCTTTATCTCCATAAGACATTCATCCCACCATACCTTAACCCACATAACACATCTTATTCATAACATATACTTAAGTTATTTTATTTATAGCCTAGTTTTAAAAATGACCCGCGTTATAACAATATCGACTAATTTATCGACTATTTACTGGTTTAGTCAGAATTCTAATAAGTGACCAGATAGAATAAGTGGCACATACGGGTGTGAGTGAAATGCTAGAGCCCATTTCACATCCCGTACCGTCTTAACGAGTATACTTTCTATAAAGGATATGGAGTATCTCGCTCATCCTATGATATTACTATCATCCCATCTTGTTTATAGAAAGAATGTGGCAAACCAGCATACAGTCCACCTGGTGGTAAGTGGATACAGTCGCTCATAGACACCCGCGGTATATGCCAACATTAGTCAAGAACAACAAACTTTGGCACGCCCCCGAATGCGGATGCGGATTGATGTAAAAAAGGATTTGGAGAAAGGGTTGGGGAAATGGGACGGGATAGGATGGGATAGAATAAGGTGGGATGGGATGAGAATGGGCACTGGCATATTTCACTCACTGCCGAAATACGTACGTACGTAGGTACGAATGATTGAAGAACGACAAACTGCTTGCAAGAAAGTTTATTAAGTGACAATTAGAAGCTACGGATCGCAGCTTCATAAAGGTTCAACTTGTTATAGGTACTCATTAAAAGAGACACGTGAAGTACAAAGGGATTAATTAAAACCTCACCTTACGAACAAACTCCACTGATGCGCGTACTTGAAGTTTTGATGAACTGTATGTACTTGACGACGCGACATGACGTGAAGTCTGTAATGTCTGTAGCGGTGTTGAGGGTATCCCGAAAGAGGTAACCTTGAGAGGTTCCAAGCTGAATTGTAAATACTCCTAATTAATAGCTTTATACAAGTTTCAGTTTTGTTTTGTAGACACATGCTCCAGATATTTGTATTCTCCGTCACGCGGCGTTTTCCCATGCTGTTTTATTGTTTTGTTTCATTTTGTCCTATTCTTGACTCTTATTTCTGTAGTGAGTTGGAAGCCTAGATCATGTAACTGAGTTTCTTCTTAAGTAT
The DNA here is from genome assembly GCA_943735995.1 of Sesia bembeciformis. Lineage (NCBI taxonomy): Eukaryota > Metazoa > Arthropoda > Insecta > Lepidoptera > Sesiidae > Sesia > Sesia bembeciformis. The sequence continues at coordinate 16,878,574 of OX031026.1, read as the reverse complement.
TGATTTTTTTAGTTAGCTCGGTGCTGAAAATAAAACAGCATGGGAAAACGCCGCGTGACGGAGAATACAAATATCTGGAGCATGTGTCTACAAAATTTACACGGGGTCTGCGTGATAAGTTACGGCCCGAAACCTCCTCGTGATTGTAGAATAGGCCAGTGCCCGTTCAGTGGGACCCGTTCAGTAAATTCATAACGATTGATTTAACCTATGAAAATGCCATTCATTTTCTTGCAGTGTACTACTGGAATAGTGTAGAAATGTAATAAAAAGAATCAAAATATATTTATAAGTTTATTTTTCATTTATTTATTTACATTACAACGGAATTACGTTTTACGAAACCGATCTAATGATATGAATTGACGTAGGTACATCATCTTAAAATAAATTTACCATAATTAATCTATATTAATAACAAAATAAAGCAATCCAAAAATATCATTCTAACAACATTTTGAACTTTGATTAACCAATTTATGAGCAACGTATTATTTTATATAGTATGTATTGGCAAATTGCGCTTTCGAGCAAATACAAACTTTTTGCAGCTTATTTATTCAGTGGACGGCTGGGTCGCTAACTAATTACTAGAACGACAAATACTACCTTGAAGAACAAAGTTATTCATTCAGTTAGAGCAACGAATATAAACGTTAAAGTCACTGTAACAACTCATTCGCGAACGAAAAAAAGATTGTAATTGTGCGAACTCCCGGTTGGTCAATATCTTAGATACCTCCTACGTGAAAATGATAGGGAAATTACATTGTAAAGGCAATTACGGCGTAAAGTTAAACAACACGCTGCGACTTTCGTTGCGTGACTTTTAGTTGCTTTTAGTACAGACTTCTATCGTGAGACCTCTTTAATGATCACAGCAAAAACACGACCAATCAAGGTAAAATATTTATTAAATCAGTTAAAATGCTGTGTGTTTCTACATATTTAACGATAAATGATTACATTAAAAATAATTACATTAGTTTACAATAATAATGAGAAACAATAACTCCTGCAGCAACAAGTCGCAGTATGCGTTTAGCCTAATATTGTAACAGCGCAAAAGGAAGGCAAATGAAACAAGCACATACTTATACTAAACTATACTTAAATAACAAAGGTCCACTAACTTTAGTCACGCTACTATTGTCAGAATAATGTTCGTATTTGACAAATCGTTTTACGCACAAAAAGTGAAATATTTTTCACTATAAAATTTAAAAATCCAAAACAGAAACTGTTAAAGTTATAAGTGATACAACGTAAGAATGGTCGAGCGACTAAAGTTATCTGGTGTGTGTAAAGTGTCTGAACGTATCGATATATTTCATAATTATAGCAGTGCAATAAAGACAGAAAAGAAGCCTAAGGGCCTGTCTCACCACTTCCTGATGGTCAGATGGGCCCTATCTCCCAATTAAATCTATCTTATAATAGCTTATAATATCTAGCTTATAGTACTCTCTGATAAAGTTTAACTGACTTTCTGATAAAGTATGAGGGGGTGGTGAGAAAGGCCCTAAGACGTCGGGCATACGGACTTGCCGCTGGTAGCGGTGACCACGTGGCAGTTGTTTGCTGACTTCAGCGGTCCTGTTCAGCGACTGCACAATCGCGTCCGTCTGAACAAATTCAAAGGACATCATACAAATCTTCTTGAGCTATTGGTCACCGGGTCGCTGGTCGCGGGGACTAGGGACCCCGGGTGTCCGACGGGTAAGTGTAATAAGTCGGCAGGTTTTACAATTATGACAGGCAGATATACAGTTCAAGCATCTGTGTCTTGGAGTCACAAACTTATTGATTCAAGTTCTGAAACTTAGCGGTTAACTCGACGCTATCAATATCGCGTGAAGTTGTTCAACATGAGCCCAATACTTTCTAACAATCTACACACACCATATAAAGTACTTCTACAGTCAATTTCCACGCCGCATTACGATAATGTTCACAGTATTCCGATAACTTGAAATTTTACACTCCATGTCCGCGACGAAGACCTCATCCGTGGAGGCAATGTACGCTCGGTAGCAAAGCATGCGGCCGCTTTGAGATCACTGCTGCTGCTGTGGCGGGGCTAGGCGAGCGGCTTGGAGAAGAATGTCCCGCTTCTCCTTCGGGAAACGGAGCTCCCTGGCTGCCAGCCTAGCCGCGCGTAGCTCGCGTTCCGCTCTGGTTAGCTCAGCGCGCAATACTCCGCCTCCTGAGGAAAAAATATACATAATGTGATGGATGACTTCAAATATGAAAACAGTGGAGGAATAACAATTTATTCGTGAAAATCCCTTTAGTACTTATCATAGCTATATATATGTTGATACTCTTACGAACGTCATACACGTCGACCTATGCGATATAATTTTATAAAACGAAAAATTGACGTCGTAACGTAAACAAAGTTCAAAAGTATCCAATTTTCGAGTAAGTAGGTAAGTGTCGTCTCGCAAGTCTCTTATTTTTAGAACGATTCACGACATTTGATAATTTATTCATGTGACCTTTATAGACATGCAAATAAAAGAAGCTTTCCATTTCCATCGCTTCAGAGGATATCGCGAAACATTTCTTTTTCTCCGCAAAATTAGAGAACTACAGATGTACTGACTGACTCTAGATAGTAGTCGAAGAACTTACTAAAAGTGAGGCTTCAAACAAAAATATCTTGATTTCTCTCCATAAATAGTATACCCATACAAAGGAAATTACATCGTTGTGTAATCTCGTCAAGTAAACCCCCTTTTTTATAGAAAGTCTAGGTAGTTCACCCTAGTTGTTGTAATTGTACACTGTCGCTCATAGACATGTGGATTGGCACCTCCTCGGATGCGCTGCTTACCTTTGAAGGCTTAGAAGTGGTTTTTGAATGGATTGGACTCTTCTCCATCATATAAACCGTTTCAAATTAATATAGAAGTGCTTGCCTGTGGCCGCAGCCTCGCGTTCCCTCGAGGCCCACTCACGGGCCATCTGCTCGCGCATCGCATCGTCAAGTGCCCTTGCCGAGTAATGTGCGACCACTTCCTGTCTCGAGCACTGGCGCTCGCGCATCGCTCGTAACGAGCCGTTCCAGTGCAGTAGCTGGAATACCGTCATTAGTTCTTGGAATTCCAGCATGGTGCGGCCTTTGTTTGCTTCTAGCATGAACCTGTGTAAATACGTGTCCAAATCTTAAACTCAAATCGAGATCTTAATTTTAATTTAATTAATAAAAATTGACCATTCATTTGTTAGTCTGTGTGCTAGTCGTTGGCTACGGGGTTCCATCTTTGGAGCGACATATATCTGATGGTATGTCTCCCAACGCAGAGACAGACTGATGGTACGGTATGTTCAAATTGAATCCAAAAGCACTTTAATTAATATACAATTATACATTTTAATAGACACGGGCGTGGGGCAGTTCGTCTGGGCTTTCACTTTGCGCAGAATAGACTAACAAATAACAAATGATCAGGATATCCTGATCACTTGTTAAAAATGATGAATTGTATATAAACGAGCAGCAAATCGTGATCAATAAAACAATCTACTTTTTTATAGTAAAAGGCGGCAGACGAGCATACAGTCCACCTGATGGTAAGTGCACACTGTCGTCCATAGACATCCGCGATAAATGCCAACATCAGTCCAGAATGACAAACGTTGGCATACCTCCGGACGCGCTACCTACCTTTGCAGATTAAGAAATGGATTGGGAGAAAGGGTTAGGAAAATGGGGAGCAATAAGATGGCATGGGAATGTTCTCTGGCATATCTCACTCACTACCGAAACACATACGTACGTTGAGGAAATACGGTAAAGTAGGAAATGAAGTAAATTTCAAAGTAGTCTTCTGTTAGAGGGGTAACATGGCCAGTCGAGTGCACCCAGCGGCTATGGGAATGCAGCGTGCACCCTCCCCCTACAAATTTGAATTACTGAAGGTAATAATTTTAAATTAGTAATCTAGGCATGTCTTCACCGAGTGGAAAAATAGAAGTTCCGCTTCGCGGGACTCCTGTTACTTTAAAGACACCAGAGAACATAAATCTAACCCACCTTTAAAATTGCTACCATAGATTTTCTGCCCATTCAATTTTTTTTTCTCATAATAATGGTATTTGCGCACAGGCGTATCAAGGAAATTAAGCAGAGTATGATTGAAGCACGCCCGACTATGATAGGAAATTTTACAATATAAACAGACATTTCTCAGACCTGAAAGCAGCGATACCAGCACTTGGGTCCTGGTGGTGTGCGGCGGCATCCCCAGCAAAGGAGGCACGTGCCTCCGCCACGGCCTTCTCTATGAAGTGTTCAGAAATGCGCCTTGATTCGTGCTCATTGAATACGCTGTTCATCAGCGCTATCTTTGCTGCACTGCGACGCGCCTCCGCTTTTGTCGGACAGTTCTGGGTAAAAAAGGCGATGTTTTTTTTTTTCTTTTCTTATATGACAATAATATTATAAGAAGGTATATTGCGGCGGTGTTATGTTTTCTTCGTAATTTTATAGTTCAATTCAAAATGGATCTCGTCAATGTCCATTGTCGTCGAATAAGGTTAGGAGTCGCTCTATAGTGATAGTAGGTTCACTGAGGACGGAAGTGTTGAACTTTTTGGAAGCACAAGAAAAACACAGTGTTGTGCTTTTATTTGACTATCACAAACATTATGCATAAAATCACTTTGAAGTTTAATATACTAAGTGTCACTGTTAAATCACAAAATTATTGTAATAATACCGATCTACAGTGAAAATGCTTCCTGTATAAAATTACCTAATAATGAAGACCTTATACGAATATAGCCGTAAAAAATGGTTTTTACCAATGACGTCCGAAAATTTCTGTCATATTTTTTTTTTTTTATAGACTAGTGGGCGGACGAGCAAGCGGTCCCACGTGATGGTAAGTGTTACCGCCGCCCATGGACACCTGCAACACCAGGTGGTATGCGGGCGCGCCGCCGACCTTGCAAAATCCTATTCGTGCTTTAAGGAACTTTTGGAGGCCTTTCAGAGAACTTGAAACTATTTTTGGAGTCAATTGTTACTGCGGACGAAAATATGGTTCTTTATTATGATCCGCTTTCCAAAAGGGAATCGATGGAGTGGCGTCGTTCTGGTGACGGGCAACTTATAGACATAAAAGAACGCAATATTACGGTGACTGGAAGCTATTACGCTAACCATATAGAGTAATTACAAGACTCAAGCAGAAACGTCGTGGAAAACTGATAAAAGGTATGCGGCTTCATTATGACAATGCACCCGTCCACGTCACCGCAGTTGCGAAAGCTGCTGTTTCAAAGTGTGGCTTCACGGAAATTCGCCACCCACCCTATAGTCCTGACTTGGCTTCCAGTGATTACTATTTGTTCTCAAAACTCAAGCGGACATAAGATTTTCCACTGATGATGAAGTGACCGCTGCGCTGCGGTTTTCGTCTATTTTTAAGACAAAACTTCTGACTATTTTTATACTGGGATAGGAATGCTAATTAAACGATCCGAAAAGTGTGTTCAAATAGACGAAGACTACAAAAATAAAATTCGTTTCATGAGTGTTCTTTTTTTTTATTAGGCCGGAAACATTTGAATTAGTTGATTTCACGGAAAAATACCCTTATTTTAGTTATTCAACGTGTAGTGTGATTAATGAAAATTGATGTAAATTGTAACAAATAAAACATTTATTCAAGTTATTTTTAATTATTTATAATAGTTATTTGTATAATTGTTTCATATCAAAAATAAATGAGTAAATATTTATAACACATTGAGAATGTACTATTTTGGGAATATGATATTATGCGAACGAAGGATAAAACAGGTAAAAACTCAATTTAACTTAGCTTGGTTTAAGTTACTGTGGAGGTATTACCTGAAAGCTGCCGAAGCAAGCTCCTCCAGGGAGCGTGACGTAGCACACATAGGGCGGGTGGGCGGCGGGCACGGACTCGTAGATGACCAGGGCGCCTCCCCCGCCCGCTGCGCCCCCGCCCCGTGAAGCCTTCACCTGCCAGAACTCTTGGAGGGCTTCTACCACGTTCACCGTTGATAGGACGCCGTCCGCTGTACACATTAAAACAATTTTTCACATTATTTAAAAATGGTTATTGCTTTTTGTAGGGATACATTTTGTTTACTGATTAATTACTATCTAACTTTACTTATACGTCTGTAATGTTATCATAATCTGCAATTTTATTTGTATAATAATTAGATGTTGCCGAACCGCTGCGATGGCGGCTACTTGTACTGCAACTAATATTTGACTATTTGAGGTATTACTATATTACAGCATAATACTATATTACAGATATATTTGTCTATCTCTATATATATTATGTATATCTATATATAGGTGTTCCTTTTCTCTATTTTAAATACTGTAATGTAATATGCACATATTTGATCATTCACTCTTATTAATTTATAATTTACATTATATTTATCTACACACCCTATAGGCCCAAGAATTGTGTTCAACGACGCACACCGCTGTTCCCCCGTTCACTCGTCTTTGTTTCGTCTGAAAATCAGCGCTGTATGCCGTTTTTACGGTATACAGCTTGTGCTGAGACGGATACCCTTTCGACACACATTTTACCGTGCAATTTTTATCGCCTTTTTTTAATTTAATTTTTTTTTTGTATGTTTGCTAATATGTGTTTTAATGACTTTTAGAATAAGAAATAATCATGATACGGAATCACTTGTGTGTGTGAAATAAAAAAATCTAATCCAATCTTATAAAAAACGGATATAATAACTTTTGTTAAAGTAAAGTTAACTTGTTTAACGTCACGCTCCTATAGTTATATCAGAAGCACGTGGACGATTATATTTCACTAGCTGTGCCCGGCACGCGTTGCATGCCCGTCAATTTTTTGCACATAACATATAGCCTATGTCAATCTGGAATAATGTACCTTTCAAATGGTGAAAGAATCTTTGAAATCGGATTAGTAGTTTCGGAGTATACCTCCTACATCCAAACTTACAAAATTTACCTCTTTATAATATTAGTATAGATTGGTAAAATTGCGCATTTATTACTAGTACAGATAGGCCAACAATTAATCGCCAATTAAACTGTTATGTACATTTGACGCGTAGTTTATCTTCATAAAGTTCGCATATTTAAATCATTTTAGGTAAAATTTACGTGACCCGCAACGCAACTATTTCGGTTCAAACAATAAGTTTAACGCAAACTAACATAGAATATAATTAGGCGGAAATATAGACAAGAAACTTTCCGCTTTGTATATCTGTAGAGCTATTATTTATTATACGAGTGAATATAGGAGCGGTGAGTATGTGATTCGGAAATAGATTGCGTTTTGCTCTTTACGATTTTTGTACTTATAATGAATGTTTACAATAAAACAGTACAATATTATTGGATAGTGCAATAGTGCAGAGGGCGGACTTATTGCTTAGTGACATTGTCTGTCAGTCAACCTCAAGTGCAAAAACAGTAAACATTGTTACTGTAATTTTGAAAGAACAAGAAAAGTCATAATTTTAGCCAGTCTGTCCTTAACCAACTCTTGTCGTAAGATACAAAAATTTTGGTTACAATTTCTCTGTGTTGTCATTAGTCTATTCTTGACTGTCATTTGCGACGTCGCGAGTTCAATCTCCGGCTCGTATCACTGATTTTCCACTTACATAACAAAGGATTATTAAATCACCACTAACTCAGCGATGAAGCAAAACGCGTGTTGAAACATTAGATGTTTCAAGCATGAGTTAAAACATCTGTGTCGTGTATATCCACCAACCCGCAATGGGCTTGTAGTGGATTAATGCCCGCAATCCCCTTGTAATTTTTAGCGGAGGCCCGTTCTCTATAATGAGACATTATAAGTTGATATCAGTTACTAACTCCCAGGCATACTTGGCATTCAGTATGCCAAAGGACCAAATTTATAAGTAAAATGTGCTCAATATAAAACCTGACACTTTGAGCATTTATGTGTCCATAGCAACGCTTATTTATATTAAATTAGTTTTATATTATATTAAAAAATAAATTTAACGCGATCTATCGATTTAGGTCGGCGGCGCGCCCGCATACCCGCTGGTATTGCCGGTGTCCATGGGCGGCGGTAACACTTACCATCACGTGGGACCGCTTGCTCGTCCGCCCACTAGTATATAAAAAAAAATCTATCATATACTCGTGTCTAAGTAAACGACAACATCTATATAATATATAAACTGTCTGACTGTCTATTTGTTTATGCTAATCTTCGGTTTTATTCGGAAAGCTCAAAATCGAGAACTTTGATAAGATGATCTTTAAAGATTTCCCGCGCAAGATTGCCTCCACGAGCGCAAAGTCCGTAATGGAGTACCTACTCGTATATTTTTCACAGGCTTTGTTTTAATGGTTGATTATGTGAAGACAGTTTAGAAAGACGGTCGTGTGAAGTTATCTGTATTTCTTTACAGAGTTTAAAAATCTGTAAAGTTTTTAAATTAAAAAAATGTAAAGTAAAGTAAAATGTAATTGTAAGGTTTTTGTTGTTACTGCAACAATGTGCGAAGCTGACATTAACGTTTAGACAGATGGATAGATAGGATATTCTTTATTGTATAAAATTTCATTAAGATAAAAGTATAAAAAAATAAACTTTCCAGAACAAAAAAAAATAATATGAAAAAAGAAAATCGTTGATATTTTATGTCAGTTTATTTTTTATTTACTTAAACAACTTTATTGCACATTATGGTACAAAAGGCGAGCTCTTAAGGCATTCTGTACTAGCTAACCTTTGGGTTGATCAGGGAGGTGCGATGAGAGGTATAAATATATAACTTAAACGACAAACAGAATAAATAATTCACCTATAAATAAATATACACAATGAATACGAGTACATACATTTAAATCATAATAAATACATATACATACACACATATCATCTATCTATATATATAAAAAAATGGATGTCGGTATATCTGAAATTAATAGACTTCGATACCGTTTGAAGGTTTTTATGCTATCGACTTTGTTGTAACTCGCCACTAGATGGCGCTGCAGCACATCAACTTCTATACCGTTCAACCGATCGCCATGAAAATTGGTATTTCAGCACGGAGAATATTTTCGAGCTATCGGCTTTGTTGTAACTCACCACTAGATGGCGCTGTAGTACATCAACTTTTATGGCAGGACAACGTTTGCTGGGTTTTGCCAGTAACTTATAAAATGCACACCATAACTCAACATATTATATTTCATATTATACTCACATTCATATTCTGTCATTATTAACAAAAATACAACAACTATCTATATCATGTCATATTCTCATTACATTATTCTAATTACTGTAGTGTAGGTATGTACGTATATTTTTATACTATATCCTATTATACTCCAGCGGCTAGCCTACCCTACTTGTTCCATTCTATTCTAATATATCGATTAAGTTTTGTAGATGAGCAAGATCGGTTCAGTACAAAATTGAGACGGTGAAATACTCTTAAAAATTAAAAAAAGAAAACCAGCGCCACTATATAATATGTCGTATAATAGGGCTTATCAAGTCGTACAACTTGAAACTGTCTAAAAACTTTTTCTAAAATATACGATATAAGCAAAATATTCCTTTCCCACTGGAGCGCGTGCGATTGGCGTTTATTTAGTATTTTTTCGTGATAAATATACCCATATGTATGTATCCCGAGTTATTTCCGCACAATCATGAATCATGTCATGACCATACATGAGGCAATATCAATACCTGCACGAAAACAGGAAACTCTGAACACTTGTAAAAGTAATTTTAAATTCACGTGTTGCATTTTGCTACCATCTTGTACTCGTACTTACTCGTATTTCTACCTTAATAAATGTTAACGTCTGTTTCTTTTTCAAGCCTTTGATTGCTATGCAAGGTAAATACTCTCAAATGCAGAAAAAAAAAATCAACAAATTTTATTGTATGTACCTATCTATACTTCTATACTATATATACTATAATATAATAAAGAGGCACAATTGTGTGTGTGTTTGTGGATATATTGGGGGTAATCTCTGGAACTACTAAACCGATTTCAAAATTTCTTTCACAAATAGGAAGCTACATTTATCCGGGTCTAATATAGGTAAGATTTTATTTTGATATTTTGAAAAAAAAAATTGAAATAAAAAAAACTTATAATCCGAAGCGAAGCGAGGGCGGGTCGCTAGCTTTTAATAAAAATCAGCCTAATACTTAATAAAAGTCAGCGGATTGAGCGATTGAGATTGAGAAAATTAATGATTTTAAGGAGAAATTGATTTTTAAGCGTATCAAATAGCAGAGAAAAGTTAGTTTAGGAACTCCGTAAGTATAAAAGGTGACAGGCATTTTTTTATTTTTGAAAAATCTTCCCCTTTTCATATATTTAAAAAAATACAATATCGTTAATCAACAAAGCGAAACCTTTATATATCGCTGATAATAAATATATGTCTCAGATAAAAAAACATTTTTCATTCAAAAATAGTAGTGTTGCAGTAAGATCCACAGAAATCTATTTCTGTCATAGAATCAAACGGGTTGTTTATACATCACTAATGAAGTAAAAAATGAAAAAGCTGAATATAACTGATTTCTTTGCATATTTGTAAGTAAATAGAGAGATATGTTTGTAATCTATGATTATTATTTTTATAAGTGCCATTTGTAAAAGTTGTTAATGCCAGTCGAAAAGATTTTATACTGCTTGTAGGTATAAAAAGATATTAACTTTTGTTCCTAAGCCTCTAAGTCGGCCATACTCAACCTGCGGCCCAAGGGCCGCATGAGGTCCGCCAAGCTTTTATGTGCGGCCCGAAACACTATTATTAGGAAAGTGTTTTTTAAAACTGTAGGTTTCTATGTTTTTAAAATCTTGAGCGAGATGCGCGAGAATATTCATCGTTTGCTGCGAAGAGAGAAAAAGAAAAGAGAGAGGAAAAGGAGTACACCGAATTTTGGAAATTAGTAGATACCTCAAAAATACATGACTGTAAAAAAATGTGTCCACGTTGTTCGCATCAACGTATCTTTGTGAATCATCGTATTCTAAAATGAAATATGTAAAAAACGTATATAGAAATCGGCTTACTGATTCTCACTTTGATGACGTATTGAGAGTAGCATGTAGCAATTATAAACCCGATTTGTCTAAAATAGTAAACAGTTTGTCTCAATATCAAATATCACATTAATTTTTAAATAAACGTTTGAATATATTTATATATGTAAAACCAGGTCCCCACTAACTAATTTTAAATGTGTGACCTAAAAAAGAAGTCATCACCCAAAAATGTTGCGGCCCCTGTGACATAGCAAACATATGTATGTAGCCCGAAGGAAAAAAGGTTGAGTATAGCTGCTCTAAGTCTAACATCTCTGCGGAAAATCCCGTGGCGTGTAAACGAACTGACGGCACCTATGCACCGGCGGCTATGTGCATCCGCCTGTGTGAGTGAATATGACTCAGCCTGCAAGGGGGCCGATCTAAATATAGCATTGAATCTGCCCACTTGACATGTCCACTAAAATATCATATGAATATTTTGTTTAAACGCATTGTTAACTTTATTATTAATTATTGTTATATTCTCCAATACATCTAAATTTTAATTTAATTCGTAAATGAACCAAAAAGAGTAGTAGTTTGATAATTGTTTCAAAATTACTACATCAAATTTTCAAAAAAAAAAACAAGAATTAAAAATCGCCAAGTCAATTTAAACTAACAATATGTTGGATACTCATATATATATCATGTATATATATCATATATATACTCTCATATCATGGATATATATATATATATATATATGTGTGTGTATTATTATAAACCGTATCTATTACTATTTTACATCACCACCTAATTTTTTTAACTGTTTCAACGGACACGCCATACTGAACCCATTTATCGCGTAGGTACTGACGCGTAGGAACCAAGGAACTATTTGTATAACTCGTTTGTGAAATAAAAGCCTTTTAATAAAAGTTGGCTTTTTTCCTGCCCCGTGTGGTCGACCGCTTGCTGTCCAAATTTTTTGTTTGTAGATCGCTGATAGAATAAGTTTGAGCATCCCTGCTATAGAATACTTATATAATGCCATAATACTATTTGTAGTGACTACATTCTATACGTAGCGTTTGGTAAAGCATGTGCCATAAATATGGCATACTGACAGGCGTTGTCCTACGCTGGACGTTTGCTTTGTATAACCCGGTATAACATTTCCGCGTCCCATCATGTTACACAGTCTGAATAGGATCTACGGCAAGAATCTATAAAGCAGAGTTAAACTCAATTTACAAAAATAAGGTCCCAATAATCTTCTTATATATATAAAGAGATATGTCCTGACTGGTGGACTCATCAACGCCGAGTCAAAACCGCTGATGCTAGAAACATGAAATTTTGGACAGTAGCTTCCATTTATGGCGTAAACACTCACTTCAAAGGGATTTCTCAAAATTCAATCCTCAAATGGATAAAACAGGGTGTCAAAGTTTGTATAAAAAAAAAAGTTTGTGGAATAAAAAAACAATACATAAAATAATATAACTTGAAACTTGGTATCAATATTTTACAATACAAGTAATTAAACACATATTTTAACGTTTTTCAAAATTTTATCAGTGCGCTAAAATACAGGATATGGAATCTTGTATGGAATCATAATGAAAAGCAATTAAGCTGCGGGCAAAAGCTAGTTAATATTATAAATGCGAAAGTTTGGACGTTTGTTACTCAATCACGTCGAAACGGGTGAACCGATTTCGTTGAATCTTGGCAAATAGATTGTAATCTGGATTCATACAAAGACTTACTATTCATATAGACAGCGCGAACGAAATCGCAGTGGAAAGTTAATTGAAAATATGTCCTGCTCCAATTTAGAACAATTTTACCATTTGAAAATAAAAATCAGAGTTTTGTGTTCTGTTATAAATGTCATTAATACACGGCTACGGTATGTATCTATGTGTGAGTGTGTATGTATATAATTTATGTATGTTAATTTTAAGTATTTATCACTATTTATATATTTATGTGTATTATTATAAGTTATCTAATATCCTTTTGTTAAAAAGCGTATATAAATAAATCTCGGGAACAATAGGTACAGTCAGTAACACGCTAATGTGCCCTTCTACCGCCTTTAGGAACCCGTGGGTATTGGTTCTCCTGATGCCGATCCTGTCTATACTTATCTCTGATTTATTTCTGAGGTTGTCTTAAAAGGCTGAGGATTGCGAGTTGGCGAGACCAGTTTTATTTTGGATTATTTAGTCCTCACGCCTGATCGGAATCGTCCTGGCAAGTGTGGCAGATTAGTACTATATTCTTCGTTGCTCATTTAACCAGGGCCGGAACAAGTGTGTCTAGCGCCTTAAGCGGATAATCTACAGCACACCTATCTTAGAGCGTAAAGTAGATCGATTTTTTTTAATGATTGACATTTTAATGTATATTTTGGAAGCATACTTAGTTTATCAGATATAAAATCAGATAAAATTTTCAGATTGAGACGCTGCGCCCTTCGATTACCTGGCGCCCTGGGCGATCGCCCAGCTTGTCCAGCCCTTTGTCCGGCCCTGCATTTAGCACCACCCGAGGGACACGTGTAGGACACTGAAAGTTTGCATTCAGGGCTATTAATGTTGACATATGCAGTTAAATAAAAATATTGAAACTATATATACTGTACATATAATTGTCTCTGCTACTAACTTCATGTTGTTCATTATGAAATCGCTTATTTAAATAAATCACTTTATTGGAATTATAGGCAGAGTTTATTGGCAAATGCCACTATTATTCCAATATTTGTACGGCATTTGACAAAACGTAGAGAACTGACCTGCAGCCAGTTCATGCATGCAGCTTACTTGTAACATCAATATACCCATGTTTATAAACACTCTATCTGGCCTATATGGAGCGTATTTATACCTACAATTATGAATCAATGGAAGTGAAGTTTAAATTAAAGAAATTAAAAAAATCGATGTACTTTGGCAAATTTGCGGACTCTGTATGTATACCATTGTAAATAATAAGATTCCATTGATATTATAAACGAGAAAGTTTGTGAGGATGGATGTATAGATGTTTGTTACTCTTTCACGCAAAAACTACTCAATGGTTATTAATGAAACTCTACAATAATATAGCTCATACATCAGAATAACACATAGGCTATAATTTATAAAGATATTGTGTAAATTAGCCAAAATATAACGATAAGTGTCAAGTAAGGCGGAAAAAACTCTGCCATCTGCGAGCTATTTTGGCGTGCGCTGCAAAAACCGTAAGAGTTACACGAATATAATGTATGGTGGAAATGCTTCTGAAATTTTGAAAAAAAAAAACTTATAAACCGAAGCGAAGCGTGGGCGGGTCGCTAGTATTAAATAAATTGATAATTCACCCATTTTGTCAACAACGTGATGGGATGTTCCTCTTAAAAGGGCCGGAGTAACTTCACTCTGTTGTCCTTCATTTAAATTCACCAATTACTGCTCGAGCGCACCAATAACAAGAATGATGAAAACATGTACAATGACTTAGTTGGGCACATTGATTTATTTTGTAATTCTGATTTGTTGAAACATTAATAGGCATTTGGATATTATTTACAATGTAATTATTATTCTGTGATTCTGCTTCGTTCCGTGTAAATCAGAATAAATAAATAAATCTATTTATCGAACTAGGAACTTTTAGGAATTTCAAAGCTAGGAGAGCAATAAGAGAACATGATTAGGGGAGTATTGTTACACTGTTACGGTAAAAACAGTCATAAAATATTTATACCAAAGTCTAGGTAGATAACGAACTAATGAAATACTGAGCTCCTGGGACAGTGGCGGGGCTCTATCCAGACACCAATGATTTAGCTACAAAGTTGTGACAAGACGGGAATAGACTCGTTAAACAAAGTTTGAGACGCGTCGCGGACTGCTAGCCGGAAGGTTTCTTTCTCAAAGTTTTCTTTACTTTTATCGAATGAATTTTATTTTTAATCTACGTAGCTACATTAATATATAAAAGCCGTGTAATTAGTGCAATTTAGTGCTTCACAAAAAATACTAGAAATCTCTAAGAATACATTTCAACGATAACAATTTATAATGCACCTAAATAGACTAATAGTGTGATTGTTTGATGTTACAGTATAAACGGGACTATTTGGACTTCATCAACGGTCTAAAAAAATTTAAACTTGGTGTAGAAATTCTTATCCGGTTACTCTTCATGCAATGCTCTTTAATTTGGGAGAGAGAGAGAGTGCACGGTGCTATCTCAGAGCTGCTGAGCGTATTCGACTGGCCAAGTTAGCCTGCACTCCCAGAACACTACCGTATTTCACAATTTATCCGATTCCCCCAATGTACGTACGTGTTTCGTTAGTGAGTGATATGCCATAGTCCATTCCCATCCCATCCTATCTCTCCCCAATTTCCCAACCCTTTCCCCAAAGACAGGCTGCGTGTCCAGGGGCGTGCCAATGTTTGTCATTCTGAATTAATGTTGGCATATATCGTGGATGTTCATGGGCGACAGTATCCACTAGATAATCTGTATGCTCGTCTGCCTCCTTTTTTAATAAAAATATTAATATAAAATTTGATTTCATTAATATATAAAAAAAAGGATCAAAAATTCTTATACAAATTTTTGTAGTGCACTATATTGCAAAATGGTATTAACATTAAATTGCCCACTGCAGTTCGAAAGGCAAGTTTTATGAGCGGTCGTAAATGGTGCTATATAAAGTGCACCTCGAATTACTCGAGCATCGAATAGAAGTTACGATCCGATTCGATTTGCCGGATCAATCGGGCAACTCGTGCGATAAATACTCGCCATAATATAAAGTTTGTTGCCATCCTGCTATTATTTTGCTGCGTATACTACAATATGACGTTGTTATATTTATGATTTTTAAAATGCGGTAAATAAAAGAATTTCTTTTATTTTCATATGTTTGCTTTCGGTCGTGTGGTGCAGATCGGCTTTGAAATAACTCCACACCAACGCTTCCCGTGGGTGACATAAAAGGTGATTAAAGGATAACAAAGCCGCTACTACAAGCTCTGAAGAACTACACCACCACAAAGGGGCTGGATATGGTTGTTACAATATGTTTTTCTTGTATGTATCAATCGATCGATATCCACCGATAACGTCCCAACGCAGAACACAAGCCTCCCATAATATCGGGTATCGGCCACTACCCGGTATCGGGCCATAATCTACCACTAGGGCCCAGTGCGGACTGTCTTAATTTTGGAATTTAAATAATGTTAGGCCACTTTCCACAAAAATGTACATATACAACAGTGTTTTAAGAAACGTCTAATCAATTTGATTGATCGAAAACGTGATAAGACTAGACTTAAATACTGCCTTAAAGTTGTGTTTATTTATGTCATATATGGGCAACAACCAGCCCGCGGGCCGCATCCGGCCCGCTGTAAGATATGATCCGGCCCGCGAGACATTTTGAAAAAACCCAATTATAAAAATATTACATTAGGTACTTATACTCACGGGAGTGACAATGAGGCGGCAAACATCAAATCCTTTGATGTTTGCCGCCTCACTCTTTGATAATCGCCGCCACTCGGCTTGCTCGATCAAATTCTTTGAGGTTTGCCGCCTCACGGGCGACACATCAAAAGATTTATTGCTTCTCAATTATTCTAAACTAGTTTATTCCAGATTATTCCTTCATTTTGCCTATATAAGCGGGTGGATGGCCCGAACGTTAGTTCAGTTCTATTTGAGCTACCGAGGTGATAACTTGGACAAGCGATATCCTAGCGAACTGCTCGAGCCGTCAACTTGCTTTGTGACTTTGTGTGCATCTTGAGTGGTTACTAACTATAGTTTGTTATTAAGTTTATTGAACGAAAAGTAAACAAAAATAATGTCTGGTGGAAAGAAACGAAAAGTAGATACAGAGGGTCGCCAGTTTCAAGAAAAATGGACTGAAGAATTCTTTTTTATCTTGCACAATGGTAAGCCTATTTGTTTGCTGTGTAATGAATCCATTTCAGTAATGAAAGAATTCAATATAAAGAGGCATTACTCAACTAATCGTAAGCATGCTACGCTGCACTCACTGACAGGACAATTAAGAACAGACAAAATCCAGAAGCTTACCGCAAATTTGGAAAAACAGCAACAAATGTTTCATAAACAAAGAACACAACTTGATAATGTTGTGAAAGCTAGTTTTATAGTTAGCTCAAAATTGGCAAAGGCATTAAAACCACTTGCCGAAGGAGAATTTATCAAGGAGTGTATGTTACAAGTTTGCGGTATTTTGTGTCCTGAAAAGAAAAATGAATTTGAAAAAATTAGTTTGTCAAGACGAACTGTTGTTCGACGTATAGAAATGATGGCTAATGATATAAAAACAACATTGACTGACCGTATGGCTGGTTTTGAATCATTTTCCATAGCATTAGACGAGAGCACCGATTTGTCTGACACAGCTCAACTGGCTATATTTATTCGAGGTGTTGATAAGGAGTTCACTGTTACTGAGGAATTGCTTGCTTTACAGCCGCTAAAAGGAACCACTACAGGAGAGGATATTTTTATTGAAGTTCAAAAGGTATTCACAAGTGTTGGCTTGCCATGGTCAAAATTAATTGGAGTATGCACTGATGGTGCACCTTCTATGGTCGGCTTACGTAAAGGTTTCATCGGAATTTTTAATGAAAAAGCAACAGAATTAAATGTGCAAAAAGATGATTTGATAGTCCTTCATTGCATTATCCACCAACAGAACTTGTGTTCTAAGTCCATTCGACTCCAGAATGTTATGAATGTGGTAGTAAAAACCATCAACTTTATTCGATCCCGAGGGCTTAACCATCGTCAGTTCAAGGCGTTTTTGGATGAAATATCAGCTGAATATAACGACGTAACATATTATTGTGAAGTCAGATGGCTGAGCAAAAGAAAAATTTTGAAACGGTTTTACGAGCTTAGAAATGAGATAGCAGACTTTATGAAAATAAAAGATAAACCACTATCTGAATTAAGTGACCCAAAATGGATATGTGACTGAGCATTTCTGGTCGATCTTACAGGCTATTTGAATGATTTAAATTTGAAACTTCAAAAACAAGGACAGTTAGTAAATGATTTGTACAGCCATTTGAAAGCGTTTCAGATCAAACTACGCTTGTGGGAGTCACAGATGCTGTCTGGTAACAGTTACCATTTCAACACGCTCTCTGCGTATGAAAATATTGCTTATGCTCAATATGCTGAAGAACTCAAGTTACTGTCGGAACAATTTTCGAACAGATTTAGCGACTTCAAAAACATGGAAGACTGTTTCAGTTTATTTGCTACTCCTACAAAATATAATGTACAAAATGCTCCAATACACTTACAAATGGAGTTGATCGAGATTCAAGAAAACTCACTCCTAAAATCCAAATTTGAAGACGTAGAGTTGTGCGATTTCTACAAAAAATACCTAGAAAAAGACAATTTTCCGCAGCTTAGAAAATTCGCAAGAAGATTGATTTGTGCGTTTGGCAGTACTTATAAATGCGAACAGTTCTTTTCATTGATGAAAGTTAATAAAGCAACACATCGTACAAGACTGACTGACGATAATTTGGAAAATTCTTTACGTCTTTGTATCAGTGGAATTAATCCAAATATCGATGGATTAGTTTCCCAAATTCAAGCTCAAGTGTCTCATTGATTTCGGTGTATTTAACTTTCGTAGTTTGTAACAATTGCAAATTTAACGATTTAATTATAATGTACCATTTTTTTAAATTTAATTTTGTTATTTTAATAAATTGTACTATAATAACATTGTCGTATTATTTCATGTCTAATATCTATCGCAAAAAATATTATCACTACTTTAAAATGCACTAAGTACTTTTAAACGCGGCCCGCGAACGTATTTGCACGCTAAAGTTTGGCCCTCAACATGTCAAAGGTTGCCCATACCTGATTTATGTGATAGGGGGTACATATTTAAGTACAGTTTCGAATTCGTGACGTAGATACGTCAACCCTTTCTGCGAAAGGTCTCGTTCGAGGTCGATGTTCGATAGGACAACATTTGTTTGGGATCTGAACATGTTTGCGTTCGTCTTCTGTTTCAGAACTGTCGATACAAGGACGCATAGTATATACGTATTATTTGTTGCTATATTTAATTACTGAATCTTAAGCAATCCTTTTTTCATCCATTGCGTTGCACATGGGCCTTCTCATGCACATTGTATTGTGTATGAGGGATGTATGGCGATAAAACGCCACGCTGGTTAAGTTCGTAGGTCAGGAGACGGTGTAGTTCCTCAGGGCTTGTTGGCTTTTGACACTTACGGGAAGAGATAGGATGGTGCTATTCCCACGGCGGCGGACACCATACGCCTAAATGTTTCAATACGACTATTCGATACTCAATATGTGTTACGTATTAAATTACTAATCTTTCAATCAATTATGTCATAACAGTTTGCCTTGTGCAATTAAAAGTGTAATCGTGTGATGATATAAATAATTTATGGTTATTTGCATTTCCTGGAGGTGTTAAGATTTCAGAAAGTTGATATAAAATTAATTCCGAATATATAGGATAGCAGTGGCAATTTAAACTTTAATCTTTTGCTGTTCAAACGACCATTCAGACTTATTAGAAATGCTTGTAATCCCACGCACCACCCACATAATATAACGAAAATCTTATTGTGTATTCATAGAAAGATATATTTTATTTATTAATTTAAATGCAAATCACGTATTGCAAAACATTTTAGTTACTCAATATGCTTATTAATATAATTGCAAATCTAGTATTAAGAATCATTTAGTTTATATCAAGATATATTATTAAGGCTTGTATTTAAACGAGCGGGTTATCATGATCAACAAAACAAACTATTTTTAAACAACTGAATTGAATACCTAATTTTAAATTACTAAAAATGTCATTACCAATAAGTCATTCTTTCTAACGATCAGAGAATCTAAACTCACCTTTAAATTTGCTATCGTCGACTTGCTGCTCATTCAACAGTTTTTGCTGCAAATTTAATTATTCCCCTATTCTTATTTCGTTCATTAATATAATTGTAAATCTTGAATTTAGTACAAATTGTTTTAATTGCTCAATTTAGTTCATCCAAGAGATATTATTTTGTCTGTTAATATAATTGCAAATCATTATCGTTACCCAATTTAGTCAATTCAGGGTATTCACCTCGATACTGGACAACGTAAGTGGGTGACTCACTACAGACCAACACACAACAATGCTCAGCTAAATATATCAACATATAAAACATATATGTGCTTATGACTCGATTGCTCGATTGCTTTTGACTTATGACTCAAAACATATTTGCTTATGAACCTTTATATATTTTTTTATTTAGGAAACAAACGGATATTCTCAAAATGTGCTAATTTAAACATAACAGAATACAAAAAGTCCTACGTAGAAAGTAGTGGAACCAAATTAATAATTTACCCAAAAATGCACAGTGTCTGTGCTGTAATTACTATAACAAATTAATATTATAATCAATTACATACTGCGCAATCTAATTCAGATTTATAAGAAAAACTAAATTAACTAAATTACAAACACTGGTTTTAAATTTGGAATAATCAAACTCTGAAAGTAAGTAGTTTTTTATATGAAATACATAACTCCTATAACAAACGAATACATAATACATATATGTACTTTGACCAATTTTGATAAATTCGCGAAAAGATTATTTATTTGAAAAACTTTTGAGACGATTTTTTTTTGTTTCCTGTGAATATTACTAACTACTTATCTGTCTACAAGAAACAAGTCGAATAATTTTCTTCATTAGTTACATGTCATTGTATTGGATAATAGCAACAACATGTAATTTAACATGTTGTTGATCGTACAATTAACACCTATATGTCTATTTGTAGCTACTTCGTAATATTGTATTGTGCAATTGTTTATTATCCCAAATAAAAAAAATGTAACGTTATCTCAAATAATAATTAGACATTTAAGTACTCTTATTTTTAATTGTTTGTCAATAATTGAATTTGTTTGAATATGATTTGACATGTATTTTCTATTACTTTGATAATACTACTTATGACACTGATATCGTAAATTTAACGAACCCATTGTCGTAAAAGTATTGTATGTGGTTGACAATTTGAGGCGTCTATAATCGTGTGTTCGGTGGCAAGTCTCACACATTTTGACAAATGTATGATGTTTCTAGATAATATTAGTATAATATAAGATTTTGCATCCCGATGAGGCACAGTATGCATGAAATTGACTATTTAATATATGACATCTTCTGTAACCCGTACTTCAGCAAATAAATGATTATGAATATGAAAGGGACTTTATTGTCGGTATAGACTTATTGAATTTGGTCAACATTTTCCAACTTAAATTATTATCGTTGTTTCAAAATTCTATTTAAATAGAAGCGTTAAATCAATAAAGGATTATCGTTTCAGACTTCACTAAAATAATATAATATTATTTGAGACACTACAACGGACAATAAGGTTCAATTCTCAAATAAAAATAAATTTACCAAATAAACATATTTTTTTTGTAAGAAACAAGCGTCGGAAATATTCGAAAGGATAAAATAAATAAAAGATTAATAGAGTTCATTATTAGAAGTGGTATATTTAACTGTCGTATCCAGAAGCACGGAAGAACAAAATTAATAAATTGACATAATTTACTAAAATAGTTTTTAGTTTTCTACTAATATATTCGTATTATGGATGCAATGTTCGGGAATAAATGAATTTAATTACTATGTACTTAGATATCCGGCTAGTCTTAATGGCTTCTAGTTCGAGACCTTGTGAGAAATATTTCAACATAACTTAAGTTCTTATTTTCAATTTTGTTAAGAAATCGACATAGAAACATGAACAGTTCAAATACTTGGGAATCAAACATGTGTAGTATATAAGAAGTGCGGAGACGGCGGTGGGGGGGGGGATCAGCTGATCCGGATTAAAGTGATATCAAAGTCAACCCAGCTCTCTAATACGACTATTAAATAAACATTTTTATTTCAAACGGTATAATTAGTACATTTTAAGAAGTACCTTTCAGTGAAACTAATATGTTATATAATTTTGTGTGAATGTAAGTTGTTAGAGTAGGTTAAGGACTGGCGTCGCTATATAACAAAAGTTTCTCTAAAAAGCTGAGATTAAAAAAGTTTTAGGAAGCAGCTATTATCTCATAAATAGACAAAAGTAACTGGGTGTCTATCAATGTTCCTTTAATACTAGTCAAAAGTGAATAAATACAGGATTAAGATTAGGGACATGGCTTTCACAAACAAAGAACATTGCAATTCGCATAGCTGTTAGACATAGTTTGCAAATGTCATCTGACCTCTGTAGACGTCATCGTAGAGGGGCGCGAGCGCGGCGTCGGGCGCGCCCCAGCGAGACGCCTCGGGGTACACCATGGGGGCGCGCCGCCCTAACACATCGCAACTTAATCGCGGCTCGCGGCGCGTGCGTCTACGCCGCCTACTGCGCACTGACTGACTCTCGGAGGACAGAGGAGCCTTCGAGCTCCGCAGACCGCACTCCGACGACCGGCGACGGCCCCGCGCCCCCCTCGTGCTTCACTTTCGCACGGTTCGCGAACCCGTCGCGACACTAGTTTAATTGCAATCCGCCGCCGCTGCAGCCAGAACCGGATTTATTGTCTCCCGTCGTCGATATCACTTCAAGTGCGGCGGAAAACAGTCGAGAAATGAGAAACCTGACTCTTTTCCGTGAAACGTTAGAAACGACCGGTCGACAAGCTATATTTACACTCCGATGCTGTCGTCAAGTGGAGCAGAGTTTCGTCTGTGCCAATTAAATGTCTGTCTAGTGATGCCTTACGTCATTTTCTTTGACGTGTTGTATCGCCGCACGCGCAAAGCTGCAGCGCCTACAAAAGACATCAACGCGCATCCTTTATCACATGCACGCCTATAATACATAATAAGTTCATTAAATAATTATAATTAACCAATTATAATTATGTCATACATACGTATAATGTATACGTATAGAACTATCAAAACAAACCGAGCAGAGACTTTTAAACGAAGAATATTTTTTATAAAGTCTTCACCAATAAAAATGGAACAAGTCAATAAACTCAAACATTATGTTAATTGCGCATATATTTGACAAGTTACGACCTGAACGGGTACGATATCGGCAAAAGACAAGGGTTCATTACTTCACATTATAGGTACTTTACTACAATGTAATACAATGTAGTAGGACGTTCGGTAGATTGGACGGACAATCTTATTACTCAATTTCAATAGAATTGATACTACAAAAACTCAAGAATTGTTGTTTATGCTGGCAACTTTTGAGCGGGTACACACTACATCCTATTCCTACAGACTATTTCCAGTTCAAAAATCTAACAGAATCATGTAATTTAAATACTTTAACTACACGCTAGAGATAACCTTACACACCGACTCAAATTAAATAGAACTAAAAAGGATTTTCAACTTAATGATTAGTTTATTTATTACTGAGGAATTGTATAACATTTCGTTATGAAATATCAGCTAACACAACCTACGCAGACTCATTAATAACCTTACATATTCTCTATAAGCCAAAACTTAATTTAAATTTAGGCAAATTCACTTTAAAAAAGCAAGTTCACTACACTATAGTCGGTTTCTATGAAAAAATTTCGGTAGTGAGTGACATATTTTCAAATTAATTTCTAAATCTCCGAAGGTAGGCAGCTCATTCAGGGGGGCATTCAGGCCATCGTTTGTCATCTGGACTGATGTTGGCATGTATCGCGGGATGTCCATAAGCGACAGTATGCCTTACCAGAAGGTGGACTGTATGCTTATCTGCCGCCTACTTTCCATAAAAAACCCAGGAACCTACTCTCATTAAAATTTCTGAATATTCAGATAAAACGAAGGATATTTCATTGCAATTTTGGATAAATGTTTACGAATGATCAAGTTGTCTCGAAAGGCTAGGTTTCTTTTACATTTTTTATACGTTATGCTATTCAAGGGGCTATTATTACATAGGGATATTCAAGAGAGCTGTGAAAAGGATTCGGCAGCATTCGGCAGGATTCGGCAGCGCACTTGTCAGCCCCCTGGTGTTGCTGGTGTTCTATGGGCGGCGATGACCATTTACCTTCATGTGGCCCTACTGCTCGTCTGCCATCTATTGTGTGCTTACCTATGAAGTGACCGATTTGATTTCGAAATTTGGACAACGTTTGGTTCTGAAGTAGCTGTGATTAGGGCTTTTGAAGAATTCATACCTACCCGTTCACGAGATTTTTACAGGAGTGGCATCAATCAACTGCCCGTGAGGTGGCGAAGTGTGCATAATATGGGTCAATATTTCGACTAACATAATAAATATTTTCATAACAAAAACTTTTTTCCAATTTGTCATACAAATCGCCTATTTCACAGGTAAACACCTAATATTCTATTAAATATACCATTAGAGAAAATTACCAAAATTTCCAAAACTTCCTTTTACCTGATATGAAAGCAGCAAATCAGGATCGAATTTAATAGAATTTTATTTAGTAGAAGATAAATTGATAGAATGTAGCACTATGTTTCTGGTATCACTTAACAATTACAATAAAATCCCCGGGCAGACCCAGAATTGGGTTTTGTGGATGGCCAGGAGACTTCATAGCTCAGTAAGTAGGTAAACGAATCTTGAATACATCATAGCTCTCACAATCGTTATATTTTTAATCATAAATAATCGATCATGAGTTTCATGACTCGCAGGTCTTGAAATGGAAATTAGATATTGGAAGGGATCCAGAGCGAATTGGGATTATAATCCATGTATATATTTCAACCGATTAAAAGCAAGTAGGTACTTACCGCGATAAGAATTCTATATAATTTTTAGCATTTGGTTCACATATTTTTCCCATAATAGCCTAGATGAATCATGGAAACTATCTCAGCTGTTTCTCAATAGAAACTGTAGCAATATATGTTCAGTCATCGAATTATGACGAACAATTGAGGCTTATGAATATAGTGATAAAATAGACTATTGTTTCCATTGATATGCAATTGAAATAATAGTCGTGTATGCATCGTTTTGTAGAATGGTCCTACGGCGAGTTGAGTCAATTGCCGGCTGTACTTGCAACGGGAGCCAGGAGCGGTGAACTATGCAGAGTTGCAGGCATCATTGGGATGCGCGGGCGGAAGAGGGGGACGGGCGCGGGCACGGGAAGGGAGACGCAACCAGTTTATGTTTTAAATTCGCGATAAAAAAATTCTGCAGCGGCACCACACCGGCGTGTCATTAGCCGTACAATATAAATGGATAACAGTGCGGTAGCGTGAACAAGCTCTCGAATAATGCGCTTCACGCACGTAGACCCGCTGGATACTGTTAGATAGATTACCGTATAAAAATAAATCGGTGTATTAGTATAGTAACAAAATGGCAGTAAAGCAAAACAAATAATAGGAATGGACCAACAGCTTTTAATGATTCATTATTTATCAATTTTTCGTACAAGTGTAATTTTTTTTGGACAGAGGACTAGGAAATATAGACATAGTTATCGCTGTAACCGGTCATTTGATTTTCGAGCAGACAATCCGGTTTTGATGCGATTTGTCCGTGTCCAGTTGCCTTTATGCGACCGGACTCAGATTTTCCGGTTTATACACAAATTTAAAAGTTACGCGGGAGTAGTTATTTTTTTTACACACATCCACACAAACATTATTCTTTTAAATTAAGTAAAAAAATTAAATATTTTTTAAAATTATGTAAAAAATATAAAATATATCAGAAGTGATCAGCGCCGCCCATTCAAACCCTTTCAAATTTAAAATAAGTTATAAAATATGTAGGTACTTAATTTATTAGTTCCCAAGATACATAGTTAGTTTTTTTTTATTTCTAAGTTAGTACATCGACATCAATTGATAACAATGGTAAAATACAAAAGGTCTTAACACCTAAACAATTATCCCATCTCCCATATTCGTCAGCATCTGTCCGGTCGTGAGAAAAAGGAAAGTTGGCAAGCCTGGTGTATGTATGGAATGGTACTTTTGTCATAGTGTATAAAAAAGTAATGTCACCACAGATTCAAATAAAGTTCACTAGGAATTTTGGCGGGAACTCGAGAAGCCAAAGTTGAGTTTTTGTTTGATTTATTATAAAAATTGTGTATTTGTGCATTTTGTGGTTTACCTAATAGTGATAGTTTACTAAACTTCAAAGTGTTTTTGTGTGTAATGATAGAATAAAAGCATAGGATTATGCTTCTCGTGTGCTTCCAAGGAGTTGTTTTCTGTCCTCAGTAAATCTACTATCACTTTACTGTGTGACACCTGACAGACTTCGACGGGACTGGACATTAGGATACGTTTTATACTTTGAAATTGTTAATTACGAAGAGAACTTCACACTGGCAGAATATGCTAATTGCACCATTGCCATATATATAAAAAATGTTCGCTGGCACCTGTCATCGAACTAAAGAAACAAAAACATAACCTTTATTTGTGGCAATAATTTCTTTGTGACTGCGGTTTGTTTTATAGAATGATACGAATGATTATAGATTACATGAAGAGTTGCAACGATCCAGCCGTTACTGTGACGTCACGCTACTTTTAATAAATAAAGACTAGAATGTTAGGTATAATTCTGTGATTATTATCTTTCATTTTATGGTTTAATCTATATTGGTCTAGTCTATTTAAATATATCTACTAAAATCAGGGTGTTATAAAAATTGGCCCATCCCCATTGAGCTGTGTTCCCATTAATGTCTATTACTTAATCGCATCGAAAGAGCTGAACCGTTTTTTTTTTAAATTTGGCAAATAGGTAGATTGTAATCTGGATTAATATACGAGTATAAACTACTATACATGAAAGCGTATGTTCTTAGGCTCCTCTGGAAAAATTGTTAAAAATACTTACCTGTCGGTTTTATTATTAGTCAGGAATATAACATGTAGAACTGTCAACCAAAGTGACACTTTATTGACAGTTCTACGTGTCATATTCCCGACTTGAATAAAAAGTCCGATTTTAGCTTATGATATAAGGCCACCGTGCAGGTCATTGTAGGTTCTCTGGGTGTATAATTATTATTTGCGAGAAACTGCTAAGATCACTTACTGCTTATTTTTCCGTCCACCGCGTTAGCTGCGAACTCCCCGGGCCCCGCCTGCATTTATTAATCTTATTCGGAGAAATCGGCGCATCACCCCCCCTCAGCCCTCCCCCCACATTTACCGTCCTACCGTTCACTCACCGTGCGACATCAAATGTTATGTATATCAAAACATGTGATTCGAATCATCTTTTCACATAAAATACTCGTTTAAGTATGTTGAACTTTCAATCAAATTGTTCGCTTACAAGATGCATCGATATCATGTAAAGTACGTTTATGAACTTAAGTGAAATTAACATGTCACGTTAAGTGTTTTGTTATATTGTGTATTATTTAAGTATTAGCGCCGCCTGCGACGTCGTTCGCGTGAACATGTGATTCCCGTGGGAATTATATAATGGATCTGCATAAAATACGCTAGGCACATGAGCTATAACTATGTCTAGTTTCATTAAAATCCGTAGCGTAATATTCGCATGATCCGCGGTCAGACATACAGACAAAAATTCCAATAAAAACGGTTGTTTGTGTCACTCGTACTTCACATTAGTTAATTCAAAAAATATATTAATGTACGATTTTATTATATGTAAGTATAGATTTTTAGTTATATGTGTATATCTGTACACACATGAAATAATTTTTGAAAAAAGTGTGCATTATAACGTACGGATCAAATGATATAGAGCCAAATACAACATTTTTTAGAATTTTTGTCTGTGTGAACGCGCATCATGCAAGAATAGCTTATGCCTTAGGTTAACATTTTATGCCGACCCGTTGCAGAGTTTACACGGCGGCAATAAAATATTAATCTATTTGTGTATATTATTATTTGTACTAAACATAACTTATAAGTAAACCAAAATGCACCCATATTCCTATTTCCCTTTGATCTGGTGGTTGACTGTTAGAAAATGCCATATGACAATCAGTCCGCCATTTGTGCAATTAGGTACTTGTGCAATGAAGTTTAAGTAAATCAATAAATTATGATCCAAGTGACCTTATTGTCGATTCTAGTTTCATCTATACTAATATAATAAAGAGGTAAAATTGTGTGTTTGTGTTTTAGGGGGTAATCTCTGGAACTAATGAACCGATTTCAAAAATTCTTTCACAAATAGGAAGCTACATTATCCGTGTCTAATATAGGCTATTTTATTTTGAAATTTTGAAAAAAAAAAACAACATAAACCGAAGCGAAGCTAGCTAGCGGTAGCTAGTATATTATGTTGATATAGTAGTGAAATCTTGAAAAAAATGTTATTACTTTATTTATACTTTATTGCACACAAGGCGGATTTAATGCCATAAAGCATTCTCTAGCAGTCAACCCACATATCAACATGATATGTGTGACTCCACACATATCAGGCACGGTATTATCATACAGGTGTGATAATTTTGTGTCTTGCCCAGTTTTGTATTTCTGTTCCTAATATTTTTAATTTATACATTTCCATAATTTCGACAACTATAGCTTGTGGTAAAATAAATTATCTTTTTAAAAATACTGACTGTTTTTTTTTAAATCAAACGTATTAAATTATTTCCTTAAACGTTTGCCAATATCCAACTACTACTGTGTCTATTATATATAATAGGTACATTTGTACCTATTGTAACGATTGTAAGACATTGTATTTATCGTTACAATAAATAAAAAACACCTCAATTAGGTAAATACCTATTAATACAGACAGATCCATTAATATAGACTAGGTTTATACACTAACAATTCGTTTGTAATGATTATTCCCTTTTATATTTCCGTAATTAAATCTGAAGTGAAATTAACCTGGTGCTCTTTGTTATAAATCCCTACCTACTGAGTTATCGTTTCAATATACGCTGTGTTAAGAAACTTACGAACCAAGGAGCCCCTACCCGAATGGAAGACGTCAAGGCGACGATTAACTACCGCTGCATATTGTGATATATCCCAACTGGTTATTGAATACTGATTCGTACTTAAGTAATGCGAGATATATTTAGTAAGGAATGATTGAATCACAACTGATAGTAATAGGTATTTTTATCAGAGGGTTATATTTACAGAGCAAGGGCCACCATCTGTGTTCTGTGAAAACCGGTACATCTCGAAAAATACAACTTTTTCAGGAGAGCGTTTTAAAGGTTGGAAAAATTCCAGGTAGAACTCGATATTTTTACGAAAAATACGTATGTCATGGGATTGATCTATCTTTGTTCTATTATCTTATAACAATATTTTGAAAGTATTCCCTATATTGTAAATAATGTCCGGTTTTCACAGGACACATTTATGTGCAATATTTATTGCATACATTATATTTATTGTATTTATTATTATATTTATTTGTTATTAAATTATGTTCAGCTATAATAATAATAATTAATGAAAAATAAATGATTTGTTAGTTTCATAATACGATTTCATTTGGCAAAGACGCCACGCAATGCAAAAGCAATGCGATCCGTGACTCACACTCGTCTGGTTAGGTACCTATATTTAAATAATCACCAGACGTGGACCATCCGTTATATCTACATAACGCGCAGTTCAACGTCCCGGTCTGTTTGTTGGGGCTTATCTTCGAAACCAATGTCACCAGTATATTGAAATACCCGGTGATTTATATTATTTAATTAAACTTATTGCACTAAGAGGTATAAATGCAGTATATATATATATATATATATAAATGAGTATAAATAAATCAACAATATAAAAAAGTTAAATCAAAGTATACAGAAATATTCCCGTAGTCTGAAGACATGGATTCTGCTCATGATTTTGAGTTTATTGATATACCTATATACGCATAGGTATAATGTACATATTTATTACTAGTTTCTGGGCATACTTCCCGCAGGGAGCGACAACCAATGGAGTAGAAGTCCTCAAATGGAGACCACGTACCGGCGCAGTGTGGGACGCCCTCCGGTGCGGTGGACAGACGACTTCCGCCGGTGGTGGTTGCATGAAAAGAGCCAAGGATCTTGTATGGTGGCTAGCTTTGGGTGAGGCACATATCTAGCAGTGGAGAGATATCGGCAAATCGTATGGTATATATTATGTAACTAGCTGTTGCCCGCGACTTCGTCCGCGTGGACTTTAGTTTATAAACACCGTCTTTACCTTCTTAGGGGTATTTGGTATTTACAAAAAGATCACACACATTATTTCGTATAGCTTATTTTTTATTGAACAAATGTTCGACGTGATTCTTTAGATTGATATAACTTTTTTATTTATGAACTAATTGAAATAAAACAAACATTAAATTTTAAGTGAAGCTTACCACAATACATTAGTGAAAACCGCACCCAAATCGGTTAAGCCGTTTTTAAGATTAGCGCGCACAAACGCACAGACAAACAGACAAATATTATAGACATTTATTGGACCATTGGATGAGTCACTCTAATTACAATCAAAACATTAAGAGAACATAATGAACATCAATGAAATAAAAACTAAATAAAAAAATAATAGTTTTGTAATGAAATATATCATGCCATAACATAATACAAAATGGTGAACTAGTATTAGACAATTTACCATATTGTAAAAATGTGAAAAACAAACATTCATATTTTAAGTATTGGTCACTTGAACCAGATTAACTTAACAATTTCTTCACGCCATAAAAGCAAAAGAGGAGTTACAGATACATTACGAAAACATTGGCCATTGGTTAATCCTGAAACACCCGTACGCATCATCCTTTGAATTATACCTCTACCTCATACCTCTAATTGCTTATTTTATTACTTTATTGCATAGACGTGGATGACAGTTCGGTGTTCCAGATTAGTTGATGGCCAATGTTTTCGTAATATATCTGTTACCTGTATGTAAAAAATAAAAAAATAATGCAATTGCAGAGTAAATCAATTCACATGAAAAATGTCTGCATCCCTTGAACTTTCTGAATGATGAACAGAAATTTAAATTTTAAAATCTCAGTTATTGATTATAATTCTTTCAACGAGCCATGGAGTTTGTAGTCATACCGATGAAAATCCCAATATAAAAATCTTTACATGGTATAAAACAAAGTCGCTTCCCGCCGTCTGTCCCTCTGTATGTACACTTAGATCTTTTAAACTACGCAACGGATTTTAATGCGGTTTTCATCAATAGATAAAGTGATTCAAGAGGAAGGTTTATACGTATAGTTTAATATTGTTTTAATGAAACTGAAGCGAAGCGAGGGAGGGTTCGCTAGTATCTTATATAAAAGAACTGCATTTAAACTTGATAAGTGATCAAGGTTGCTTAGTATTAAGTACACTAGAGTTTACATATAAATGTAAAGAAAATCTATTTCTTCGAATTTAATTTGGGGCTCATTCCGGGCGCCATCGATATACAAGGTTATCGATCTTGTATATCGATGTAGGGTAATCTGTGATTTATAATCTATGATGGTCTGTGATGTATGGGTAGATGAAGATGGCGTTGTTGATTTGGATAGTTTAATATTGTGAATTTGTCTGTTGTCTGAAGCGAAAGGGATTGGACATTTGAAGAATAGACTTTAATGTTGTTTCTTTTGTTACAGGTAGGATTTTTACTATAAAATACTGTGCTAAACAGTGTGATAAATACTGTGTAGTAAATAATTATATGTGAAAGAAACAATAAATGGTACTTTTGTTACAGAGAAACTCAATATTGTTTATTTTATAGTGTCAATTCAATGAAACACTATTATATAATACATATACAAATAGTTAGGATCTATTTGTGAGCACACGAAGAGAAGATCATTATTTTTTAACTTCATGCAGGAGTCCATAAAAGACAGTGATCTTTTCTGTTCGGGTGCTCGCAAATAAGGTAACAAATAAGGGTAAATAGGTACTTAAATTCTGAATCAAAGATGCTTATTTAAAAAATTGTATGTTAATGCAATAAATATTAGTATTATTTATTACATTGAATAATATTATAAACTGATGAGTGATGACACATTTTAAAAACAAGATTACATATCAGGTTTGTACCATCGCAGTGCTCGTCATTGTCATGCAGTCTGCACTTTCTTGACAAAGAGTTGCTGCCCACAGTGCCATCATCAAGACATTTTATATTGTGAACCCAAAATTTGTGGAATGAACTGCCAACTGAGGTTTTTCCGCTATGCTATGGAGCTCTTTAAGATAGGTGTGAACCGGATTTTGCAAGCTTGGCAGCAAGCACGAGGGAGCACCGACATGCTCCCTGATGTTGCAGATGCCCATGGGTGGCGGCGACCACTTACCATCACTTGGGTAAGCACGTCTGCCATCTCTTCTATGATAATCTATATGATAATAGGAAGTTTCTATAATCTTCTATAATAATATAATAAGTAAACACCAATATTATTCTTATCCAATTTATTGGAAAATAAATTATCATTATATTCTGTACAAATTATGGTGTATTTTCATAGTAATTATCAGTATTATTTACAAGTCACAAATGTTAAACTTTTGAGGTTATGTTGTTATTTGGCGGGAGACGGTGCTGTTGGTGCTGCAGCCACTCGTTGCTGTGCTGCCGAAAGCTGTGGTGTATCCGTTGCTAGTGCCCGGAGTTGCTTCTCAGCCGCAGCATTGACCATTTTGGTCACATTCGATTTCATCTTATTGCGTTCTACAGCTGATGCCTTACTACGCACAGGCGCGTTGCTACGCTTCGTGACTGCTTTGCCTTTTTTTACTTTCTTTGCTTTAGCCCCAGCTGGCAACTTGCTTTTCACCTTGAGCTTGCCTTGAGCCATGATTAATTAGAATTTCAATAATTTATTTTAACAATGCAAACAGAATATTTTAAACAATTAGACCGTCTTTAGACCGTCGCGTCGTGCAATTGACGTTCGGTAAACTTCGGTATGTCAAAATTGTTTTTCTTAAATATGGAAATAGCAATGGTGCAATTAGCACATTCTGCCAGTACCAAGTTATCTTCTCATACAATTTTAAAGTCTAAAACTTATTCTGTCAATATCCAGGCCCGTGGTAGTAAATTAGGAGTCGTCAGTATTACTGAAACTCAGTATCAGTATTAGTTAGGTTTACTGAAGACAGAAAGGGACTACTTGGAATCACTACTATGCCTTTATTTGAAGTATAATAAACTATCACTATTAAATCACAAAATACACAATTTTTATAGTATTAGTTAGGCAATCAAACAAAACTCAACTTGATGTTTCGAGTTCCCACCAAACTGCACGTTCACGTACGTTGTGTTCCAAAAAGTATAGAAATCGCTATATGACGGATTAAATAAATGGCGAATCCTTTTATATTATCAGTATTATCACAGAAAAACACTCAAACATGATTTAAATTGTCAATGGCAATGTTGTTTTTGCTAATCTAAACTTGAAGCATTTTTTTCTATCTTCTATCTAATACGATGTAATGTTCGAGACTTTCCCTTTGGCAAACTATTCCATGTTGCGGTGCATTTTTTTTTATTTTATGATAATTTCGAATAAAAATTTTCGCACATTTCACACCACATAATTGATGTCTATACAATTTCGTTCGGAAACATACGTTTTCTTTTCGAGTACGCTCCAGATATTGATTTTTTGTTATAGTAAAATCAAACCTTGGCTAAATACGTTTATGTAGGCGTTACTACATATATACATACCTACATAGATCCATAACCACTCTATAACTATAATATTTTATCACTTCACTTTTAAGATATTCCGAGATCGCACGAGCATGCATTGGTAATGGCGGGTTATATACTTTGTTTTGTATGGAATTAAAAGAATTGAAGAGCGGTGATAAGTTGATAACTTACCCGGATTTATTCTCAACTTTTGTTTATGAGGGTATGAGTTCAAGCCTCGCTTCGTACCACTAAACTTTTATGAAAGTACGGTTTTTTCAATTAGCTTGACGATGAACGAAAACATTAAGTGGTTTGCATATTCGAGAATCAAAAGACTGCTATCAATCCACAATAGGCCTACCCGGTAGATTACGGTTCTAAAATCTCCTCCTGAACATTGGGGGACGCTTGTACAATGTCGTAGAACGTTACAGGCTGTTATTAATAGGATTGTTTTAAGCAAACATAAAAGCAAAAACCATCGGTAGAACCTTGCTATAATTTTTTTACAGGCGTTCTTATGTTTGTAATAATGTATGTATTGAATAAATTTTTGACCCCACGGAATAAATGTTCCACGAAATTAGAAACTGTTCTTTTTTGTTTACTTACACCATACCATATCATTGACCTATGTGTCTCCACTGCTAGTTATAGGCTTCTCTCTCCCAAGGCTCGCCACCATACTGGTCTTCAACTCTTCTCATCCAGCCATCATCCATAAACTTTATACACTGCACATAACTAAACTGCACTGCACAAACGTTATAATATACTTAGTTATGTACTTAACATGGAATAATTTTGTAGACATAGGTGTTTGACTATAGGTACATGCATACAAATATATCGGAAATATTACTGCCTACTAGGGATGTTCCGAATTTTCGTATTTGTTTTGGCGAATATTTTTTAGTTTAAGTTGTAAGTGATTATTTAGTTTAATTTAAAGTTAGGTAGGTACCTAACTTTAGATTATACTTAGGTACTGATTGAACTAAAAAATTGCTTATTGCATTAATATTAAATTGGACTAAAAATTACATATTTGTGTAGTATATTACCTAAGTACCTAAAGTACCTACTATTCATAATTGTATTCGTGATAGTGAGGAAAATTATTCGTATTCGCCAATAGTGCTTTTTTGCTATTCGAAATAGCGATGGGTAACTCCGGATTCAATTAATCGAAAGATCCGAAATCGCGAGCGGAGCCGAAACTTAATGATTCCGGCTAACTGTTATCGACACCGAGGAGTTATTTATTCCTTTCATTTTTGGATCGCTGAGTTACATGAACGAACATGATGCAAAGCGAATGAGTCGCTCTCAGGCTCTTATAAAATATAAGTAGGTGAATCAATGGAGTCAAGAAATCGTTAAGAGGAGTCGGATCCGCGAGCGCAACCGGATTAAGTGAGCTGAAACACTCCGAGGAGTAGTGAATACCCACCCACGACTAATTCGAAACATCCCTACTACCCACTAATGTCGTGAACTTAAACGAAATTAATTAGGAAGTAGATTGTTTTACTCGGAAACCAGACGGAATTTTCACAAACAAGATTTCCTCTGGCATAGCCAAAGTCTGTCATAAATAATGACAAAGTCTGTCATCTGTCATAAATGAAACGAAATAAATAATGAAACAAAAGGGGATGAAATAAATTAAAATAGAGCGATGAAATAAAAGGACAATTTCCAATTTTTACGTTTTCACACAACGTGCATAGTTATAAATGAGGTAGAGTAAATCGATTATTCGTATCATTATCTGAGAAAAGAGACCTTATTGTTGGGTCTACATTCGCAGATATTGAACACTCCAGTGAAACAACAAATATATATATAACATATTTTTTTATTTGGTACTTTATCTTTATAATTACATATTAGAGCATGTGTCAATTTACACAGAATTTTGAAATAACGAAATACTAAAACGGGAAGTTTCTCTTAAAATGCTCCCTAAAGTGTTTCTGTAAAGAAAGTGGCCGTGTGATATCGGCCGGCTTTAAATAGCAATACCCCATGTCCTCCTGTAGGTATTGTAAAACGCGATTAAGGGATAACAAAGACGCCACCACAAACTTTGAGGAACTATACCACCCCTAAAAGAGTGGACTCGTCAATCCGCTTGGCCATACATCCCTCGTGCACAAGACAGTGTGCATGAGGAGGTCCGTGTCTATCAGAACAGATGTTATTAAAAACTCCAGTTATTATTTAAAAGTTATGGAATATACCGAAAATAGCCAACTACTATCGAACAGCTCTTTCTCACTTTTCAGTATTTTCAAGGTTTAATAAGCAAGGTTATTATTTTAAGGCATAGCATTAAAAACACGATTGAATTTATCAAGACTTTTATTCATAAATCGACTGTTGCAGTATATGAATTAAGTTTCAAGTTAAGAAATATACATAATATATCTAAATATATTTTATGTACAGATAGAAAAGTAGTCAAGTACATATAATAATTAATCGGCTATCGATAGAGTCGACGAGGCGGAGAGGGTGCAGGCGACCGGCAAGAAGCAGTGCGGACGAGGACCCACCTCGCCATTAAACGTATAGAAAAATAGATAAATCGTTCAAAAATGTCAGAATCAGTCGAAAGGAGAGAAGAGTTAAGAGCGGGCGAACACACGCACATTTTAAGATGAACTAAACCAACCACTGGTGATCGCTATGACATTTGAATGCTCATGAAGATTCATAATTCCTGCCGCCATTTTGCATAAATACGGTATTTTAAGTTTGAGAGCGACTTACCTCAACCTTAAAGACATGTCGACAAACAATGCCAATTCCAAGTACTATAAGTCGCTACCATCCCTAAACCTCTTCTTAGTATGTACTAAGAAAGGTGACAATAGAAATTACGAACCTTCATGAGCATTCAAACGTCATAGCGGTCGTCACTGGTTGGCCTTAGTGTAAGCACAAGTAACTCCCCACTTTATGCATACTCCGTGTCCGTGGAGAGCGACCGCTCTGGCGAACGACGCCGGCCGCTTTCTGCCGCCGCTGGCTCGCCCGCGTGCGCTTGCGCATAAGCCAGACTCTTCTGATAGCTGAACAGCTGCCGCTCCAAGGAGTCGTTCTCCGCTTGCAGCGCAGCTATCTCGCGCCTGTAATCACATGAATAAATTTTCCCCAAAGATTTCATATGACAAAATTGACATGCAGTAATGAAGCAAATAATATGACTGACAAGTACTTTTTTTTATAGAAGGTACCAGACGGGCGGGCAGCTGACAAGATAAGTGGTCACCGCCGCTCATGGATACCTCAGGGTAAATGCGGATGCGCTGCTGACCATACAGAATCCTATCCACGACCTCCTTGCAGAGTTTCATGTCGTAACTAAGTGTATAAACCTCACTAGGCAGTTCGTTTCACAACTTTCGGGTTAGCGGTATAAAGTGTCTTGCACTGTACGCACGCAGTAGCTCTCTGTCAGTGTCTATTGTAGATGTTCACCACTTGTACAGATTTCGGTTTCGAGGATAGTGGAAATCCCTGTTTCTACCGTAGAATGAAAATAAGCACAACGACAAGTTTTTTGGAATGTAAAAATAAAAAGATAATATATACACCATACCTATTATAGTAGACATTATATTTATAACATTTATTTTTGTTTCTAGAGGCTTTTATTCTCCGTTTATTTATTTGTATTCTTATTTTTTATTTTTATTCTTTTTAGGCTTTTTATTCGCCTTAACTTTGAGTCTTAACATTAACTCTCATTATCAACATTATCAACATTTATCTCTCAGTAAATAAAAAGTGTGGCCAAGATACAACACTTTTTATTATCGCACCACTCAACATCGCGTGGTGCATTTGATTTTTCTAAGAAAAGTTTATTGTTGTTCATCCTTTTCCTTGTGGAAATCGACCTTTCTACACTTGCGGTAGATATATAGAAATTAATGATAATAATTAGAGTTGCAACGAATATTCGGTTACTATTCGGTATTCGGCCTATTTGGCCCTTTTACGATATTCGGCTGAATATTAAATTACTATTCGGCCGAATACCGAATACCTATAAGTTGTCTTGCAAGCAGGATATTTTAACATGAAAATAACCTACTTCTTTATAATTTTAAGTGTTTATTTTTCTATTGGTAATAACATATCTACATATTGTTTGAAGTTAGTAATCAAAATTTAAAAGCGGTAGATTGTGGTGTAAAAATTATATTTTTTCTGCATTACGAGGAAGAGCTTGTTTCTCTTCTCTTCATACGAACTTTCTGCTTCTGAAAAAGTCTCCGAGTAAATACTGCTTCCAGGTGGGGACAAATACTTTGCAGCAAGCTTTACTAAGCCTTGAGAAAATATTGCTTTATTTTTTGCCCACCAGAAAATGTATTTTTAGGCCTATGTAATTATTTTAGATTAAGGTAAAAATCTAGGTCTGCTACAATTTCGTTGTCATCACCTCACTCGTCTTTCGGCAATTACCTCTTCAAAACATTCCAAGAAGGATGTGTGAATGCTCTAACTAGGCTCATTGTTGGTCATTTTTCTTTTGGTATTAACAAGAGACGAGCTGGTACTTTCGTCGCTGCTTGATTCACGGAATAAACCCTCTAGTAAAAGATGCTATTGGAATTTTTCTCCCTTCGCACTTTGTCAGAAAAGAAATGCATTTTAAATCGAGGGTCTAATAGAGTCGCCAGCAAATATTTTTTATTCTCATCAAGTTTTAAAAAACGTTGCTTTAATCCATGTTGCATATTCACTATCATAAGCTTTAACTTGGGGGTCAGATCTGATGCACTGACTTTTTTACAGTAACGCTTCAGAGTTACAACATGTTGAATAGCTTCAGATATTGGTACAAGAATATTCAGAACTAGTAACTTTTGTTACTTTTTCAAATGGTTTTAGTATTGTATCTTAAGAAGTTTTTCTACAAACTCCCACTGAACAGCAGTCAGATTCGAAATATTTGATGAATCGGTAAGGTAAAGAGAAATGGCGCGTTCTTGTTCTAGAAGTCTGTGCAGCATATAGTACGTAGAACTCCATCTATTGCTGATGTCTTGGATAAGTTTGTGTTCAGGCAAACCCAATTCTTGCTCTATTTTTTTAAAGATTTTAAAGTTTAAAGCAACGCGATTGCGGCGGAATGAAGGGAGCGCGAGCCAATCAAAGGACAGTGTGAGCTGTACCTCTCTGTGCCTAGACAAATTGACGCGAAATATGGCCGAATAGTTTGGCCGAATATTCGGCTATTCGGCCGAGGACCCCACCGAATATTCGGTATTCGGCGGAAGGCCGAATGTACTACTATTCGTTGCAACACTAATAATAATAGAAAAGTTTTCCAAGAAAAATCCTTTCATTTAGTCTGAATCTGTTCTGAGTTTGTTCTGTTTAGTCCTTCGGAGAAACCCTCTGAGCCATCTCTGTAAATACCTGCATTAAAGTTGTGAAACTGTATTTTCCTTTATTTATTTGTTTCAAAGACCTTAGAGACCTATTACCTAGTTGAAATGGTACAAGAATATTGATATAGTATGGTGTTAATTCTAAACAGTTACCTATTGATAAAAGTGTTGTTAAGCATGAGACATACCTCATTTGATGCGCGTGTAGACGACAAAGATCGTCGTAAATGTGATACGTAGCTTGGAAGAGTAAGTAGGTTTCGCCCCATTCAAGGCGAACGCGGAGCTCACCACCCGGGGATATGAAGGGGCAGACGGGTCTGGAGATATCTTCTACTCGCAAAGCAGTCTCCATCATGAGACCTTCATCGGCGCTCTCTTGGGCGTAGTAATGCGCAAAGGGCGCGCCTGGCAACTCCTCGGCATCCGATTCCTCCGGCGCCGTTGTTGTTTTAATCAACCACGCCGACCAGCTCACAAATCGAAGGTGATTGCGCGGCACGTGGTGTACATCGCGATACAGCATGTGTAGACGCACTGTGTCAGAGTGTGTATCGCATCGAATGGCCCAAGCCTGCTTGTCTCGATCGTAGCAAGTGGCGGTTCGACCGGCGACTGGAACGGCCAGTTCGGTCAGTCCTCGCGCCCACATTAATTCTACAGTGAGACGTAACACTTTGTGAAGGCGCGCAGGTGGCCGGGGGATCCATGAAGGTGTGCCACCTTCCGCATCGCATACGTATTCGAGAGCGCCAGACTGCAATCTGCGCTCTCCCTCTCCGATAGACAGAGCGTAACGAACGCGACATCGTTGCCCTTCACCTGATAATCGAACAAGCCGGAATGCTAATGGTTCCTTACTGCCTCCGCTTGCAGATACTGACCAATCGAAGCCAGCAAATGCTATAGGTGGTGTGTCTAGACGTGGTGCTCGTAGTTCACAAGAGTATAATGTGCGTACACGCGAAATGCTAATCTCGAGCTGGAACTCGCCGCGTGAGTCCGCGAATTTGGTGTTAAGTTCGGAGATAGACACGCAGCGACCGCGACCCTGCGCCGCGCATCCGGCGCTGAACCGAACCTGCTTCCCGGAGAAGGCCTCATTGGCGGTGAAGTGGTCGCGACTGAGCAAAGTGAAGGTAAAGTCGACGTAAACACGCATGCCCTCACATGCGCCACGCCACACCAGGTATACACCTGTCAAAAAAGTTCACATAAGTTATGTAAAACTTATTAGGAATTGTATATTATTGTTGTTTGTTATTGTTTAATTACAACATAAATATTATAATGAGATGTGTCTTGTTCAATAATAAACTTGAAATCGCCTCATTTAGTGAGTCTCATTGAGTGCAGTAATGAACGCAATAAGAAGTATTGCTAAGTACAATATAAAGTATTGCTAAGTACCTAATGAGGCATCCGTACGGCTGAACGCAACGGCCCATCTCTGATGGGCGCAGCAGAAGTCCTTCGAGGTGACGTCCCTGTCCGGCTCCCTAGTAGCCGAGCGCGTGACCACGAAGGTGAATACGTGGGTGTCGGCGCGGTCCTTGAGCCGCGTTGCGCGGTACAGCAGAGCCATGCGCCCGCTCGCCGCACGCCGGCCCCGCCCGCGCCTACGCCGCGTCTGCACAAAAACTATAAGACATTAGACGCATGTTCACCAAATAGTCCAAATGCTACATTAAGGAATACTTTATCTGGCTAAGTATAGAATAGATACATGAGCTTGTAGATTAGTAGAAATGTAACAGATTTGCACACCCTGTTGGCTACGACAGTTTTA
This sequence comes from Sesia bembeciformis, assembly GCA_943735995.1. Taxonomy (NCBI): domain Eukaryota; kingdom Metazoa; phylum Arthropoda; class Insecta; order Lepidoptera; family Sesiidae; genus Sesia; species Sesia bembeciformis. Next base: position 16,837,535 of record OX031026.1, on the reverse strand, counting down.
GACATTGTTGACGTAGCTCTTTTTTATAACACGAGCCACCAACTTGATACTATAATACTTTTACGTTAGCTCAGATGTTCGTTCAGATGTCGGCGCAACACAAAAAACATGACTAATCTTATTAGTACGAGTTCATACATATTTCATACATAGAACATCTAAAACTGTGTATCGATTACGCGCGGCAAATCCTAGAACACTGTCGCGCGCCCGCGCACGACAGACGCGCGTGATCGAAACCGTGTTGCTGCGCGAGCCAATTTAAATATTGCCGCGCTTGAACATGCCGTGCGGCGACCATTCCCGGCCGGTTTTTAACCACACCGCACGCGGTAAAGGTGCGTCTGTACTTTACTCGCGCGCATTTGAGACGCATGTATCTTAGTTTGGATTCGCTCGCGCGGCTACCGCGCTTTGTCAAATATGGCTTCCGAGGCAAATAATAATCAGGTTTGCCGCGCTCGAGTATGGCCAGGCGCGGCTGCCACTCATAATCAATACACAGCTTAAGTGTGGTACCGAGCCATATGTACAGACTTTAGGCTAATTATTTACTGCTAATAATGTGACTTTTAATATATAATATATTCTCTTATGTGACTTTCTTATCTCTTACAGACTTTTAATAATAGCTGTACAGTTTATGTTTGGAGCGAAAATTGTACACTGATGTAACTTTTTCAGACCGAAATTTCATTTCGTTGTTTTCTTGGTTATAAGTATTTATCAACTATGGTAATATTCGCAAAACGGTATGACACAATTGCTTTGATTATAAAAATAACAATGTAACAGGTACTATAACTACACAAAACAACGACCAAAAATTAAAATAAATACTTTGAATCAGTAAAGCGAAAATAAAATAATAAAACGGAAAGTACGCACTTTGTATAATTGTTACCACTTAGGGTATTAAACAAATGTAATTAAATTATGAAACTGGCACCTAATTGTGGTTTATGTATATCGTAATTGAGCCGCGTCTCACTGTTGAGGGATAATTACCACCTCATAATGTAACATGTTGGCTTCATTGTGAATAATTAACGATGTGTCGTGATGTCACAATTCACAATCAAGCAGATTTCATTATTTATTTATAGCCAGAATTATTTCTGTAGCCTATATGGCATACCTAAATGGTTTATGGTGTACAATAATTGCAAACAATCGAAAGACTGATAGCAAGCTTCTGCAGTGTCATAAATACTGAGTGAAATAAATAGATGAGACTCATTTGCTACTTTGAACAGAGCTACCCATCATTATAACCTTATTTTATTTAACACGTAGGGTGTTAAATTGTTATAAATGTAAATGTTGTAATGTTGTAAGTAATGTTGTAAATGTTGATATTTATATCATAATACCTAAATATTTTAAATCATGGCAAAACTACAGAGAATTTTTTTTCGACTTCCAAATTTCGTTTATTTATTTACCATTAGTTTAAAAATTTGAGAGCATATTAAATCTAGATCTTTATATAATTTTTCAAGAATATATAAATTTAAATTGTTATAATAAAATAACTGCTTTGCAAATTGAAATGCACAAAAAAATATTGATAGGTTCTTTTATTAAACTGCAACAGAATTTATTGCCTTACTAGTTATATTGGACAAACAATATAAAATAGAACCTTTTTAGCTAAATCTTTCGGTACTGTAATGATACGTATAAAAACTGGCTAAGAGCGTGTCGAGCGTGATATGGGTCCCTTAACGTCTCATAATAACGTTCCCTTTGATCGTTTGTTATTATATGTATAAGTGTATACATGATAAGAGTTCTTTCCTTTCATCTTGACAATTTTTCTCCGCTATGAAAACATTTTTTTAAGAAAGTATCTTTGCTATAGTATTTGTTAAGGACTATATAAAACCATTTTTCAATAAGTCTATTTACTAAAAGCTATATGTTCAATAATCCACGATTTTTTATAAAGGTATTTTAATAGTTATAGAATCCTATGAAAGTTATAAAGTTATGAATTAGAGCTGTTACACTTTACACTGTTACACTTACCTACTAATACCCGTTGCTTAAGTAAATACGTCAATTGCGCTAAGTCATTGTACGGGTGACTCTGAATATGGTAATTAATCAAGCAAGTAATTATTATTAATGTAAGTGTAAGCCCATAAATCCCGAAAAGTGTTTACCATAAACACAATCCTCGCGTGATTTCAGTATAATTATTATGCACATTTTTGTACATAAATCCCACGGATACATGTACTCGAACGATAAGTAAACCTAGTTGACTATTTTACGGCATATTTTACTTACACAATATAATTTCAGAGTTCCGTAAAAATCAATCATAATGTCCGTAAAATAACAACAATGTATACGTAGACCTATATTGAGACTTGTAAAAATTAGCACTGAGCGTCAAACGTCGATCCTGTAAGACTTGAGTGTCAAATGCTCGTGGGCATTATTGACTTTCGAATCTAAGTTAAGAGATGACCCGCATAAGTTAAAAAATTGAACTGTAACGTCAATGCTATTTGTCAATGCACGAGTTTTAAAGGTTTAACCAATGGGTGTCGAGAACGGATATTTTTTTTTTATGTACGAAGGCGGCAGACGAGCTGATGGTCCACCTGATGGTAAGTGGATACAGTCGCCCATAGACATCCGCGATGCATGCCAACATTAGTCCAAAATGAGAAACGTTGGCATGCCCCCGGATGCGCTGCCTACCTTTGGAGATATAGGAATGGATTTGGAGAAAGGGTTGAGCAAATGGGGAGGGATAGGATGGGATTGGAATGGGCTCTGACACATCTCACTTACTACCGAAACACGTACGTACATTGGGGAAATACGATAAAATGGGAAATGCAGTACATTTCAAGGTAGTATTCTGTGAGAGAGGGGTAACGTGGCCAGTCGAGCGCGCCCAGCGGCTGTTGGATTGCAGCGTGCACACTCCCCCAAATATCCCTAGGTTGTCAACTCTCTTACTAATACTTAATATAAACAATCAATAAATTACTACGGTAAACCATGTCGTCTGTCTTGTTGTGATCATTATTACGTAGCAACGATATCTGTAATCTTCTTACAATATTTATGACGTAAATACTAACCTAACCTTTATGATAATAATAACTTTTATCATAAAAATGTGGAAGTACCTTAATGACCAACCAGTGGCGGATTTAGTTTTGCAGCGTGTGGTCCTAGTTTCTAGGTAAAAACGATATATTTTACTAAATACATATCTGACAAAAATAGAAGTACTATATTTATATGAACTGGTGTAAGTATGGATTTACAGTTATGGATTTTAGTAAAAATATTAGATTAAAATTTTATATGAAATACACCGAAATCTTCTCAAATAAATTCTTCACACAACAGCTAAATCTGCAACAAAATCGAATCAATATTTTCCGAAATTTATTCGAACAAATAAACAAACATATGTTGCCTTTTATTATTATATTATGCAGAGATCCTTGTTTGATGAATACAAAAAACGTTTTCATTTTCAATCAGCCCAATCCCTGTTGATCCCCATTGCTCTACGTATATTTACCGACAATAAAATACATTCTTGAATTTTTCAGACTGCTCTCTTCAATCTTGCTATCAAACAAACTAACTGGATAATACGAGATCTCATCAGACGACGCTCGTATTTACAGGTAAAGTTATACAGGCTGCCCAAAAATTAACGATAAAACTGAAAAGAAGTTATCAACAAGCCCATAAGCTACAAAAATGTCTAGGGAAATATGGGTTTTCGAGATATTGGCAGTTTCCTTTACTATAAAGAACTCTAAACATGTTAGTTTTATCATAAAACGAATATCACAAAGATTTTTTCACATTTTTCTAGTAGGTACTAGCAAAATTGCATATTTTTTGTTAATAATTTTTTAACCATTACTTATAGTACCTACCATATTTTTATCGTGCAAGGACATTTTCGTTATGCTAGGGACACCTTGTGTAAGTACTTTTTGTTTTCATAATAAAAATAAAAGCAGCTTAATAAAAGGCAAAGAAATATTTTATTAATTCAGAATTTCAAAAGCTGATTCAAACCTTTTTGTTGGCTATTTTTTTAATAAAGCTGTTTATCATTCAATACGACAAATATAGAAAGTGACAACTAAATTTTTAAAAAAATAGTGATGACTAAAGGGCAAAAAAATAGGAATAATCCGAGAGCATAAATTACATAACCTTTTCTTTATGACATCTGTTAATACCTCAAAATCTGTACGTTCCTGTGTTCCATGGAAATTTCTGTAGCTTATGGTCTTGTGAATAACTACTCGTTGTTTTATCGTTGATTTTTAAACAGCCTATGTAACTTACAAAAAATATAATAACATTAGGTAAAGCTCCCTAAATCTCCAAGTCCGACTCTGGATTCAATCCGTATTAGGTTAAATATACGGATAGAATCCAGTCTTTTATATTCTTTTATATACTTTAAATAAAGTAGAACCATCAGTTGCTCAATAATATATAGGTATATACTCGAGGCCTGCTCAAGGACATGAGACTTAGGGGAGATTCGGGCCATAATCCACCACGCGGGGCCTCTGCAAATTGGGTAAACAAGTACACATTGCGTTCAGGGTATTTAATCCGGATAAAAATAAATTAAAAAAAAAATGAATTTGATTAAACACTTTTTAAGAATCGAAACTTCGAGTTGAAAATAAAAGATAAACAAAATCATTTAATTGTATGTTAACCGATCTCCAATATAAAATCATGTACCATTATCTGAAATTAAAGTCTCAAATGTAGCCGCAAATGTATGGAAGATAAAAATACCTTTAATTAAAAATATTAACATAAAGATCCAGATTCTCATACTTATATAGTAAGAGTATATACAATTTGATAGTTCCTTGGTAAAGAAAGATTCACATGACCCTTTGCCGTGATCTCATGTCAAATATTATTACAGTTATGTTATGTTTTTAGAGGATTGTTGGCATTTTTCAATTTTGTTGGCATGTTGTTGGAATTATAAGTTTGGAATGTTGGAATGTTTGGCTTTACGACTCGAAGTCGCTATTCGCTTTATGGGATAAAAAAAAAATCCACGTGTATATAAATGAGAATTCACCTCTGTATTTAAATTTATAAGTTTTAACTTATAATTCTGTAATTAAAATCAGTTAAGCAGTTGCAATGATGCTTGTGCCTATGCTTGACTAGCACAGAGCCTGGCTACAACAATATAAATTCAGATTTTTCCGAGGCGCTCTATGTCAAACATTTTGCAAATATGCTTTGCGAAATAATCAATATTTTTGACAAGAGTTAGGTATAAATAAATGAAACAACATATAACTAAAGTAGTTTCGAAATATAAAGTAGATATAATAATATTTCGCAGCGCCCGGCCACTGCGGAAGTCGCAGCTAAATGAGCAACAAAAAATACTAAGCGAGAACTCAACACCAGAGAACTTAAACCTAACCCATCTTTAAATTTGCTGCCATTGATTTGCTTACTCGGTATTTTTCGTTGCTCATTCTATATTTACATTTGAACAGAATCTAAAAAAAGGAACAAATTTACGTTAGAAAATGGTAATCTAAGTCAATAAATCTATTATACTTATTGCTTGATAACGTCGCATGTAAGTGAACGTGGCACAACCACTTATTTTTCTGTATGAAAAACATACCTAATATCTTGGACCATCATAACACCTGCCTTTGGAATTTGGAGTTACATAAAATGGGAGAACTGAAACAGAGCAAAGTGAAGAGGACCAAACCTTTTTTTATCGTACGCGGAACGTAAGTGGATCCTATCCGTTATAATATAATATGTATATGTAAAGCTATATCTGTATTATTTTTCGTACTTCAGGAAGTACGCACAGGTGGATTAGTGTCATAAAGAGAAAATGCAATGAGGAAACCCCTCTGTGTGTAGTAGAGATACCGGGATGACGTCAATCAACTTTACGAAGACCCCACCGACATGTGATACCCCAGAATTAGGGTTGTCACTGCATATAAAAATATATTTTGCAATGACAACCCTATGAAGGTGGATACTGTCGCTCCTGGTCATCTGTGATACATGCCAAATTCAGTCCAGAATAATAACTACAGGCAGGATGGCTGCCTAACTTTGAAGGTTTAGGAATTGATTTGAAGAAAGGGTTGGGGAAATGGCGAGGGATAGGGTAGGATAAGATGAGACCCATTCCCATCTGGCGTATCTCACTCACTACTACGTATTTTGGAGGAATAGGTTAAAGGGGAGAAAGCAGTACATTTTGCGATACATTTATATAACGGGGGGCCAGTCGAGAGCGTCCAGCGGCTGTGGGATGCACTCTCCCCCTCCGATATATTATATATTGTACAGCGACTTCATCCGCGTGAACTTTAGAGTGATTCCCGCGGGAACGCTTTAACGGATCAGCATGAAATGTACCCCAAATGTTAACCTAGGCTATAAGCCAAGTTTCATTAAATTCTGTCCAGTGGTTTTTACGTGATGCGTGTTCAGACAGACAGTCAAATAAAAATTCTAAAATTGATTGTTCTGGACTCTGTGCCGTTCGTTCGTACACTACAATGATTTTTTTCAAAATATATTTCATGTACAGACACTGCTCTGTTACGATTTTATTATATGTATAGATTATTTTTCATATTTGTGTAAATATTTATATGCACGTACACGTACATGTACAGACACTGCTCTGTTACGATTTTATTATATGTATAGATTATTTTTCATATTTGAGTAAATATTTATATGCATGAATTTTTATATAAGTATTTTATAAATTATATAATTCTACCTTTGTTGTTATGTTTATTTAAGCTTAAATGAAATGCCTTAAATAAACATAAATTAATTGTTAAACACTTAAATTAAGTGTTATTTTTTATATAAATCTCATACTGTAGGCTGTAATTTGACTGGTAGCGAATACCATAAGGCAATAAGTCTGCCTTTTGTACACTTTATCTGTGCAAAAAAGTTTAAATAAATAAGTAAATACACACAGTCACAATATTTAATTCTTGAGCCACTATCTTTATTATTAATTTGGCAGTACAGGCGGTCCTTGTTTGATACCATTCCTCGTATTAACGTCCCTTGATTCGTTATACGTCTTCAGAAATATGCAGCGATGCAATGCAATCAGTCCTTTCAGTATCCACTGCTGGATATGAGCCTCCTCGTGCACATTGTCTTGTGTATGGGGGATGAATGGCCTTAAAACGCCACGCTGGCCAAGCGGGTTGGCGAGTCCACTCTTTTATAGGTTTTTATTCCTTAGCGCCTATGATAGCGGCTTTGTTACCCTTAGATACCTTTTACGATACCCACGGAAAGAGATATGACTATAATATATGAAAATCTCTAGGTGAACATACAAGTTTGCGTCACGCGGAGTTCGAGAGCACGGAAAACGCGGAACGTTTGTAGCGGATACATATCGAGAACATTGGAAACAATTTGCCGGGGATTGAAATTAACAGTGATGACCTTACTGAATTATTAGCATTACATTCTCAAGAATTATCTAATGGTGATTCAGTTAAATTGTTGAACAGCCCAATCGGGTTCTTCTAGCACCGATTGTAAACAATTGACTTCCACCTATACGTTATATAATATACATATTTGAATTAAATGATCCCACCTTTGAAGGCAGTTTTGAAGTTAATAAAAATAACATTTCGCTCACCTATAAATGTCACAGGGACGTTCCTGAGAATAAAAAGAAAAAAGCTATACAAAATGTTAAACTTGACTTTTTATAAAAAAAAAAAACCATAATTGCCTTTTATATGAATGTTACAGTAGTAACTAATATATGCGTTATTTTATTTAAAGATAATTCATTTTCATTAATATAATTGGTTGATTAAAAAAAAAATCTTTTTCCTGATTGAGAACCTAACTACTTGCTTTTACATTGAAATGTACGGAAAAATGTGTCTCGTTTTACGTCGCTTAATTACAATACGCAACCTGTCATAAAAGCGAGGATCGCCTGTATTAAACAAACATCGACAACATAATATATAATTCAATGATATCACATCGCAGTCGTACGTATCAAATATTAAAACAAACAAAGCAAAATTAAGAATAAAGGTTAATGGGTCTACAAATATTTCTTGCGACCGTACCTGCCAGCCCTGACGACTAATAGCGCGTAGAGAACCGGACAGCCTTGTTCGAAATGAACGTGAAAGGCTAAATATGAAAATGAATTGTTTGACCCAACGTGTTCACTGTTCACCCTACGGCCGGCGACCTTGCGCCGCAAGGCAACCCTTCGATAAAATAATAACTGGAGCGTTTTAACAAAAGTCGAATACGACAAATAATATGCCATTATAGTGGTCGAACATATAATTGTTATGTAATGGATTACTCAATCTCATGATTTTTATTTAGGTAGGTATTCTATATAAACGATATTTCGGTCTAGTTATATGAATCGTGGTCACGATGAAATTGCGGTAGTTTTTTTATAGAAAAAGGCGGCAGACCAGCACTTGTACAGTCCACTTGATAGTAAGTGGATACTGTCGTACATAGACATCTGCGATACATGCCAACATCAGTCTAGAATGACAAACGTTGGCGCGCCCCCAGATTTTCAGATTAAGGAATGGAGTGGGAAAATAAGGAGGGATAGGAATGGGCTCTGGCATATTTCACTCACTACCGAAACACGTACATACATTAGGGAAATACGATAAAGTAGGAAATGCAGTAAGTACATTTCAAGGTTGTCTTCTGTGAGAGAGGGGTAACACTACGAATATAATCTAGACCTCACTCTAGACAGATAAATCTTTGTACCCTTCGTCTTTGCGTATTCGATTCTGTTGCCCACATCGAGCTGGTTTTTGCATTGTTGAGAGCACACCATACCACACCGTACTAGTATTATAGTAATATCACCAATAACCTATCAACGTAAAATATAGTCATATTATTGATATAAGTAATGTACCGTAAACAGATACAAAAACAAGTCCGGTCCATATTTGACGGATTAAGAGGAAAACCTATTCATAACACTCAATAACTTCTTTCTTTCATACATCGAATGTCTTACATTAAGAAAACACTAGTGTTTAGTTAAGTTAAAACAGTTTAGTTTAGTTAAGGTATGTCACTTATTAGGTCACATGCCCTTTGTAAGAAACTGAAAATTGAATCAATTTCAACGAACGGCTATAGCGCAGTCGCGGAGCAGGAAGAATTTCGTACATTGACCTTTGTGTCTACTGCCAGTGGTCAAAAACATTTTTAGATAGTGCAAATCTATAAAATATTGCCAAGTAGTAAAGAGTTTGAATAAATGTAATATCCTATATTATAATGAAAATCTAAATATATTATGCATAATATTATTGTAGGTAATGGGTATATACGTACATTTCGATGTATTCTTTAAAAACCCGGTATACGGCCGATCTCGATATGCCCAATATTTCGGCTGTTTTGTACTTAATATCTTGTTTTGAAGGATATTTATCAGCAGGCCAGGTTTCCTTTACATATTTGAATACGTTAATTATCATTAGCTTCTAACTTTCACTAAAGGGAAACATTTTTCGTTTCTTCCGCGGAGACACAAACTCCTTGAATGGACGTGAGGTAGACGGAGTTGGTTAAATTTTGTAAGAGTAATCACAAAGTAACAGAACAGCAAAAAATCTGAACATTGAGTAACGAAACAAGATAACAAAACAACGAACACAACAAACTTAACTTCAAAAACTATTTACTATTTAGGACAATAATGACAAGACAAACAAAAGAACACATGCACAAGAACACGTATTATTATGAAAAAATGTTTGCAATCTGTGATGACGGCAGTCACCGCATCTGTGCGAGCGCAACGACAATTTATTTGTGCGCAAGAGACAGAGACAAGTAATGACGTGTCATTGTGCGAAATTCTTCCTGCTCCGCGACCATGCTATATGAAATATAGCATGGTCGCTATATGACTATATGACCATGTAAGTAGTTTATGAAAGGGCTAACAAAATAATCGCTCAAACTTTTTTAGCTGTAAGTGATAATAACACGCCCATACAGACATACCCTTTTTGTCGAGTATAAATAAGGTACCTATTCTAATATCTTTACATTCACTTAATATTGCTCGTAATCTCGAAGAATACTCTTGCATGGCTCATATTATATTTTTTCCATGTCTGCTAACGTAGATAATGTTTCGAACTAAACTTATTAATTTTTTAACAAACTTTATCGTACGAAAGGGAAACTTAATGCCTTTAGGCATTCTCTATGAGCTAACCAGATTTATGAGATACATTTGGAAGTGAGATATAATTTAATTAATAAATATATAATTTTAATGACAAAATGCATATATATGTACTTACACAATTTCCTTAAATATACCTTATGAATACATAACATATAAAGAAAAATCTCCCGACTGACTGACTGACTAATTCATCAACGCAGAGCCTAAACTGCTGGAACTAGAAATATCAAATTTGGACAATAGCTTCTTTTGATGGCGTAAAGACACTAAGAAAGGATTTTTCCAAATTCCAAAGCGGGTGAAACGAAATGTCGAAATTTGTATGGAATAAAAATATTTAAGGCGCCTATTGACTTGAAACTTGAAATATTTCACACATTTTCTAAATCAGCTTTTCTAAATTCCTAGGAATTATATACATTTCCGATAACATATGTATACAATACATTATGAAGTTAGTAGGTTAATAAACCAAAACGACATAGCTACGGGAACTATTTAGGGTCAATTGATTTTATTTGAGTAAATCCTCAACTAGGTTAATAGTTGTCGAACATGTTACTTACCTATACATTTTAGTAAAAGTATTTACACACGAAGATCGTTACATATGTTTTGTTTTTTAAGATAAAAGGTATTGTGGCACGCGTACCAGTAGGTAACAAGTTTACCTTGATTATTTCTTTTAATTAGATTTCAAATTCAATTATCTGCTTTTTTTAGCTAAAAAAGGTAGCTATACGTAAAAAATCGGAGATATCGGATCAAATCAAATCATTTACTTGCCCAATAGTTGTCAATATTCAATTCAACAGGCCGCCAAATTTCACATTAGATGTGAAATTTGGCGATCACCTTAGATGTCGCCTAGGGTATACAAATTTAAGCAATAAATAAATACAATTCATGTCATCTTTAAAAAATAATAACCAATAAAGAAAAATATAAATGTCAAAAAAAATAATATAAAATCTTAATTAAATAAGAATGTCAAAAAATACAATGTAATGTCACGTTGTCTATCACTAAATAACTATCATAACACCTACATATTATTATCTCACGCAATATGAATGAATGAGTATTTACTCGTTCAATGTGTAGTGATGCTTTGTCAGTCAAAATCATTTTAAGTTGTTTCTTAAAATAGGCATTTGTAGCTGCCTCCACAATATTCGTCGGCAGCTTATTATAAATTTTGCGGTCCCATAGCAAACATACTTCTTATTACAAAAGCTGTCCCACAAAACATTGCACATAATTTATTACAGTTACCTTTCCTTTTGAATGTAATAAATTCATCAGAATTACTGCGAATAAAAATAGCTACATAAATGTAATATTTCATAAATGTAATCTCATAATATTCGGACATCACGTTGTTGGACCGACATACCAGCTGGACCCTTTTAACACCAAAAGGGTCCAGCTGGTATTTCGGTGCACCGACCCAGAGGTGTCAGCAGTACTCCATGTGGGGTCTAGCTTGAGCTTTATATGTAAAGCGACAAGCGTTGCACCTGATTGAAGTACTGCTTCGCCCTGTTTAGTTCACCGAGCTTTTTACTGGCAGCTTTTTTTTTTACTGGAGTTTTATCTTGCTCTCCAGATGACTCCGAAACTCGACTTTGCTCGAAATATCGAAGCCAGGAATCCCAAAACTCTCGGAAATCTTATCTATACTAATATTATAAAGAGGTAAAGTTTGTAAGTTTGGATCTAGGAGGTAATCTCCGAAACCACTAATCCGATTTCAAAAATTCTTTCACCATTTGAAAGGTACATTATTCCAGATGGACATAGGCTATATATTATGTGCAAAAAATTGACGGGCACGCAACGCCTGCCGGGCACAGCTAGTGAGGAATGTTCTGAAATCGACATATGGTTCTTTCTTAGCGCACGCAGACTTGTGTATTAAGATTACTTAATTAAGATTACCCCAAGTCGAGACTCGGTCTAAGGAGTTCTCGATTTCGGACACAAGCTTCAGGCGACTCCCTTCTACCTCGGCCCGAGGGATATTTGCACGGCTTTGTACAAAGCTTCCCCAGTGGTGTCGTCTGCAGAGCAACGCATGGTACCGATTTGTAACAGGTCGTTTATATAACGGTCGTATTGTATCTAAATAATTTATGTCAGAATTGTAAAATGTATTGTATTGTATTTTAATGTCCTTATATTGGTTTTGTCAAGGTTTATAATTAAATTATTATTAGTCATCCCATTTAATTATACTTTATCATTTAATTATTCTTCCTAATGAATTGTTAATATCTGTCTCATAATCTTCATTATTTTTAGGTGTAAGTAGAGCAGTACTTACTGTCATCAGCAAATGGAACCATTGGGTGATCTATCACTTCAGGAAGGTCATTTATGTAAATCAAAAACAACAGAGGACCCGATACACTTCCCCGCGGAACACCGTATGATACTTGTCTTCATTTGGATTTATATTTAATTTCCACTTTTGTTTGAGGGCATAATCTAGTTATTTGTATTGTTTGGAATCCTCTACTTAAATATGAACTCATGAGTTCAAAAGCATTTCCTCTAATACAGTAAGCTTCCAGCTTTGCGAGTTATATACGATGGTCCACATAATCAAACGCGTTAGTCATGTCGATGTCTTCAAAGACTTCCATGTGTTCATGTATTAGTGCTTTTGCACTAATACAGGTTTTTTTTCCTCACACGTCATGACTTAAGTTTCGGAAAGAAATCTCTACACCTCTACTAATAGCGGCCAGCAGACTCAAAACACTTAAAAATTAACTAAACTAAACTAAAACTAAACTGAATTCGGCCTTAACTAAAAAATTTGCCCCCTGCTGTCGGCCGTCTTTACGCACCACCCCACCTCTACCCGTGAAAGCTAGTATACAATAAATGCAAGATTCTGGAAGAAACGCGGCTCTCGTTTGTTTCGCAGGTAAGCGTAAGAGGCGTGATTTTGCTATTTTTTTGAATATTTCATTTTATCTATCTTATTTACTATTTTTCGCGACATTCGTGATCAAGTAATAGTATTGCGACCTAGTTATTTTGGGATTTTTTAATATGCAACCATGTTGTTATGATCCTGACAGATTTCATCTCCTCTAGTACTTTCAGTTTTTTGTGATCTGTTAAATTTTCGTGTATGTATCATGTTATTTACGTATTTATGCTTGTATGTATATATTTTTGGGTTTATGTGTGTATGTATTACTGTGTATGTTTTTGGTGTACAATAAAATGTCTCTATCTATATATTTATATACCTATATGTATGAATTACGTTACATTATTTTTTTGTGCTTTCTAATCTCTAATACAAAACTGAATCAAAATACTTTCAATAAAAAAATTAGACGTCACGCCACACCGTAAATGTGTCATTCAGGTACCAAGAGAGAGAGGCTAGTAGGAAACAAATGAATTGTTCTTGGGCTATTTGGAGAACCTCTATTGTAAACATAACAATAACTATCGCGTTTCATTGTGTACTTAGTGGTTAACAGTTTAAGCTTTATTATAACTGAAGGTCGTTTTCAAACGTTATCGTCACGCGAACTAGTTTCGTAAGACGCGATGGACCATGAGTTAAGTTGGACACCTTAGTTTGTTACAAATAAGAATTAAAATGCTACAAAATTAACTGTTCTAAAGCGAGCACGAATGAACTTGTAGGAATTTATATATATAAAGCAACTAACTAAACTAACCACATGACTAAGCCACATTTATATGCGTGAAATTCCAAAAAAAAATGCAAAAAATTTGCTTAGCGGTCAAGTTTGACGGGGGGAAACGTTCGCTGTACTAGCTAGCTAACCGTGGTTAGGGCGATAATGCGTAGGAGCTACGCTCGTAGAGGTACTCGTAGGGACTCTCTTAGTGGCTACGCCGTAGCTGCTACAGTTTTAACACGCCACTACGAAATTATAAGCAGTAATTCAGTTCTACTTTTGGTTGATGTTTTCTTTCATTTCTACTAAAACATATTTTTTATTGATTATTTCATTAATGAAATCAGGCAATATTTAAAAATACTTTATTTTACTCTATCAATCACTAAGTTCCGGTTTATCCACATATATGCCAGTCGTTATCGAGGTCAACTCAAGAACTATTGAAACTATGTATTTTGAAAAGAGATGTCGGATGTGCTGCCAGCCTTTCTAGATGAAGGCATGGATTTGGATAAAGGATTGGGAAAATGGCGACGGATAGGACAGAATGGAATGGGCTCTGGCATAACTTACTCACTACCTAAATACGTATGTACATTAGTAGTCTTCTGTGAGAGAGGGGTAGATTAATTAATTAATTTAACTTTACATCTTAATTTTACGTATGTTTTGGGAAATAAATTATTTAAATTTGAATGAGAATAGTAACATGCTGAAAGAAAGACACCAAACATAGAACTAAATGGAGGAGGATTGTGAAGGACACCAAGACCCACAGCGGGTTGCAGCGTCATAGAAAATAAAAGGTAAACAACTATTTATCATCGCCTATTCATCGTGATTTATTATTAAAAAATAAACCTTTAGTAAAAAATGGATTGATTTTCTGTTCGTTCTACAGCCAATTGAGGTTAAAGTTTTTGCCATTATGTAAGGTTATTTCTCCGGAAGCTTTCAGTATATTTTATGTTAGATTACAATATTAAGCATGCGTGATGAAATAATTAAAAAATTGGCGGGTATAGAGCATGATGTAATTCTTGTTAAAGTTAATAAACCAACTAAAATATTTCCTTTTTATATAAATAAGATTTTAGGCAAGCAAACGTGGACTGTTTGCTTGCCTCCAACCTGGGGTAAGTGGTTACTATCGGCCTTCGACAGCGGCGATACATGCCAATAACAATCCAGAAAAACAAACGTTAACACGCACGCCTCCGGATGCGTTGCCTTGCTTTGTAAATTCAAAAATAGTTTTGGAGAAAGGATTGGGAAATGGGAGGGACAGAATGGGAATGGGCTCTGCCACATTTCACTTACTACCAAAACAAGTATATACATTGGGGGAATATGATAAAGTGGGAAATGCAGTACATAAAAAGACCCTGGGGGCTAGATGTCTATATTCTAGTATACTCTCTACTCACTTTCGTGAGGTCATGACTGCAGACTTCGGTTAATAGGCCACTGAGTTTGTGTTTAAGTACGGATTATTAAATTATTACTGGATCGGCGGTGAAGGAAAATATCGTAAGAAAACCAGTATGTTCGAGAATTACAAAAAAAATTGTCTCAATCATGTGTAATCACGTGGTTATGAATTTTTTTCTTGCTTAAAGCATTATCTTCTAATTATTTACTGACATGTGTACCTTTAACCCTGACTTGTCTGTTAATTAGCTATTCTATATGTATAACATGGTATGTATTCATATATTTATAATAGTGTTTCAGGGAATTGACACTATAAAATAAACAATATTGAGTTTCTCTGTAACAAAAGTTAATTGTTTCTTTCACATATAATGGTATATTTACCATAATGGTGGGTATAGCACAGTATTCTATAGTAAAAATCCTACCTGTAACAAAAGAAACGACATTAAAGTCTATTCTTCAAATGTCAATCCCTTTCGTTTCAGACAACAGACAAATTCACAATATTAAACAATCCAAATCAACAACGCCATCATCATCTCCTCATAGATTATAGACCATCATAGATTATAAACCATAGATTACCCTACATCGATATACAAGATCGATAACCTTGTATATCGATGGCACCCGGAATCAGCGGCAAATTAAACTCGAAGAAATAGATTTTCTTTACATATTTATGAGTACATATATATTAGTCATATATATAATATATACCTATAAAATTGCCGTTTTATATGGAAAATTTCAAATAGTTTTTTGTATGAAAATTATATACTTAATTAATCAAAGTATTGTTAATTTGATTTTGGAAATCAAACGCCAAACGCAAGATAACTAAGTTCAAAATGGCCACTATGAATAACTTACAACCATCTTTAAAAGTGGACACGCCAACTCACTTGGCTTGCGTGGCGTTTCAAGGCCATACATCCCTCATACACATGCCTTGTGCAGGAGGCCCATGTCCAGCAGTAGACGATAAAAGGGCTGGTTACGTTTACTCAAGCTAAGCTAAAGCCTAGCTCAAGCTTAGCTACTTATTTCTTAAACTCTACAGATATAGAATTACTTTTAAACTTTACCACCCTTGTTAATGTACTTGTACTTGTATCAGCTTATAACATCCCACTGCAGGGCACAAGTCTCCCCTTAGTAAATCACTGAGCTGGTTCCGCGCCGAAATCCACCGCGCGGACCCAGTGCAGTGCGCAGGTTTCCTTACGATGTTTTCCCTCATCGCCGAGTTATCGACAATTTTGAAAAATTCGTATTTAACCAAAAACTCAGTGGTACGGGCCGAGTATTTGAACTTACGATCACACGAATGTGAGTCGAGTATAGATACCCCTATGCTATCACCGCTCTACACTCGTAATATTGTTAAGACCTCTCGTAAACATTGTCGCGTGAATAAAGAACATTTCTCAAGCACCGTAAGCTAACTTTGAAGCAAAGGATTTAATTAACACCCCCTTGGGTGACGAGTGATGACACACAAAAGAAGCTTCTTCAATGAAAACGTGTTTCAAATCTATTGTGGAGCCATCGCTTTGTAGAAAGAGAGACGTTGGAGGGGTACATCAAGGATCCACATAATTAATGTTTTCGTTTACAACATCGGCATCGTGTCATTTTAATCTATTTTAGGCCAGAAACCCACTCACTGTTAGTTCATTCACTTATAATTCATTTTCAGGCGTTTTAAATAATTTAATAATGAAACACTGATTTTGAAATAAGAACATCGTAGCTATTAGATGCATTTTTTTATTTAGAAATTCGAATTAGACTAGAAGATATCGAAACTCAAAGTGGCCAGTAATAAAATCGGTCATTTCATAGGTAAGCACACACAAGGAAGAGCAACAACAACTATTAAATGTTAAATAATTTTAAATGTTGTATAAATACATATATTTATTAAGCACTCGTTTCATCTAGTCAACAAATAACTTGCCTTCGTCTACATTATTGAACATTGTTTTAAAATAAACAGAATCGTTGTAGCGTTCAACTTCACTCAATAAGGTATCGAGCGACTACAAATACTACAACTTGGTATTCAGCAAGGCTACAAGCCTTTCAGAGGCGAGCGATCATTGGATTACTGGCTGAATTTCAGAGAGAATGGCTAGCAACCGGGCCACAGCAAACAGATCATTCAGAACGTCATATGATTTAAGATTTTTTTTTACAAATGAACTTATCACTAGTATTGCAATAATGAAAGATTGCATTGATCTACCACTTTCCTCATCTTCTTCTTTACATAGTATAAAACAAAGTCGCTTCCCGCCGTCTGTCCCTCTGTATGTACGCTTAGATCTTTTAAACTACGCAACGGATTTAAATGCGGTTTTCATCAATAAATAGAGTGATTCAAGAGGAAGGTTTATACGTTGCTGTGTATTATATGTTTATATAATACAACATTAAGTTTAATGTTGTTTTAACGAAACTGAAGCGAAGCGAGGGCGGTTCGCTAGTTATTCATAATTGCATTGTATTGGTCGTGCGGTGTCGGTTGGTTTAGACTAGCACCACCCCATCTACTAATGTGACTAAGAGATAACAAAGCGACTGCCACAATCTCTTATGAACTACACTACTTCGAAAAGAGTGGACTCGCCAAATCGTTTGGCCAAACGTAGTGTTTTAAGGCCATACATAGGGATGTATGGGCACATTGTGAGGGCACAAGGAGGTCCGCGTGCAGCAGTGGTCGATAAACGATTTTTCGGGTGCAAATTAAAATCGAGGTATTTATATTATAAATAGTGTACAGTTGGCACCCCGACCTATGCTAGGACCGATAGGAACAGCAACAGTCATTCACACGGTTAAAGCACTTGTAAACCCTCAACTCTTCCCAAAAATCCCACTCCACAGTGCGAACAGTGTAGCGGTGTGCGTGAAATATTTATCTCTTAATTTTTCTGACGATTCCATGTTGTTATTTTTCTGTATTGTGGCAATGTAATATAGTCATTGATTTCATGTTTCTATCGGTTAGACAGATTAATTGAATTTCGTTGATGGATGATTCGGCAGCGTGAATAGTAATTATTGCAAACTTTCATATATAAAATTAAGCAGGTTTTGTTTGTCTCTTCGTCCATCTGTTTCATTTGATTGCAATTAATGTACTCTTGATCAAATCGGAACTGTTTTACTATTTCAATACTTAATTATCTTGTGTTAAAAAATTAAGTATTTAATAAGTACTGTGCTGTTTCTAACACTATTGTATGCGCAATAAAGTTTCAATTTACTGATCAATACGATAAAATTGTTGAAATGGCAGAATGGTACTGAATTCGGGGGTTGCACTGGTCTGATTTCCTACCGTTTACACCATAATCGATATCACCCTAAAACGTTCAACTGTAGGGCACAGGCCTACCCTAGTACCTAAATCACTTAAGACTTTCGGGTCATCCACCACACGGGCTTCAGAATAATGCTGATTTACAGACTCCGGATTTTTTTTCATTCTCGAGAATGCGGAATCCCATGTGATTTACAAGAGGAGGCTTGTGCCCTTCAGTGGGGCGTGGAGCCCACTGCAGTGGGACGTGCAGTGGGCTAATATCGAGGTAACAAACTCGGAGCTCATAGTATCGTTGCCTTGTTAGTCCTAATCAAAATTAAACGAGCCTTTTTAAAAGCCTTCTGTATAGTTTTTGTGGGAGAATAAATGTCTTCAATTTTTAGATTTACCAAGTTTTTTTTTCTTTCTTATTTATAAGGAACTTTTATGCCTTGGCACATGTCAGTTCCATCGTATCCTAAACTTACATTCTACAACATTAATATAGGTACCAGTATGTCAGCCCTAGGTGAGGGCTCACGAATCTGTACAAACTAAATGCTGCTCGTGAATTTGGTTCCCCTAGTATCTTATGGAACATACAAACATCATTCCTGTTCAGATCGAGAGCCCTCACTAAGGCCTCCCGTTCCAGTTGATTCCGGACACACTCCACCAACAAGTGTTGGACATCTTCAAGATTTACCAAGTTAAACATCGTTCTAAGCGTAGTACTAGTATTAAAAATATCCCAGAAAAGATGTAATAAAAGGTATCCGAGGTATTATTTATGTCCCATATTTTAATATTCATCGAGTCGCACCCACAAAGCAATTTGTCACAATGAAAACTTTGTTATTTGTTATTCGTCTGGTTATAAAATTATTACTCGTTTACTAGAATGTATAATAAGGTGCCGAAACTTGGACTTTGATGCTTTATCTATAAGTACAAAGTCACAGAGCAAGCTGTGCATATAAATGTAGGCTATAAAAATATGTAGAGTGTACCCATACATATGTGTGGGTACCCATGTAAACATGACTTATTTGTAAAGGGTAACAACTGTCTGTCAGTTGATGGCATTAATGTAACTGTTCCCATTTTATTGTAATTGCCAACAGTGGCAACTGTTGTGTACGAAGTTTATTCCGGAAGTTATAGGGTAATTTTAATCAAAAGTGTCGTTGTTATGGAAATATGGTGAGTTTTTAAACACAAGGTGATTAAAATTAACGATATCTGGGTGGAAGTGGATTCTGCGGCGGACAGAGTCCCAGACAAAAACTAGTATTCTGGTTAAAGCTTACACTAAAGTCTTTTTTTACGAGTACATACGTATTAGATATTACAAAATAACATTGAATAATTAACATAAAATATGTCAACTAAATGACATTGTTATGTTAAATATTTAACGTGTGCCAATTAACTCAGAATTACGAGTAGAATCTGGTTTCAGGCTTTGGGAAAGGTTCCAGATATATTTGGTATATATAAAATTAAAATGATTTTTACAAAAAAATTCAATAAACTCAAAATTATGAACGGGATCCGTGATTTCAGACTCCGAGAAACACCCCGTCTATATGTGTATTTAAATCAGGGTTCGTAAACATCCGATATTTATAATAAATATCAAAATATCCGATATTTTATATATATCCTATATCGGATATATCATTATGTATATGAAAAAAAACGCGAATTTCATTCTGTAAGTGGTTTTAATGTGTCAAAATTGTTAAATGAAATTTTGAGTTTGCTTAATAGACTTATTTATTATAAACCAAACAAAAAATTAGAGTAACAAAAATTAGTCTTTGAGATTAATAATATAATCAGTCTTAATCAACATTCAACTAAATTATAATCTTTAGTGTTGCATCATTGGCAGTGGCAATGATCATAATTTTTATATGTCAGTATAATCAATTTAAAACCTCAGAGTCAGGTCTATAAGAGGGACATCATCTTCTGGCTCCCAGTCCATTTGACTTACGGACTATACCTCAACCTCATCTATTTCTTTTATGTCCGCATTGGAATTGGGATCCCAAACCCAGTTCATATTGTATGTTGGAGTACCATGAATTATTTTTTGAGACTGGTTCAAAGTCTCGAAGATATAGACCAACTTGAATGAATGAATGAATGAATGAACTGCCTCAAGAGGTCTTTCCATTAAGCTACGATATCCGCAGTATATAAAAAATAAAAAAAAAACTTATGGGCTTACTGTTTCCTAATCGATTACGTATCTTTGATAATACGTACTAATCGCTAACTAACTCGCGTGGATACTGGATAGTACCTACGGAGTTGAACTGATCACAAAAAAACTTTCGCAATGTGTTGTTCTAACGAAGACAAAAAAAAAATGAACAGTTTTAAAATCATTCGAACTGAAAGTTCCCATAAAACTGTTTTTTATTTAAATTTAGGGGAATACCCAATTTATATAACATAATTATTATGAACCTTATCGTATGGATATAAAGTTTGAATTTCAATAAAAAGCTAACCGTATACGTACGTAATATGGTGAATCCCCAAAACTCCTATAATTAATTAAAATTGTAGTTTTTTGTCAAGTGTTGTCAGCGTAAGCGTAGGATCTGCCCAAAACTCTAGTATATATATCAATATAAATATCATTTGATATAATTATCAGCGAACCCTGATTTAAACTAAAACTGTATTATTATATCTTCTATTTGCTCTTATATTTGACTGATAGCGAATACCGTAAAAAATTAATTCCGTCATTTGTACATGTCACATAAATAAAGCCTAAACACATTTTCAAAATTATAAACTTCTTTTTTAAAATTTCCTCTATTTTAACCACATTATTTTCTTACCGTGTATACTTTTAGCTTATCTAAGTTTTCGTTGCCTTCTCTTCTCTTGATTGAGTAGTTCCAGTAAAAAACGGATTAATAGAAAGGAAGTCAATAAATTCGTGTTTAATTTTAGGTACACATTATGATTTAAAATACGTATTATCAATATAAAAATGTTTTTTTTACATAAAACTCCCAAGACATAAAATAATGTTTTATAATTACATAAAACATAGCAGTGAAATGAATTAAAAAAAATACGATGACGCACTTCGTTATTTTCAATGGACCCCCTATATAAAAGTCCTCTTTCCCCTACGCGTAGTTATCAGAACAAAAAGAAACACATTTCACTATAATAACAGTCACTACAGCTTCATACAAAGCAAAGGTCAAGTACTTTCATAGATCCTTTAACAGAATTACAATTTCGGAAAATGAAAAAAACTACAGTTTCACTACTACTCCGAAAACAAAAGGCACAGTTTCAAATTCTACAAGGTTGAAAGTAGCATAAGGAAGTAGTGGAGCATCATAAAACATTGTGCAACGCGCAACAGGGTGGCGCGAAAATGCGTACCTGAAGGCGGGTGCCGGGTGCGCGAGTTACTTGGACCTGAGAGAACCGACCCTCCGCGCAGTTCCACGCGGACTAACGCACTCGCTCGCCACCGCACCCATTGCAACCCTCAAAACCTCCCCTACCCCTCTTTCAATTCCCCCCTGCAGGCCTGCGTGTTACCAATTCTCCGTTTGACTCCACTTTCCACAACATTGCACCTGTCTTGTGATGGAAACATTTCAATCTAAGTTTCCAATTTACAAAACGAGTCTGCTTGAACAGCAGCCCCCACCAATCTTTTCAAAGATATTGAACCATTCGTTTTTATAATATTTTTTTGCTTGATTTATGCATAATACTAGTGCTAATATAAAGTGTATTTTAATTTTCTGGTGGAACATAACGGCGTGAAATTTGCAACTGCAAAAAGTAATCGTCAAAAAATGAGTTGCATCAACGACACGACGAGTAGAGAACGAGTAGCAAACAAAATACTAAAGAGCAGAAAATCATGATCAACAAAACAACTTATTTTTGAATAACTAAAGTAAATAACTTTAAATTTAACTAAGGTGATGATAACCAAGTCGACTTGATTCCTTTGTTGCCACCAGAGAACCTGAACCAAACCCACCTTTTAAAATTGACACCATCAATTTGCTGCCCATTCAATTAATTAGATAAAACAGGTGATCATCATATCAGATATCCGAAAATTGTTATTTTCGGATTTTCATGTTTGAAAATCCGTAAAAAAAATTCATTGCATTCCCTTTTATGATTACGAATGTCAAATATTTATTTTACAAATATTTATTTTACAATGTTGAATAAAAATTTTACTCGTTTTGTGGATATTGAAATAATTCTAGCTATAATAATAATTGAAATAATATTGATATAAATCTAGCTTATGTGATAATACTTAAATACGATTTTTGTTATTACAAAAAAACATAAACTAAATAACATACTTCGTAAATGGTTTTGGCGTTGTCAAAACATCAAAAACCGACAATAACTAACCTAAATATCGTTAATTCCTATATTATTTTCTGCGTTGAATATATATTTAAAAAAAATTAATGCTGTATGAAATTTTCGCAAAGGGGCCCGAGCTCCACACTTTCGTGGGCCTCCTTTTCAATCTAACCTTTGTTTTTAGACAACTGCAATCATTGTGCGAATAATTAAAATGTTTAAATTAAATAAATATTTTTTCTTTAGACAGAGTATGTATTTACTTATTATGAAGGCAGATGCGTTGGTTTTTGGGTACTTGTTTTAGCTGTAAAATTTCAAGATAGCTATGTGAGCAATATACTACGAATATTATGTAAGGAATATAATTTTTTTATACTTATTGCTTTTATACTATATAAAAAAATGACTGACTATAGGTATAATTTTCAAGGGCTAACATTTCTTCCGTAGGTAATATATGACAATAATTTGCAACGAATATCATTTTTCTATTTTTTTATTTCCTTCCTTAAAACATTCTTCAAAAGTACCATATCAAAACATGTTGTCAATTATGAATGTCTCGATTTACCACATCCAAAACACAATTGGCATATGTAGCACCACCGGCTTCCCCCCGAGCCCCTGCGACCCAGCGGGGCCAAATAGGGGTGCGGGTGCGGAGCGGGAGTAGGTACCGGAAGATGCGACCTGTGCCGGATGGAGCTAGACCCGGCGCAGCGAACAGCGAAGGTGGATCTTTTTGCTAGATGCCGTGATGAGTTAGATTTTACCACCAGTTGGTAAAAACAAAAAGTGCATTTTATTGTGTGAATATGAGCAACATGGACATAGCCACACGTGTATGACCTTTCGGTATGTGAATATTAGCTACGTGCTTATCGCATCACGCCGTTGTACGCCCGAATTGTGCGCGCCGCTCCTTTATGAGTTTCGTGATCGCTGAACAATGGCATGCTTTCTCCTCTAATAGGCATTAACTCGATTCGATGGGCTGTGTAATGTGACAACAAAGTAACTGTCGATTCGGTGCACTGGTTGATTTAACTAACGCATTTTATTGACATTGGAGAAAAATTCCAAAAAAATAGTTAAATGTCTCATTAATTTATTAAGATCGAGCTAGAAACTAGAGTATTGTTAAAAAAAAAAAAAGAAATAACACATGTTTATTATCTTTGTTTAATTTTAATATCCGAATATAATGTTAAATAATACATATGCTTTCGTTAAAAATGTTACTATTAAATAATGCATTTTCTTTTCTTTCAAACAAACAAAAAACTTAGCAATACAATTTAGACTAAGTATGTTTAGCAATAAAATCCTAATTCAAAGAATAATTGAAAGAATGTTAGTGCTATAGACATAGAACTCGCGTTGAGATTCCCCGGCCAATCAACCTCCCCCAACATATATGTATTCCTAATTTATTTATTCATGCTTTATTGCACTTAAATATTGTACAAAAGGCGGACTCAATGCCTTATAGTTTATACAATTCTGCTAATTGTCTTATGACTTAAATGCCCGCCAACCGACCCGCGAACACTGAAGCCTGAATACGTACATTGTTCTAAACAGTGAATGTACAGTAACGGCGCGGCATTCCCCTTCCGTACCCCATCCACAAGTCAGCCGTTTGCAAAACAAGAACAAACAGGAAAAAAATAATTCACTTTAACAAAGTTTGAGCGTCGTAACTTTGTTAAATGACTTATTGTTAGATTGTTTACCATAACACAGACACGGAATGTACGTTCAGAACACGCAATTACGAGTAATAAACTCTCAGCGGGTTGCTTTACTATTTCCCAATGATCGAATTTGTCGGGCCACGTTCATATTAATTTAACTTTATAAACTGTCGCGTTTCGTACACTTATTATATTCTAAATCGGGTCTGAACGCGTATAATAAAGGTATTTGTTTACCTACCTACCAAAGGTAAACGTTACGTAAAGGTAAAGGTTACGTATAAAAGGTAAATAAATATCTTTATTATACGCGTTCAGACCCGAGTTAGAATATAAATCGTTCATATTAAATAGTGGAGTGTAAGCTTTCTCGGCCGGTGTCCATATTAATTGAATCTTCCGGGCTACTTGGCCGAGGTCTTCTGGAATCTCTTCTCTTTCTTCCAAACGTTTCGTCGACAACTGCGGTTGACATCTTCAGTGGCGGCTGCGTTCACTTTCGGAGAGATGTTATTTCTTCGGCTTCTCGAGCGCAACACTTACACAAGTTAACATTTACAGTTTTTTATCAGATTCATTATCGAGTTCCCATGGGAATCAAGTTAACCGCACATACTCTAAAGTAGTCTAAAGTCTAACGCACGAAGTCGCGGGCACCGCTAGTATGAGAAATATACATTTCACATACATTAAGGATTTGGAGCGTGCACGCTGTAATCCTACAGTTGCTGGACGCACGCGACTAGCACGTCACCCCTCCCTCACAGAACGCTACCATAAACTGTACTGCTTTTCCCGCCTTATCCTTTATCTCGAATACGTACATGTATTCGCAGTGAGTCAGCTATACCAGAGCCCAATTATATCATCCCATCCTATCTCTCCCCATTTTCCCCATTTTTTTTCTTCAAATCGCGGATATCACAGGGCGAAAGTATCCACGTGCCACCGGGTGGACTGTTTGATCGTCGTAAAAATAGTTAATGTACATAAAGTACTATGATACACTAACAGTTGGAGCTGTAGTTGTCAAATGCTTTAATCAGTAGCTTTAAACTGCTTGAGCTGTTGAATTGATTGAATTGATACTTAGCCCAACCTTTTAAAAGACGAAACCGGGCGGGCGTCCAACTGCAAGCGAGCTGGTAACATCTTGATGGCATATAATGGCTACTCGAACTATCATGTATTTTAACATAAAAGTGCCAGAATTGGAGTTTTCAATAACGTTAATAATGTCACTTCTTGTTGCCCCCCTCCTTGTATGCTGCCCTTGTGATAAAGAAACAGAAATTGCTGTAATAATATTACTTCAAGACCTATTAGAGCCTGTGTTATAGCCAGCTCATCATATCACAAATCTAAACATTCTTGGTATTGTATTGAACAATCGAGCCTATCCACAAATACAAACTCCTTTGCGGGTCATTGTCAACTTATTCAATAAGTGGTTAGGTAGCGTCAACCGCAAATATAACGTTGTAGAACAAACCTATTAATTCAGGTAGAGCAACGAATATGAACTTAAAATCAACGCAATAATTCCTTTAACAAACTGCAGTCGGTTAACTGCAGGAAGTCGAGTAGATACATCAGATGTCAATCGGTGTAGTTCGTCAATTTCACGTAATAATGTGAATAGCCGCCATTTTATGGACCAGCGAGCGGGATACCTACTTACTCGATTGGCCAACTTGCGCCTACTTTGGAACCAATTTTCATAGATAGGTACGTCGTGTAATTTAGACTCAACTCTCGTGCAAACAAAACGTGAAACTTTTCTTATATATTTTTCTGTATATTGAATCGTTAGTATTCCTGAGGTGCGATAAGATTTAAAACTTGGAGACCTTTACGACTTTTGAAGTCGTTTCAAGAAGTCACCTCACTGTTCTCTCTGTCTAATCTAATATCTATAAAACTTCACGACGTTGCGAACTAACAATATAAACTTCATCCATATGATTGTCTTCTACATACAATCTTGTTCTGGGGTTTATGCGGGATTTAAATGAGGAAAGGAAAGAAGGCACTTCCTATATTACCTTTCGTTCCCTGAGCTTCTTTACTACCCATCCTCACCGCTTTTTTATACTGCCATATTTTATTCATCCAACTCCTGTATTCAAAATACGTAACAATATCCACGAATATTGCTATCTATAAAAGTTTTTACCTGACGGGTATGTCTGAGTCAAACACTTTCTTTCTGTAAAAAAGAAATAAAATATCATCCTTCTTTTTAGCCTTCTTCGACCGATTATCTGGTGAAGGTATTGCAGTTGCATCTGCTGGGTACACTTAACTGGCCACGTTACCCTTCTCACACTGAAGAGTACCTTGAATATATTGCATTTCCCACTTTATTCTATTGCCACAATGCACGTATGTGTTTCGGTAGTGAATGAGATATGCCAAAGCCTATTCCCACCTCATCCTATCCTATCCCTACCCATTTTCCAACCCTTTCTCCAAATCCATTCCCAAATCTCCAGAGATAGGCCCCCGGATCAATATCTGGGGGCGTTTATCATTCGAGACTGATGTTGGTATGTATCGTGGATATCCATGACAGTATCCACTTACCAAAGTGGACTGTATGCTACAGCCTGTATGCTACAGTTCTATAAAAAACATAATAATATTTATTTATTTATAAGCAAAATCGGCCGAAATAATTACTGGTAGAACTTGTAAAACACACCTCATTGTCACGTAGGAAAAACACAGGACATTTTCACCCTCGTGTTACTTTCTAATGTAATTAGATCCCTCGTTAACACATAATGCGACAATCGGCGCATAGTAGAAAAAGCAACAGTACCGATTCGTTCGAAAAACAGATGAGAACCACCTCACGCACGCACACACAAGTATTCATTTCGAAGAAAAATCCACTAACTACTTGACAGTAGTAATTCCCAATGTTTATTGCACGAGCACAAAATGTGTCTACATGTAGGGCAAAGCATCTAATTTCTAATTTCTAGGGCTAATGTAGGGCTCTAATTTCTCACGGTAAAGCCTGTTCCTGAAATATCAACGACACATGATTAAAGATATAAACTAGACATGTTTCGATTAGCTAAAATAACACTATTCGCGAGTACAAACATGAACGAGTAAATTGCTTCACTATTCGGAAATACGAATACTAGGTGCGTATAATACATACATGTATTTACTATAATACATACGCGCTTGCAAAATCAGTAAGTAATTTTTAGTTCATTTAAAGTTAGGTACGTAACTCATAATCGTCGATATATATATATTTTTTATAGAAATATTTTTACTATACGATATAGGGCTACGTATATTACAGGGCTTTTACTATACGATTAGTATTCATTTCGAAAATGGTGAATACGGTTTGAATACGAATACGAATATTCCGAACATTCCTAATTTAAGCGAAAAGACATACTGGTTTTATGGTTTTGATTTACTGTATGAGTCTTTTTAACCGTTTGTGTCAAGAAAAAGAAGAAGTTTGTGTTTTGTTAAAACCGTTTGTTTTTAACCGTTTGTAAACAGGGCGAAAATGTAAATGAATAAACTCAGTGAAATCGTAGATCGCTATCTACGAATCTCGTAGCGCGTACAAAGGCCTACGAGCGGTTAAGTTCTACGACGAAATTCTACGTAACGTAGCGTGTAGCTGAGGGAAGGAATATCGCTTCAGTTAAGTACGCGCACCGACCGCTCCATAGATCGGTAGCTACGGAACATAAAAATCACATCTGTATAAATAAATGATAGCAATGCGATTTAGTGTGGTATGAATGTTGATGAGCCATCATACCAGTTTGATTACAGTCGCGGGGCGAGTGCTGGGCGGTGGGAGGGACGAGGTGTCTTCAGGTCGAGCAACAGGCGCCGGCTGATCAATGAGTGCGCCCCGCTCCCCGCGCGACCCCCACCTGCGCCGCACTTGTTGCGCGCACAGCGTAACTTCGCCGCCACAAATCCACCTATAACTTCAAACTAAATTAATATTTATTCCGTAGCACTAAGGGTTATGCATTCGCACAGATAACTTGTCAGAGTTTACCCCTCAATTGTGCTCTCGACGCCAAGTACTTTCTAAACAGCCTCGGCTTAGTGTAAACCTGCCAACATTCTCCCCGCAGTCGCCGCCATTGTAATGAAAAATCTCTACAAAACTATGCAGCGTAAAAGATTTTCTTTTGATGGAGCAAATAGACTGCACGTTTAGTCGTCCGATCATTCCTAAAGTTATTGTCATGTCGAATGTTATTGATTTATGCAATCAAGTCCAGTCAAATTATACATCGCACCACGATACGCATACGTCGAGTAGTTTTGTTTTTACCGTATTTTATACGTACCGAGCCCTATTTAAAAATCCAAGTTTTCAACCTCGACAGACAGTCCCGGGCACTGCCTCCTCCAAAAAACTGTTTCGATTTTTGCGAATATCTCTTAAGCAGTGCGTTTGATGGAAAAATTACACCATCATAAATTAAACTAGAGTTTATTTCCTATAAAGGAATAAATACAGTGTGATTTACATACATTATATAGTTCCCAAGTTACGAATGAATGTTCTAAAATGGGAATTTGTTGTCAAGAAATTCTGAAACTTACATTTTTGATTTGAAGTTAGTTTTTTTTTTGCAAAATAACTTCTAAATGGTCGGTTTCAGAGCAAAAATCGTCACAAATCATTATCTTCCGAGAAGAAAAATGAGTCCTATCTGTTTGTAATTCATCCTATCCCATCATATCCCACCCCATCCTATCCTATCTCATCCTATCCTATCCTATCTCATCCTATCCCATCCTATCTCATACTTTACCATGGTTACCATGGTCACCACAATTAGTTACACACTTTCGGTAACCATGGTACAGAAGCGGATATCCTATCCTATCCTATATCTTATACTGTCCTATCTGTCCTATCCGGTCCTATCCCTGCCTATCCCGGCCCAACCCGGCCCATCCCGGCCTTATCCGGCCCATCCCGGCTTATCCCTGCCTATCCCGTCCCATTCTATCCTATCCCGTCCCACCCTGTCCTATCCCGTCCCACCCTGTCCTATCCCGTCCCACCCTATCCTATCCCACCATATCGTATCCCACCCCATCCTAACCCATCCCGTCCACTCCCGTCTCATCTCACCCTCTCCCGTCCTATCCCGCCATATCCCGTCCTACCCTGTCCCATCTTACCCCATTCTATACCCCCATATCATATCCTATCCCTATCCTGTCATCCTATACCATCCCATACCAATCCATCCCATCCTCTCATCCTATCCCGTAACATCCTATCCTATCTCATCATATCACATACCATAATATCCTTTTTATCTCATCCTATCCCATCCCATACTATCCCATCCCATCCCGCCCCGTCCCAACTTATAGTCCCATCCCACCCTATCTCACCCTATACGGTCCAACCCTATTTTAATCCCATCCCACCCTATCCCTCATTACTATCCCTCCCTATCCCTATCCCTCCCTATCATCTCTCTCATCCCATCCCTTCTTATCCTATCCCATCTCATCCTATTACTATCCTATCTCATCCTGACCCGCCCATACTATCCCATCCCATCCTATCCTACCCTATATCATCCTATCCCAACCCACAGTATCCCGTCTCATCCTCTCATCCTATCCCACCATCCTATCCTACACTCATCCTATCCCATCCCACAGTATCCCATCCATTCTCTCATCCCATTCTATCTCAACCTATCCCATCCTATACTAACCCATCACATATTGATATGGGATTATTCCGTAATAAATACAGTGGTGCCTCACACAACGAACTTAATTTGTTCCAGGAGCAAGTTCGTAATGCGAAAAGTTCGTTATGTGAAACGCGTTTTCCTATATAAATACATTTAATTCGTTCTGTAGCATAAAATATGCTAAGATGACATAAAAAAAGATAAATTTTTTGTTATTATTTTTATTTAGATACATACATCTAAAAACATATTTTTTTTAATTTTAAGACAGACTAAGTAGAGTACCGAATCTTGCACATCTTCATCCATTTTCTGCTTTTTGGCCGATGGTTTGGAATATATACAATACATATATGCCGTGATACGTGCGTAAGTTAAGCGCAGTAACTAACGACTGCAGTGCCTGCGCGGGAGGATGCAATACATCGGCAGCGATCGTGGAAGCTCGGGCGACTTCGTTGTGTGAAGCGAAGTTCGTTGTATGAATCATGAAATGAACGAATAGGAAGTTCGCTGTGTGCAGCGTTCGCTGTGCGAGGCGTTCTTTATGCGAGGCACCACTGTAATCCCATCATATCCCACCACCTTCTATGCCATCTTCTGCTGTCCTATACCGTCCTATACTGTCCCGTCCCATCACATCCCATCCTATCTCGTCCCAATCCCTATCCTATCCCATCCCACCCTAACCCACCCCATCCCAACCTATGCTATCCCATCCCGTCCTACTCAAACCTGTCTCATTCCATTCCTCCTATACTATCCCATCCCATCCCACCCTATTACCATCCCATCCTACCCCGTTTTACCCCATCACATCCCACCCATCCCTTCCCATCCTATAATATCCCTTCCTGTCCTATCCTATCCCGTCCTATCTCATCCTATCCCATCCCAACCTATACTATCCCATCCCACACTGTCCCACCCCATCCCATCCTATGTTATCCCATCCCACCATATCCCACCTTACACCATCTCATCGCATCATATCCCATCCATCCTACTCAATCCCATCTCAACCCATCCCATCCTATCATCTCCCATCCTACCCCGTCCTACCCCATCATATCCCACCCATCCCTTCTATCCTATCCCATACTATACTATCCTATTCTATTCTATTCTATATAATATTCTATTCTATTATATTCTATTCTATTCTATATAATATTCTATCGGATAAATCACATAAATACAGTTTTGTCTAAAATCTGTCAGAAATGTCATCTATATAAATAAAATAAAAAATGCTGTTCGTGGGTAAGCGCATCACTTGAGAACGGCCGACCGATTTGGCTATTTTTTTTTAAAAAAAAAAGAAGAATAAGGTTTTTAGGGAAAGAAAAATTGGATAGGTTTCCCGTAAAATTGGAAAATTCGGGAAAAACTGAGTGCTTTTTTTCTATGGGATTTTTGTATGAACTTATTGAAATTATAGTATTATTGAAATTTGGACAGGGCAATGTCTGTCGGGTCAGCTAGTATTTATATATGTATAAGCTCTTTCATCTCAAACGCGGATTAGCGTTGTTTGTAATGGTGCAACATAAATACACGTGCGCTTGTGCGTGGAACGCCGATTCAAACGAAGCTAGCAAGCATACTAATTAAATTTTTACTAAAAATAAACTAAAATACACCAAATCTTGCGTCATCACAGGGTTTGTAAATAAGTGTGGTATATGTATGTATATTTTATTATTATTTATACATGTAGATACATTTATATATTATGCTTATATAAGTAGTGATTTTTTTTTTAAATTTTCATTGTATACACTAAAAGTACTACGAGTATCTAACTAAAAAATAAAAAATCTTTAAGGTTTTTTTATTACTCCCGTGTTTAATTTCTTTGGGAATAGTGTCTCTTCATTCTTTTGTGACCAGCTATTATTTCGAACATGAATCGTTAAAACGCACATAAAAGTCGGTGTATATGTTACAGGCAAAGACCTAGACCTAGACCTTATACAAATCCAAGGTATTTTACAAAATTCCGACAGAAGCTTACGTAAAGTATAAAATAAAAGACAAGGTACCGAAACCATCTATAATTTGATTGTAAAAACAAATCAAAGAAATTTCAATTAGGTAAGTATATCTATCTATGGGTATAATTAACTAATATAAAATTTCTACTCTATAAACATTGATGAAATCAAGGCTTAATATTCAGCGATGGCTGTCAAAATGAAAGAAACCCCCAAGCCCTTGGTTTACACTCCGTTCGCGTGTGGGCCGACATCGGGGGACTGATCTATGCGCTCGGCTTGTCCTCTCTATGCCACATAGTCTACCTCCTGTCATAGCCGCTAACGGAGGATACATATAATACTAAATATATAATAATAATAAATACTCTTTATTGAATACAAACAGTTATTACATGTGCACACACAATAAACGAATACTATAATTATTTTATTCATTATATCTGGTATTTTATAATAATTACAATATACAAACTAACTTTAAAATAATTAAGATTTAATTAAAAAAATTACGATTTTACACTTTTAAACCTTGAAAACCATAGCCAAATATTTATTATTATTGTATTGGAATTGCGCACCTTTTTTGTGAGAACATTAAATTTGTCATCTGGTAACATCAAGAAATCGGAATTCCATGGAATTTAAACTCAGTTTATTATGTCATCCTCAGAGCAATTAACCAGCCTAGAGAAATAGCTATTAATTGATTTTTTCATATGTATCCACACTCTTTCATCTAACGTACGCACCTACGTGATAGAAAGAGATAACTAGCCACAATTGACTGTGCCTTTAAATCCCAATGTAACCGTTTGATTGCTGTAGTTAGTAATATAAGTGTCGACCATGTATCGATATTAATCGAAAAAACCCAGTAGATTTTTATGACGCGTAATTTTCTAACTATGTTTTAACTTTCCTGTTTATAACACCTAACTCGATTCTGTGAACTAAACAGCCGTGAAACTTTTTATGGGATTGGACGTTAAATAAAACTTTTTTCTGTGGAATTTTTGACAGTTCCAAATGCCCAGTTAGGAAAATCAAATTTTAGCGAAATGTATGTAGGTATGGAAGAACTACTTTGACAAATTTCAGATCTTCAGTTTCGTGCATAAGGCGAAAACAGACCGACGGATAGCACTTTATCGACGACATAGGCAACTACAACCTCGCATGCAGCCATCGTCAGCACATTGCCATTGTCTGTCGTGGGCGTGCCGCTGATTGGCCGACGACAGTCGTCGGTATGTCGACGGCATCCACAAGATATTAGGCTTATATTAAAAATACTAATTAATGAGAATTATTATCGTATAATTTTGTAGTAGTTTGATAATGATACATTTCCATATATGTATTTTATATTTTACTTCAAATATTCTTTTCTGTTTATCCTTCGATATCGTTCCAGTTGTATCGATTCGATATCGTTTGTTGATATGGTTTCTTTTGTTGCTAATAAATATTTTGTGTAAAAAAATATATTTTATTTAAACACTTCAAAATTATTAATCGTAGAAAAAAAATCATTATACAAAAGTAGATAATTTTATTTTCTACAAGATTGATAAGAACGATTTTTTACGAATAAAGACAAAACCGAGAAATTTACAAAAAAACGTTTTCAACCCCGTTCACTATTACCCCGTACATTCAACCCCCTATTTGATTGATCTCGTTGGAGTTTTAACAGAAAAGATTATTTGTATAAAATATTTAAAATTGGCTTCTCCACCAAAAATGTTTTTATTAGTGAAAATTTTATACATTTCCACTAGACTAATAATCACTATTATTATGATGCTTGGACTGCATTTCAAAACGTTCAAATAACAATTTAAAATCATACACCGTCTCTTTTGTTATTATAAAAATAGGAAATCGCACGTTTTGGAACGCAACATCGATAACTAAAATGATTCGCTTGAGATGACAGATTATGTAAGAAAATATATTTAAATATATTATACTTTATAATAAAATAATGTTTTTGAATGGCAACACAGCGCGGGGAGTTACTGATTTTATTACTTCAAAGCAGAGTTCTCGTTGCCAATAAACAATACATACATGTAACAACGTGATAACAACAAGTACCTATCTACTGTACTTGTATAACTGTTCTCAACGTAGTGTGTCATACAACCTTGAAATGTTTCTGTAAAATCTAGTCCACGTACATTCATGAAAATACATGTATTCCAGATGTGAAAACTGAGATTTACAACTGTATTTTGTAACAAATGATTTTTGTAAACCAAATGTCTAAAGATACGGAATTTTAAATGATACACATCTCAGTTTCAATGCAAACGTTACTAATATTTAAAGACCGTGCTTTGGACCAACATCATACATTAATAATACAAAAGAGGACAATTGAAGGTCAAAACTTATGAGTTTTCATCTACAAGGCATGTTTTTTATTTATAGAAATAGGCGACGCGCAGACCGTCTACATTAGTCAACATTAGTCTAGAATGACAAACAGTGTGCGT
Source organism: Sesia bembeciformis (assembly GCA_943735995.1). Taxonomy (NCBI): domain Eukaryota; kingdom Metazoa; phylum Arthropoda; class Insecta; order Lepidoptera; family Sesiidae; genus Sesia; species Sesia bembeciformis. Next base: position 16,802,492 of record OX031026.1, on the reverse strand, counting down.
TACCTGCCTTTGGAGGTTTAGAGGAATGGATTTCGAAACAAAGTCTGGAAAATGGGAATATTAGGTATACGGGACGGGAGGAAAGTGGATTAAGGAATTTCTTTTATTTAATTATAGGTACCTACTTATTATCCATTCGATAGGATAGAAGAGGATAGGTTGAGGATTGGATAGATGGAGGATAGGATGAGATAGGATTGGGGTCTGGCATATCTCACTCACTACCGAATCACGTACTGCGTACATTTTAGGGAATAAGATAGGGTGGGAAATGGTAGTAGGTACATTTTACGGTAGTCTTCTATGAGAATGTAATGTGTAACATCAACCAAATCAAATTGGACCCACGTGATGGATTGTGCCCTGAAATTAGCTTGTGATTGCAAGAAGGTCAGTGGGACGATAAGCTGGTATCGATACCAGAGAGAAAGGTTTCCCAGATTTCCCCAAAGTTATTATCTGGGTAATCCGCCAACTGTACCTACCAGAGGTCGAACTCACACACATGTATTCCTAGACCTTAGGTAATAATGCCTCTTGCAAATGCCGCATAAATTAATTTAATGACTGTTTAATATGGATAATTGTGATTTTTTATGACTTTTATGATAGTCTCAGCCAAAATCCTGACTTAGTAAAAAAATGTCGCACAAGTGATTTTAAATGATTAATTACTTTATTTGAGATTTCCTATTTTTCCGATTTCTACGCACATCTAGTGTACATATAGCATAGCATACATGGCTACATTACATGTAACATACATGGCTACATTACATGTAACATACATGGCTACATTACATGTAACATACATGGCTACATTACATGTAACATACATGGCTACATTACATGTAACATACATGGCTACATTACATGTAACATACATGGCTACATTACATGTAACATACATGGCTACATTACATGTAACATACATGGCTACATTACATGTAACATACATGGCTACATTACATGTAACATACATGGCTACATTACATGTAACATACATGGCTACATTACATGTAATGTCCCGCATTTACTTGTCAAAACGTTAGCCACCTGGGTAGCTTGACTGTAACAGTGGCAAACCACGACATGAATCAAATATTTTACAGGTTATTACATGTTATTGCAGAACTGGTAACACATCGGGGGGAATTACTCATACACCTAACCGTATGTCGTTCCACCTCTGCACTAGAAACTAATAATAAAACATCGTAACATCAACCTTGCTATGTTATAAAACAAACCTTATGTCAATGGCAGAAAATTGAAAATGTAATGTATTCGTTATGTACTGACGGTGTGATATGTAATAAATGCCAGGTCTTATAAAATCTTGCGCGCAAGTAATTTCGTATTCATTTTAGTTTTGGTTGTAATCGTCTTCCTAGTGTACCTAGTTCTCTCCTTTGTGCTGAAACAAGAACTTGCAATGTATTCGGGTAAGTAATGTGTGCATTGTGTAATTACTTATTGTTTATTATTGTGCGTCGCGTTGAGCGCGTGACGACATAGGTTCGCGTGTTATCATGCTGACTGGTTAAATAATTCCTGTCGTTGCATATTTATAAGTAGTGATAAATATAGATAAAGTGTAATCATAGAATGATAAGAAAATCAACTTTTGAGAGTTTGGAGTATACGTATCGATACCAATCTATAACGTTTAGCGAATCTATCTATTAGCTAATTTCGGGCCATAATCTACCACGCGGGCCCAGTGCGGCCCAGATTTTTTTTAAATTCTCGCATGTGAATTTCGATAATTAATAATCTGTACTTTGTTTAATAATCTATAATCCGTATTTAATAATCCGTAGAAACTATATGATACAGGCCGGGGATTTGAACTCATAACCTCACTATACACATAGCGCTCTATTTTACATATACTACACATGGAGAACTCGGAATGTGTTGAGCAAAAAGAAAAAATCTCTCTTGAATCTTCTCGTACGTAATTCGCCTGTTTTCACAAATTAAATTAAATTTTCGCTGCCACCAAGTTTTTTACCGTAACAGCCGTTAAAGGGCGACCGCTTGTTTCTTCGTCAGACAAATTTAGTCGCTTAAATACATTGTACCAACGATACACGATTACCTTAGAAGGGCACTTGTCTGCAAACGCCATTTGAAGTCTATAATCATCATAACATTTAAAATCATACAAAGTCATATCCATTTTATGATGAGATAGATACGATATTTTGATTCAGCTCGTAAAATAATATGGAAGGAAATTTTAATTTGGACTATTTTGATTTTATATTATAGATAGTCTTAGTTATAATTTAGTCAGTATTCCTTAGATAAAAACCTTTTTGTCTCAAAACTTTCTGAGTAGCCTGGTATGTACGAGGTGGCAATGCTGCATGTCACAGTACAAATGGATTTCGTCTGGACGTGTTATTCCTCTAAGACTGTCGTAGGCACCTTCCGTCGTTTTTGACTAGTATCGAAAATGTTACAGCCGTAACATCTGTATGGTCAACTCTTCTATTTAAAATAACTTTTAAACCAAGTGAAACCTAATAAATATAACGTTTAAGACAGTATTAAAATTGATAGAAAATAATGTGAAAAAAATAAACGCAGAAGCCGAATATCTATTAGTTCATTATTTGGTAACACGGTAATATCTGTGCATGTTCCGTCAAACTAATCAGTTAAAGTAACAGCAAACGTTTGACTAATGTTATTTTAGGTCAAACTCAAAATTATACTACGTGATTGATTAACCCTGAGGCGGCCAAACGTGCCGCCATTGCGCGGGGAAGTCCCGCTATATCTGTTGTAATTCTGTAATAATGTAACAGTCGTTAAAATAGTGCCGCAAAAAACGTAATGCGACCAGCATAAATTAATTGAACAATTACATTACTTCAATTTAATATGGGTAATTGTGACAGCTTTTATGACATTCTCAATCAGTGACATTCTCTTGGTTCTTTCTAAGCCCATACGTCACCTGTGTGTACCTGTACTCGTACATAATCTCCCGCATTGACTTTTTAAAAAGTTGGCCGCCGTATATAACTCTATCATAGAGTCTTTATACTTATAATGACAAAACTAATATCTAACAAAATAGTAACTAATTGAAGCTTAAACAAAATATCTTACAAAAATAGTAATGTATCCCCATGATTTTATTGAATTTAGAGAAAGGCGTCGTTACGAACCCAAAGTGTGGGCAACCCGTGCAGGTGGTGAAGATCATAGAGGGACAAAACTCCTACGAGTTGGACGAGGAAGCTTTGAGATCTGTGCTGATGCAGGAAGGCATCAGGGACTGCCCAGTGGTGCTGGTTAGCGTTGCTGGTGCCTACCGAGGCGGCAAGTCCTTCCTGCTCAACTTCTTCCTGAAATACCTCAACTGGAAGGTATGAATTATATAAAAAATATACCCTAAAATGTATTTAAGTTTATTTGTAGATACAGTGTGGGATATGATCTCAAATTTATTCATTCCAAATAACTGTTCAAGCACTCTATCCTTTGACATTCTATCAACTGATTAAAACGATATAAGACCGTTATAAGATATATATGTACTTATAATTCGCGTGAAGATCTGCGGTTATTCTACAATCGTAGAAATAATTTCATAAGAACGCATTATTAGTTAAACATAGGTACCTAATAATGTGATGTTGCTAATTGTCACTTACCTATTCTTTATTTAATCTTTACATTTAATGACAAAGATCGTGCAAACATGGATTGCAAACCCATTTTCACAATTCACGGTTGAATTTTTATATTGTTTCAACACGTAATCAAAATTTTTACATTTCCAGTACGTAAACGGCGAAACTGGCGATTGGAGTGAGCAGGAGGACAAGCCCCTAGAGGGCTTCAGCTGGCGCGGTGGCTCAGATCGTAACACCACGGGCCTGCATCTATACTCACATCCGATTCTAACCAAGCTACCCGACGGAAAAACGGTAATTCTTTAGAATTGACTCTCCCTGTCTACTTTCTAATCTAAGAACGTTCACAATCGAACTCATGGAAAGCTGGAAAGAAAGAAATTTAGCAACGCTTCGTATACAGAAGAACGTATGTTTACCCTCCATTTCCCCTCTTCTTGCAGGTGGCCATACTGCTGATGGACACGCAGGGCACGTTCGACAGCAGCAGCACAGTGCGCGACTGCACCACCATATTCGCGCTCTCCACAATGCTCGCCTCCGTGCAAATATACAACCTTTCTAAAAATATCCAGGAGAATGATCTACAGCATTTGCAAGTGAGTACCTATTAAGTTTAAACTTCATATTGGATCCGTGACTGCAACAGGTCACTCGTAGTTATAATAAACAGGCATAGTTAGATGCAATCATCAAGTTTTAAATTAAAAACGACATAAACATCGTTTTTAATAAATATTCATATTAAAATTGTTTATTAATAAGTTAAAATTGTCTTTCTGCATACCAATGTCCAAAATGTATATAATCTACTTAATGTCACCTTGCAGCTATTTATAGAATATGGTAAAATGGCTTTGAAAGACGGTGACGAAAAGCCTTTCCAAAAGTTAAAGTTCCTTGTTCGAGACTGGAGCTGGTATACCGAATACGATTATGGAGCAAAAGGTGGAAACCAACTGTTAGATAAGCGGCTTGAGGTATGTACCGCATTCCGTATCAATACAAATTATCAGTTTATGTCTTCTCACTGCTGAGCCTCCTTTCGAGGCTCTTGCGTTCTTTAAATCGTCCACCTGGCTAGAGGCCCCTTACACCATTTTCTAGACAAGAAATTTCCACTCGAGGTACGGTATGTACGGTACCCGTACGTATCACTACCGCTACCACTATCACCGTACCATTGTACGGTTACCTATAGTGCGACAGATGTGAGTCAACTTGCTGAATAGCGAATTCAAATGTTGCACGTGCATGTGGCCCCAAACTGACTTCAATAATCAACTCCAGCAATACATGCATGTGCAATGTGCATTTAGGGGAACCAAATGAGCAAACATTTATTTTAGAACCTGATTATTAATAGCTTTCCGCTTCGAGTAATATACTCATATAACCCTCTTGCTGCTAAAATTACGGAGAAAAAATTTACAAAAAAATATTTGCTAAATTAGAGTAACTATGTATCTCAATATATCCTCGTATTTCTTTGTAACATTTGTATCAATGTAAGATTATTTTTATCAGGTTCACGACACCCAAGCTAAAGAGTTGCGGGAAATTCGACAAGAAATAAAGTCATGTTTCGACGATGTCGACTGTTTTCTAATGCCCCATCCTGGCTGGGAAGTGGATAGGTCTGATTTTGATGGTCAACTAAAAGGTACGTAAATCAAATTATTTTCGTTTCCTTTTATCAGTCTGTTGTAAGTTAAAAAAAAACAGCTGTAAGTTGAAACGGGCAAAAATTTTCTTTAATATTTAGATTTATTTACTTATATTTATTTTTCAAGGAAGATATAACAGTGGGTGGTTATTCTATTCTAATACACTAGAAAATTTACATAGAACACACACTACTGATCGAGAACCCTCACAAACATTTAAGTAAATCTAATAAAATAACATTATAGGCCTGATGCAACAATTAGGCACTACTCAATTATCATCCAGTTGTAGTTGAGAAGAACCGTACCGCCGGCCGGGGCTCGCTTCATTGTTGCCACATTGGTTCAGAATCAATCCATAAAATGGGCAACTTATTAAATAAAATATACAGCTCGCGTCGTGTAAGAATGTTTTCTATATATCATTCTAGCAAGAGGTGCATGAAACAACATAGGTTTACGTATATTTACTAGCTGTATATGCAATTTGATACCAGCCATCAACTCCGGACAGTCAACTAGATTGTTTGCTTTGCTCACAAGGTAGTAGACGTCTACAATGTTACGCCTTTCGGTTGACAATGGAAGAAAATGATATCTACGGCAACGATGAAAATAACCGGAAGATGTGTGATGAGCCCTGAACTCAAGGAATCTTCTCTGAATACCCCCATACGAGCCCTGTAAACATATTGATGGTTCCAGGTTTGGGACGCGTATTCCAAATATCACGTATAAAATGTTCAATGATTTTATACTATGAAAGTTTTCACAAGTTCTGATAAGGAAACCTAAAGCTTTGGGCGACTTGGAGACTATGTGATCAATGTGTTCTCTAAATAAGAGTTTCGAATCATGTAGAACCCCCAGGTCCTTAATCAATGGGACTCTTTGTAAGTCGAATGCTTTCAATGTATAATTCGAATTAACAATATTTAGTTTACGTGTGAAGGACATACGAGTACAACGACAATTAGAAACATTTAAATCTAACTTATTGACAGTAGGTACAATAAGCTTCAAAATTATCAAGGTCTGTCTGAAGCATTCAAAGCTATCTATATAAATTCCTTTTGATTTTAAGATTTTTTTGGTTTCAGATCTCAGAGATGTGTTTAAGAAGTCGTTGCAGGAACTAGTACCATCAATTTTCAAAGTAGAGAACCTGACACTCAAAAAACTAAACGGTCAGCCGGTGAAGGCACGCGAGCTCTTCCATTATTTCAAGACCTACATGACCATATTCAACAGCAACGAGCTGCCTGAACCACTTACTATGGCAAATGTAAGTTATGTAGTTAAGTTGTTATTAAAATAAACTAAATATACTGTGTACTAAATATATTATTGTGTTTCACGGAGAGGCGTTTCATACATAGAGAAGGGACTTCATACGGTAATGATCTGGTTACGTAGTAATCTACTGACAGTCAACTTTGACAAAGACCAAACATATGACCTTCTACTTGCGTAAAACCACAAAACTTCCACTACGTCTCATTCTAAAAGCCCATAAATACCTCTTTGTTAACAAACTGTGCATGTCCTAACCTAGAATCTGTTCCTACCATTCGCCACTTATTCTTCTTGACGACCACTAATGTGGAAACCGGACATCGATCTTCTAACATCTCCAGTTAGAAAATTGACCGGTATTTAAGAAGCTCCGTAATCTCATTAATCCTAAACTTCTGCATACAATTTATATCGTTCTCTGCCAATCTATAAAAAGTTATTGCATATCTATATGGGATGGAGCTGCAAAATCTCACTTCATACATTTATAAAAGGTTCAAAGATCCACTTTACAGGTTCCAACTAAGACACTATATTCCTTTTCCTTTACTGCTTAATCGATATTTTGTGCAACATAAAGACATATAAAAGTTCTTTTATCCGCCGGCAGCGATGTTTCCTTGTACCCTTCTCATACAATAAAATTAATAGATAGTTGCGGACTGACTAGATATCAAACTAAAAACAAAATAAAGAACTGGCTATTGAACCATGATTATAATGAGACCGAATCCTTAGTCATACCAATGATTATAATGAGACCGAATCCTTAGTCATACCAATGATTATAATGAGACCGAATCCTTAGTCATACCAATGATTATAATGAGACCGAATCCTTAGTCATACCAATGATTATAATGAGACCGAATCCTTAGTCATACCAATGCGCTAAATTATTCTTAACAACCTATACTTAACATTTTTAACATTTGAAACTTTTTTTCACACGCCCATAAATCAACTCGCACTCAATCACAAACATTATTTACTCTATGATAAATTTTCTAAAATCAGATATCTAAAGCCACACACATTTACAGACATAAAACACTCACAATGTACATATTATACACAATAATTATCACCTAATTAAACTGTTAGTTAAATAGCTGCAACTTACTGCCGACAGCTGTAAAACAGATTATTCTAGTACAGAATATTCTAGTTGTCCTTATATTTATATACTTACTTGTAAATTTATGTTTTGTAAACTACATTATAAGTGACAATTACCCTATAGAAAATATGTAAATGTCTTAAATAAATAAATAAAATAAAAATTAAAAAGAAATCTTTACATAGTATAAAACAAAGTCGCTTCCCGCCGTCTGTCCCTCTGTATGTACGCTTAGATCTTTTAAACTACGCAACGGATTTTGATGCGGTTTTCATCAATACATAGAGTGATTCAAAAGGAAGGTTTATACGTATAGTTTAATATTGTTTTAACGAAACCGAAGCGAAGCGAGGGCGGTTCGCTAGTACTATATAAATCTCTAAATTCTGTAATCCATGAAATTGTAACGTTGACATATGCATCTACTCATATATTCCAGGCTACATAATCTCAATCTAATCTGCACTGAGTCTGCGATCATAGTCTGCAACCACTTGTGATTTCATCTAGGGCAAGCATATGCAATGGAACATTTCTGTATCAATGGAGTCAATAATTGCAAGACAGCGCTGGGCGCGCTCGACTGACCACACTCTCACAGAAGACTATCTTAAAATGTTACTGCATTTCCCACTTTATCCTATTTCCTCAATGTAAATACATGTCCATGTGCTTTACAGTATCCACTTACTATCAGGCGAACTGTCAACTGTCACTTACTATCAGGCGAATGCCCGTCTGCCGCCTTCTTCCATAAAAAACACCATATTTATCTTTTACCACACCCAAGTGATTTACTAGGGGAGGCTTGTGAACTGCAGTGGGAAAATGTTGAGAGACAATTATCTTTTACTGTAAATATTAAATTCTAATGTTCTGTTAACTGTGAGCCAATTAACATGTGACCATTATGTACTACATAGGCAACCGCGGAGGCGAGCTTGCAGGCTGCGTTGTCGGAGATGCAGCAGCACTATGTGGAGGCGATGGCCGCGGCGTGCGGCGAGGCGGCTCCGCGCGCGCCGCCCGCCGTCGTGCGCGCCAAACACCGCGACACGCGCGACTCGGCGCTCGACCTCTTTCGCGCTAAGAAGAAAATGGGTACCCAGCTGCAGGCCGACACCTACTTCGAACGCCTGAAACAGGTCCGGATTAGAGCTTTAAGACAAACATTTATCACTCTAGCTAGTCGCTGAACGACAATTGCGACGCAACTTTGACGCGTATCATTTTATGCCGGCTTTACATTCACACCGTGAAGCCCCGCGAACAGCCGTAAAACGCAAGTGTGGAGTTTTATGTTTTACAGTGTGAGTGTAGAGCCGGCATTACACATGAACATTACTGCAAACAAGAATTATGCGTAGGTACTTGAACTTTTATTGTAATTCCTTAAATACTTTTCAGGATCTGGATAGTCGGCTATCGCTTTATGAGAGGATAAACGAAGAAAAGATTCAAAAGGCCGTTTCTAAGGCAAAGCAAATTTACGAAGACTCGTTGGAAGAGATAGTAATAGACGGGCATGTGTGTACGCACCCGCGGGACCTGGACGCCGCACACCAGCGAGCAATTGCGGCTGCAATCAGCGTGTTCAACGAGAACAGGATTCTGCCAGACGGCGACGACACGGAGAAAAGTGACTTACAACAGGTGAGCTTTACTCGTTGTATGTATGTTATTATAAATATAGGATACTCAACGGTGAATACTGAATCAAAGAAACGCTTTGATGAATGTCTGAAATGTGTTTAAAATATATCTAACTCACAGTCACACGTTGAAAAATGTTAAAATACTTGTTAATATTAAATATAGACAGATTTTATTCAAGTTGCTTGCGTTCAATGCATTTTTCAGTCTCTTTATATGTTTTATGAAATTTTTAAACAAATATTTGCAGGTCTTTACGCAACGTCTAAGCCAACTTATCAAAGAAAACGAGTTATACAACAGCGCAGCGGTGACGAAAGTGAGAGAGTACTATATGACTTTTATGGAGAAATCGTGCGGAAAACATCCCTGCATAGTTGTTCGTCAGATACATTTGAAACACACTGGCATATTAGCTAGAGCACTCGAATTGTTCTCCTCCAACCGGAAGCCCAGCAATCAATACGTCGATGATACTCACATAACACTATTGAAAAAGGTAGTCACAGTTAATAAATATTTTTTCACAATAGAAAATTATAGAATTGATTTATACGCAGCCGAGTCGCCTGCGCTTTGCTAACTAGCTAATACATGTCTAAAATGATGATTTTAGCGTTAAAATGATGATGTACGCGCATGCCCGTACAACAATTGATCGAGAAAGTCAATAAAATAATAAATATAAAATTCCATATTTACAGGCCTAGTATTCATTTAACTATGTGACGGCGACCACACTTATTTAATTAAGTTTTTGTTTACGTTCAACAGGATATTGAGGAGCATTACAGCAAATTTTTAACAATGAATGAGAACAACAATAAGGCTGCCGTGGAAGCGGCAATAACCCGCTACAACAGCATCATGACGTCGACGTGCAAGCCGCAACAGCCGTGTCTCAGCCCAAAAAACCTCCAACTGGAGCACAAGAAGGCTCTCAAACGAGCGGTCAGCGAGTTTTGTACCAAGAGATCTTTCGGGGACAACAAAGATGAGGACGACGACTACAAACGACGAATCTGCGAGGTATCAATATGTTCATCTCCATTGTTGGTAACATAATTACTTTTAATGTAATAAACTTGCAATGTGATCATTAAGCTATTGTAAGGCCATAATGGAACTAGCTGCCCTCAACCGACGATAATGCAGTGGCTGTCCGAGGGGTGGGGGGAGCGTCATAGGGGTCATGACGTACACGCATGACCCCTATGACCCTATAATTTGCTCAACTTATTTTACTGCTAATATGACCCCCCCCCCCCCAACCCCCTCCCCCAAAGTCTTTGACTGCGACCGTCCCTGCGATAATGTACAAATGTCCGATATACTTATCGTATAGCCGATCTTTGCTTTATAGGTTTTATATCTATATATATATGAAGTACATTGCATGACATTTATTATAGCCAGTCTTTGAGAATTGTAAACGTGGGTATGTTACGTTAGACCTCATATAATAAAACTAGTTTTCGGCGTTGGCCTTAGTGCATGTCGTCTTGGACTACGTAACCCACGGTTCCACGTAGAAACACTCCGAGCTTCGTTCCTTGGGGGTTTTGACTGTAATGCCACTAATATTGCAGCTGGTATATACATATTTGGACTTCCTGGATTACGCCCTAATCGGGATTCACGGCTTCACAATAATTACTCGAGTTGGTATAAAATGTTAACATCACTTTATGGCACCTGAACAAAAGCTTAATGGTCTACATGTCAATGACACAGTGGAATTATTTATTTTGCATTTAAACGACAACGTATACAAACCAAAAACGAAACGACAGCGCGGTGTAGCACGAGTGACAGCGCCAGCTAGTGCTTATCGCACGAAACAAACACAAAGCCAATAGTAGTTATTTAAATCTGGGTTTTACAGGGAAACAAAAGATAAACCATTAATCAGCAACTATCTTGAAAAATAGCAGAATCAAAAAACAAACTTCAATTTCGTATCCAGTAATGTTAAACTTAAATAAAATTATGTAAAATTGTAGGTCAATCCATATTATACTTTGCATAGATAAAAAGCATAAAGGACATTTATTGCAAATTTTTCAGGACGTGGAAAGTCGGTTATCACATTACGAGATGATAAATGAAGGAAAAATTCAAAAGGCTGTTTCCAATGCAAAGCAAATTTACGAGAATTGGATACAAAAGTTAGTAGTAGACGGTCACGTGTGCATGCACCCGCGAGACCTGGACGCCGCACATGAGCGTGCGGTTGGGGTTGCGATCAGCGCGTTCGAAAAGAACAGTACTTCATCGAACGGCGAAAACACCGAGAAAAATGGCTTGTTGCAGGTGAGCTTCGTTCACTCAATACGTACACCGGTCCCGTGATTATAAACTACAAAGCCTTGGTGAAAAATGGTAAGAATTCTACCCTTTTTTCTTTACAGAAAAAAGGCGGCAGACGAGCATACTGTCCGCCTGATGGTAAATGCATACTGTCGTCCATAGACATCCGCGATACAGGCCAACATCAGTCCAGAATGATAAACGTTGGCACGCCCCCCCGGATGCGCGCCTACCTTTGTAGATTAAGGAATGGATTGGGAAAATTGAGAGGGATAGGATGGGATGGGAATGGGCTCTGGCGTATCTCGCTCACTACCGAAATACGTAGGTACATTGGAGAAATACGATAAAGTAGGAAATGCAGTAGTTACATTTCAAGGTAATATTCTGTGAGAGAGGGGTAACGTGGCCAGTCGACGGCGCCCAGCGGCTATGAGAATGCAGCGTGCACTCTCCCCCTACGTACGCACTACGTACAAAATATGAAGAGATACAAGTTGGTGGCTTTAATATACAGACCATTCGTTTATATATTAGTGAAGCGGAAAACATAAATTCTTGATTTTTGTACTAATCTTTGCAGATCTTTAACCAACGTCTAAATCAACTGAAGAAACAAAACGAGTTAAGTAACAACGCGGCGGTGAGTGAAGCTCGCGAGGCCTACGTGGCTGCCATTGAGAAGACATTCTTCAAACACAATGAATCAACCGCCAAAGCATATGAAGTGTTCTTCTCGAAACGGAATCCCGACAATCGACACACTGATGATATTTACCTATCTCAATTGGAAAAGGTAGGTGCAGTTCAAGTTTTCCATCTAATTAAGATCATTCCTAATTGTAACACTAAATCCAGTCTCACAAAGTTCAGTAATATTTTTTTGCTTAAATTGTATTTAAGATTGTATTGATTGTATTGTATTGATAGATATTTAAGTATTTATAAATAATAAAATAGGAGCCAAAGAAAAACACTCGTTGTTAGTTAACATTTTATGCGGAACTGAGCTACCCTCATTAAACATAATAATTTAATATTATCACATTTCGTAGTACCTGCGCTAATTGGTACTTACATATATATCACCTCCACCCTTATTTACTACTTACGATATGAACTAAACAAAATAACAATTTTAAATATACTTAACTTACTATCTTAAAATTTATAATTTTATAATTTATCTATCTTATCTTATTTATTACATATATATTACCGTTAAAATATTATTAAAGATTTAAACGAACTATCGGCTTAACTAATCTACCGGAACGAGTACGATACCCTGGCGGGGGTGGCGTGGCAGCCTGCCGTCGGCTCTGAGCCGCGGATTCCCGGCTCTGCTCTTGCTGGACCAAGTCATTCTCCCTCCGACTAGGATACGGCAAGCCCGATATACCAGTATAATTTTTTATTTGATCTAAATGCCTTTTCATACGTACACCATTTTCCCCCTCCACTATTACTGTCCGTGATCCATCGAGACTAGTGATTGTTCCTTTTACCCATCGCTCCCCTGTACCGAAGTTCCTTGCCCATACCTTCTGTCCTACCGTGAACGCTCTCTCCGTGCTGGCGGCGCGCTCCACGAGCCTCCGCTGCTGGTGGCGCGCGCGCTCCCCCGCGCGGTGGGCGCCGCCCTCCCGCAGCAAGTCGAGGCGCGATCGTAGGTTACGCCGCTGCAGTAACATTGCCGGTGATTCTCCCGTAGTACCATGTGCTGTGTTCCGATATGCCATCAAATATGCTTGCAGAGCGATCTCCACGTCGCAGCCATCTCTTTCTGCTTTCTTTATAGCACGCTTGCACAACTTCACGGCCGATTCTTCGAAGCAGGATGGTAAGCCGGTGTAAAAGTATGTGTTATACCGTTCTTCAACAAAAAGTTCCTCATTTCCGCGCTTGTAAATACCGTTCCGTTATCTGATATAATTTCTCTAGGTAACCCAAATCGCGCAAAAATTTCTCTCAACACTCTTATTGTTGCTGTTGTTGTTGTATCTTTCATTTTAAAAGCTTCTATCCATTTTGTTGAAGCATCAATCAACACAAAATAATTATTGCCTTTAACGGGACCTAGGTAATCCATGTGTAATCTACACCACGGTTCTATTGGGTACTGCCACGGTTGCGGTGGTGCCCGCGGAGGTGCTGGTGCTTCCATTGTACACGTGTGACACTCCTTACACTCTCTTTCGATGTCGGCATCAATCCCCGGCCACCACATATAACTTCTGGCTATTGATTTCATTTTTACAATACCCATGTGTCCCGTGTGTATCTCTTCTAGCATTCTTTTCCGGAATACTGTAGGTATCACCACCCTATATCCCCACATAATGCAGCCAGCATCCGTATAAAGCTCATTTCTTCGCGAGTAGAAAGGCTGTAAATTTTTATCAGCGCAATGACCTGGCCAACCCGACTTGATGTATGTTACAATCCGTCGCAAATGCACATCTTCTTTTGTTTTCTGCTCGATATCCTCGTGCGTTAGTTGTAAGTTATCACAAACAAAATTTAAATAAGTATACTCTTTTCCATTCCTGATTGGTGACTCGTAAGGTAATCGTGACAATGCATCCGCCGCATTATTTTCTGACTTGATATACACAATGTCGTAATCGTAGCCCGACAATATCACAGCCCACCGTTGCATTCTGGACGCTGCCCTGGTAGGTATTCCCGTTTTTGGACCAAATATTGAAACCAACGGCTTATGGTCCGTCTTCAATAAAAATTTTCGCCCATACAAATATTGATGAAATTTTTTTACTCCGTATATTATCGCCAACGCCTCTTTATCAATTTGTGAGTATGCTTTTTCTGCCACGTTCAATACTCGTGATGCGTAGGCGATAGGCCTCTCGGAGCCGTCCTGCATTTGGTGCGCGATGACGGCCCCCACCCCCACACTACTGGCATCCGTGGTCAGCACCAGCGGCAGCGCCGGATCATAGTGAGCTAGCACCTCGCTTGACAACAGCATTTCCTTCACTCTGCAAAACGATTTATTACACTCATCTGTCCATTCAAACTTCGCTCCTTTTTTTAATAGTGCGTACAAAGGACACAAAATCGTACTTGTATTTTTTAGAAATTTACCATAGTACATAACCATACCCAAAAATGCTTTTACTTCTGTCCCTGTCTTAGGTATAGGTACCTTTGCAATTGCTTTAACTTTATCTGGATTTGTATGAATTCCGTCCTTGTCTATCTTATAGCCCAGATAAATAACGGAGTCCGCCATAAAAGTGCATTTTTCTTTTTTTATTTTTAACCCGTAATCTTGTAATCTTTGTAAAACTCTATGAAGGATTTCTAGATGTTCCTTATCATCCCGTCCAGTCAAAATAACGTCATCCAGGAACACACCCACTTTAGGTATATCCGAAAATATTTGTTCTACTGTTCTTTGGAAAATACCTGGGCTGGAGGATAATCCATATATTAGTCTATTGTATTTAAAAAGACCACGATGCGTGTTAATTACCGTATACTTCCTAGACTCATCAGACAAACATAGCTGCGCATAGGCCTGTGACAAATCAATTTTTGTAAATTTTTTACCCCCTTGAATTTTCGTTAATAAGTCCTCTATACGTGGTAAGGGAAAACGGTCTACCTCAAGGCATTTATTTACTGTTAACTTATAGTCACCGCATATCCTAATCGATCCGTCTGATTTGATTACCGGTACAATAGGTGTAGCCCAGTCTGAGGTATCGACTGGCGTAATGACGTCATCCCGCCGCAGCTGATCTAAGGCGCGCTCAACCGGCACGCGCAGCGCGTAGGCCAGCGGTCGCGCGCGCAGGAACACGGGCCGCGCGTCGGCGCGCAGGCGTAAGCTCACCTCCCCGCCAGTGTATCGGCCAAGTCCGTCCGAAAATACTTTACAATATCTGGAACTGAGAGATTGTACATTCAGCTTTGACTCTGAAACACTATTATTAAAACAATTTTTTATTTGTACTTCAATGTTTAACTTAACTAACCACTGTCTTCCTAACAACGGCTTTTTACCTCGGTCTACCACGTATAATGGTAAATTCTTACATATTTCTTTATATCTTACTAACGGCGATATCTTACCTACCGGAGCGACTTTTTCGCCCGTATAATAGCACATTATTAAATTACATTTTTCCATTGGCAAATGTGAAAATAATATTTTATAACATTCGGTACTTATATTGCACTACCTGTATCTATTTCCATGCTTAAATTCGTGTTATCTACTTGTAGCGTTATCCTGAACGGTTCGTAACTATTAACACTTTTTACCATAAACACATTAAAATTTACCTCCTCAGAATCCTGATCTTCGTCCGAATTAATCACCTGTACTTCACCGTTAAACGTGTTTTGCGTTTTATTGTTGCGTAATCGTGGACACATCTTCTTTAAATGTCCCCCCGTAAAACACACTTTGCATACGTAATTACGGTATCTGCACGTTTTTGTATCGTGCCGAGAACCACACACATTACACTGCGTAGCCGTTGTCAGCGGCGGTCTCCGCGGAGCAGCCCCGGTTGGCCCAGCCCGCACATAGGAGGACGTGCGGCCGCCGCCGCCGCGTGACGTCAATCGGTACTCGCCTCTGGCCGCCACCGCGTTACACGGAGCCTCCTCCGCTGTCTTCCCCCTGCTATTACTTGCTACTCTGTCCTTTTCCACGTATGCTGCATTTGTCTCCGCCGCTTCCATCGAAATTGCCAATTTGTACAATTTCTCTAGCTTCGTGTTATCCTCCTCGGCAAACAGTCGCTGCATAATTGTCTCACTGCTCAGACCACAGACGAATTGGTCCCTTATACTCGTACTCATACAGCACGAGGTGAACATGCAAGTCTTAGACAATTTCTTGAGTTCCGCCATGTACTCCGCTATAGATTCCCCTTGTCTTTGCATTCTTTGCTTAAACTTGTACCTTTCTGCCAATGTACTCGGTTTGGGTTGTAAGTGACTTTGCATAATTGTGACTAACTCCGTAAAAGTTTTATTAGCCGGTTTTTCTGGTGTACAAAGATTAACTAATAATTCATACGTTTCACTGCCCATTACGGTAATTAAAGTAGCCACTTTTAGTTCGGATTTCACATTATTCACCACGAAATATTGTTCTAACCTCTCGACGTACAAAGTCCAATTATCCACTGACATTTTAAAAGGCTCAATTTTTCCGATCGACATTCTTTAATTATATCGATAGAACACACGTAAGTCCTACTCGTTGCCACTGATAGATATTTAAGTATTTATAAATAATAAAATAGGAGCCAAAGAAAAACACACTCGTTGTTAGTTAACATTTTATGCGGAACTGAGCTACCCTCATTAAACATAATAATTTAATATTATCACATTTCGTAGTACCTGCGCTAATTGGTACTTACATATATATCATAACAGGATATTGAAGAACAGCATAAGAAATTCCTCGCATTAAACGAAGTCAACAAAAAGTCAGCTCTGGAAGCGGCAATATCTCTCTACAACAGCATAATGGCGTCGATCTGCCAGCCGCACATGCGCTCTCTGCACTCCGACGACCTGAAGCAGGAGCACGAGGAAGCTGGGAGGCGAGCGGTCATAGAGTTTCTCGCCAAAAGAACAGTCGGTGACGACGAAGATAGCCAAGATGACGAAACCTTGCGATGCCTTTATGAGGTACAGTTATTTACTCGTATAAAGTCAACCTTGTCACTGGCGATCTCGTTCGTTATAGAATAACATTGATCTTCCCATTACCATTTAAGTCACGTTCACCATCTTGTATCTGTCAAAGTTTAATTAAATATAATTTTATCCTGGGGTTAAGTACTAGTCTGAAGAAGAACGATCGTCATTAATGATGGATGGTCGAACAAAAATATTACCACTATTTGAACTGGCAATTCTATCCAACTACACTGTTCTTCGCCACTAGCCAGCAGCAAAATGTTTCAATGTGATGAGTCCAGTTGCCCAGTCACTAGGTATGTAACACAATAAATAAGGTTGTGCGTAACCAACGATAGTTATTTAAATAATATATGAAGTGGTTGCGTAGGTACTTACCTCATAAGCTTGTAATAAATGGCCTAGGCTCAAGGTAGAAATAGATTACATTATCGTACAAAAACCAAAAATCAGGGTACCTCAATTCGTTTTGCTGTGTATAGACTAATGATTAGGTACATTTGTTGAACGGGTGTTTTCTGTTATCACTCCAGACTTTGTCTCATCGTTACAAAGAGATATGTGAGATAAACGTGCGCAATACCGTGGAGACGGTGAACGCAGCGGAGCAAGCGTATTGCCGCGAGATGGAGGCGGCATGCGGGCGCGGCAGGACGCGACTCACGGAGGACGCATTTGAAACCGTCCACACGCAGTCCGCTGCCTCCGCCCTGCGACTCTATAGCGACAGACGGCGGCCCGGTCAGGACGACCGATGTGACACCTATCAAGATAATCTTGATGAGGTAAGTGAATAATTTTTTACTATTATTATTATATATAAGTTTGCTCGTCTATTTCTTAGCAAATAAAAAAAAAGCTTGATGATCATTATAATCATCAAATGACTAATTTTTTTTTTTTTTTAAATATCGCATTATTTTTTAAAAGTTTGAAATACCTAAGTATAAAATTGAAGTTGCATCTTGCTATAAAATGTATGTCTGATCGATCAGGGTAGGGTAGGGTAGAATTTTATTGACACAATGTTGATGTTAGATGTTTACAGTTGTTTAAGTTGAGTTTATTTGAATTTTTAAAAATAATATATACTTTAAAGAAAGATGAGAGACGTGTCGTTTTGTATTAATCTAATAAAACTTGGGTTTTTTTTCAGATATTAACACGTAAACGAGATTACTATCGCGTCATCAACGAGAGCAATGAACCTCCAGTGACTAGATCCGAAAGACCCGAACAAGTGCGGGTAATAGTTGAAGATAACAATGGCAACAGAAATGATGGTCCTGGCTTACTTCCGCAGATAATCGGTGAAGTATTACCCTGGTTCCTACCAACCATGCCATGGGATATTGGGAGACGCTCGAGGCGTCCAAGACGCCCGCGACCGTAACTTCACCTTGTTCACATATGCCGGCGGACTATTCGCTACATTTTGTAATAATTAATTACGTTATCAATAAGCATTTATACAAATGTAGGTCATAAGTCATAATAAAGAGTAATCTCATTTTACTAATACTAGACGTTTCACTTTAAATGATTTAAATTCAAGAGTCAAAATGCGAACCTAGTATTTCCGGGATAACCATTCTGTACAACTACATTTTGAAAGTCAGTTCAAGTACCTACATAAAAACTCAGTTAGATTAAAAACATTGGGATCTAATGTAGGATTAGATTTTTTTTACTTTGGTAATTATTGTAATTTTTTGATTGATAAATAAAAATTCATCGATTTATAACGTAGTCAGTTTTATTTTATAGAATGTATTTTTCCTGGACATTTTGGCGAAGTGGACATTATGAGAGTGTTACATTCTGCGCTTACATCCTTTAGAAACTTCTAAAATCCAAAGAACATACTGTTGCGCAAATGCTGATAGCCCATATCATCTTTTTTTAAATTTTCTATCACGACTGTACCGTTCTGCCACATTCTGCATTGTAAACTTGGCCGCACCCAAAATCTCCTTCTTCTTTTGATTCTTTTGCGAATTAAAATCGATGGCTGCGAGGGCGATTTTGAAGACCATTATTAATTGCGTTGTCCATTATTAATTACTATAAACACAAAGTGTACCCACTAGCATTCTACTGAACTGTTACGACTGAACTGAAATGATGCTCCGCGGCTTTGTGCCGGTTTCTGCACAACCGGTTGGTGCCCTCCACGCGGCAAACAACCGCCGGCTGTGCCGCCGGCGTAGTGTATAGGAGCCTTAAGACATCGTTTCTCAACCTGGGGCTCGCGGGTCGCAGTTGGTCAAGAAAAAATAAGCACTTATGTAGGAAAACTTTTTATTAATTAATTAATAATTTATAATCGAGTGCTAAATTGTATTTAGGACCTAATTAGTAGTAAGGGGGTCGTAAAACTAAAATGGTTGAGAAACAATGCTGTAGAAACCCTTTTAGACTCTTTATGAACTTAAGTAATAAATAAAATAAGGAAATGCTATGGTCTTGCAGTGTGATCATTTTTAAATAAAAGTATTTGAACAGTGTTTGTGATATTTTATTTTAAAACATATTAAAAAATCTTGCCATATAGTCTTATTAATACCAATTAAATCTATGTACATTTTTAAAGAAAATATTAACAAAATACATATTACTTATGCATTACAATTTTTATTATTTATGAAAAATCCTTTATATTTACTATGTACGCGTTTCGGTAGTGAGCTTAGTAAGTCCTCCGTGGTAGTGAGTGAAATATGCCAGAGACCATTTCCATCCCTTCCTATCCTAGCCCCTCATTTCTAAAGGAGAGTAAATAATACGAGAGTGGAATAAATTCCATTATACTCTGCTCCCCATTCCACCCCATCTCCTCCCCCTAGGAAAAATTTAAGAGTCATGGATTAAGAGAAACTCCTCGTTTTGTTATACTTCCTATTTCCTATCTTTCCAACTCTTTTTGCAAACCCGCATTTAAATATCCAAAAGTAGGCAGCACATCCAGGATGCAGCACAAACGTTTCAATATCGGTCGAGCCGTTTCCGAGAAAAGTGGTAATGAAGGAGTACACAAATATAAATTCTCTTACCGCAAATGCATAAACCATCTCCGATTCTGTCGTGGGTAAAAATGACGAATGTTAGCACGTGCGGAAATGCGTTCTTTAATTAACTATGGAGATTCAGAAGCCGTATTTAGATTCAGAAGATTAAAGTAGATTTCAGATTCAGAAATATTTGAAAGGCTAGATAACACGGAATATCATTATCCAACCTATACCATCTCATACAGCTCGCTTTTTCCAACCCAATGAATCGGGGAAATAAGACGAAACCATTTTCAATTCGTTCAGATCCTAATGAAGGAATTCCTTATTATTCCAATACGCCTCCCTCATCCAGTAGGGTGAAGGGGGAATCCAACGAATTCGTTTGATTTGTATGAAAAGGCGGGGAAACGAGCTCTGGAAACTCACTAACTCCCGAAAGATGTTGGTACGTTTCACGACAGTCTCTTTGAGAGTGGGATAACTTGGCTTATTCGGCTGTGCGACACAGGGTCATCTTCCCTCGAAATAAATTTTAACCCGAATTATAACCTACGGCGCCTAATGAGGTTCATTGCTCTTGTACAAACCGTCATTGCAGTCACCCCGGCTACGCTCGCCAACGCGGCGCTGCCACCTGTTCCCACTACAGCTGCGGTAGCGCCCGCCGCCATCGCTATCGGCGTCACCACTGCTACCACTCTGTCCCACGGAGTGCCATTAAAATAATTCACAGTCCGGTACTCCGTCATAAGATTTTCCAACGCCTTAAAAAGAATAAAAATATAAATTGATTCGCACCTTTTTGATAAGGAGCTGCTGCTTAAAGTACGATCTTCAAGACAAGTGTCTTAGGGTTCGTGGTATCTTTATACCGCGAATCCTAAAGTTATGACATGAACTGCCAACTAAGTTTTTTCCACTGAACTACAACTTGCAGTTCTTCAAGAGAGCTATTAATAGAATCATTCAAGATTTGTCGCATATCGCCTCTGGTGTAGTAAGTCCATGGGCGACGATGACCACATTTTTTTAATAGAAAATAGGCACCAGACAAGCATACAGGCCACTTGATGGTAAGTGGATACTGTCGTCCATAGACATCCGCGATACATGCCAACACCAGTCCAGAACGACAAAAGTTGGCACGCCCCCGGATGCGCCGCCCACCCTTGCAGATTAATTAACTGATTGGGAAAATGGGAAGAGAGAGGATGGAATGGGAATGGGCTCTGGCATATCTCACTCACTACCGAAACACGTACGTACATTGGGGAAATACGTTAAAGTAGGAAATGCAGTACATTTCAAGGCAGTCTTCTGTGAGAGAGGGCTAACGTAGCCAGCCAGTCGAGTGCGGCAAGCGGCTGTGGGAATGCAGCATACACTCTCCCCCTACCTCATAATGTGGTCCAACTCTACTTTAAAAAAATCTACAAGTACACTATTTTTCATAAATCAAAATAGAATCCAGAACTGAATCCGAAATGAAATACTGAAACTACTAAACGATTTCGAGCTTTTGTTCAGAGATTTAATGTTTATTTAATTTATCATAGATTTACTTTGTGGAACTCTTCTAACATGTAGGTATGGTTGCAGAAGAGGGCACCTGTGGCTCGCTTTTGCAGATGTTACCTCTCAGTACACTAGACATGTCCTTCGGGTGGTACAACATACATGGCCTATAACACAGCGCTGAATATCGTACGGCAACAACCCGACCTATTAGGCTTCCTAGGGCAGCCCGTATCACAAGCCATAGAACCTAAATAAGCGCAAAAAATAATGAATATGTCAATTAAAATGGGTAGCACGTTTTAAGCTCTTTAGACCTTACAAGTGCTCGTGACAAGAAGTCTATAGGCTGTTATCGATAGTTTAGTATGTTAAACTAAGTAATTTCTTTAAACCTCAAAATAATTCAATAACATTAAATTATGTCGTTTATTTAAGGCCTGCTCTACTAACCTCACAAAGTCTGTCCCGATAGATGTCTTTGAGGTCCAATTGACTGGACCTTCGTCTATCCCCGAAGAGCGTTAGGGCAGTGAGTTTAGACAGAGTGTGAAGATCTTCAAATTCGCTGTCGGCGAGCCGTGTCCCGCCTTGCACGCACGACACTTCCATCGCGTGGCTGTACGCTTGCTCTGCCGCGTTCACAGATTGCTCGTTCTTTTGCTCGTTTATTTCGCGCAACTCAACGTAACGTTCAGACAACATCTGGTTAAAAAATATCAATATATAAGGTCCTACAAAAATAGTACCAAATATTTTAATATATCATTTAAATAATACAATAGTACACTAAAACTATTGTATTTAACTAAAACATAACATGTATCTATTTCATGATTTTTTTTTATTACAATAAAAATAAATAATTGGTGATAAATTTACACGTATGTGCATAACACTATCCACACTCGCTTTTCAATTTTCAAGTATTCGTACTCATATTTGCCATTTTCTAAACGAATACTCGAATACCAATGGAATAGTAAAAGCCAAATGTAAATAGTAGATAAAATAGGTTATCTACAAAAATAAATACTTATAAGAGTAAACATTCTTTTGAAAATCAGTTACATAGCTGATTTTTTAATTTAATTAAAGCGTGCGCCACGAGCACGAACAATTTCTGTCATTGACATGAGGTCAGCCAAGACTGAACCTTAAAGAGATTTGTATGAGATCGTCCAGCGGCGACCACTTTACTCATTACTTTACATTATAGGCAAATTCGTGACTGGTTAGGTAATGACGCGATAGTAGGCAATAGAAATCTCTATGGAAAGATAAAACACAAAAATAAAACGAAATGACAGAAATTTACTACTATTCTGGTATTTTCAAATAGTAGTCACATTGCACGTAAAACTCAATATCATCGTGAGCGATATTCGTACACAAATTATGACAAGGACGAAGACAATATAAGCACTAGACGCATTTCTTTCCATTTCTTAATTTGACATCATCACAATATCGCACACACTAAAAACCTGATCATCTTCTTCATCAACTGAAAAAGTGAAAAAATTAAGAATCAATCGCTACAAAATTAAAGTCCAGCTTACCTCGGATAGACTTCGCTTATGGTCATCTTCCTCGTCATTATCGCCAAACATCCTCATAGAATGAAACTCGTTGAACGCTAACTCCTGAGCATCCTCGTTTTCCTCACTCAAGTCCTCAGGGTGTAGGCACAGCGGCTCCGGCTGGAAGAGCGCCGCCATAATTTTGTTGTAACGGGATTTCGCCGCTTCTACGGCAACTTCATTGTTGCTCTTATTCATTGTTTGAAGTTCGCTAAGGTGTTCTTCGATATCCTGTCAAATGTATGTACAATAATATGTGATGTTATCTCAACAAAAGAAATGAACTTAATTTACATTGACGTTGATTAATATTTTTGAGATTTCAGCAGTGGACGATAAAAGGACTGCAATGGTTACGGCTACCGTTAGTAAAATTACTAAGTTAGAGATTTCGTTTAGAAGACAAAGTTATAAAATGACCGCGCCGCACTGCCATGGTGCCTAATGATCTCATTAATACAGTGGTTCACGCGTGACAGAAACAGTGAAAGTTCACTCTCAAGCTCGATACCTACCTTAAATATTCTCATGCTCCTCGATACTCCACGATTTCCTCGATACGGAGGTATCGCGTACTGTTTGGTCCAAAAATAATTTTATACCTTGAACCCGTAGCCTGTGGAACGAACTGCTTCAAAAGCTCTTTCCATTACGCTACGATATGGTGTCCTTCAAGAAAGCTGTGAATAGGATTTTGCACCCACATACCCCCTGATGTTGCAGGTGTCCTGGGCGGCGTAACATTTACGCTTACCATCACGTGGGACCGCTTGCTCGTCCGCCTATTTCACTATAATAATCACAAAAAGCTCATATCTATGAATTTGAAATAATCTATTTAAACGGGTTTACATAAAAAATAATCTAGTTGCCGAAAAGGTCAAGAAACATTAATACATAATTAATTTCAAATACAATCAACTGCAATAGTACCTCCTGTAATAGTGACAAAAAAGCGTCGTCAGCGTATTCCTTGATGCGGGTTCGCCTCGAGCAGAACAGTTGTAGAGAAGCGGCGAGCGCGTCGGCGTGCTGGAGCAGCATCTGCCGCGCGTTCATGCAAGGCCGCTTACCGCACGCACTGTCCATGGCAGCCACGTACGCCTCGCGCGCCTCACTCACCGCCGCGTTATTACTCAACTCGTTAAGACTGATCAGTTGGCTTAGACGTTGATTAATGACCTTTTAAAAAAGTGGAACCGATATTGTCACTACAATAATATGATACAAGTTTTACAATAAGATGTAAATGATGATTCAGTTTGATTAAAATAAGTACATAAGTAATCGAAAATGTTTTCCATTTATTGTAATAATCACGTATTTTGTATTGAATTTCTTGATTTTCCCGGTATTGGTTTGTCCTGGTACCGGGAATATCAAATGCTTACAAAGTACCAGCACTGCAATCCCTAGAGGAGACCCACGCCCACCAGTGGATACTACAACAGCTAATGCGATTAAATTAAAATGTGATACCCACGAATGACTAATTATAGCAAAAAAATAATATAAGATATGCTAAATATAAACATATATTTAAGATTTATACTGCCATGAGTATTAATGAAACATATAATGCTAAAATCAAAAGTCAATGGCTAAAATGCACATGATGCAGTAGCCAACCGCGTTGATAGATTAAGAACGATTCGCACCTGACAGAGTGCGTCGAACGGTAACACTCTTTATTATACATTAAATTAAACTCAAGTAGGAATATTTAAAGTTCATAATTGCATGTGAATGAACAGTCGCTGATACACGACGCGCCAGGCTCCAGTAGCCTCTCAGTTGCGTGAGCATTGTAACATTTGTTCCAATAGTTCTTGCTTTAAACCGCTGTATTCTTGTTTTTTATATCTGTATTCTGTACATAATTCTGTATTTTACTATTTAATAATATTTTTATTTAACCGGCGTTTTCTTCCAAGATCTTCTTCTTACTCAAAAGCAATACTCATCTTCTTGTCATAAAAATAGCACTGACCGAAAACAATAAACACTGGTTGGAAACAGATTTACGTTATAAAATCTAAAATTTACTACTAGCGCCAGCCACCGCAGCTCTGGTCCGTCGCTCTTTTGGGCACTGGTGCTCCTGCTGGGCGCCGCCTGTTGCGCCTGGCCTGCATCGCCCCGTCCGACCGCCGCTGCTTCCGTCCGGCTGGCGGTAGTGTCCCCCTCTTCATCGCTCTGGGCGTGCGTCCACCAGGACGCCGCCTCTCCTGCTGACCATCCGTGAGTTCCGTGATTCCAAACCAGCACGGACACATAGTTCTCAAATTTTATATTAGGCCTTTTTTTAATAATAATATAAGCTATTGGATCAAATAACTAACCTCTTTCCTTCTAAGTAGTAGCCCTTAGGTAGCTCCTTGTGGTAACACGACAGCATGTGCCCGGCCGGCCTGACTATCACAGTAGCGCTTGGCTTACATAGCGGCACGTCTCTACTCCCCGTGCATCGATGTCCTATCGGTTCTTATACAAAAGTCAAAGACGGGGATCGGCGCTGCGCTTTGCGCTTCCGGCCAGGCCAACGCGGTCCGTTAAGTGTGATTCGTACAAGGTCCAGTGAAATTTTCATCAAATACATTTCTGAGGGTTTTCTCGAATATACGTCACTTCTAAGAATTTAATACTAGCTGTGCCCGGGCACGCGTTGCTGTGGCTGCCCAACAGATGGCGCTTACCCTGTTTTACCTGTTTTTGGGTAAAATCATGTTTTTACCCTGTGATAGGTATATAAAAACACGCGCGTATTCGAATGCAACGTTGTGTCATTTGCATTTCAAAGCTATCGGTGAAGAACTTTCGGAGATTTAAGATTTTGAATAAACGAACGTTTACATTTTTTTTTTATTTATATAGATTAATATGGATAAATATGTTAAACAGATAAAAAGTACGATTTGTCTATGTTTACGGTGATTCATTCATTATGTTCATTATTCATTATCTACCCAAGTGTTGGACACTTTAATACATATGTATAATCAAATAAGGAGACCTACTCCCTTAGGATTCATTCCCGGGAATTCTCGAGCCGAGAATTCCCGGGAAATCGTTGGGCTTTGTTCCCGGGAAATCAAGCTCGAGAAAAGTCGAGAACTCGAGAAATCATGTACCTATATAGAAATTAAATCGCCGTTTGTTGTGTTGCGTGGCGGCGCGGGCCAAAGCGCAGCGGCACCCTTTGATCTCGCTGCAAGCGCTCTGCGGCGTCGTTTTTACACGTTCATTCGTGTTTCGACTCTAGCCAAGTATAGTTTACGTAGTGAGTGTTTCACAGATTACGTGATAAATTGAAATAAAACAGGTGTCTTTTCACTTTTATTGACACATCATGGCTTTATTATTCATATTATTTTTATCAATAATATAATCTAAATATGATCTTAAAT
Organism: Sesia bembeciformis; assembly: GCA_943735995.1. Taxonomy (NCBI): domain Eukaryota; kingdom Metazoa; phylum Arthropoda; class Insecta; order Lepidoptera; family Sesiidae; genus Sesia; species Sesia bembeciformis. The sequence goes on along the minus strand of OX031026.1, from coordinate 16,775,577 downwards.
TTTACTACGAGTAGGTACGAGTACCTATCTGTTCTTTTCTATTATTTTTTAGTCAAACTTTAATACATAAAATAACTAACGATACATTAATTATACTACTTAGTCTAATTATATTTCCTATTTTTGTAAAACAACAACACACAAGCTTAGTTTTTAATTATTCTGATATGTTTTTCTTATGTAAGTAATTTGAAATTAATTAATGTGTCATTTTAAATTTGTGAGACGAATATTGCCAGTTGTGTTGTGTGTGTATCACATATTACTCCAAGGGCTTATTATTAATTTGAATTGCGTTTGTTATAGATTTTACCGAAACGTCACTATAACAGTAAAGATGGAAGCATCAAAAGTATGGAAATATTTCAAAAAAAATAAGGAATCTGCAAATGCGCAATGCCTAAAGTGCCCAAAAACCATTGCTTGCAAAGGTTCACATACTAGTGGGTTGGTGAGACATTTAGCACATGTGCATAAAATCAATATTACTAAATGCGGCACCCAAGAAGAATCCGAATCTGAAGCATCTACAAGTTCAGGTGTGAGTGCACCGAAAAAAAGCAGGCCTGGGTATGAAAGTATGCAGCAACAGAAACTAAACTTCAAAACTCCACCGATACAATCATTGGGTGAAATATTGGCGAGGCTGGCTGCAAAAGACGGCTTCACCATAAATGAAATCACAAAAAGTGAATTCATTCGTGATTCACTTTCTGCTAAAGGATATAAACTGCCCATGTGTGTTAATGATGTTATGAATCTAATACTAAAATACTATGAGGATAAGGAAAAAGAAATGATAAAAGAACTTTCAGATATTTGTTCTTCAGGTAACCGGCTAAGTGTGAGTATTGAGTCAATACTCACACTTAGCCGGATTAATTTGATACTTTTATTTGAGAGGAAAACCACTGAATTTGTTGACGTTATTGGAACCAAATAATATGAGAAAACGTACGTAAATGTAAATTTCTCGACAACCCGAGAAGCCTCGAGAAATTAGCCTCGAGAATTCTCGAGACCCGAGAAATTGAAAAGCTCGAGAAATCATGAACCCTATACTCCCTACTCCCATTGTGGGTGAATCGTAAAAAGCGTTACCTGCATTAATTCATTTTCTTCCGTGTCTTCGTCCTCCGGCAGAATCCTGTTTTCGTTGAACGCGCTGATAGCGGCCACAACTGCGCCCTGGTGTACGGCATCCAAGTCCCGCGGGTGGATACACACATGATCATCCATTACTACTTCTTGTAACGAGTTCTCATAACTCTTTCTCGCATTGACTATAGCTCTTTGCTTCTTCTCTTCATTTATCATTTCATAATACGGTAGTCGGATATCTATGTCCTAAAATGTCATAAAACAAAGTATTTTTTTTCTTATTGCTACATTTTATTTCATACAAAAATCTTATTATTTTCCATTATAACTATAATTTATAACTCGTAATGTACATTGGTGTTTTTGAGTAACATTTACAAAGTAAGTGATAGTTACATAATTACACTAGTTTACAAGGTTTTTGTTCATGAAATGAAACATATATGGGTTTGTTATTTTAGGCCGCCTGACCTTGAGAAAATTATTGAAAAAAATCCAGGACGTCAAACTTTTGAGATATTTATTAAGAAAAAAAATACAAAAAAATAACATTAAAGTAGGAACAAAAAATTAGAAATGAGTTTTAGATCTTTTTTTATAAATACTTTCATCTGTCTCCTTCATGATACTGGAACAATAGTCTCCTAGCATATGCTGGTCCCAAAAACCTTGATAATTCCGTTCAAATAATTTCAGATCTTGGTCAAACCGCTCACCATGTTCGTCACTTATACTTTCAAGGTTTTCCGGGAAAAAGTTCAAATGGGAATGCAAAAAATTAATTTTGAGAGACATACTCACACCCATGTGTTCGTAATACTGCAATAAATTAGCAACATTATTTTCATAATTTTCACTTTTTTATTCCTCAAAAATTCTTGAACGACAAGTTTGAAAGAATTCCAGGCAGCCTTTTCAACATCGATCAAAAGACTCTCAAATTTTGTATCATTAAAAAATTTTCCTGATTACTGCGTAAGTATTGAAACGCCGGCCTTGTCTTATCCAAAGCTTTGACAAAAATTTTCATTAAGCCCAACTTAATGTGAAGCGGTGGTAATATATTTTTTTTTTGGATCAACCAAATATATATTTTTAATGTTCATTTTATCTGGAACATATTCGTTTCGTGCAGGCCAATTTTTCTTTTTATAATGATACTGTTTTGCCTTTGAGTCCCATAAGCATAAAAAGCAACAGTACTTAGTGTAGCCGCCTTGAAAACCCAAAAGCATTCCTACGACTTTTAGATCACCACAGATGTACCAATTGTGGCATTCATATTTAATCAATTTAATTAATTTAGACATTGTTTCATAGGTCTCTTTACAATTCACTGCATGACCTATTGGAATAGATGGCTTTTTATTTCACTGTCACTACTCTGGTGCAGTGGAATTCTGCTCGATGAATCTGTGAAATGTTGATTTTCGTCACTTTTACCGGGTGGTTTGGGAACTGGCAAGTCCTCTGAATGGAGCACCGGCTCAGACACTGATGGAACGTCTGCATATTCTATTTTATCTTTATGTTTCGCGTTAAAACCTAATGTTTTGGTCAAGCAAAAGTAACAATCGCTTGCGTGGTTAGTTGGTTCTCTCCAAATCATTGGTTTACCAAAGTTCAATGATCTATTTTTACCTGAATACCATGAGCTGAGGACCAGTCTACGGTTTGTGCAAACCACACGAGGAACCCAGTTTTTATCTTGATGTGACATCGGAAAATCAAAATATTGTAAATAGGCGTTTTGCAGTGATTTTGTTAGTGGATAACCTCGATTTAACCGAAAATTTTTCCCACAAACATAGCAGAAACGGTTTGGGTTAAGTTTACACACTCTACACGACATTTTAAAGGAATATATCAGTATTTACTACACACCGTTGTTCACAGAAAAAAAAAAAAAAATTACTACTACTACGGGTAGATGAAAAACAGAAACCTATTTATCTTAGAGTTGTGACGTGCTGGTGGGAAACAAAAAATAGCTAATCAAATACCGTACGTAGCCTTTCTAAAAAAAATATGTTTCATTCGATGTATAAATTTTTTTTTTTTTTGTAAGCTAGTGTTATTATTGCATACAAAAGATAAAATTAAGACACGCTTTTTAAAGTAGAATATGAATGTAAGAGTTCGCTATTCCTCGCTAAGCTTTATATTAAGGACACTGGATTATATACTGCATTGGTTTTACACTATATATCTTACATTTCTCAGGGTTTATGGTAGCCGCTTTGTTATCTCTTAGTTCCCTTTTACGACACCGGACCACACCACTAGCCCTGAGGAACTACACCACCTCTAAAACAGTGAACTCACCAACCCGCTGGCACCAGGCGACGTGCATGAGGAGGCTCATACCCAATAGTGGACACTGAAATGGCTGGTTGAATTGAATTGATTGAATTTAATTTTACATTCCTTAGTAAGTCCTTGTAGGTATAAGTAGTTGAAAATGTCGACTTGATAGTGCGTACATATGATACGCAATGCAATGCCAGCTCCCGGCGTCGCTGACAATCGTACAACCCGCACTGTGAACAAACAACTAGATACGGAAGAGAAATGATATATTCTCACCCGAGTCAGGCGCTCTAAATAGGTGTCGGCCTGAAGCTGCGTGCCCATCTTCCTCTTGGCGCGGAAGAGGTCGAGCGCCGCGTCGCGCGCGTCGTGGTGTCGGGCGCGCACGGCGGCGAGCGGCGCGCGTGGCGCCGCCTCGCCACATGCCGCGGCCATCGCCTCCGTGAACTGCTGCTGCGCCTCTGACAACGCCGCTTGCAGGCTCGCCTCCGCAGTTGCCTATATTTATTTATTTAAAGCTTATCTACTAAATACATACAGGACATTCTTAGTACATTCAAAGCATCATTTTTTATATGCATTTAAATTACAGATATTCCAGCATTCTCATACAGACGTGTATACAAATAAAGGATATCTTATGAATTGAGCACGCTATTCGTTCACTTCGCTGCACACTTGAAAGAAGTTTAGGCACCCACCTCACACTAACTTTATTCATATGAAAATGTTCATGAAGAATCCTAAGGATTATAGTTTTTAAAAACCCTGTCCTTGCTGCTATTTATTTCGCCTTTAACCGTTGATCGGTCAGAACTTCTGCTTCCACTAATTTGATATTGTTTGGAGTTAGTGCCTCAACCGGTCAATCAGAGCGAGGTTCGTCTTCGATGGGACTCTTGTCCTAAACGAAATTGCTTACACCAATATTTGACGATGGAAAATGATGAGAGAAGAATTCCCGTATACTTATCCAACCTTTGTTTTATATCGGTCGGGCTAACACCTTCCTTTGTAAGGAACTTAATCACGGAACGATTTTCCAGTATATTTCCTAGAACGAATTCTACAACGGAAGGATATTCTAGAAATATGTCAGACCAGAAACTTTTGAACCTCACTGGTAGGTACAGATCTTGCATGAAAATATAGGCCATTGGAAATATACGGGTATCTTCGGCAAACGTCGAATTGATATATATATATATATATATATATAGAGCTACTAATATCCCCAAAATGTTTTTTTCAATAGATAATAAATTTTATACGTATATATTTGCTTTCGTCAACCGATACCGACCTCATTTTAATTACCTTTTCTATTTAATTTTTATAAGGTATCCTGTCAATATAATGACGTTGTGATGGATGACAAAATCATGGAATGGAAGATATTAAATACATATCATGAGAGGGTCAATCAAAATCTCCTAAATGATCTGTAACGTTTGACTGATGATTGATATATAGGTTCTATGACATTGGTGTTGATTTTTTAAGATATCATGTGTATAACGCGAATAAAAGCAATATATATTAAAATCTACATACAATACACAATATAGATACTTATTATAATTAATTATCTAGTATGTAAATATACATAAATAAATAAATAAGACCTAAGTAGAGAAAATATAATACGATTATCTGGTGACTTGTTATAGTGACTTGTTTAGTAAAGATATAATGTCATTACCACTCAATAAGTTTGAATACCTCATGAAAAAGACTAGCTCTCCAAATTGCGATATATGTGGAATTGTTATTTAACTATCGTTTATTTAACTCTGCATCCTTTGTACCGATTTCTGCTTATAATATCCATTGATAATTATATTTAGTTCCTGAAATATCTTCCTTTCCCGATAATACCTTTGCAACGGTAAGTGGTTCAGGCAGCTCGTTGCTGTTGAATATGGTCATGTAGGTCCTGAAGTAATGGAAGAGCTCGCGCCCCTTCACCGGCTGACCGTTCATAATTTTGAGTGTCAAGTTCTCTGGCTCGAATATCGATGGCACTAATTCTAGCAAACATTTCTTAAATTCGCTTCTCATATCTGAAACCAAAAGTTAAGAAGGTAAATAATTAGACTCCTTAGCGCACTATATTAGAACTCGTCAAAAAGTATCATCTATACAGTAGCCGGTCGTCAGATAGTACACAAGGTTTTTTACGAATTGTTTTTTTACTATCGCATACCATGCAATTTTTCTGTTGTTAATTTAAATAAACGAAGGAGAGTCCGACAGCACTCCGGTCGGCCAAGTGGACCGACGACTTGAAGAAGTTCACCGGTGGTGGCTGGATGAGAAGAAACGAAAATTCATGGTGTGACGGCGAGCCGCGGGAGAGGACTATATCCAGCAGTGGAAGAGCAGACTGATGGTATGATAAATAAACTTCGGTGGTGAGTTCGAAAGTCAGACCTAACCACTGAATATAATATTTTTTTCAGATCTCACTGGCTCATCGGTGAAAACATAGTAAGGAAAACCGCGTGTTAAAAAAACACATCCACCCGTATGTCAAGTAGCATTCTGTCACTTAAATATTTTTTACTTCGTATATGACAATTTTGCAATTAGCATATTCTGCCAATACTAAGTGTTTTCGGAACAAACAATTTCAATGTCTAAAACATATCCTATCAATGTCCAGTCCCTTCGAAGTAAATCAGGATCACTCAATAAGGCGACAGCAGTAGCAGTAGACGATAAAGTGATAGTAGGTTTACTGAGAACAGAAGAGAACTCCTTGGAAGCACACGAAAAACGCAGTCCCACGCTTTTATTTGATTATCACCAACACTTTGAAGTTTATTAAACTATCACTATTAAACAACAAAACGCCTATTACACAATTTTAACAATAATAATCAGACATAAACTCAACTTCACGTCTCGAGTTCCGCTAAAAAGTCAATTGACGGTTTATAAACTTTAACAAACGGTAGAAATGCGCTGGTCTCTTTCCCATTACTGAAAAAAGTCCAGTGTTTGTTGTTCTCCTATAATTTATTTTACCTGCCAGTCGTCCATTATAGTCCCGTTTAAGCACTTCGAATCCTGGGTGTGGCATCAGGAAACAGTCTACTTTTTGAAAACATGATTTTATTTGTTGTCGGATCTCCTGCAACTCCTCGGCTTGTGTGTCGTGGATCTGATCAAATAAAAATTATGAAAATTTGATGGACAGTCCGTGATTTTGGTAGGGAGAGAGTGCACGCTGCATTCCAACGGCCGCTGGGTGCACTCGACTGACCACATTAACCCTCTCTCACAGAAGACAACTATGAAATGTACTGCATTTCCTACTTTATCGTATTTTCCAAATATACGTACATGTTTCGGTAGTGAGTAAGGTATGTTAGAGCCCATTCCCATCCCATCCTATCCCTCGCTATTTTCCCAACCCTTTCTTCCAATCTTTCTTTCTTCTTCTTCTTTCCATCCATCCAAGGTAGGTAGTGCATCCGGGGGCGTGCCAACGTTTGTCATTCTGGACTGATGTTGAGATGTATTGCGGATGTCCATGGACGACAATATCCACATACCACCAGGTCTGTATGCTCGTCTGCCACTTTTCTCCATAAAGAAAAATATAAGTACTTACCTCTAGTCTTTTCTCTAGTAATTGTCTTCCACCCTCAGCCCCATAGGGGTAATCATAAAACCAACTCCAGTCTCGAACTAGGAACTTCAAGTTTTGGAACGCCTTCTCATCCTTATTCATAGCGATTTTGCCATATTCTGTAAACAGCTACATTGCAAAACGACATTAAATTAATAAACTTTACTATATTATCGTAAGGAGGAGAGTGCATGCTGCATTCCCACAGCCGCTGGGCGCACTCAACTAGCCACGTTACCCCTCTCTCACAGAAGACTACCTTGAAATGAAATCTCACTTCCTATTTTATCGTATTTCTCCAATGTACGTAGATGTTTCGATAGTGAGTGAGATATTCCAGAGCCCATTTCCATTCCACCTTACCCCTCCCCATTTTCCCGATCCATTCCTTAATCTGCAAAGGCAGGCAGTGCATCCCGGGGCGTGCCAAGGTTTCGTCATATTGGACTGATGTTGACATGTATCGTCTGCCGACTATTTCTATAAAATGAAATATATAATTTTTCCTGCGCTTTCTTCCCTTGATATCTTTAAGTATGTCGAAGCAATAAGTACACACAATTAGTTCTCGAACAAATACAAAACTTTTCGTACAAAATGTAAAAAGGTTTATCTCTTTTAAAAGCCGAATTGTCGATATGCATACCGACAGAATTATACAATTATCACATCAAAAATATTATATCTAATCTTTAAGTGAATTTGCAATAATTAAGTCACTAATTTATGGTGGGGGTGGGGGGTGGGGGGGGGGGCGTATGGGTCTGAAACATAAGTTGAGCTTATTTGCTTTGTAATATTTTGCAATGACTGTGTTGTCTTAATAAAATAAACTATTTATTCAATTGGACCGAACTTTGACCTTTCGATAACGAAATTTTGTGGATAAAGAAGATATAGTTGAATATAGTGAATATAGTTGAATTGAATATAGATATAGAAGAAAGTTGTACGAAGATATAGTTATATCGATATCGATATAGATGATAAACTTCAATAAAGACTTAATAGTCTTAACCATAAAGGAGGCATCTTTAACTCTTACTCTATGGTGTCTGGATAAATTTGGCTCTTTTAATATATGGCTATCTCTCCCATGCCATCAGCCAATTTCTTTCCACTTCTAGATAAGTATAGGCCGAAAAGCCACGCCATATCAGCCTTCAGGCTTGTTTACGGAATTGTTGATCTGATGATGTATGATGAAGCGCACCTCTCTCTTGCCTGTTCTAAGAGATCCAGGAGCATCACTTAAATTCCTCATTGAATTTTCAAATCTCACTAATTCTCTGTTAATTTCTCGGATAGCTCAAATCAAGTGTCCATCATATTGTCCCCATCATACAAAATTGCGAGTCTATCACAGTTTGAGGTGGTGTAGTCTATTATAGATTGTCATTGGTTTGTCGTGCATATATATACTTACATATATGGTTACCCTGTAAAGTGTCAAAGCAATGAACAGTCATAACTAAAACACAAATGAAACAGTACCATGACTCACTTGTAAGTGTTGCAGATCGTCCTCTCTAATATTTTCCTTAAGATTGTATATCTGGACGGAGGCGAGCATAGTAGAGAGCGCGAAGATGGTGGTACAATCACGCATTGTGCTGTGGCTGTCGAACGCGCCCTGCGTGTCCATCAACAACACAGCCACCTATACAAAATTGTTATAATAATCATTACCTATTCATTTCTATTTAGATCTGGGATAATGGCGACCAATTTTAAAGTTTTTCGGTTCCAAATCTATTTCGAACATAGGATTGATGAAATCTAAAAATAAAAAATAATCTTCCTCTTTCTGCACTCGAACCAACTACTAAACGTAATTGTGTTACTGAATCCGTTGCCTTGTTGTGAATTAGTTATTTTATCGATAGCCACCATTAGGACCGGATAAAGGGATGGGCAAACTGGGTGATTGCCCAAGGCGTCAAGTAGGTAATCGAGATGCGCTGGGTCGCAAGCGGAAAAACTGATTTTATACGATTATTTTATTTTTCATTTGATATATATATACATATACCTACATAAATAAACTGAGTATGCTTCTAAAATACACATTAAAATGTCAATCGTTAAAAAATGGTCGACCTTACTACTTATAGGTGGGAAAAACGCTGCACATAAAAGGGCGCTGCACACTTTCCGCCCAGGGCGTTAGACACGTTTGGTCCGGTCCTGGCCACAATTCCAAAGCACTGACGTTATCTGTTATACGTCCTCAAAAAAAAATGTGAAATGTATTTTGGGCGCATTGAATTGGCTGAGTAATGAGCAGTATGACATTACCATTTATTTAGTTACAAGTTATTTCCCCGGCCTTCCAAGCAATACCATTGAGAATGTAAGGGAATTACCCGTTTTTTTTTTTATTGTTTATACTCACAAAGAATTTTGGACACATAGCTACAAAACAACATAAATGAATAGGCGGTCTTATCGCAATTATGCAATCTCTTCCAAACAACCTGCGACAGGGAAATGTGATTAGGAAAAGTAATATATAAATATAATACTATATAAATATAATACAAGTGATATAAAAAGAAAGTAAATAATCATATATATACACAATACATTTTATACAGATGTATATACTTGCATAACATAAATGTTATATAAAAATAATACATATTCTTCATAATTATTCTAATACATGTTACAGGCACCTACTCACATATAGGTTAATCTTTTTTTTTTTCGTATTTATATGTATGAAGTTGTAATCAAATCCTTTGGTTGTACTAATTGTACCTGGCTGGATGTAATACCTCTAAAATTTATCATTCTATATGAAATATTAAAAGAAAACTATTTATTAACTATAAAAAGAAAAATTAACTACTAAGAAAACGCCGAGCGATTATGGCGACATCCACATTGGCCGCTAATCAGCTGGTGATCCTCTAGGTACCCAAGGAGCTGTGTGTTTATAACACGCTCCATCACCTTGGAGAGGAGGGAGGTGATCCCTATTGACCTGTAGTTGGGCGGGTCGGTGCGGTCAATCTTTTTAGGCAAAGGGTGAATATGAGCTTTCTTCCATGCTGACAGGGAACTTTTTGTGGAGTATGAGAGCCTAAAGAGTCGCGTAAGCACTGGAGACAACTCAGAAGCGCATAATTTAAGCACCACTGCAGGAATACCATCTGGCCCACTCGACTTTCGGATATCAAGAGATACTAGAGCTCGCCGGACTTCTGTGTGACTGTATAATGGACTAAGATCCTGTAAGAGCTTTTCTAAGGAGCTGAAATAGTTTACAAGGATGGAGGGACTATAAAAAACTCCCACTAGAATCTTAGTGTGTGCTAATTAAGCTGCTTTTACATTGAATATATTCAGCTGCATTTAACGTAGATTGATCTGATATAGCAATAATAGTATAGAGAATATTAGATCGTGGATAAATAACACCGTCTCCACCCTTACCAATGCGGTCATTACGAATGAGACAGAAATCTGGAAGGCAAGGCTTAAACCAAGATTCAGATACTAAAACTGCATAATGATTTTTGATGCTGAAATTGTCAAGCTTATCGAGGAAATGATCTGTAATACTTTGTGCGTTTATATGGACTATATTGAAGTTTTTAGGAACATCAGAAAATTTTGATTCGATAGTAGAAGAAAGTGACGAAAGGCTGATTATTTTTTATATTTTCTTCTTAAGTAGAAAATTCACAGAATAATAACTAAGCTTCAAAGACTATTTTTCGTAAAATTACATGCGATGTGATTGTAGACAGTTACCTTTGTACCGCAGGGCAGCGTGGCCGGTATCGGCTGTGCACACAGATGCAGGCCTGTGGTATCGCGGTCTGAGCCACCACGCCAGCCGAAGCCCTCTAAACATTTGTTCTCTCCGCCAGTCCAATCATCATCTCCAGAGCTTACGTACTGGAAAGTGATAGGCAAATTACACAAAGTATTAAGACTAGCTGTACTCCTCGGTTATACAAATGCAATGGACTCGTATTGGTGATCAGATGCCGATACAAAAAACAAGGGTCGGCTGTTTGATAGAGTAGGATAGCTGAGCATCAGCGTAAACTATAACCCTTGCGCTAGCCACCAATCTATATATGTATATAGATCAATATATAAGTCCATATCAATTTACATATACTTTATTCCAATTTATTTGTCTAAAATGTAAAGAAATATTGTCTGACGTAACTAACACGCCATTAAATTATATAGTTAGGTGATAATTGTTTATATATCCATAATTAGTTTAATAGAGACTGCAAGTTTGACCTATATTTAAAGCTAACTGTTGAGACATTTCATTGACTTGGTTTTGTTTTCGGCAAATTGTATTGGAACGGACTATACCTATATATTGTTGTCGGAACATATTTATACGATTTTTATATTTCTCGGCATCCTAAACTGGTCCAATTAAGCTTTACAGATTTTCCATTACAATATAATCACATATAACATACATACATAATAAAATAATCACTTTCTTATTTATTTGTTTACTGTTTTTGAAAATTGTTACCAAAGGCGGAGTGTTTCAGTCAACCTGTGGGCTATGCAGGAGATGGAGTGGTCGGGGAGTAAATAAATGTAACAAATTTAAGATAGAAAAAGAACTATAGTAAGTAAATATTAAATTATAAACATCATATAATATCGTATCAGACCTTCCAATTAAGGTATTTGAGGAAGAAGTTGAGCAGGAAAGATTTCCCGCCGCGATAGGCGCCGGCGACACTGATGAGCACCACTGGGCAGTCAATGACGCCCTCCTGCATCAGCACACTTGCCAAGGCGTCTTCATCCAATTCGTAAGATCCACCGCTCGCTTTCACTTTTACCACCTGAACCGTCGGCTCTAGGTTCGCATCGCCATTCACTAGAAATGGTGTAAAAAAATCTCCTAAAATAAGGCTTGACTCATAAGTAGGTATATGTATTTATAAAACGAGAAAGGGAGATGTATTTATGAGGGAAAAATGAGAGCGGAAGACCGCCCGCTCGCTCGTCTGGGATCTATTCTACAAAAAACGCTGAAAGGTACAACAGTAATTTAAGCGTCTTCAGAAAAATATTTTTCCCAGTAGACATGTCCAATGAAATTCCCATGGTGAAAATGAAAAATGGAGAAAGCCAGAAGGTGGGATACCTACTGGAACTTCTCAATGACTAATAGTGAAGTTTTAGTAAGTTTTCGTCTCTTGTCATTTTTGTCCTTATTGTGTCGCTTTTGACATTTTTAATAATTTTGTGTCTTTATGGCATATTATGGCATTTATTGTCATTTTTCGTGCTATCTAATGTAATGATCTCATTAAGTTGTTAGTTTTAAGTAATTAATGTAAAAGGTAGCAAGTTTTTATCAGTAGACGGCCTCGCGTGACGAGACACGACTTTTCGCCTCGCGAAATTAATATTCATATAATATTCCCATATACGATATAAAAAATTATAATTCTAATTGTACCACTGGATTTACAATAAAAACATTAACTCTTTCAATACTCGATAGCCTCAGAGAAATAGATTCCAGCATTAGATATGTCTATATTCCAAGCACAAGTACAAACATTAGACAATCTTATAAACTGTGTCTTAGAAACAGTTGATTTTTACTTATCAACTTATTCCCACCATGCACGGAAATATACTCACATAATTCAGACATTATTAACACAAACAAAACACTACACAGAACACAAAAATTTGTAATAGTTGTCCCGTAATACTTGTAATATTTGTAAATGCCAACTAGTTGTGTGGGTCAGTGCGGGCTGCAAAAGACTTTATAAACTTCTGTAATATTTCTTAAATTTAATTCAAACATGTACATATAAGTAACACGCCTATAGTTTTCATTTGATTTTCAACTTAAGGTGTTTATTACAGGGGCTTAAATTGATAGATTGCTAATTTGACTTACAACATTTTGTTGTGATTACTTTTTAACGCATTTGATATATCAGTAATTGCCCTGGTTTTCTCGCGGTGTTGCCATACGGTTAATGTTTAATTAGCCCATACTATCGAATTACTCATCAGTCAAAACAACAAAATATATTTATGAGCCACTGGTTACCTTTTATTAAATTATTATTGAATAATCATCTATTTATTAAAATTTTACTCGTATATAAAAAATTACTCCTGACTGACTAGAGGAGTTGTGGATAATTGAACGTAACAAAATGAGCATTTTTTAATACTGTACCGCTTGTCTAGTAGAATACAAATACATAGAAGTTATTGTTAATATTAAAAAATATGTCATTTAAATTCTACCGTAATAGGTACCGTTTCTTTTGCAAGCAAACTACAACTATTTATGATAGAAAACCATTTCACGATTTCATTAATGTAATCGCAACGAACACGATTAAAATACATTGACTCGTTAATGGCGATATTACACTACAATCCATCCAACAAGATAAAATTATGAAAAAAATTAATTTTAATATGTATCTATTTTAATATTGTTTATGCATTCATATATTTTATCAATTGGCGATAATTCGCGCGGATCCGCGCCATGCAAGATCGTGCCTATATTATTCGCCGGCCGGTGTAACCGGTAATCATTTGAATGTTACCGATCACACAGGACAAGTTTGAAGAGGACCAATTGAAAAGATAAAATGGCTCTGAATTGTCCCCAATGACGAATTTTTTTTTTTAGATATGATTATTACCTACAACAGAAATAAATTGTATAGTAATTTCTCTAAATAAAACTATGACACGCACACCCTAGTGCTGTCAGGTCGATGAAACATCGCTCGGGTCCGAGCGGTAGAATTTGACTGGTCAGCACAGATTTTTATAGTGAATATTCGATTGATAATACATTGTTCAAACAACATTTTTGAAATTTTTGATCGTGGTAATATTTTTAAATTTGCACTTGAATTTATAGTGTATAATAAATATTTTCGCTTTTAATTTTGTACCTATCTATTGATTGAGTAGATTTATACATTTTTTTAGATTTGTAACCAATTATTTGTGGATACCTAAAGCAGTAAATTTACAAATTCTTTGCCTGACAGTTATATCAACCAAAAAAAAAAGAAGTCGACATTTCTGAAAAAAATGTGAGTGAATGTCAAATAAAAGTTATTTTTTTAATTCGTCTGTACGTTTATCGGAAAACAAACTTATCGCAATATAAATAGATAAGAAAACATTAAGTAGTAACGGAAGTATAGTTTATATCGTTTGTAAAGTACGTAATTGCATACTTTTTGTTTATAACCCTGTTGTGTAATTCGTACATTACAATCTCGGCGTAGTTGTAAAAGTGTTTAGACATGCACTCTTTTGGAATGAGAAAGAGTTGGCGTGACGCTGCTTCGTTAATAGTGCTCAGTAGGCAGAATCGTGGTTCGTTATCGCAAAGGCGTGATAACTGCATTAATTACGATATATTGTTGCAGACTCGACCGGGAGCTGCGTCCTTTCCGAACAGTGTTGTGTTTCCTGGCGGCGTCAGCGAACTGAGTGACGCCACCGATCACTGGCTACGTCTGTTGCACTCGTTTGGTTACACCAACCAGAACTTTCAAGCCTTACATTGTGAGAGCTCACAACTTACACCTATATTCTTCAATAACCCCATAAAGAGGTACCATAAAATACTTTATTTATTTTTATACTGTTATTTCTCCTCAGTTCAATTGCAAAATGTCCTGATTTCACATTTTTGTTGGAAAATTAATATTTTTTGTGTTAATCTTGATAAATCAAAAAATTTCAAAATAACCTAAATATAATAATCAGTAAAAAATATCATTATTATTATTGTGTAATAGGGGTGCAGCATTACTGCTGGTATGCCTATATTTTGTTAACACAATAACGCTAGTCTTATAAGTTTTGCCATATCTCATCTCTGCAAGCTATTTGTTATGTCTGTTCTTGAAACTGTTATAGTTTGCGATTCAATGATTTCTTGTGGTAATTTATTCCACATATCCACAACTCTGTAGCAGTATATTTTGGCCTGCTTTTGTATTGGCCAGTGTTTTATCTAATTTCCAGTAAATATTTAATTTTAATGTTCAGGTGGCCTATGAATTCCTTTGCTTTGAAATATTTAATTTACTTTGCCCGTTTAAGCGGAAGTGAGCTTCATCAGAAAACAAGTCCAATTCAAATCCAATTTCAAAATACACCCACCGCATGTGTGATATTTCCAATTCAACTGAATGCTAAAAAAAGCTAATGAATAAATCTGGATCACATTGAACAGAATCTGAAACTTACTGTATTTTCTCCTCATTTCGTGAAGTCCATGGGCCTCCGATTTGTTTAAAATTTATTGTCTATCCTGTCTCTTCAAACTTCTGCACCAATTTCTTAATTATAAGTCCACTCAGACACTGGTTTAAATTGTGCAAATTATGCTCCATGCGAAATATGCATCAACTGTAATAATGAGCAAATCACTGTTTAAATAAAAATGTTTCACGGAAAACGCGCACTGTTTCCCTGTAAATCGATCCATTGAATCCATTGCAATATTTATAGTTTGGAACCCTCATGGATTTGGTTTGGAACCAACAAATGTAAGGGGCATGGAATAAATTTTTATATAAATAAACTTTTACATTAGCAATGTAAAAATCAATGTCTAATGGTTCAGTTAAACCAATCTTGGGAAGTAATTTAATTAAAATTAATATTATAACTATATTGAATAATTATTCAATTATTTGCAGACACATTTCACTGAGGATAACTGCAATAAGAGAGACCTTTGAAGAGCTAGGGCTTCTTATCTGCAGTGGTAAGCGTAGAGAGAACAGGAGTGACACATGGGCAGACATTATAACAAATGTTGATGTTAAATACTGGCAGGAACGGGTAAGTCAGAGGATATGAAAATTTACACTTATATTTGTCAATTAAATGGGTCTTAAACCCGCATATTTACCTTTTAGTCACAACCTGACTACAGGCGAGAGAATCTTCCTCAACTACCGATGTTACTAACAAAACATAAATTTAAGTGTTAGTAAAATTAAATTAACTTTTGACTTATGATGAAAAACATCTTTAAAAGCCAAAAAATACCTAAGTACACAATTCAGATGTACTACCAATATCTTATAGTTCACTACTAAGAAATCATTGAATCTCCAACAATAAACAGTTTCAGGAGCACATTTGACAAATGGCTTCCAGGAGAAGATATATGGCAAAAGTTATAACACCAGCTAACACAAGTTATAGGCATACCAGCAATAATGCACCATACCTATTACACAATAAGAATAATAATATATTTTACCAATAATTGAAAGAATTTAAAATCCAGTGGAAGCATAATTACAATGTTAAAATATTCAAAAGTTATCCTATTTGTTACAGAATATTGACAGAATCTCTCGTCATATTACAGCCAAATGTTCCTCTGAACCTTGAAAAATTTGAATACATAAGGAAAAGTCCAAAGCCATGACCAGAATTTATCTATATGCAGTCAATTTCAAAATTTTTGACAGTATTTATTTTTATTAATTAAATCTTTTCAACTTATAGCTAAAGAGACTAAACAACTATAATTAATTAATCGACTTTTCAAATAATCACAGACATAATTCCACATTCAGATTCAGCATTCTTAATCATGGGTTGGCAATCTTTCTCTATAGAAGGACCATTTGGTAATACAACGAATCTAGTGAGGGCCGCAAGTCATGAATTGTATATACGTCATATTACATTAATTAAACATTGTCATATATTGTAACATTTTAATCTATCTATACTAATATTATAAAGAGTTTGGATGTAGGAGGTAATCTCCAAAACTACAAATCCAATTTCAAAAATTCTTTCACCATTTGAAAGATACATTATTCCAGATGGACATAGGCTATAATATATTATGTGCAAAAAAATTGACGGGCATGCAACGCATGCCGGGCACAGCTAGTTGTAGATAAAACTAAACTTATTATAATGAATGTGAAATAAAACCAATGAATTGGCCAAAAGAAAAATTCAGAAAATACTCTAAAAATAAAATAAAAAACAATGACTAGTCTTGTCAGATACATAGGTGCAAATCTGCATACATACACTCATTTCATATCAGATTTAATGAGGTCTTTGGCGTGCATATTCGATGTCGAAATGCGTAGTATGGATTCTAAATGTCATCGTATTTGGTAGAACATGGATTTAGTGCAGTGACAAACCTTATTATGAAGAAACAAAACTGACTACAAATTACTGATCGTGGCGACTTACAAATGATATTGACTGAAATGAAGCCAAACATAAACAAACTGATATCATTCCATCAGATTCATCCTTCTCACTAAAAAATATTTAAGTATTAAGTACTTATGAATATTTTCAAACCCAATTGCATTTTTTCTTTTGTTTTCCTAATTCTTTCTTTTAAAATACATTATATACATTCTTTTAAAAATGTATACTTAATTCATTTACCTACCGACTGCAATTGTCTCATCTGAGAAGACAGAATAAAGTATTTTTAGTAAGTTTTATTATTATATCATAAAAGTTAATTCACTTGGACCCCCATAGTTAAGTTTTTGTTACGGTAAGGGGTCCATGATCGACATAAGTCTGCGAATCACTGATCTACAGTAATGTTTATATTAGCTGCTGTTGCTACGTAGATTCAAAATTTCTACCTTAGATGTAAAAAAGCGTGACATAAAGAAATAACACAAATAATAGAAATATGATTTAATTTTTCACCAAAATTTCAACAACTGCCCCATATTTAAAGATCAAAAACAAATATTTTTTTTAAATTTGTGGTCATGGAATGGGAGACACGCATTTTTTTGTTTCAACTTTGAATTTAACTATTATTTATTTTTTAAAATATTTATATATTTCTGTCCTATAACTTTTCACTAGAGATGCGCCGAATAGTGGTTTCACCGAATAACCGAATACCGAATACTATTCGGTTTAACCTTTACCGAACCGGATATTCGGCCGAATTATTCGGTTTACCATTTCATTGTTTTACCGCGTAAACAGGTTCTAACATGTACGCTACGTGTCGCTGCTGGCTAGATGACGAGCGAGCCGTACCTCACCGCCCGCCACCCGCTCACACACCGCGGTGTCACTTTGCTTCAAAACATCGCACGTTTACGTTACAAATAAAAAAACAAAGGTGCTTATCATTACAAAAATATTAAAATACTGATAATATTAACTTCATTGTGTTTGCAATATGAGTGGGGCGTAAAAGATCACGTGCTTGGGACTTTTTTGACGAAATGGGAGATGACACTTTAAGTGCACTTTGTGTAGTTGTGTTATTTCTCGCGGTGGAACAGGGCGCAGTGCTTCCACGAGTAGTATGACAAATCATTTGAAGCTGAAGCATAAAAAACAACTGCCAGAAACCACGTCTACTTTTGTAAGTGCTTCTGAACATAGCTCAGACACTTTACCTACAACTTCGAGTGTAAGATCCAATATAGACCGGTCTCATTCACGAGGTACACAACAAACTCTAGAGGAGGCTTTTATTACAAATTGGGACATAACAGATTCTCGAGCAAAGGAAATTCATAACGCCATCGCTGAAATGATCGCAATTGACAATCAGCCTATTTCAATTCTGGAAAACAAAGGCTTTAACAGATTATTGCTTTTATTGAAGCCTAAATATAAGTTGCCTGGAAGAAAGTATATGAGTGAAGTGGTGATTCCGGCAATTTATGAGAGAGTGAAAAAATTAATCAAAGATGAAATCTCAAAAGCCAAGGCTGTTTCGATTACATCTGATATGTGGACTTGCTTGAACATGCTTAGCTTCCTAAGCTTCACTGCACACTGGCTTAATGAGGACTTTGTTCTACAACATAGAGTTCTGCAAATGAAACATTTTGCTGGGTCTCACTCAGGTGATCACATACGTTCTGTATTAGAAGAGTTAGCTTCAACTTGGGACATAGCTTCGCTTATCCACGTGATTATGAGAGATAATGGTCCCAATATGGTTAAAGCCATAAATGAAAGTCCATTTGTAGGCAAGGGATGTTTTATACATACATTGCAGTTGGCAATTAAAGCTTCATTACAGGTTGAAAACGTAAGTGATGCTTTGACCTCTGCTCGAAGAATAGTAACACACTTCAACCACTCCAGCTTGGCGCAAGAAAAACTGAAAAATATCCAGAAAGAACTTAATCTAGCTGAGCATCAGCTTGTACAGGACATCACAACGAGGTGGAACAGCACCTATTATATGTTGGAAAGAATCGTTGAACAAAAACGTGCGATTTCGCTTTACATTTCCGACAATTCTGGCTCAGTTAACATTCGAAATTGTACTGAAAGACAGTGGCTGATTCTCAAAGAATGTTTAATTCTATTAAAACCGTTTGAAGAAGTCACCAAAATTACCAGTTCTACATTTTCGTCAATTTCTGAAGTGATTCCCCACAGTAACACTCTGATCAAATATCTAACAAAGCCCGAAATTTCAGAAATATGTCCAAATGTACCAGAAATGGTACAGAAACTACGAGAAGAAGTTCAGTCGTTTTCCAAATTTGGAAGAAGACAAATACTACTGCCTGTCCACATTGTTGGACCCCCGATTTAGAATGAGATTTTTTGCTCCCGAAAATTGCGAACTGGTAAGAAAAAGGCTTCTTCTAGAAGCCCTTCAAAGAAGCGACCCTGATGCTGAAAGCTCAAGCGAAGATGAAACTGTAACAAACAGGGGAAGACCTCCACAAAATGTTACAAATTTTTTTGAGGAATCTCATTTGGCATTTTGGAACTGTTATGAAGAACTTGCCTCGACGAATTCTGTCATTTCGGAAGATCCTAAAAGCCCAAATCGCCGTGGAATTGGACAGCTATGCAGCTGAAAGTCTTCTACGTAAAAACCAGAGCCCTTTTGATTGGTGGGCAAAGCATAAGTATAAATATGCACATTTAGCTAATTTAGCCAGAGTGTTTCTAAGTGCTCCTGGTAGTAGTGTGTATAGCGAACGATTATTTTCGGAAGCAGGGACCTATATGAAGAAAAACGCAACAGACTCTTGCCGGGAGAGGGCCGAGAGCTTGGTGTTTCTGCACCATAATTTACCATTAATTAATTATATTTATAAATATATTAGAATATGTATGTTTCTTTTTGCTTATCTTTTATTTTATTTCTGATCTCTATTATATTTTTATAGTGTCTCTTTGTCTATATATCTCTGTTATAGTGTATATTATTGTCAATTTGCCACTTAAGTGTGTTCATTAAAAATTTAAAATGTTCATTTGAGGTTTCAAAATAAATGCTGATATAAGTTTTAAAAAGAAATGTGGATTTGATTGAGGTTTAAAAAATGTTGATTTTAAGTTTAATTGCTTTATTTTATTAGCTTTATTCAACACATTCTTCATAGGTTTTCTTTGACTTATAATATAACATAAATTTTACATAAGAAGTTTTGTCTTTTAGTTCTATACCATGTCATGTAGCCAAGAAAATAGAAATACTCGAACCGAATATATTCGGCAATAAAACCGAATAATTCGGCCGAATACAAATAGTGTAAAAGATGCCGAATACGCCGAATACCGAATACCAAACGAATATTCGGCGCATCTCTACTTTTCACAAATGCTACACGTCAAACCCGCTGCAAAGCTAAGGGTTATATAAATGTAAGAAAAGTATGCCTTTGCCCTTGGTTTTTAGAAATTCTCATTGTAATTCAAGTGGCCAAGATTTTTACAAAAAAGGGTCAAAAATTTTGAAATTTTCTGTATAGACATGAATATGTACATATTTAAGATTTAATCTACTTGCATTGTTTTGCAGGTAAGCAAAGATCCCACAGAGTTCTTCAACCTCTGTAAAGAGTATAAATGTTACCCTGACATATGGTCTCTGCACTACTGGAGCAACTGGCTCACACCTGCTACATTTCAGAAGCGATTTGACACAGCTTTCTTTGTGACGGCACTGGAGAAAAGACCTTTGCATGTTAAAAGTAGCGAAGAAGTAGTTGATGTTAAGGTGAGTGACCTTTAAATGGTTCTTTTTATTACAAAATAATCCAAGTAGTACACCAGTTGGGAAGTAAGGGGTTTTCCAATAGGGACTTGACAACTTTGAATTCAATTTGTGAACGCACCCTTTCACTAATCATCGAACTGTCACTGTCAATTTATTCAGTAAACTTAACATTTTCATCATGGTAAAGTACACGAACGAACAACGTCTGCAAATTATAAAAATTTACTACAGAAATTCGGAGTCGGTGACCGCTACTTTAAGAGCGTTAACTCCGATTTTCGGTCGTAATTCTCGCCCTAGTAGACAGGCAGTAACAAGTTTAGTGCAAAAATTTGAGTCTACATATTCGTTGTGTGATGTTGCCGTGCCAGTGAGACAACGGGTTGGTCGAAGTGTCGAAAATATCGCTGCCGTTGAATCGTCCGTAGCAAATGATCCAAAGCAGTCAATTCCACGGCGTTCTCAAGAGTTGGACATCGCCCAGACCACTTTATGGCGAATTTTGCGTAAGGATCTTGGTTTACACCCATACAAGATCAAGCTGACTCAGGAATTGAAGCCGATGGACCATTTGAAGCGAAGTACGTTCTCCGATTGGGCTCTGGAAAAGATGCGCCAAGATGATCAATTTCATCGCAAAATCATCTTCAGTGACGAAGCTCATTTTTGGCTCAATGGGTTCGTCAATAAGCAAAATATGCGTTATTGGTCGGGTGAAAATCCACATGTGCTTCATGAAACACCACTTCATCCACAAAAAATAACTGTTTGGTGCGGTTTGCATGCCGGCGGCGTCATAGGGCCATATTTTTTCGTCGACGATAATGATCGTCACGTTACTGTGAATGGTAATCGTTATCGCGCCATGATTACCGATTATTTTTGGCCCGAATTGGAAGATATGGACTTGGACAACATGTGGTTTCAACAGGACGGTGCCACAAGCCACACAGCACACGTTACAATCGATTTATTGAAGAGTAAGTTTGATGAGCGTGTTATCTCAAGAAATGGACCAGTCGATTGGCCGCCTCGTTCGTGCGATTTAACGCCTCTAGACTTTTTTCTTTGGGGCTACGTCAAGTCATTGGTCTATGCCAACAAGCCGACGACGTTGGAAGAGCTCAGAGCCAACATTGAACGCGAAATAGCAGCCGTTTCGGCCGAAATTTGTGGCCGAGTCATCGAAAATTGGGTCCAACGAATCGACCGCTGCAAACGTGCCCGCGGTGGCCATATGAACGAAGTCGAGTTCCATTCATAAATGTTTTGATTGTACTTCAACCCGATAATAAATTTTTTGAAATATCTCAAATGGTTTGCATTTTATTTTGAAAAAAGTTGTCAAGTCCTTATTTAGTTATCGCCATTATCGAAATTAGTAACATTCTAACGTTTTACGTAGTAGTAACGTTTTTAAGTTACTAACATTCTAGAGCAGCTATGCCCTCACACCGACATGAGCCCTTATATCGTCCACTGCCGCACATGGACCTCCTCATGCACTTTTTCTTGTGCATAAGGGATGTATGGCCTTAAAATTCCAGACTGGCTAAACAGGTTGCAGAGTCCCTTATATATATCTTTTTTGTTTTTTTATTTATTCACAATTTCACAATTGTTACAAATTGTGAATAAATAAATAAAAAAAACAAAAATATAGGTTGTGCAGTTCCTCGGGGTTTGGGGTAGCGTCTTTGTTATCCCTTATTCGCATTTTACGACACCCACAGGAATGGGGTGGGTACCATTCTAAAGCCGGCTATGCCACCAGTCAGCCGACAGAATATTTTCCTTCCCTGTCCATACACATAATATTTGCCATGCTAGGCGAACCGCCATGTGCAATAGCAATCCTTAACCACAGCTTTTGGAAGCATTAATTTTGTAAGGTACATCAACTAAGTCAGGACTTGTCGAAATTCCACCCCCAAATGAGAAATACAGATCGTAGGAATTGTTACCATACGGCGATTCTGTAGAGTATAACATATGTAGAGTATAAAGAGAAAGCATCAAATAGTATATATAAAGCATTAGCCGATTGAGCATTTTCTTCATTACAAAAAAATTTTTGCTTTCGTAAACCAGTTATAATGGTGACTTTAAAATTTATAGTTATTTGTTGCTCTCACTAAATAAACAAGTTTGTTCTACTGCATTGTTTTTGCAGTTAGCACCACCTCACCGCCTATTGAATAAGTTGATAATGAGCTGCAAAGGAATTTGTTATTTTGTTTAATCACCTGATCTGCAGTACGCGTGTGTGTACGCGCCAATCGAACGCGAAGGGGATAGATAAAAAAAGTTACTTCTGGCTCCCATGTTTGTTCACATTTTGGACAAATCGAATTGGAACGGAATATGGTATACTTGTCTTGCTTTACTGGCAGAATAACATACCTGTTTTCCTTTACCGGTAAAATAACTTATATTAAAAGCCTTTTTTGGATTTAAATATATTGTCAAAAATATCTTTTCAGTGGCTAAACCCAACTGAAGCATTACACAAAAACAAGCAAAAGGAATTTCTGCTGCAGCCACCTCAAACATATGAACTGACAAGGTTGTCACATTTCACTGATATCACTGAGCTGATCTCATTCGCCCGTGAGAGGAGCTGCCGGGGGAATGATCTGTTTTACCCTGTCCTCCTGCAAGCTAAAGATGGCAAGCTATTATTATTACCAGGTATACCATCTTGTATTTTTACTCTTTATAAGCATTGCTTTGTCCACATAAAATTTAATTTGAGCTGAAAAACCGTTAATAACTCGTGTTTTATGAATCCACTAAATCATCCTAAGTAACTTGTGGGCCCCTTCGATGCGACCCACGCTTTCTATTAGTATAGTATTACTGATGTCTAGTAAGAAGAAGGTATCTCAGATGGGCGAAGAAAAACAACTGATGACACGCAAATACTCGTATAATGGCTTGAGTAGAGTGCTGAGTGAAGATGTGATGTCTGAGAATGCCACTGTGGAATTCCATGCCGTAATTCAAAAGTGGCCTATTTTTATGCAATTTTATGGGTGGCGGGAGAGAGAGAGCGATACAACACGCTTCTGTTTCGCTCTAACATGTCTGTTTGGTGCCCGTTTGAGGAAATACCAACGGCAGAGCCTCTTTTCACATAGGATCTTATTACTCTATATTTGTGTAGTGTTATCCCTATGCCGCTTATTCTTTATATTTACATAAAACTTACAATACAACAAATATAAACATAAACACAATTAAAAATTATCATTGAGACTTATTAACTAGTTATATATTGCGAACATATTATGTACTTTGCCATTTTTAATAAGAAATGCGTCTTTACATTGAATATATTTACCAAAAACTGATTAGGGGCGATGAAAGAAGAGTATCAGAATACAAAAATACGATTTTGAAAATTTTGCTTTGTCTGTTCAAACACCCTAATCTCCAAAACTACTGAACGCATTTTCATGGGGTTCCCACAGGTTAATTAAGCTTAGCTAGGCGCTTCGAATAGGCTTTGTTTCATCGAAATCGGCTGACTGGAAGAAAAGATATCCCAATTTAGAGTTTAAAAACTAAAATTCCACACGTACGAAGTCGCGGCCACAGCTAGTTCATTAAATAGTACAGATTCCATAAGCGACAGATTAGTCATTTGCGTCCTCTATATAACCATACTCCAATCGATTATAATTTATGTCTTTTTCTGTAATCCTTCCCAACAAAAAGCATATTCAGTTCCCAACACTGTGACTGTTTTACATGTGATCCCAGACCATTTAAACAAACTTACAAAAACTTACTTACAACTTACTTACAAAAAGTTGTTTAAATGGTATAATAGGTATTTTTGTTTTATTTCAGGTGATGATCTCTATCCGTCAAATGTAAATTACAACGAAGATACAATCTGTGTTCAGGAAAAGACAGTACTACAACTGAGACAAGACTGTCATTCACTCCACAGACTAGAAAAAACAAAGTCAGGATCCCAGTACATATTGCAAAATTACGAGCCTAGTGACCATATCAATATGGACAACATAGCCTTCTCGTTTCACTCCCTGTGAGACTGCTAGATAATTAAACATTAGCCTTAGCGACCGGCCTTATTAGTGGTGCTAGTGAGTAGTGACAAGTGCAGTGATGGCGGGCAGCGTACAGGCGTGGCCCAACAGCCAAGACGAGTACGAACTGCTTGAAGTAATAGGGGTCGGTGCTACCGCCGTAGTGCACGCCGCCTTCTGCCGCGCGCGCGGCGAGAAGTGCGCCATCAAACGCATTAACCTCGAGAAGTGGAACACCTCCATGGATGAGCTGCTCAAGGAGATCCAAGCCATGTCCAGTTGCAACCACGAAAACGTGGTCACGTACTATACCAGCTTCGTTGTCGGCGAGGAATTATGGCTGGTCCTACGTCTGCTCGAAGGCGGCTCGCTGCTCGATATCATCAAGCACAAGATGCGTGTCGCCAACTGCAAGCATGGCGTCTTCGATGAAGCAACCATCGCGACAGTGCTAAAGGAGGTGCTACGCGGCCTCGAATATTTCCACCAGAACGGGCAGATACACCGCGACATCAAAGCGGGCAACATCCTGCTCGGCGACGATGGTACCGTGCAAATCGCGGACTTCGGCGTATCCGCCTGGCTAGCCACCGGCCGCGACCTCTCACGACAAAAGGTGCGCCACACCTTCGTCGGCACGCCCTGCTGGATGGCGCCTGAAGTTATGGAGCAGAACCACGGATACGACTTCAAAGCCGACATATGGTCGTTCGGCATTACTGCCATCGAGATGGCCACCGGTACTGCGCCCTATCACAAGTACCCACCTATGAAGGTGCTTATGCTGACGCTGCAGAACGACCCACCTACGCTCGACACCGGCGCCGAGGAGAAAGACCAGTATAAAGCTTATGGGAAGACCTTTCGCAAGATGATCTCTGAGTGCTTGCAGAAGGATCCAACCAAGCGACCGTCAGCGACAGAGCTGCTCAAGCACTCGTTCTTCAAGAAAGCGAAAGACCGCAAGTATCTAATGCAGACGCTGGTGTCGAACGGGCCGAGCATGGAGACGCGTGTGCATAAGGCGAGCCGGAGGCAGCCCGGCGCGTCCGGGAGGCTGCACCGCATGGAGACCGGGGAATGGGTGTGGGAGAGTGAAGACGAAGCGGATGAGGAGGAGGGCGAGCCGCGCGACCGACCTATGAATCAGCTGCCGCGGGCCGACTCGTCAGATAGCGAAGGCGAGGAACCTCGCGCTGGTTTTACGATTGGCTCGCCAGAAGGCACGACAGAGGAGCCGCCGCAGATCGAGCTTGTTTTACGCATGCGCAACGCTCAACGCGAACTGAACGACATCCGATTCGAGTTTGCGGCGGGCAAGGACTCGTGCGACGGTATCGCGGGGGAACTGGTGGGCGCGGGACTGGTGCAGGCGTGTGACGCGCCTGCCATCGCGGAGCGGCTGCAGTGGCTCGTGGACGCGCAATTGTCGCGTCGCACCGCGCCGCTACCGCGGCAGGCCATTTTCCCGCTGCCCTCCGCCGCCGCCGCCACAGAGCCCGCCGACGAGAAGGGCCTCGTCGGTTACGCGCAGCTCTCCATCGTAGACTGAACTGAACCCTCAAGGACACCGCCATAGTATAATAAGGTGCTATAAAAATAGTGTAAAATATTTGAATATGTCAAACCATATCCCCTTTATATCCACTAGTATCCACTGCTGCACATGGGCATCCTCATTGTCTTGTGCATGAGGGATGTATGCCCTTGAAACGCTACGTTGGCCGAGTGAGTTAGACGAGTCCACTCTTTTAGAGGTGGTGTAGTTGCAGTCGTCTTTTACGACACCCGCGGGAAGAAATGGGTTGGTGCTATTTTAAAGTCGGTAATTTTGTTTAAAAATTAACATACGTGATTTTTTATTACATTATTTTAGTGATTAATTTATAAACTCAAAATTTCATTTAACAATTTGACACATTAAAACCACTTACAGAATGAAATTCGCGTCCTTTTTATATACATGATATATATACGATATATATCGAATATACATATATCAAATATCGGATATTTTGATATTTATTATAAATATTGAATTTTTACGAACCCTTATTTAAAGTACTCAAAACATCTTCAATTTTAGGCACAGGAAATTTGTCGACCAATAGAACTTTATTTAATATTATTTTGTAATCGGCGCAGATACATAAACTGTCATTACGTAATACGTACGGTGTCGCCGAGCCGCCCGCGCCACAAGCGAGACCTCAGTCGAACAACACGTTATATATGAAATATAAATGTGATACAATTTATTTCTTATCTTCTACTGAATTGATGCTATTTACTCTAAACAGAGGTATTGATACCTCTAACTCGGCCAGTAGTCCAATCAAATAGGCCTTTAAATCAAAATTTTGGAGGAAATACAGAAATTTTTGATGTTACTTTAAAATATATACAAACGATAAATCAGATTATTTTTTTTTCAACTCTAGAAGTGGGGGGAAATAATAAAATAAAGTGTTTTTTTAAGATTATTCAAAAGGGGTATGTGTCAGTCTCATTAACTAAAATTACCGCGAGCAGCCCGCGTAGGTTTCGACTGGCGTGACATCCACTTGACCGAGGCGGCCGGCCGTTATTATCCCTCAACTTCTAACCACCCTAACTCTATTAATTTTATTAAGGGCAAAAAAAGTCAAAAGACCATTTTTATGTAAAATTTCATGCTCTACAATTTTTATCTAAAACATTTTTTTCTACCTCATTCCCCTTTTGAATAATCTTAAAAAAATACTATTTTATTTTTTTTCACACCTCGGGGGTTGAAAAAAAATTTCTTTGATTTATCGTTTGTATATATTTCAAAGTAACTTATATCAAAAATTCCTGTATTTCCTCCAAAATTTTAAAGGCCTATTTGATTGGACTACAGCGACTGTTGGCCCAGTAAATTATTGTACCGTGTCCAATAATATACAAATGTAAATATTTCTTTACACATAAGCTATGCTACCAAAACATTTATATAACTGATTGGCTTTATTTTCCTGCCGTCATACAATTTCAGCTCTGAACTACAATTTGTAACGAAATGTATCCAAATTGTTTGTCGTATACTTGTTTAGTAACACACGATCACGCTGACCCAGTATCCATCTCCATTGAAATAATTTTATTGTTAATATTTAATTGTATGCTCACCGTAAACACTTAACCATATTTGGTACATAGGTTCGTAGTCGTCCTCCACTTCCGGGCACTCCCACTCCAAATCCACCTCAGGTTTCCTTATACTAATATTATCCTCCACCCAGTGTGTATGTCCAACCTGCCTCCCATGCCCATTCTGGCCCCGTGACCGCTGCTATCTCTGTATCCGGTGCCCTATCAGTACTTCTGGAAGGCTGACCACTCGGACACACTCTTTAGATGACCCGTCTTGCCACACCTACTGCACACGAAGGCTAGATATCTACATTGCTAAACAACATGATAGTTGTCCCCCGCACGCCATGCAACCGTTAATATGCATTGCCAACACATCTCGCTCCCGCGTTCCGTTAACAAGCGCATCATCCCGGCGCCTGCACCGACACTGCCGCGTGCCATCTCCGCCGCCATGCTGCCACCCGCTCCCACCTGTTTCTACTGATAACGCGTCCGTCTCCGCCGCTTCCAAGCTTGATGCGATCTGGACAGCCGTGGTTAAGTACTTTTTCCGTAATAAATAGTCTGACGAATACATCACTGTTGATGCCACACGTGAACTGGTCTCATGTTTTCCTCTAAACAGTTTCCGAATTCACAATAACGAGACATCTTTAATTCTGCGACATAATTCGCGATTGATTGACGTTTGGACTGACGTAACTTTCAAAATCTAAACCAGTCCGCTAAGATTGACAGTTTTAGGTGTAGATGTTCCTGCATTAATTTAACGACTTCTTCGTATTTTAACTCTGCAGGCTTTCTCAGACTACACAAATTAGCCATTAATTCGTTCGTTGCGTCGCCCATATCAGCATCGGTAACTTTACAATGGACAATAGTCGTTGAAGTCATTCACAAAGAAATACATGTCCAGTGCACTAATTACCATTTTGCATATCACACTCGTAATTGTCCCACAATCTTTGCCATTGTACACTTTTATTACGGAAAATTTTAAACCACCTCGTCGCCACTATTATATACAGCGGGTGTGCGCAAGATTGTTTAATAAACTCACTCACTCACTCACTCACTGCTCACGTTGACAACTGTCAATATTATTATACAACAATACCTACTTACGCGTCCTCACTAACAGGGGCGGCCGCGTTCGTGGTACAGACCTAAGCGAGATTTTTTTTTATAGAATAAAGGTGGCAAATGAGCATAAAATCCACCTGGTGGTAAGTGGATACTGTCGCCCGTGGACACCCGCGGTACATGCCAACTTTAGTTACAACAAGAAATATTGGCACACCCCCTGATGCGCTGCCTACCTTTGTTGATGTAAAAAAGGGTTAGGGAAATGGGAAGGTATAGAATAGGATGGGATGGGACTGGGCTCTGGCATATCTCACTCACTACCGAAACACATGCATACATTGGGATATTTGATAAAGTGGGAAATGCAATACATTTCAAGGTAGTTTTCTGTGTGAGAGGGGTAACGGGGCCAGTCGAATGCGCCCAGCAGCTGTTGGATTGCAGCGTGCATCCTCACGCTCCAGATGCCATTGTTTATGCACATACGAGTAAATTCATTCTCAATTATTTTATTTTAATGTAATAAAGAATCATGAAATACATACTTGTAATGTATTGTACTTGTACTTTGTGTTTCTCTGTATGTTTAATAAAGTGCATCTATTAATTTTTAGTTAGTTAGAATACTTTAAGTGTACTAATTGACATAATAAAAAAATTACACTATTTTTGTAGTACATTATATATTTTTATGGGTGCACGAGTCACGGCTTATCTTATTCCAAGCGTATCTTATTCCTATGTGATTCGTGAATTCTGTGTAGTTGCACGCACACAAAAACGACACGCAAGTAAATAGTAATTCGAGCGTTTCTATGAAGATTTGTACTTTCTACTATGGCACCGCTGTCCGAAGCGTGTATTATGGTGGATATGGTATAGTTAGTTGTTTATAGCTCAAATGCAACGTCTACGCGAGTGTGGGGTGAATCTGAATTTATAATTATATTATTTGTGATTATCAATTATTTTGCTGCAATATATCGTAGAACACTGTAATCTGTTGCGCAATAAGATTTGATAAGTCTTAACGTTTTGACTCGTTCGATATAATCTATGAAGACTCACTTCTGAGCGAGTGGCACAATGTAAGGTGCACTGGGGTTGAACTAATGTTCACAAAGCGAACTTATAACGGTCATTACAGTGTTCGCTTATTCTAAGCAAAACATATGCAGTACCATCATAATGTTCTTTTGTTGTTTGTTGCTTATTTTGGATTTTTTTTTATAATAAAACAATCGATTTCGGCAGGATGTTTTATTAAAATCTCTAAGGTCTTTCAAAAACCTTAAACAATATAGCTAGAAGCTAAGTTCTTACCTCTTCACTTATACTACAAGTACAAATTACCAAACGAGTTTACAAAATTTAGTCATATTTATATTAATTGCAATTTTGCAATTATTGTTATAATATTGGCAAAAGCAATAACGATATAAAAATAAGTTTTGTATCGGTACAAACTTAATCTTATAGCGGGTTGGTCCACAGACGAAAAAAACAAGCTTAAACCAGTCATTTAGTATTGCACATTATACTAAAATTTCAGATGCTTATTCACGGTAGGCTGTTTTAGTTCTTTGGTTAATAACTAAAAGTGGCTAAATTGGAACATCGAGCGATCAGTTGCTCTTATAAAGACTCAAAATAAAAAAAAGGTTAAATTAAGAAAATTATTACGGACTTTTAGTTAACGGAAAACGATGATTTCTAAATTTCCTTTCAACACAGTTACATCACGAAACCTTTCCCCGAACAATCCTATGTAAGAACACTGCCCATAGCATGAACTATACCATACCGTCCCCGCCACGAGACGAAGTCCTCGCTACACCGTGAACACTACGGCCTTCAGTCAACACTTACCAGGAATCGGCACGTGCCTGAGCGCTTATCACAGACTCGCCTCACGCGGTACCCTCCGAAAGCAACGCCCTAAGCCTAGGTCGGTTCCTTTCGCAAGGCTACCGACGGAGAAACCCTTAGGCTCGTTGCTGCACACACTGTTCTTGGATGAGCGCATTCTGCGCTCGCCCTAAACCGTACATGTCCGCTGACTCTTAGGTCATTAGGGCCACAAGAATTTAGCCATTCGGAACAAAAATTAACTATACCGATTTCTTTATGCCTCAGGGGCTCTAGCAGATGAATAAGTATAATTTGTAATTAGCATTTGTTTCTGAATGTTTAAGTCTATTTTGTTGTTTTTAGCTGTCAGTTTTCCAATTTCAAGAAATACATAATATACTAACATAGACCAAGTCTTTACTATAGAAATTATTTTGTTTTGAACAACTTCATTTACACTGGATCGCAAAAATTCCGGATCGCTAATAAAAACCGTGATATCTCCATAAATTATATACCTAGATCGCTCGAATAAATAATATGTAGTAAGGAGGTTACTAATGCTTGTTCTAAATCTCTAAAGAGGTTTCATTTGTACAAGTTACAGATTAAAAAAAAAATATTCTGCATTTTGAATAAATTTAAAATTAGGATAAGAATATTTTTTCTGCTTTTGTTTCAAACGGAGTTGTCATTATAAATGGTTCCTTGGATTGATCAGAGTATTCAATGCAATATCATGTCGTTATCACCTGAAGAATGTACACGGATTATTACCATGGTACAAGAAGGAAGAAGTCAGCGTAGCACTGCTAGAACAGTAGGAGTATCTTTATCAACGGTCCAAAGAGTACTCCAGCGATTTCAAGAGACCGGCATGAACATCAGGAGACCAGGAAATGGCAAGCCAAGGTGCACAACTACACGAGAAGACCGATTCATCGTGAGCACTATGTTAAGAAATCGACATCTCACGGCTGTTCAGGTCCGAAACAGTCTTCAAGAAATTCACCACAACAATGTGAGCTCTAATACGACTCTGCGACGTCTTCGTGAAGCTGATATAAAGCCTTATAGACCAGCAAACGGCCCCAAACTGCTCAGAGAACATCGAGTTGCCAGGTTACGGTTTGCTCGAGAACACATCCGATGGACAGATGAAGATTGGTCCAAGGTTATGTTTTCCGATGAGTCCAGATTTTGTTTATTTACGCACGACGGGAGACGAAGAGTATTTAGACGGCCAGGAGAACGGTATCATCAAGCGTGTTTTGAAGAAAAGGTGCCATTCGGTGGAGGATCAATAATGGTTTGGGCTGGGATATCTTCAGAGGATCGCACGGAGTTAGTGATCATAGAAAACGGTTCTCTGACTGCTGTCAGATACGAAGGAGAGATTTTAAATGAGCATGCTGGTACATTCTTAGTGAATATGGGTGCAATTTCCATTCTTATGCACGATAATGCGCGACCACATACTGCTCATTTGGTCAATATGTATATTCAAGACGTCGGTATTACCTGCATGGAGTGGCCAGCTCGCAGCCCAGACTTAAATCCCATAGAACATGCATGGGACGAGCTCGGGAGATGCGTGAGACAACGCTCTCCTGCCCCGTTACCTTACACGAGTTAAAGAATGCGCTAGTGGAAGAATGGGCAAACATAGACCAAAATCGTATTAAAAATTTGGTTTACAGCATGCCACATCGTCTTATTGAAGTGATACGGGCTCGTGGAAGAAATACAAAATATTAAATTGACAAAAAAACTCTTTATTTTTTAAGATTTACTGCGAAGTGTATTTTTGTTGTAATAAGTTAGAAGCGAAATTTTCTTATTTTTTAGTATTTAATTAAAGTTATATAGTGTACAGAACGTGTTACACATTTTTTTATATATATTAATCAGTCATCTACAATATACTATAGTTTCGCAAATTAGTCTTATGTATTTAAGAAACTATCACGCCATTTATTAGCGACCCGGAATTTTTGCGATCCAGTTTATTTATAACTGTATATTTTATTTGAATACACGAGTATCTAAGCAAATTAAAATTATAGTTTCATTTTAATTTTGTATACGTGCTAGTTGTCTATAACATTACGACACGAACGTTGCGCTTCACTACGCGTTGCCATAAGTGCGACTGAGCGCGCAATACGCCCCGCACCGCTCACACGTTTTATGGCCCTACCTGCAGCGAGATTTTGCATATAATTTTTTTTTTGGTACTAATTATATTTTTACTGTAGGTACATTTAGGTTTTCATTTTGGAGGTAGATATATGCCAAATGAAGAGCAGATCATGTGTTAGTGGTCCAGGAGAGGGATTTAAGTGCCAAGCGATGATTCCCCGAATGTGAAGGCATCTAAAATAATAAAAAATATCGATTGATAGTCAACCGAATATTGATCATCGATCACCCAGTGCCACTGATTGTATGTTCGAGGCGATTAATATTGATTGATCGACCGTCAGTCTAGGTATGCACTTTAGCAGAGGATTACCGTGAAATGTACGGTTTCATTGTGAGTATAGGTCCTTTTCCCATCCAATGTGAGTTCAAACTCAATTCGACCCGTACCACTGAGTTTCTCCTTAAGTGCGGTTTTAAAATTACCACTAGCTCGTCGGTGGAGGAAAACGTGAGGAAGCCCACATACTAGACAATTAAGAAAAAAAAAGAAATTTAGAGCATGTGTATCCACCAATCCGCAGTGGGTGTGTATTGAATTTACTAAGGGAGAGACCTGTCCTCTGAAGTGGGACGTTATAGGCTGATATCGAATTAAAACAGTCAAGTTGTAAGTGTGATGTCGGCAGGCTTTAGAACAGCTCTCGTCCCGTAGGTATCGTACAAGACGACTAAAGGATAACAAAGCTGCTACCACAAGGCATGAGACATTGCGCCAGAAGAGTGGACCCGACATGCCGCTTGGGCGGCGTGGCGGAGGCCATACACCCCTCATGCACCACCCAATGAGCACGAGGAGGCCCATATGGATAATAAATGGTTAGTTATCAATGTCGTCGTTCGGTGTAGTGTAACACACTAATCGATTTGAACGGACGATGTCATGGATCATCCCCAATCCGGGTACGCCCTAAGATAGAGTTGACTCAGCCCATTGGACGCACTCAGTCTGCTGTGGGATGCCCTATCCTCGACTACGTTCTCCTCGAATATATCAACGATTATTAATTATTTATTACCGACACCAATAATGCAAATAAATCACTAGCGCGCGTGCGCCTTGTTCGTGTTGGTTCGTACGCGTAATAAGAGACCTTGTGCCGTTCATAATATAACTTTAAATACATTGACGGGAAAGTTAGTTCTCACGTATTATATATTGGCGTCTTCTTATTACAAGCAAAGTTTGTGAGACACCATACTAACATTCTGAACTGGAACGCAATAAAAACATTTTGTAGAAATTAACATTTTTAACAAAATAAATGATAATATGAGATTGTAATTGTATATTAAAAACATCATAAAATCTGAATATCATAATTAATATTAAGTTAGTATTTAAATTAATAATATTACATACTGCACATGAGCCGCCTTACTCGAACGCTATATTTCGATTGCTTCTCTTGTTCTTTACTAGAAATCAGAAATTCACAGCAGGTCAGAGAGCGACAAAAGAATTTTAAGCTATTATTAAATTTAAATAGCGTTTCGGAAGCGTTCAAGTATTACATAAAAGCAATTTCGTTGATTTTAAACTCCCATCCCAATTGTAAGATAAAATAATAAAAACCTACAGATTAACCCCACCCAAAGGAGCTTTTTCATATTTATTGAATAGTACGCAATTTTTTTTTTTATAATATTAATGGAATTATTTACGATTATTATTATTATTTATTTAGGAATTATTATTTATTTACTTCAGTTAGAATAATAAAAAAAATTAACGCCCCCAATAACCCCTTAATCTTGTGGCGTCGAGAGCCGACCTCTTTGGTCGAGCTGCTAATATAATTCTTTTTAAAGAGCGTTCCTTCTGTAAGTTTTCTTTTTGTGATTTTGATGTTCGATGTCGACAAAATTTTCACCAGATCGATCTTGTCACTTTTCTGGAAGAGAGTTTTCAATTTATTAATTTACGCTGTTTTTATCTTAATATTGTTAGGGCGACGTAGTGTGGTCGCATAATTACTGATGTTACAAACGTTGTGCCGTACATCGATTAAATAAAGAATATTCCCAAGATCCTGGTTTCTCCTCATTGTAGCTCAAGTTATACGCGCACAAGTAACTGGAGAGCTTCCTCCAAAATCTAATTACATAATACTTGAATGCCCCTTTGAGAGTAAGGCAGTTAGTTTAATCAATATAATCAATATAGTGACTAGGCAGAAAAGAAGCGTCCTAAATTAGTGTTACTTCACCTTATTCACACTCGCACTAGTAAGGCATTAACGCTTATACTATTATTATAACCAAATGTAACTAACATTCTCAAAATACACACATGAAATTACACAAACAAATTGGCGAAATTGCAATTCTATTTTTAGTACAAAATTATTTCTGCGAGTCACGCACGCGCCACCACACACGTAAAACGATTAGGAAGCCGTGAAATACATACGCAATAACAGAGGGAACAATAGACCAGGGAGGGAGGGGGGGGGGGGCATGGGGAGTCAGAGCGAACGTTGCATAGAGAAAATTTTATTTTTAATTTCTTACGGGCTTTTTTTTTTTAATTTATGTGATCATTTTATTATGTGTCAATTATTGTCATTAATTCATGGTAAGGGGGATGGCAGTTTTATAATTTAATATCTGACAAGGGAGGAGTCGAAAATGTCTGGAATATGGGTGACTTACTTTATTGCCGGCCACCAAGTACGTCTTATTGTGGTGTACAATCACAATATTTTTAAAACATGTCGGGACAGTTGTTTTTCTGCACCTCGCTACAGTTCAAGTACAATGGCGGTGTCAATTTGAAGAAAGATTTTTACAATTATATTTAGCTTCTGCCAATTCCAATTATCTATACAGAATTTGCACACATCTTTTAAAGAACTTCTATTAAATATGTTTTATGAGTCACATTTGGGCTTTCTTTGGGACTGAACTGGAATAAGTATAGGTAATGAAAATATTCAGATCTCCATAAGCAAATTTTTGTTCGATAAGCGATTAAACTAAATATTTATCAGTTCCTTCTATAGTCGTATATTAAGTACATACATTTTGCAAAAAAAAAAACTGCTTTAAAAATCTTTAAAGAATATAACAGGAAACAACAAATATTATTATCACAATAAATAGTAGTAGGTATATAATCATTTAATTAAATGTGGCTTATAAAACGATTATCAAAATAAATAAGAATTCTGAAAAATGACAAGTATGTACATACAATGAAATTACGTAGTCTCATTACCTTATTTACCATGACTAGTACAAACACCCATTATGGCACATATACATTTACTTTCGTAATTTATGTTTCATACAACACGCCAAGCAACATTCTACCATTTTGTGTTTCTGACGGCGGAAAATAAATCAATAATTATCCAATGTGATTACTACTTCTAATATAAAATGGACTTGAGTGAAATAATAGTTATCCCTATATTTAGAATTCAAAGAGCAATAAAATGTACAACAAACATCGAATATTGTATTAGAGGGCTTGTACAATAGATAGGGCCGAATGCTGTGCTTGTGTGCACTACATCGTAAACAGACACGTTTTTTGGCAGGAATTTGTTTCTATGAAAAAGCGAGCATAAAAAAAATTCATCATTATGTAATATCGGTCGCTTTGCGAAAACTGTTTTGTATTTTTCAAAATAACGACGGATTTCGTAATTCAGTTATTGATTACAATTATTCCTAATTACTAGAGAAATTAAAAATCTAGTCTTATATTTTATTATTGGCATTAGGTATATGCTGTCGGAGTGTAATGTAAATTGGCGAATCAAAATGTTTTATGCAATATTGGATATCACCGAATTTCAGGTCTCTTTTAAGGCTGCGTTCCAAAACGTGCGATATTTGCTCTTTGACAAACTAACACTAACTAACTTGTATCTTCATTAAGACAAAAAGAAACTAAACATGATTTAGATTATTATCACTGATAATCACACATTTTGGAACACAGCCTTAAATCACTAATTATTGAATTATTATCATTAATTAAGTAATTTAATCATTTGAGTTAGCCGCCTGAAATCTGGTGATGTTCAATATTCCAAAAAACGTATTTACACACAAAAAGACTAAACGTGACATTGATTGCCAACAAAACTACAATTATCCTGTAAATACATAATTGTAACTAATTATAACGAGATTACAGAACGTTAAAGAAATATCACTTGGAAGACTAACATACGGAAATGGAATGCGATAATAGAAAAAGCAAAAAGTTTCTGAATAAATAAATACAAACAATAAGTAACGGCCATTACTGATTGCTTGTATGTATTTGTTACCTCAGTGTTTATTACTTAGTCACCAATACTATGAGAACGTGCAAAGTGCTACTTGGAGTGCTCGCAACCATAGAAGTCGCGCCGAATTTAAGGGAACTAAATATGACAGTTCGGCCATTCTGCAAAATAACTATTATATGTCCGTTTATGATTTATTTACTAATTTAGAAACAACGTTATTGGTAGGTGTAAATAAAAAAGCCAAATTTGACAGGGCAAATTGAAAACAAACAGCCGTGGAAACATTATGTCGGCCGATCACACCGCCGCGTCGGCGGAACATTTTTTGTGACGTTTACTCTACTCTAGTACATCCTTATTCTCAACCTTTTTAGTGCCAAAAATAATCAAATAACTTCGCGACTGCTACAAGTAGATACTAGTTATATTTTTTAGTTTAACATTTTATTATACATCATAATTTATAATTAATATAAAATTTCTTTCGTATATAAATGGGTAATTTTTCGTGACCTATTGTGAGCCCCTGAGGATATGTGACCGCGATCCCCAGGTTGAGAAACAAGGTTCTAGTAGATTAAGAGTAGCTCAGTGGTGATGTGGAAAGTTGACTGGGAAAGAATGCTTCAAAGCATTAAATCCGCGTTCTATCTCTATAGGCAATAATAATAAATTAATATTATTATTATTTGTATCTCCTCCAATATAATTATTACAATAAATAAATAAAAAAATGATTATTACCGCCCCCGCATCTTTACACGAAATCCAAGTATTGCAACTATTGATCATGGCAACTCTATTGCACTAGAGAATCAGTACTTAAGGGCCTAAACACTTCGCGTTATTCAGGAATCTTAACTCACTTAGTGACTAAATTCAGGGTGGTGTAAAAACTGATATTACACCATCCTGAATTTAGTCACAAAGTGGGTTAGGATTCCTGAATAACGTGAAGTATAATAAGCCCATTAGGTATCACAACTGCACTGCACTTAAGTAAAAACATTAAAGTAGGATATATAACTTAATTTAAATATAAAAAACAACGTTCAACACTTGTTTAACAGTTTCTCAATCAATCAGATTCATTTGAGACTCATCTTAAAACAATGTTAGCATATCTATCTTATATGGTAGAGCGGATTTTTTTTTAAATATAGAAAGAAGGTGAACGAAAAATCCACTCGACTGTATGTAGACATTAGTCAAAAATGACGAATGTTGCCACATCCGTATATGCGTTCCCTACCTTTGGAGTTTTAAGTGTCAAGAATTAGAAAAAGATTAGGAAGGTTTGGGGTATAACGCGACGACGGTCTCGTCATTCCATTACAATCCGCATTCGATGGGATGGGAGTAGAGAGCATAATAGTATTGGATGGGATGGTATGGCAAGTAAGGGAATATAATAAAACGAGAGACTACTGCGTGTTGTTAGCTTAAGATAAGGCGACTATCACAAACATTGTGCTTCAAGTGTAATTACACGATTGTGCTAGGCTTACAATACAAATAATTGTACTATACAAAAGCGTATAAGAATATATAACCTAAAATGTACGCACCTATCTTATCTGCTTTAAAATTTTAATTCCCCTAACATTGTAATAGGAAATACTATCAAAAAGTGTCCCAAAAATTTGACACTCTGGAATCCTATAGTACACCCGCGTTAAGAACGCAGTCACTCATCACTAGTGACGACATGTTCACATCGGTGTCCACTTTTTGAAAATAATAACATGCAATTATATTTATTGACATAGAAACAGAAAACTTAGAACTAGACAGAAATACAAAAACGCACTGCATTATTATTATTACTAGAAATTTGTTTGTATGTAACACCTAAATATTAAGTACAATATAAATATTTACTTTACACAATATTTAATAATAATAATAATAATAATAATGAATCCAAACTATCTTTTTTTATATTTACTATGTGAGATGACATGCGAATATCTCCAACTGATACAACAACTGTGTACAACTGATCCACATTTGTTTTTTAGATTATAGATTATAGTTTTTTAAATAAACGTGGAAGTGTTTATTTAAAACATGTGGTATTTCACCGTAAAGTACAAAACACTGTGAAATATTTTAATATGTCAATCAGTATACTAAAGCTAAAATCTAACTAACTATATCTAACTAAAAATTAACATGCATTCATGATTTTTTATTATAAGAGTATTAAAAATAAATAACTGGTGCCTGATTTTCTTGTACGTGCGTAACACTCACTAACAGAAGCGGTCAAAGGTCAAGACCTAAGCGAGCGAGTGTGGACCAATTATTCATTTTAATGTAATTAAAAAATCATGTAGGTAATACATGTTAATTTTTAGTTAGAACAGTTTTATTGTACTGATTGAATTTTAAAATATTTCACATTATTTCACATACCTTATATGGAGTGAGACGACATGTGCATGTTGACTAAAAAATAATTAAACGGATAAAAAATGAATAAAAATAAATCGTGAGTTTTCATAACAATTATTATGTCTAACCACGATAACAAAACTTTTAAAAAGGTGATGCCTATAATATTGGCTGATGAGTCACTGCATTCTTAACGCGAATATACTATCGTCGCCGAGAACTAGTCCCGACTTTTCGGCACTAAAATGGCGTTCCTGCACTGAAACTGTCGTATGTGTGGAACGTTTGGATTTGTCAAATCGTCAATGTGTCTTTATAAAAATATTATATTAATCTGGACACCAACAAATAACTACCATAGAGTTAGTAGGAGAGAATTTCGACCACAGATTAGGCTTTCGATAACCTTTGAAATCGTATCGTCAGGGAAAAATAGCAGTCATTGTTGCTAGCTTCGTTCACATATGCATCTAGCGGGTGTTGACGTCATAGTAAAAAAAGTGTAAGATCTTTCTTAAAAATGCGCGAGTTACGGATTAAATACAGTCCTGCGTACAAGTTGCTCCTAGACTGCGGTGGATCGATGACATCGACCGTTCTAATCGAAGTGGTGTGGATACATAGCACCAGGTCGAAAATTTATAGTCTTAGATATCGATTGATGCTTGATCGGTCGATCTACGGACTCTTCGACCGACCAGTGACATCGATTATGTTTCAGGCAATTAACATCGATATCGATCGACCGCAATGACCTTGACTTGTACGTGCGACTAAAATCGACACAAACGAATTGAGACACCCAGTTGACACTCTTTTTACTACGACGCCATTGAATGAGATTCAAAATCAGAAGAGCTCTATGATCTTCCTCTTGAGGTACTCTTTAAGGGGCGCATAATAGTGGTGCCTGAGGGAGACGAGCTCGGGTTTCCGTTTGAGCGGTCGTAAAGGGGGCCAGTCGGTCTCAAAGAGTAATAACGCGGCGAGTGCGAGTGAGAACCACACGAAAAGGAAGGAGGGTATGAATGCGCGGAAGAGAGAGAAGGGGCGTGGAGGGGGCTGGAGTGCGGGCGGGAGATGGGCGTGTGAGGGCGGGGGAGCGGGCGCGGCTCGCCAGTCGTCCGCGTGCGGCGTGTGCGTGTGCGTCGCGCCCGACTCCGACGAGGAGTGCTCGAATGAATCACGCGCGAACTCCGCCGACCCGCACGCTGTACATACACATATTTTTCCATTTAAATATAAACTGAGCCGTGGTAACCTACATACTAGTATATATACTCAACTCACATTCGTGTAATCGTGAATTCTAATCCACGACCCGTACCACTGAGTTTCTATTTAAATATATTTGGATTTTTTATTCTAGTCAGGGATATAACATGTAGAACTGTCAATCAAGTGTCATCTCCGTACAAATTTCACTCTGTTTGACAGTTCTACACGTCACATCCCTGACTCGACTACAAAATCCGACTTGACTTTTTTCATCTTACGAAGGCGGGCTACGGTTAATAGTGGTTGTGATCGTACATGTACATTTACACTAAAGTGTGCGTAAACTTGAGACCGCTGTTGAGTTTCCGGCGCCGCGGCGTACCCTAGAACAAGTACGAGTACAACCACTACTAAGCGTAACGCGCCTTCGTGAGATGAAAGAACCATACAATACCATCAGCCTGTGTCTCCACTGTTGGATATGGGCCTCTCAAAGCTTTTAAAAGGCCACTAGGGCCATAAGAATTTAGCATTTCGAAAAAAGTGGTAATTGGGCCGTCGGAGTTAATATGTTATTATTAAACAAGGAACAAATAATTAAAATTGATAAAATCTACCTACCGATATTTTATTTAACATTTACAAATAATTTCTTGGTAATAAGATAATTTCTTGGTGCCATAAAACTGTACTGCACACGTTGGCTTGAACCCTCAAATTAGATGAAATTGATACTTGTTTGAAATGTGTGTAATATTTAAGTGTGACTCACACTTGGGCTCCTCGGCGAGGGGCCGCAGGTGGTCGCAGCAGGCGAGTGCGATGTCGACGGCGGGCCCGCTCAGCAGGCAGCCGCCGTTGCACGCGTCGCCCCCACTGACTCCCATACTCTCGTCCAGCGGCGCGCTATGCGTCGACCGCGGCAGGCTGCTGTAGCCTGCGCACCACGTAAACATATAATAACAACACGTGCAATATCCAATATTCAACATTTTTTACTTTAGATAAGATCTGGAAAATTACAAAAAAAAAACCTCATGGTATTTTATCTTAAAATATCTTTAAAAAAATATAAATTCTTTATTTCATCATCGAGACACACAAGCTGACATAAACGATTGTCGTTGAATAGTGTGCACGAAGCTCTACAACTTTTGTCTAAATATTGTTTTCTAAAACAAACAGAAAATACGATAACACGACCTAACGCAATCGATCGATAAAAACGTAGAGGCAATCGTTATGAATGACACACGTCATAAGTAAACATTTAAAAAATGTTTCCGTGCGGTTAGAGACGGACCACTGCAACTGCAGGCGGCTGGGCACACAGTCGCACAACGGCGTGTTAACACTTTTTAACCACTCCATATAATTCCTTTCGAACTATTGGTTGCCTGGTCACATCATGAGACTTAGGGTCGGCGCAAACGCAGAGCAGCACTTAGGAAAGCGCAGAGCAACGCAGTTTTCATTAGCAAACTACAATGGTGAATTTTTGACAATATGACGTCGTACTACAATTTCGACAAAGTTGATTGTTGTATGTTAATGATAACCCGCGTTGTGGTTCGCCTGATCTGCGCCAACCACGATCAAAACCTGCGTGCAGCAACGAGCCCGAGGGCTCCTCCGCCGGATAAATACTACATACAGCGATTTCGATATTGATATTTTCAAGGATTCTAGTATAACAATACAACGAAAAATGCTGCGATCTCATCTCATTATTATTAATCTATCTACGCTTAGCCATTATTTATTTGTATTTTTTACATTAATGCGCGCTTTTTCTTTTCTTCGAAGGTTGTACACACACCTAAAGTTGTTACGCACGCCTAGTCTAAGGATATCGCTGAGTAAGCATCGTCCTCAATTGATCACGAGGCGCGCGCGGCGCTCACACAGCATCGTGTCGCGTCCCCGCGGACGTCGCCGCTGCGGCGGGTGCATGGTATTTAGACATAGCAGAGCCTCCACTTTTGTACCTAACATCGGTCGAAGCAATACATTAGTTTTAGAATTAATTATTTAGTTTTTATAATTAAATTTATTTTTAAATACATTTTGCTTAGATCCTCCGTTATGGCCTTAAGTAAGTTGGTGTGTCTTAATGAATAAATAAATAAAAAAAATAGAAGCGACAGTATACTCAGTAAATACCCACCGAAGTCGCTGGTCATGGGTGTGGAAGGAGTAGCGGGCACACTGGACGCCTTCCTCTTGGCGCCGGCGCTAGAGCCCTCCTCCTGACCACACATTTAAAATCATATAATTTTATATATCAATTTTATTAAGGCAATCGGGGTACACTTGGGTCGCGCGGGGGCGGGGGGGGGGGGAGCTCACGTCCTACACGCCCGCACGACGCCCGCGCTGCCATGCCTTCAGTGTTGGACGCATCGCGCTCACGAAAGCACCGATCGATAATCATTCATCGCGTCAATAATAGCACGTTAAGTTATATAAATTATAATGACTTCTACAAGTGGTTTATATACAGATTCTTCGGCCGTGAAAAAACGACCAATTATATAATACATGATGATGATCAATCACGAGAATTAGCTAGAAAAGTATTACAGAATTGTAAGTTGAAACGCAAAAATAATTCCTACAAATATAATGATATTTGTACATTGGAATATAGTGTGGACCAGAGAATGTGGTGTTAAAAATAACTTTACCTGAGCGTCCCTGGGCGCGAGCAGACCGTCCCTCTCGAGTATTTCCCGTTCCGTGCGGCCCACGTACTTGAACTTAGTGCCCCACGAGAACAACCCGCCGCCCGAGTACACGCACGCTTCTGACGACGACGGCAAACTGTAAACCACGTAGGTATTCTTTTTTATAGGAGTTAGCCGGCACACATGCATACTACTAACTAGTAGTCTAATTAAAACGGGAATGCACGAAAAAAATCTCATTCACTTCTTTTCCCCAATAAAAAGTTGTGGAAATTTCTGGGAATTTCAGTTCTTATATAACTATCGTCGCCCTGTGCGAGATATTCGATTGCGCCGCCCTCCTTGTGTTTGCGCCAGTTTTTCGTGAAAACGCCCCCGCAGGCCCGGGCCTCTACACCCTATTAGAGGTGCGGCGCCCTCTGACCCTCTCGGCGCACCATGCCGTACCGTAATCGATATTCGTATCTTATTCTTTCCTAAAAACTTCTATCTTATGAGCCAATATCCTACGAGAAACGTCGCCACCAAAATATTATTCGCGCATCTGTTTGTATCCACGCCCGTCGGACTGTGAAGAGCGCTTTCAATGGAGATGAGGTAATGTTTTTTAATGATTCATTAATTATTATTTTTTCGAAAGAATTATGAACACAACATATACAGCAATCTCATACGAGTTTTATTTTTTTTAAACTAGAAAATTATAGCGAAATATGTGAAAAATAGCAGATGACGTCACATTTATAGCTGTATAGATTGCTACTTTTGTCATAATGTATAAAAAAAAGTAATGTGACGACAGATCAAATTAAACTCCACTGTCACCTGGCATCGAGTTAAACATAATGATCTCTTTGTTGTGAACTGACTGCGGTTTG
The DNA here is from genome assembly GCA_943735995.1 of Sesia bembeciformis. Lineage (NCBI taxonomy): Eukaryota > Metazoa > Arthropoda > Insecta > Lepidoptera > Sesiidae > Sesia > Sesia bembeciformis. The sequence continues at coordinate 16,730,762 of OX031026.1, read as the reverse complement.
TTTTCTTTCTTCTGAGCTTGAATTTCTGGTTATTTACGACAATATTGCATTTTGAAACTGCACAATTAATTCCATTTGCTGTTCCATTTGTAGATTTGCCTAAAATTGATACATGTATGATTGTAGAGTAAATTAAGACCAGTGACAAGTCTATCCATGCAGCCGTTACTGTGGCGTCATGCTACTTTTAATTAATGAAGACTTTAAAATGTTATAACTGCGATTATCATCTTTCTAACACTGCCACTTTGTGTTCCAATCTATATTGGTCTACTCTATATAAAAAATACACAAAAATCAGTGTGTTAGAAAAATTGCACCATCCCCATTCAAAGCACTCCCGGGGCCTTCGCGCCCTATGCGACCACACACTCAACGGCTATAAGGGTTTATAGCCGGCACTGCCATGGTTGATGCAACACAGAAGAAACGTCTAGTAAAATAAAAATAAAGCATACGCATTTGAGACCGTTTAATGATTAATGGATAGGTTTTTCAGTGGGAAGAGTGATTTTGGGAAACAAAAATATCTTTCAACAAGATTTCTTTACTAAATAAGACGGGGATTTCTAAAATAATCCGATAAAGAATGGGGAGAAGTGAGTATAATGGTAATGCAATGAAGTGTAACAAAGTACTCACGTAAAAAACAACATCTGCTCTATGGCGCAACACCACACGTGGCGGCACGCCGCGCCGCACGGACACTTGAATCCCACTGTGTGCTTTTTCTGAAAATATAAGGAGAAAGAAAATGACTTTATTGACAACAACAATATTAGAAGACAATAAATTCAGCGGAAAGTAAAAAGAAATTAATATTTATTGTTGGGCCAATCGGTACCAACTCAGCATATGTTGCAGTGTGTACTGCGACGCTGATTTTCAGTTGGAGCCGCACCGGTGACCACGACCACGGACTGCCCCACAGTAGAGGCAGTTAAATATATATTACACTAAGTTAAACATATATATTAATATGACTATATATTAAATAAAAGTAAGTCCCTAAAATAAAATACAATCATAAATAAATAATTATAACTAATACTGTACTGTAAATATATTTCTGTTTTAAGTCTTTATCTAGAATTTTAGAAAAAAATATTAATGTTAGACTAGTCAACTAGTTAGGGACAATCAATGTGGCTTCAGAACGGGATTGTCGACTGAAAGTAATGTTGTCAAGGTAGTTGATAAGATAATATTGTGCATAGATTGGATAGAAAAGAGAAATGTTTAGCTATTTCATTATAATCCCAATCTTACACAAAATCGCAGGTCAGATAAAGTTTGTAACATTACCTTGTATAAGACCAGACTTGCTGGAAGGCACTTCGAAGCACTTAGTCCCCGGCTATATGAATAAACTAAATGCGTACATGCCATTATACAATATGGCCAAATAGGAATGTAAAAATAATGTTAAAACTGTGTTACTGTCCCGTGCATATTACATAGAAACTGAAAATGTATTAACCCATATAACATAATCTCGCGTATGCACATCTAATAGATATGCATTTTTTTATCCTTTCATTTCCGTCATCGATACAAACTCATAAACACACAAATACACATACAGACAAATACAGACACAACTCAAATGAAGATTTAACGTGATTGGCTGTGAGTATTAATCTGCTTCAATGCAGTTTTTGAGGAATGCTGATCCTAATAGCACATGTTTTACCTAGTTTTGGGATCAGCGCCCTTCACGGCTGTATTTGCGCTGCTGCGAGCCATGTAATTAGATATGTTTTCTTCTCACTGTATTTTTCCTTTCTTTATCAATATTATTATGGCTGTGACAAATAAATAAATTTATTAAATGTATTATTATTATGTATAAAGGTACAATAAATATTATGTATCATGTGCCATGCCATCAAAACATCAGATTTTTGTGCCGGCAACACGGAATACAAAAGATACACGGAAAAAAGGTAAATCGAAAAAATAGCAATAGAACGAGCCAGTCTGACTAGACTCCGGTTTTCAACGGATCTTTTACTCGTTGTGCCCTGCAAGAGTACCGAAGAGTTCCATGTATCCCCTACATCACTATACAGATGGTTGATTTTGTATGGCTGTTTAGTTGATTTTGATCCAAAAACCCTCTAGTGACAAGGGGAAGCCTGTGCCCTGCAGTGGAATGTTATACGCCGATTGTATAAAGATATTTTTTCTATGGAAAAAGGCGGCAGTCCATCTGGTTGTGAGTGAATACTGTCACTGCGACATCCGTCACACTTGCCAACATCGGTCCAGAACGTTAGCAACATTCGGGGGCGTGCTAACGTTTATTCAAAACGTTAGCACGCCCCCGAATGCACATTGGAGATATAGGAATAGATAGAGTTACGAAAATGGAGAAGGATAAGATGGGATAGGAATGGGATTTTAGTTAAATATGCACATTTTTAAATGGAATAATTACAGAAGATTGTTTTCAAGATTCAAATAACATGCTTACCTCTGGATAATTAAGGTGCACTATAAACATTCTACCCTCAAAGTTGATCTTGTGGACTTCAGACCACTTGAAGTGGTGGGTTTTTCGTCCACCCTGGAAGGTCAGGATCCCACCGTGATTGATACCCAGGTACAGCTGGTTTCCTCGGTGATCCTGCGGAGAACATATAATGATATTGCTCCGTGAAGTACGTAGAATGCATCAACTCTAAAAAATCCGAAAATTTTATTTTTATTTATGTATAAATAGTTCACAAATTATAATATAAATTATGTATAATATTTGACAATTAGCAAGCCAATTACGAACTACTACTAAATAATCCGATAATATGTGTAGTGCTAAGTTTAAACAAAGGAGCCTATGCGTGTCAAATGCGAGCGTTTGAGTGGTGTGTGTGTGTGCGTGCGTATGTGCTTCGAAATCTCCAAAAAAAATCTATCCTCTAGTTGACTAGAGAGTATTGTTCGGCATTTCGGTGCTACAATTAGCGCCATCTTCTGGTCGCGGACTTAAAAAAATAGCCGAATCTCACGCGCATTGATCTCGTCTTGCAATGAAATAAATTCAACAAATAAATCTATAAAAATAAACCTACTAATTAATTGATTACTTCATAATAACGGGCTGTGGGATATTTTTTACAGAGGAGAATTTCAACTAATGAGGCAATGAAACACGTCTTCACAGAATTCAACGATTCCCGTCCCCAGGAGTTCTATAGCAGAAGCATTAATCAACTTCCATTAAAATGGCAAAAATGCATTGATATAATTAAATTCGATTAATGAAATATATAATTTTCACACAAAAAACATATTTGGATTTGTCTATATAAAACGGTAAGACAATTTCATAGGTAAGTAAGGACCTAATACAAGGGTTTAAGACCCTTATAAATTGTAGTTATATCACACATTATAAATTTGTACTAGATCGCTCAATAACGTTTAACGCTATTATTAACGTGCACTCAGCGCTCGAGCGCTCAACACTCGTTATGACAACACTAGGGACCTTTCTCACCACCTCCCGATAACAATCTGATAGATAAATTAACTGCCAATTAAATCTACCTAATACTGACTTTCTGATAATGTATAACTGACTTTCTGATACCTCGTGATACCTTATGTTATCTTCTGATTCTCGTGTTATCAGAAAGAAGGTGGTGAGAATGGCCCAAAATATCCCGTGCAGTTACCTAGACTTTTTTTTGGAACTTGAAAAGTTTAGTTATTGTTGATTAGTATAAAAATTGTGTATTGTGCGTTTTGTGGTTTAATAGCAATAGTTTATTAAATTTTAAAGTGTTTCTTGTCCATAATGTTTGTGATAAACAATTAAAAGCATAGAACTGCATTTCTCGTCCGCAGTAAACCTACTATCACTTTACTGAGCGACTCGTGACTTCTACGGGACTGGACATTGACGTTTGACTACGTTTTATAGACTTTGAAATTGTTTGACTTTCAAAACTTGCCTCTGGCAGAATGTGCTAATTGCACCATTGCCCTATGTGAAAAGAAAAAACAGCCACTTCATAGTAAGAACTTAATATTTCTGCATTGCTAAAGAATGAAAGTGAAGTGGTCGTTTATTATGGTAAAATATATTCATGAGAACTAAACTGCCTCTAAAAAAGCGCGACGTTTTAAGTTGATACTTCCCTATGCACAAAACAATTTGAATGAGGAGGCTCGTGTCCAGTTGTGAACAAAGTAAGGGCTCGTTGCGGTTACTATAAGCTAAACCTACGTACAAGTAAATGTTACCTTGACGGGATGCGGGTCCACGCCATAAGTGTCGAGTTGACAGGCGATCTTTAGGAAGGTACGCTCAGCCTCCTGCGTGGACATGCCCTTGACGCCCCCGCTGCCGCCCGGCGTGCCCTCCACGGGCTCCCTGTGCAACTCCTGACAACGAATGTATTATATCAGCCTACAACGTCCCAATGCAGGGCACAAGCCTCCACTAGTATATCGCGGGGGGGGGGGGGGGGAGGTTCCACCATAATCCACCACGCAGAGCCAGTGCGGATTGGTGGATCACATACTCCACATTTATTTTTCATTTCTTGAGCATGCAAGTTTCCTCACGATCTTTTCCATCTCCGCCGAGCTAGTAACGTTTTTTTTTAAAGTCCGTACGTACTTAATTATATACTTAGTGGTATGGCCCAAGGATTTGAACTCACCAACCATTTGATAAACCAACGCTTAGGAATTTGAATGTTAATGCGGATCGTTAATATTTCATAAAAAACACTGATGGCGCACGTCAGTTATAAAGGTAGATTTCGCTCTTTTCAGTAAGATAAAAGTTGTAGAATTTAACAAGTCTTGTCCAACAACATATTATCATTTATGTGTTGGTGGTTATCATACATTTATATACTGAAATTATAAACAATAACTATGCAAATTGTAATCAATCACCTGTATCCTAGCTTCAATAGCATCCGTCTGTCTTAGTAGCAATCTCATCTCGGTAACATAGTTCCCAACATGAATATTCGGGTCGTAGTCTCCTAATTCAACTGAAAAATAAAAATACTTTGTACATTGTGGACCTGAATGATTATTTTGTGGTGGTAAAATTTTCATCTTGAACTATCCTATTAATTTAACACATTTAGATGACTTTCAGATCGAAAAGACCCTTTTTTTTCACCAGTAAATATGATATGAAGAGGTAGTTAGAAAACAGTATTATATGAATTTTAGTTAAATTACTTTCTGTAAACTAAAAAGACAGAGAGTTTATGTATATGTTTTTCAGTTTTAACAGTGGAATGTGTAGCAGCTGTTTGTAAATAATATCCCTTATATTTGTACTCGTATTCTGGCAAATAAACAATAACCAGAATTTACTACTGATCAGCCTATAATGTGCAACTGTAGGGCACAGGCCTCCCCTAGTAAATCACTAGGGGGTTTGGGGCCATAATTCACCACGCGAGGCCAGTGCGGATTGGTGGATTCACATTCTTCAGATCTTTTTTTCTGGAGCTGGGTTTCCTCACGATGTTCTCCCTACCCTCCGAGCTAGTGACAATTATTTTATTAATCTGTACTTAAGGAGAAACTCAGTGGTAGGGGCTGAGGATTTGAACTCACAATCTCACAAATCTAAAGTATACCCTAAGGCTATCACCACCTTTCATACTACATTTCGTGCTACAAATGTCGTAATATGTCTTCAGGAAACTGAGCAGTAGCTAAGTGGAACGTAATAAACACTTACTCTGTATAATAAGGGCTCCTAACATGGCTGCTTCATTGGACGTACAGTACAGTCGACCATGCAAAAGGTCTCTCTTTAACTGCAAGTATATCTGGAAGCGGGTCACATCCTCCTTTAAAAGTAAGGGATTCGGCGGGTAGAACTTCACTCGGAAACTGAACAATATTGGAGATGCATCTGAAATTTAAAAAAATATTTTTATAATAGGATAATAAAAATTAGTTTGTTTATTATTTTAGTTTTAGTCTTGCAATCAGGAAGCATCCTACATAGACAGGATTTTTTTGCTATGTGCAAAGGTCAATGTAATGTGCGAATGAGATTTCAAACAATTACACACTCATCCTGGCCGTGTGGTATCCCCTTCCCCTTTAAAATAACATATTCCCGGCTTTAAAATAACACCACCCCATCTCTTCCCATGGATGACATAAAGGATGACTATGGGATACAAAGCCGCTACTACAAACCCTGAGGAACTACACCACCTCTAAAAGAGTGTACTCCCTAACCCACCGGTCGCCTAGACAGAGTGGCGTTTTAAGGCCATATATCCCTCATGCAGGAGACAATGTGCATGAGGAGATATTGGTGTTATAAAAGGGTTGGTAATGGTTATAGAAGAGTCTGTAAGGGGTTATAAAAGGGTTGGTAATGGTTATAAAAGAGTGTAAGGGGTTATAAAAGGGTTGGTAATGGTTATAAAAGAGTCTGTAAGGGGTTATAAAAGGGTTGGTAATGGTTATAAAAGAGTCTGTAAGGGGTTATAAAAGGGTTGGTAACCATTACCATATGTTTGTCTTAGTATGTTTGTATTAGTATGTCTTAGTACCTTTGAATGAATTTACCTTTCACTTGTTTCAGTATTAGCTTTGCCATATGCAGCCAGTGCTGAAAATGAAGAAAATAAAATGATTACTATAAATGTATAATGGTAAAGAAGGATAATATAGGAATCATAGTTAATACCCCATTTATAATACCTATTAATTTTATAATAAAAAAAAATATACAGGCAAATAAGTGATTCATTCTCTATGTATTATTGATTTGCACTTACTCATGCTGTTTCAAACTATATTATGTATTTGTTACTGAGTAATGGTATACTGCAAGTTGAGATACAGAATCATTACTCCAAAATATAACTGGGTTTTTGGGTTTAATTTTTGGGTTTTTAACTTTAAACATTTTTATTCATTCCTTTGCATCCTAATTTAGAACCCATAGATAGTACCGAGTAATGAATTTTTAAGTAATAAATACATATAGATACTACCTTAGGTCTTACAGCTCTAGCACTTACCCTCTGCCCTCCAGCATCCACATACCGAAGTCCGAAGTAGTCAGTCTCTGTGAGGTTTAACTGCTGGCACACATGCTCTAATAAATACTTACCTTTGTAGGTAGGCTGAAAACAGGAAACAACTTGTTCATTTCTGACACAAAATGTGACTATCGAAAACATACTAAAATTACCTAAACTAAGAATTATACTACTAAATTCAAAAACGATCCAAAAGCAAGCTACCAAATTGCCAGGACAACTCAATAACAAGTTCTATGAGGAAAGGCTTAAGACTTAACATGATCAATTGATCACACGGGAAAAAAAATAGGAGAAGGAAGACTTCATGAAACTTTCATGATTCTCAATCACTATTATGTTCCAAATCTGAATAAACAGTCCTTTTATTTATCGTCCACTGGTGAACATGGAGTCTCCTATGCATGTTGTATTGTGCATGAGGTATGTATGGCCTTAAAATGGCAGCTGATCAAACTTTTATAGGTTTAGCTTCCTTCTTTTAAAGGTGTAATTCCTCAGAATTTATGGTAGAGGCTTCAATCCTATATTAATATTTCCTGTCTCACAGAGTTATTATGCGTGGAACAATTTATTAGCAAATGTGACTGAACTACACAAACTGTAAATCAATTCAAAAACTGACTAGACAAACAGTTACTCAAAATAGCATAGATGTTAAATGATGTAGATGCAACAGCATATGTTACTAAGCTATTACATTATTATTAGATAGACAACCAGCTTGTGCTGATGTATCTACATCTATTTTTGTTATTGTTTATATATAATATAATATATAATCTATACTAATATAATAAAGAGGTAAAATTGTGTGTTTGTTTGTAGGTATGTTGGGGGTAATCTCTGGAACTACTGAACCAATTTCAAAAAGTGTATCACATATAGGAAGCTACATTATCCATGTCTAATATAGGCTATATTTTACTTTGAAACTTTGAAAACAAAAAATTTAAAATAAAAAAACAACTTATAAAGCCAAGCCAAGGTGGGTCCCTATTTGTTTATATATTTATACAAATAATGTACAGTCTATCAGAGTTTAGAGGTATCTATTCTACTCTCATTTGTGTAGTTGTGAGTACAAATCCTAAAACTTTCTGATAAATATGGACTTCTGAAAAATTATCACTAGCTTAGCAGTGCTGGTAATCATTGTGAGCAAAAAGGGCATACAAGAGAAATTAAAAAAAAAACTGGCGTATGTGTATCTACCTATCTGCATTGGCCTGCACTGGGACATAGGTTGTATTATAGGTTGACATTATTGGTTAAAAGTACAGTCTACTTACACATGTATTTATATTCTTTTCTGTAAGCATTGCAGTGCACATGTTTTAAACAATGATAAATAAAATGTGTAGGAGTGATTAATATGAAGATATTCATACTGTATTCATTCTTGTTTATTTATATCAAAAAATTTACTCTGTAACCAAAGGTGAATTACTTACATGAAATTCAGATTCTAATATCTCTGTATCTTCTAAAAGTCGAACTGTACATTTATATACAATATTGTTATCACCTCGGCCTTTGAACATGTTTTAAAAATTAATTTATTTTAATTAAATAACTAGGTTGTATTTCAATTAAAACTAGACATATTAATTAAAAATCACGCTGCGATTCCGTTTGTGTTTTGTTTTTTGTTATCAATTTTCATTTATACATTTTGTTTTCTCAAGAGAAATATCGAACGTTCCACTTGATAATGGAATGAATTGGAATGCTACGGAATAGAATCGAATGGTAAACACAATTGAATGTTGAACGAATAGAATGAAATGAATCATAGATACGAAATTGAAATCAATGAATTAGTATTTGGATACAAGAGTGATACATTTTCGTCAGACATTTTCGTAATACAGTAGCCATCAAATTTTAAGATATAAAATAAGATAAAAGGTTGATGTCGTGCTAAATAATACTAACTTTGAAAACTGCTGTTTATTTGACTATTTTATATGTTATCTGTTTATTTTATTTATATTGAATTATAATTTTATATTTTCCAATTTATAAAATCTTGTACATTGTTTTTAGACGATCAAGGGGGTTTAGTAATTTCGTATCAGCATATGCATTTTTTATAATAAATAGTTACAAAACATTATAAACCAACTTTCTAAACGTCTATTGACTAAACCGGTGATGACGTACCCTGTCCAGTGCGGCCAGGCAGCAATAAGTATCCCAATTTGGTAGAAAATATTTTAATTAGCAAAAAATAGATTAATACTATAGTCCCGAAAACTAATAAACTTAAATGAACTAATAATATCTCATGATATTCGAACTTAAAATATGTAATCTTTATATGGAATTGACAAAAGCAAAATAATATTACAGTTCTAGTATAGTGATATTTTGTAGGTATTTAGTATTTGCACGCTGCGTTCCTACAGCCGCTGGGCGCTTTCGACTAGCCACGTTACCCCCTCATAGAAGACCACCTTGAAAAGCCTTTCCCACTTTTCCTATATTCCCAATGTACGTACGTTTCGGTAGTGAAGGAGAAATGCCAGAGCCCATTCCCATCTCATCCTATCCCTCCCCGTTTTTCCAATCCTCTCTCCAAATCCATTCCTATATTTTCAAAGGTAGGCAGCACATCCGGGGGCTTGCCAACACTTGTCATTCAGGACTGATGTTGCTATGTATTGCGGATGTCCATGAACGACTCTATCCACTTACCATCAGGTGGACTGTATTCTTGTCTGCCACCTTTTTTCCATAAAGAAATATATACATATCGTAATTATTGAATTGAGATCATGCACTGATTATAAGAAAAAGTATTTTGTAACATTACGAAAAGTGTTTTATAATACATATAATACCTACATTTATCTATACTTCTATACTAATATAATAAAGAGGTAAAATTGTGTGTTTGTAGGTATGTTGGGAGTAATCTCTGGAACTACTGAACCGGTTCCTAAAATTATTTCCCGAATAGGAAGCTATTCGTGCCATTATTATAGGCTATATTTTATTTTGACATTTTGAAAAAAGAAAATAACATACACCGAAGCGAAGCTGTCCCAACATGCTGTCCCAGTTTTTACATAGTAGCACTGTCCTACAGAATACGGATTCGATCCTATTCGGTGCCACGGTAGCGACATGTCGAATCGTCGGCGTCCGAATGGCGAGCGTTGGATACACCACTCGCTATAATAGTGGTGCTGCGGCCTGGCCTAGAATCGAATACCGTATCATCAAGGCCAGGATCCCTTTCGTCAAACTGACCAGCTTCAGGTCGGGGAACGGAAGACCCAGAGTCACGCATCTACAAATTACGTGAATATGTGTAATCCGCATTTCACGCGAAGACTAATAGATTGCACCGACGACCTGAAGAGGTAAAAGGTGAACTAAATCGCCTCTTCGTAACTAAAAGAAGTTCTTTATCCGCTGAACTGGTTGCAAGGGAAATTTCTTCTCTGTCGGATTATCCGTACAATGTCAGGGGGGAGAAATCTCTCCAGGCGAGTACCGAGTTGATAAACAAGTCTGTCTCTCTTTATTAAACGCTCGAACCCATACGAAACGGTGTTTATTTCATTCTAACATAAACATTACACAAGTTTGCCGTTGAAGCGCTAGTTGTTTCGTGTCCGTCCTTTGAGCAAGATGAAAACAGTCGGTCTGTGGTTGTGACGTCACATAAGGGCGTTAAGTGTTTGTATGTTTTTAGTGATTATGGTGATATTTACTATCTTCAACAACACAAAAGTAAGTGCAAGCGATGATGATGATGATCCTAACTGATACTATACAAACACAAATAAAAAGAGAATTTTCGTTTAAAACTACATTTTGTTATGTTGCAAGCAAAGTTCCCATGTGTAATGTTTACAGTCTAGTAGAATAAAAAAAGTAACACCACAAACTTGTCTTGATAGACAATCGTAAAGCCCTTTTCAAACACTATACAAAAAGAACAACTGAACTGCACTTTAAAGGGTCTGTGTGTCGTAAAATAGATGTTTTATTGCCTTCCTCGTTGACGTGCATTTCAAGGTCAAGTGTCTCAGCATTGGAGCTCCTCTCAGGAAACTCTCCATAACAGTCAAGCGGTTACGAACCTGGAGTGCTCAGAGAAAAGGCTGCCAGGCCCGAGACCGACACAGGCTAACGCCTTTTGGCGAAGTCTGTGGATGCAACCTCTCACTCATTCTGAGGGTCCGTGAATGCGGATGGTCAAGGAAGCATATGTTGAGATCGCGCCGATCAACTCTATAAGCGTATCGGGAGACTACTTAGTTGCTGCGGTCCGTAAAGCTCCGAATCAGAAAAGTCCTGGACCAGACCGACTACAAGACTACTGGCTCAAGGGGTTCTAGCGATGCCAAGTTATCCTTGCCAAGCAGTTTCAACGAGCCCTCGAGTGCGAAACACTCCCGAACTTCTTAACTACAGGGTTACTCACTCCGAAAAATTAAGTTATCACTGATCCATCCGAGTACCGCCCCAGTACATGTCTTTGTTGTACAATATACTCGTACAAGACAAGAGTACTGAGCTTTAAGATATCTCGACGTATCTCTGAAAATCAGAATCTAATCATCTCGGAAACTCAGAATGTAGGTGTGCTAGCCACGGTAACAAGGAGCTGTTCCTTATTGACGCGACCTCCAGTTGCCAGAGATCTCGTCAATAAGCTAACGCAACCGCCGGAACCATTTCACCGCCTTGATTTACCACAAGAAGGCTCGAGCACTGTTGTTTTAGTATATCAAGGCGGCGGAATAGCTCTTGAGGGTGGATCCCCGAGCCGTACGTAATCGATGGAACAGCTAGACATTTCCTCGAAATATGCATGGGGCAGTAGAGTACATTCCTTGGTTTTTCAGGCGAACGGATGACGGCAGCCGATGACCGAAATAGGATAAAAAGGGGAATCGTCCAGGGCGATTGTCTGAGCCTACTTTGGTTCTGCCTTGCGCTGAACCCTAGGAGTTTTCAGGCCATAATCTACCACGCGAACTCAGTGCGACCTCCATTTGTGGATATACATGCTTGTTTTTCTTATTTTCGAGCATGCGGGTTTCCTAGCGATTTTTGCCTTCACCGCCATGATAGCGATATTTTTTTATATATGTATTTAAGTAGAAACCGTGTAGTATGATCCAAAGATTTGGATTCACGGTCCCACGAATGAGAATTGAGAGATATTACCCCTAAGCTCTAGTCCCTTTGAATGTAGAATTACACAAAATTAAGTCTCGATTCAGCATTTATTATTTTTAGGAGTCGTTTGTGAAATATTATCAATGTGACGTTGATTGTGCCCCCTCACCCCGCTTTTATCTGTGATTCAATTTGTATGACAACACTTGATTAAGCACTTTGACTGACTGATTAGTCACCTCATAGACCATTTTAGTGTTAGTTTTGAATCGTTAAGTATAAAAAAGAAAACTTTGATCGGTTTTGAATTTAGGTGCAACCTAAAATATCTGTAAGTACCTGATGTTCGCGAATGCATTTTATGTTTCTTTTATTTTTAACATAAGCAGTCGTTTTTAAAAAAGTCAAAATAAAAGAGAGCCACGCACCAAGTCAAAATTTATGATTAAAAACTGGAACGAACAGCATGGATGCATGTAAAAGTATAGATCGTGACATCACACGCTACTCGACGCGCTGCGCGATTTAATTTATTAATATCTCAGTTTTTAATCTGACTGAGGCTATAATTTGGCAATTTTCGAAGATATCAACCAAAAAATTCAGGAGTTTTCTTGTAATTTGTTAAACTTTTATTTATGTAAAAAATAAAAAGCGCTGAACGTCTCCATTTATCAGAATAAATACGTGTCCCTTCGGAACAGTCAGTACTCTGGTCAGTACTCCGGACCTCACTGATTAATTGATAACATCTGACGTTTCATATATAGTTCTGACACCCTTTCTCTTTAACGTGGACGTGTTAAAACTTCAGTTATTATTGACCGTTTCAAACATGATCTTTGCGGTTAGCAGTAAAATCCTACATAAAAACATACGTACATGTTACATAATCCCTTTTCTTTTTGATTTTGCTATGAGCGTATTTATTATTTTTAAAATATTGTATTATTTTATTATACACACATTATTTTATTTATAGTATTTTAAAAGCAGTATATTATGGCAACATTCTAAAGCGGAAATGATTCTCATTCTCGTCCTTCCAGCTGAAGGAAGAACGATTTCTCGTCCATTCTGTTGGAGTCTTTCTCGGATATTACACGTAGTCCTTATCCGTGGTGAGTGTCGAAAAAATTAAGTGCAGTGTTTTCCAGTTTTGAGTGATCCCTAATTTATTTGAAAAGTAATTTTGTTAATGTTTCTAATTGTTTATCCGAAATCTATATACTATCCCCTAATAAGACTAATCTATAACTATTTCAACTAATAAGAATTTATGGTGTAATTCTAAACGTTCCGACAATTTCACTTTGTACACGTCAATTCAATTCAAATGAGAGTTCCTTGATTTTGTTTTAACTACTCTCATTATTCGAATAATTCTAATTTCAAAATTTGTCAAAACTGTGCTTACGCGTCATACTTGCCCACCGGCAACACCATTACGTTCACCACGTGGTTGATGAAAACGGCCTTGTTATCCCCGTACCTGGCTTACATATAAATTCTAACTAATGTACGGTGAGCTAACAACAAATATGTGCATATTTCAAGAAAATACTGTTACTTTTTGGAAAATAACGCCGCAATGGCCGACATCCATTGTGAGATGTCAAGATTGGGCGAGGCGGCCATGCGGCCGCCATATTGCCGGCCGCGTATCGGTTCATCAGGCTATACGACCTTGCCGGTGTGCAGTGTGCATCATAATACCTACTTTGCGTATAAATCGCTTCAAGATTTTTATTAGTTTTATTTCGTTTGATTTCAGACTAACCAAAAATGGGCAAGGAAAAGGTTCACATTAACATTGTCGTCATTGGACACGTCGACTCCGGCAAGTCCACCACCACCGGTCACTTGATCTACAAATGCGGTGGTATCGACAAACGTACTATAGAAAAGTTTGAGAAGGAGGCCCAAGAAATGGGCAAGGGTTCCTTCAAATACGCTTGGGTGTTGGACAAACTGAAAGCTGAACGTGAGCGTGGTATCACAATCGATATCGCCCTGTGGAAGTTCGAGACTGGCAAATACTACGTCACCATCATCGATGCTCCCGGACACAGAGATTTCATCAAGAACATGATCACAGGTACTTCACAAGCTGACTGCGCCGTGCTTATCGTCGCCGCCGGTACTGGTGAGTTCGAGGCTGGTATTTCCAAGAATGGTCAGACCCGCGAGCACGCTCTCCTCGCTTTCACACTCGGTGTCAAGCAACTGATCGTAGGCGTCAATAAAATGGACTCCACTGAGCCCCCATACAGCGAGCCCCGCTTTGAGGAAATCAAGAAAGAAGTCTCCTCCTACATCAAGAAGATTGGTTACAACCCAGCTGCCGTCGCCTTCGTACCCATTTCTGGCTGGCACGGAGACAACATGCTTGAGCCATCTACAAAAATGCCATGGTTCAAGGGATGGCAAGTGGAGCGTAAGGAAGGCAAGGCTGAAGGTAAATGCCTTATTGAGGCCCTGGATGCCATCCTCCAACCTGCTCGCCCCACAGACAAGGCCCTGCGTCTTCCCCTGCAGGACGTATACAAAATTGGCGGTATTGGTACAGTGCCCGTAGGCAGAGTTGAAACTGGTGTACTCAAACCCGGTACTATTGTTGTATTTGCCCCCGCCAACATCACCACTGAAGTCAAATCTGTGGAGATGCACCACGAGGCTCTCCAAGAGGCTGTGCCTGGAGATAATGTAGGTTTCAATGTCAAGAATGTGTCTGTCAAAGAGTTGCGCCGTGGCTATGTTGCTGGTGACTCCAAAAACAACCCCCCCAGGGGTGCTGCAGACTTCACAGCACAGGTCATTGTGCTTAACCACCCTGGACAAATTTCAAATGGCTACACACCCGTCCTGGATTGCCACACTGCCCACATTGCCTGCAAATTTGCAGAAATCAAAGAGAAGGTTGACCGTCGTACTGGCAAATCCACTGAAGACAATCCCAAATCCATCAAATCCGGCGATGCTGCCATTGTTAACCTCGTCCCCTCCAAACCCATGTGCGTAGAGTCCTTCCAGGAATTCCCACCTCTGGGTCGCTTTGCCGTGCGTGACATGAGGCAAACTGTCGCCGTAGGTGTTATCAAGGCTGTCAACTTCAAGGAAGGTGCCGGAGGCAAGGTTACCAAGGCTGCCGAGAAGGCTACCAAGGGCAAGAAGTAGCTAGTGCTGTTAACAGCGCAATTTTTTATTCAACTGCGATACTTCATTCACCGGAAGGTGTTCAGGAGGAAAAAATGGCTACAAACTCATTCCTTTTCTATATTTTTACTACAAGGCTTATACTATAACCTTATTTTATAATTTATATACCATTATACATATACGGGAATATTTTGTTACTTCAACTAAAATGTAAATTCATAGAATAAAGTAGCCTCCGTGAATATTGCCTTATTTTTTACTCTATTCAAATCGCCGTCAAACACATTAATTATTTAATTAAATGAATTGTTTCCTAAGATATACAATGGTTTCATTCAATAATACTTATTAAAAATCAAATAAATACTCATTATTTTTTTTCTAGTTCCAATATACATACAGAAATAACTGCAAGCCCAAGTGTCATTTTAAAAATTTAAATTCATCTTAATCACACCAAATTGGACACATCCAAATTCTACTTTTACGTGAAACAATTCAATATTTAGAGACTCAATATTTCAATATTATTTTTTTTATAATGAACACTGCCCTCATATGAAGAAATGTTACTAAGAATAAATGTTAGTAGGTAATTATTTGTTTTGCAAAGCAACGTCAGAATATACAATGTGCTTTGTAACCAATCACTAGATCTTTATTTGTTTCGTACTAAACCTACTATTGTGAGATATTTATTTTAAAATGTTTTTCTAACTTTGTTTTATCCAAAATTCCCAATATTTAGCTTTGATTTTAAATTAATCAGTACAGTAATATACCGAAGTTACCCGATAGGTGGGCCCGATGAAAGCCGCTTAAGTCGAGGTAAATTTCTGCATGCATAAATATTTTGTTTAATGGGTACCAAGAGATAACAAAAACACTAGTGCATATAGAAAAACGTGTATTAAACATTATTGTTGGTTTTACACATTACAAATAACATGAAAACAGTTGTGACTTATTTTGACGTAGAAGACTTCATAAAATGTAACAAACTTCTGACGAGACAATGATCTCTTCTTATCACACAGAATTTCTTTGTAGCACGCTAAGTTTTTTTTATTCCATTCTTTGTGTTTAAACAAGTCTATTTTCCAAAATTTGCAACCCTTTTTCAGTTAAACAGTCCTGTCAAGTTCTTTTCTGACTGCAATTGGATCTGAAGGTTCAGAATATTCAATAATGTTATGATCGCGCATCTATGAACTAATCGATCGTCGGCTCTTGGCTATGCGAGTCCAGTAGCTCGCGGACATTCCGACATTCCTCGCGCACATCATCACAATCAACTTCCAAGTCTAATTGTCTGGCAAGATTCACGTCTTCTATCACATCACCAACTTCGTCAGTCTGCCTCTGTTTCTACCTTATTGTCGAAGAAGAATGGGCAAACTGGTTGTTTGGTGACAAAAACACAACTTTTACACTTGGATCATAATCAATCACGACAGCCAAAGGGTCTGGTGCATTGTGGATAAGAAGTATCACCAACCTCTTGGATTTTCTGAGCGATAAAATTAAAAAGGTTTTAACGTATAGTCGCCAGCTGCATTTCCGCCAACCATTACTGTCAATCGGAAGATAAGAAACCGCGTAAGTCGACGTATTACTGTATAGCTGTATTTAACAAAAAAAAATTGCTTTTTCTGGAACGTCAGTTACATTTTTTCCTATGGACGGTAGTTTAGAGGTGACTACACTTGTTCGATCAACAATTTAGCCGCACCCGATTAATCCGTCGATCGTCAATTTACTGAGTGATCGACAAATAAATTTTGTTGATCGATAACAATTAAAACATTATGCATCATTTTTTAACCATCGACATTGTTGAGCAACCACTTTACGATCTCAATCGAGAAAGTCCTATTTGTTTGATCGTCAAAAATCGAGCAAGTGTGGCGTCACCTTACGTAGAAGGTATGAGCGGTGCCACCTTAAAATCAATTTGTTTAAGAGATATTTGCGTTAGTATTATTCGTTCTAAAGAAACCAAACATATACATCAACGGTTCTTAATAATAACCATCTAGCCGAAATACAAGAGGTGAATGCCCCAAGAAATTATTTTTAGAGAAAATGTAGACAGATCAAGTGTATGTAGTAAAACGCTGCGCAAATTTACTTAGAAACTTGGTACCTAAAATACCAAGAAAGCATGTTTCGGCAACTAGTAGTTAATAAAAAAATATACTTTTCATTTGTTTTCGATCATTTTAGACATAGACGTTGGTACTCACTAAAGCACACCCTACATACACCATCCGATCCGATCCTAATTATCGGATAAAATTGTGTAATGTATAAAGCAATCGTCATAAAATTATCATTATTATTGAAAAATCGGATGATTGGAAGCATAATAATAATAAATAGGTACTCTTTATTGCATACAATTGGTTATTACATGTGCACAAATAATAAATGACAAAATACAATAGGCGACTTTATCGCTAAGGCGATCTCTTCCAGGCAACCTTAGGATAAGAAAAATAAAACAGCAATATAATAAAAGCATCCGACCGTCTTTCATCCTAAATCTGATGGTATAAAGAACGGTCGGAGGACTTCATCCTATCTATAGTCCTCATTTCACATTTGCTGTCGCCCACGTGTCAGGTGCAAACCACAAACTCCAACGTATCTTGTTTTGGCGCGCATTTTCAAACTGCCGAACGAAGAAATTTATTCGATGACAGATCGCGAGTACTTTGTATTATTTCTCGTGTTACAGTATCTTGCTTTTCAATAAATGGAAGCACCATGCTTAATAAGTTTGAAAAATATTCATGGTTCATACCTATTTAAATACTTTCAAAAATGCCTACAGTTCAAAACCTTCATCATACTCAAAGTTATCAATTTCCTTTGTCTGTAAATTTCTGCAGTTCATATTTTTCTTGCTCATGTTGATTGTATTATCAATCTACCTTGATATTGCTACTGTTGTTGCAACTTTTTGTAATTTTTATAAAGTTGGAGCCATCACCAGTAACAACCTCTGTATACTGAACAGAGTGAAGCAGTACTTCACTCCGGGGCAACACTTTATACAGGGTTCTTTATAAAATTCAAATTAGACCCCACGTGGAGTAGTGCTCACACCTCTGGGCCAGTGCACCAAATTACCTGGACTCTTTTGACTCCGTCCAATGACGTGCTGTCCTAATTGTCGACGATTCTACTCTCACAAATGGTCTAGAATTGTTCAGCATCTGAAGACACATTGCGTCTCTCTGGGTTTTTTACCGCCTATATAATGGGGAATGTTCTGAAGAACTTCACATTCGTGCCAACTTCTTCGTTACTGAGGACAGAGCTGGACTCCTTAGAAGAACACAAAACTGCAGTCTCACGCTTTTATTTAATTATCGCATACATAATGCACTAAAACTAGACACTTTGAACTTTAATAAACTATCAATATTAAACCACAAATTCCACAATACATAATCAAAAGCTACTTTACTTCTCGGGTTGCCGCCAAAAGTCCCTTTCTTATTAAGTTACTAATTTAATGTCACCCTAGTTTTAGGACTTTATTGGTTCGATAAACAAAATTATCATATAGAATTTGTGGTTTTTATTAAAAGTTGTAGTTGCATATAAAATATTCCATGTAGTTACTCGACTATAGGTAAACCAGTGGCTTAAAAATGTAACTTATGGTCATTACTCAAAAACTGTTTATTTCATAATTTTTTTATTATTACAAATTTTAAGAGAACTTTTACTAAATTTTGGTGAATGGTAATAGTTATTACAACAAAGGTTCTTGTCTAATTAACAATGACCTTTACAATTTTTTAGCACAGTTGTTTTTTGCACTTTGGGTAAAAAGTTTCAATCAAATTGTTACTAAAAATGCATACCGGTTCCAGACTTGTGTTTAATGTGATTGCTGAGATGTCGGTGAACCTCCATTACGATTGAGGGACATCTTAGAAATTATTGATTTCTTTAATATCCTTTTACAAATTTTCAGAATTCATTTTACAATTGTTTTCAATGTTTACTAAATCCTGACATCACCATATCAGTATGCCCCTCAATCGAAACGCACATGTACATTGTACTTCTAATTAATGCTATTTTTCATGTTTTGGTGTACAATAAAGTGAACATATGTCTTATATATGTTTCTCATCAGATATTACTGTCCAAATAAGAATGGGATAAAAATAACACAAATTACTATTACTAGCTACTATTTAATTATAAATATTTATAACATAATATCCTAAAATTATACAAGTTAAGTGCTATATGACAGGTTATATTTATTGCTTTTATATTCTGAATTTTCTTGCATTTTTTCTTCTTCTTCTAATATTATATTTGCCCATTCCTCTGCAACTCGAAACCTCTGCCTTTTAACATAAGGTGAATATATTGTCCGGTGGCCTAGAACAAGCGCAGACGTGATGGATACTGCCATCAAAGTTTTTACAAGGGGACTCGAAGTCCTAAACCAAGTTCTAATTGCCTCCATTGATTATTCGGCCTGATTAGGAGCTGTAGTTTCAGCAATACGTTTTTTCCGCGGATAATGATCTTCTAACAAAGGTCTCCAGATGTATGCTCCTCCAAATACACCTAATATAGTACACAAAACAATTTGACCATTAGTTATACCGCGGGGTCTATATATACGCATTATATAAAATTCTGATTATGAAGTGCATCTAATTACACTGTGCTCGCAAGAGGCTCTTTTAATTTATTTTGTGCAATTTTCTTTTTACATAACATTCCTAAAATGTGAACCTATAAAAAAATACTTACCTGACATGCGTTGTCAAAAATCTTTTTTTTTTCTCAATCTAAAGTTATTTCGACACTAACATAACCAATACACTTCCGGTGACTCTTGAAACGTCATTAGGGCCATAAAACCATTCCGAAAGAAAAAACCTATTTCAACGGGAATGCTCAATGACCTAAAAACAATGCTGTTTTATTTATTATCTTGCGGTGTGTACCAATAGCTATGTCAGTGTCCTAATAAATTATTAAAAAAATCACAAATCAGGAAACTCAGCCTGGCAAATTTCGTAGCAAGTGAAAAATCATATCAAATGATTTTTCGTCACACCTACTACTATAGTTACATGCTCTGCTAAACATAATTGTAATGAAATTGTAGATCGTTCGAATTTCATCGCAAGACATCGGCGTGTAGAGCCGATGAAGCCAAGCTGAGAATATTATTTAAATTACCCTTTGCCATTCCATGACGCAGCCAGCGCCATGCTAAAGGCGCTATTAGTCATGCCATGCCAGCGCTATTAGTCTAAAAAAAGGTTGCCGCGGGACCCACTCTACTGATTAAATGCTGCTTAGTACATAATAATTTATTTGTATTAATTGAACAGTACATATTACATATAAATAACCTCAAATCGACGCAAAAGTTGTTTTAGTGTAAATGTAGTTTTTTTTACTTGACCGTGATTTTTTGCAACGAAAATTATCCATTGAGATGTAGCAGATGAGATGTAACATAAATAAAAATCATTGCCTGCTACTTTTCACAGGTGAAATCACAGTGAAAAATAATTATAATTTCATCAAATGAAAATGAAATAAAAGTAGAAATAATTTCTATCGCTACAGGGATCCCTAAGTTTTAGCATTCTTATCGTGCGTCAAAATGTTCACATCACACGGCATATCATAATATAACAAAAAAGTACAAGTACTTACATACGATAAATGTTATAGAAGAATTCTAAAGTTATATTTGCAATTTGTTTAGGCATATGTCGACATGCCTACTCCACCGAGGACAAGACCTAACATATTGATAACCGGTAAAGATAAATTTGTAGATATTTACTACCATCTAAGGACTATTTATTTAATTCAGAAAATAAATATTCATTTTAGGTACTCCAGGTGTCGGCAAATCTTGTATCTGCAAAGTGTTAGCCGACAGAACCAATTTTAGTTGGAGAGAAGTATCCAAATTGGCTCAAGAACACAACTGTTTGGATGAATTTGATGCTGACCACCAATGTCCATTTTTAAATGAAGATAAGGTTAATAATATTTACCTATTCGCTATCATTCCCAGATCAATTTATTTTAGTTGATTGATGCAATCGTATTGATTCATAGAAATTCATTTCCAGATATTTATTCAAAACTACAGTACAGTAGGGCCCCCAGTATCCGTTCCGATTTGTTTCCGCCGTGTTCCGCAGATAGCTGAAACCGCGGATAGTAGCGAACACCATATTTTGAAGTATAAATGTACACATAAAACAAAATTAATACTAAAAGAAAAGAAAAATGTGCTTTATTAAAATTTATTTTACATTAACATGAAATAAGCATTTAAATGCTGTGACATTAATAAAATGTAATTAATTAATTACATAAGTCAATTATTTCCTGGGCTTGGAAGCAAACAATGTGGATGCTATTATACAGATCATCTATAGTTTATCGACTTTTTTGAAGAAAATTGTTATTGGAAGTTTTTTTCTTTTCTACCTTTAACTAATACTTTATCACACACTGTAGCTGTAACTTTTGTAGTTTGGGGTCAGTGTTTCAAACTACATACGCTTACCCGAACCGTGGATACGGAGGCCCTACTGTACTTGTCATTTAAATAATGCCTGTCGGCCATCACCGAAAAATGTATATAACATAGTGGTTACAATGTAATGTAGTGAACTCCTAAAGTATGTTTATTTATTTTTTCACTCATTATCTCATGTAACTAGATACTGATTTTCTATGTGCCCTCTGTTTCTTTTGGTTTGGTGTTTTTTACAGACAGTAATCAGTAAGTATTCGCAGTGGACATCGAGTTTGTGCTTCCCTCGTTTTATAGGTTTCGTTCTAGATTTGTATGAAATGGCAATAATTATAACTTATTATGATTATTCTCGCAACTCATTAGTGTGTGCATCAGCCTTGCTTTGGACAATTAATGTCCATGTAAGCAAAAAGTAACTTTCACATCAATTTATTTAAAGGTATATTGTGAAAGACTAGCATGACTTTGTGGTTTTTAGACTTTACAATGGTTCCCATGGGAAATTTGAACTATTCAGGATAAAAAGTGGATAAAGACTTTAAAGTGGATAATGTTTAAAGATGCAGGAGATGAATTATCATTGTACTATAAATGTCTTAAAAATTCATCCAGTAGTTTTTATGTGAGCTCTGATACTGTACTTGATAATGCTTCCCATTGAGACTCAATAACGAATTTGAAAAAAAATATCCTAAATGTTAACCCACCATGTAAGTTATAATTATGACAAATTTCATTCAAATCTGCCTAGTAGTTTTTGTGTAATGCATTCTAAAAATTGTTGTTTTGGGCTCTGTATCATTAATACTTTACACCATATATGGGCAACAACCAGCCCGCGGGCCGGATCCGGCCCGCTGTAAGATATGATCCGGCCCGCGAGACATTTTGAAAAAACCCAATTAAAAAAATATTACATTAGGTACTTATACTCACGGGAGTGACAGTGAGGCGGCAAACATCAAATCCTTTGATGTTTGCCGCCTCACTCTTTGATAATCGCCGCCACTCGGCTTGCTCGATCAAATTCTTTGAGGTTTGCCGCCTCACGGGCGACACATCAAAAGATTTATTGCTTCTCAATTATTCTAAACTAGTTTATTCCAGATTATTCCTTCATTTTGCCTATATAAGCGGGTGGATGGCCCGAACGTTAGTTCAGTTCTATTTGAGCTACCGAGGTGATAACTTGGACAAGCGATATCCTAGCGAACTGCTCGAGCCGTCAACTTGCTTTGTGACTTTGTGTGCATCTTGAGTGGTTACTAACTATAGTTTGTTATTAAGTTTATTGAACGAAAAGTAAACAAAAATGATGTCTGGTGGAAAGAAACGAAAAGTAGATACAGAGGGTCGCCAGTTTCAAGAAAAATGGACTGAAGAATTCTTTTTTATCTTGCACAATGGTAAGCCTATTTGTTTGCTGTGTAATGAATCCATTTCAGTAATGAAAGAATTCAATATAAAGAGGCATTACTCAACTAAGCATGCTACGCTGCACTCACTGACAGGACAATTAAGAACAGACAAAATCCAGAAGCTTACCGCAAATTTGGAAAAACAGCAACAAATGTTTCATAAACAAAGAACACAACTTGATAATGTTGTGAAAGCTAGTTTTATAGTTAGCTCCAAATTGGCAAAGGCATTAAAACCATTTGCCGAAGGAGAATTTATCAAGGAGTGTATGTTAGAAGTTTGCGGTATTTTGTGTCCTGAAAAGAAAAATGAATTTGAAAAAATTAGTTTGTCAAGACGAACTGTTGTTCGACGTATAGAAATGATGGCTAATGATATAAAAACAACATTGACTGACCGTATGGCTGGTTTTGAATCATTTTCCATAGCATTAGACGAGAGCACCGATTTGTCTGACACAGCTCAACTGGCTATATTTATTCGAGGTGTTGATAAGGAGTTCACTGTTACTGAGGAATTGCTTGCTTTACAGCCGCTAAAAGGAACCACTACAGGAGGATATTTTTATTGAAGTTCAAAAGGTATTCACAAGTTTTGGCTTGCCATGGTCAAAATTAATTGGAGTATCCACTGATGGTGCACCTTCTATGGTCGGCTTACGTAAAGGTTTCATCGGAATTTTGAATGAAAAAGCAACAGAATTAAATGTGCAAAAAGATGATTTATTTGATAGTCCTTCATTGCATTATCCACCAACAGAACTTGTGTTCTAAGTCCATTCGACTCCAGAATGTTATGAATGTGGTAGTAAAAACCATCAACTTTATTCGATCCCGAGGGCTTAACCATCGTCAGTTCAAGGCGTTTTTGGATGAAATATCAGCTGAATATAACGACGTAACATATTATTGTGAAGTCAGATGGCTGAGCAAAAGAAAAATGTTGAAACGGATTTACGAGCTTAGAAATGAGATAGCAGACTTTATGAAAATAAAAGATAAACCACTATCTGAATTAAGTGACCCAAAATGGATATGTGACTTAGCATTTCTGGTCGATCTTACAGGCTATTTGAAAGATTTAAATTTGAAACTTCAAAAACAAGGACAGTTAGTAAATGATTTGTACAGCCATTTGAAAGCGTTTCAGATCAAACTACGCTTGTGGGAGTCACAGATGCTGTCTGGTAACAGTTACCATTTCAACGCGCTCTCTGCGTATGAAAATATTGCTTATGCTCAATATGCTGAAGAACTCAAGTTACTCTCGGAACAATTTTCGAACAGATTTAGCGACTTCAAAAACATGGAAGACTGTTTCAGTTTATTTGCTACTCCTACAAAATATAATGTACAAAATGCTCCAATACACTTACAAATGGAGTTGATCGAGGTTCAAGAAAACTCACTCCTAAAATCCAAATTTCAAGACGTAGAGTTGTGCGATTTCTACAAAAAATACCTAGAAAAAGACAATTTTCCGCAGCTTAGAAAATTCGCAAGAAGATTGATTTGTGCGTTTGGCAGTACTTATAAATGCGAACAGTTCTTTTCATTGATGAAAGTTAATAAATCAACACATCGTACAAGACTGACTGACGATAATTTGGAAAATTCTTTACGTCTTTGTATCAGTGGAATTAATCCAAATATCGATGGATTAGTTTCCCAAATTCAAGCTCAAGTGTCTCATTGATTTCGGTGTATTTAACTTTCGTAGTTTGTAACAATTGCAAATTTAACGATTTAATTATAATGTACCATTTTTTTAAATTTCATTTTGTTATTTTAATAAATTGTACTATAATAACATTGTCGTATTATTTCATGTCTAATATCTATCGCAAAAAATATTATCACTACTTTAAAATGCACTAAGTACTTTTAAACGCGGCCCGCGAACGTATTTGCACGCTAAAGTTTGGCCCTCAACATGTCAAAGGTTGCCCGCCCATACCTGCTTTACACTGTAACTACTTTTCAAAACATTAAATGTACAGACACTGCTTTATCACGATTTTATTATAATAAGTATAGATTTATGTCTCTTTGTACACATTTGATAGACATCACCACTACAAACATGACAGACAAGCTCTTAAATGCAAGAAGTATAGTGTAATGTAAAAATCATAAATACTTACATTAAAATAAAATAATTGCAAAATTGTTTGCAGTTGTTGGATATTATGGAAGGCATGATGGCAAAGGGTGGCAACATAGTTGAATACCACGGCAGTGAATTCTTTCCAGAGAGGTGGTTTGATGGTGTTTTTGTTGTTAGAACCAACAATACTCTGCTCTTTGACAGATTGACAGCCAGGTATGAAGTGACAAAGTGTTTTTTACCTTATTAGCTGACTCTCACAGCCGCACAGCACTCAACTAGCCACATTACCCCCTCTCACAGAAGACTACCATGAAATGTACTACATTTTCCACTTTATCCTATTTCCTCAATGTATATACGTGTTTCAATAGTGAGATTCTATTCCTCCCAATTTTCCCAACCCTTCCTCTTAAGTCCATGCCAATCCTTGTCATTCTGAATTGATGTTTCACAGATGTCCATAGGTGACTGTATTCACTTACCACCAGGTATAAGTCGAGTATGAGGCTGAAGCTCTCTAGAGCTTTGCCAGAGAGCAGTAGTAGAGAATGTAGAGAGTACCTCTCTACATTCTCATCCTCTGCCTGTCTTAGAATGTATAGGTGGTATAAAAGAACATTTTAATGTGGCCATTGTTGGTTACTTCACAGTAAATGACTACACAATTTTGAACTGTCCAACTATCTCGTAAAATTATCCAAAGTACTTATGATGATAATATTATTTTGTTTCACCACAAATCAAAAGTAGGAGACTTAGGTCAGCCTCGTTCCCATAACACTGAGGTAACTCCATTGTCAACATATCCTTTTTATTTCAGAGGATACAAAGGAAAGAAGTTAGAGGATAACATTCAGTGTGAGATATTTGAGATTTTGCTGGAAGAGGCGAAGTCTTCCTACAAGGAAGAGATAGTGCACGAGTTGCAGAATGATACAGATGATCAATTGAAGAAGAATGTTGATACAATCATTGAGTGGATAGAGCGGTGGAAAGAAGAGAATTTATAATATGTATATTTTTATATTTCACAAATATTGAAGTTTTATTATGTGTACCATTCCTTGGGGAAAAAATTTGGATTCACAATAATATCTGGCTGCATTCCAAACCATGCAATTATCGTTCTTTGAAGATTTAAACAGGATGCACAGGAGATACACAAAGATGCACTATATTACTATGTATACTTTATTATAAAGGGAGAGGAAGCTACTGTAACGAGCCCACTCCAACAGGCCCACAAGGATCATAAAAGTAGATAGTCGTTTGAACATAACAGTAGTTTGAAGTCGTTTGGGGTCACAGTGTTCGCATGACTTCTGTTCCTACCAGCTCATCCCTGGTAAGAAAGAAGGAAAATTTTTTTCACTCTTTCCTACCAGTAGGGATGTTGACGTATGTAATTATGACATCCATTGATACCTCTATGGTTTTATCGATCTAAAACAGAGTCGCGTCTCTTAGTGAGCAGTATCGAAACTAGCCGCCGTATTTGATCGCCGCGACCAACGACGCCTATGGTAAATTTAGCTTATTTTTCGTACGTATGCGTGGAAAAAAATTCCATTCTTCCCTAGTAACAGGCCGAATGAAGTTCAACTACTTGAGGTGTACCTGTGGAGTAGGTACGACAGATGGCGCTGTACCCGACCCCTCGTGAAGGGGGTGTGAGACGGCTACAAACGTAGTCAGTTCAGTTCCTGGCTGAGCGCCTTCTGTACTCGCATGTAACTACATATCCGGTGACTTGAAAGGCCACTAGGAATTTAGAACCACAAAAATTTAGTCATTCTGAAAAATAAAACCATGGTCGAGTCTACTTTGGACCATGACAGCGAAAGAGTAGAGAAATTGAAGTAATGTTTTAATTAGTGTTTTTTTAATTTAATTAGTGTGATTTTGTGTGTCTGCAATAAAAGGCCATATTTTTTGTGTCTCCGCTGTTTTTATATCGTCGAACCGGAAGCCCGTAACAATATTGAAGAGCTTTAAGAGCGCTAACATAATTGAGGGGGTGTACAATGAAAAACAGCTATGAGCCATAACTATCATAAAATGAACTATGAACGCCATACTAATCAACATGCAATTTGTAATCTACTCAGGACACGTTTTTACTGTACTCTACAGTTCATTTCGATTAAAACTATATACATACAAGCTTTATTCCAGCCAAATTTGCCAGAAGTAAAGAAATTGAAACATTAAGTTTTGCGAAAAACCGTTATTTTTTTTATTTTTACACATGTCCTGTCAAATACCCTGAAACGTATATTTCCTAGTATACGTACGTGTTTCGGTAGTGAGTGAGATATGTCAGAGCCCATTCCCATGTTTCCAACCCTTTCTCCAAATCCATTCTTTCATCAACGAAGGTAGCCAGCGCATCCGGGCGCGTGCCAGTTTGCCATTTTGGACTAATGTTGGCATGTATCGCGGATGACTATCGGCGACAGTATCCACTTACCACCAGGTGGACTGTATGCTCATTTGCCACCTTCCATAAAAAAAAATTATGAATTCAAGAGATCTAGACCCAACCGAGATTAATAGCCACAAAATAATATGGATCTGGAGAGGTAAATCTTAGTCCGCAAAGGTAGGTAGCGATGTTGGCATGTATCGCGGATGTCTGGACAACAGCAATCACTTACCATCAGGTGGATTGTATGCTCGTCTGCCGCCTTTTTTCTATTAAAAACAATTGTATTTAATGAAATTACCAGAGGTAGTTTTCTTCGAATATTAATAAGAGTTATAAATAAAACTACCACAAATATAAATACAACCTAATTTATTCTTTTCACCGACAAATTAAGAGACACTCAAAATTACTGTATTTATATCCATCTTATCATAACTGACCCAACGGAACTCTTTATTTTAGTTCACAATATTAACGGTAAATGCATTATAAAAGTTTAACATTTCGGTTATTTGCACACAATTCTCATAATTGGGCGAAAAGAACATTTCAAGAAACATTATTTCATAACCAC
This sequence comes from Sesia bembeciformis, assembly GCA_943735995.1. Classification (NCBI taxonomy): domain Eukaryota; kingdom Metazoa; phylum Arthropoda; class Insecta; order Lepidoptera; family Sesiidae; genus Sesia; species Sesia bembeciformis. The sequence continues at coordinate 16,702,326 of OX031026.1, read as the reverse complement.
AATACATTTTCATAGTAATTTTTTTTTGTGGTTGGTACAAATTACATACCTATTATGTACTATGCAAAATGATCACATAGGGTGACTAGGGTAAATTTTGAGATACTCAAATTTCAGAAAGAGAACTCATTTAAGCTGTACCGTTTTTAAAACATCATTCAGTTGAAATTCGAATTCCGAAAGCCATTTACTCAATAGGAAAAAAAATAAAAATGTTCAACTTTCACCTAACTGGCCTTTATTGTGACAGCCACAATAATTCCCCCCACCCCCACCACGTGGTTGACAGAACATGGTGGGGAAGCTAATTTCAGTGTATAGATAATTTTGTATCAGTGACAGGAATGATTGTGTTCACTTTTTTATTGCATTTCGCGCGCTTTTCTTTGCAACAATAGAATTCGAATGAAAACTTTTTTGTGCAATGATGTTATAAGATTTTAAAGTTTGTTTAAATGAAAGCAGTGTAAAGATAGATTAGTATCAGCTTTTGGGGACCTCGCACCGTGCCGTGCCATAATTTTTAATGGTTTTCTCAATTTAAACAAGGAATATTTCCTTAAAAGATGAGAATTGGCCGTCCTGAGACTTCTGTAATGAATGAAAACATCGAGGCGGTAAAGAAAATGTTACACGAAGACCAAAAAACTATGTACAAGCAGATAGGATATTTAAGACATCGCCGGTTATTTATGAAATTTTACACCAGTACCTTCAAGTCCAGAAGGTTTGTTTGCATCGGTTTCCTCATTCACCAACTGCTGAATAAAAACAAGATAATGGGGAAATTTTTGAGGTGTAATATAAAATGGTCTCAACCCGATTTTTTTTATCTTAAAATTTACCTAGTCACACATGTAGGAATGTGGTTACAGCTCTTTAGAGAAATACTTAAACAATGATTTAAAGTGGTTTTGCACAATTGTTGCAAATTGCCTCGTGCAAAAAGGCTCATAAAAGTTGCGAGAGTCAGACAATTTCTTTTAGATTACGACAGCACACACACAACCATACATTCAATCCTCACACAGATCTGGAAAGTTTTACATCACAACTTCACGCTATAATCTATCGATATGAAGTTACAAACTAACAAACCATTTATCAAAATTATTGGATTACCAAGGGTCAAAATTAGGTAAGGCTCAAGGTTCAACCCATCAAGGCCTAATGAGCTTTTTATTGTCTCCTTTTTGTATTTAACCCATTGTTTGAAAGGTCAACTATTTGATTTTTATATTGGAGAACCGGTGTTTACCGAAAATTCTCCGGTATTTAACGTTTTTCTCTCAAAATTGAATAAAACGGGGTGTTTGGGAAAAGGACTGGGGAGGATGAGGAATTGGAAGTACGAGATGAGGTTGTTTTTTCATTATGCTCCCTTTTTAGGAAATGGCAATGTCTAATGAGGGAAGTTATTGCGATTATTATTATTTTCAAAATTATTTGGGTGCATAAGCCTCATAAGTGTAGCATCACTGCAACCCAGAAGAACCCGGGGACTCTACGGGTTCCAAGAACTGTATAATGGTTCGGAGTGAGAGCATTGATCAAATCTGGGGTCAGGAACCTTCCAAAAAGCTTTCGTGGCAAAGTTATTGCGAGTCTAACTTCACACCGACAGAGTTGTGGGGCGCAAGTTTACAACTCCTCCTTCTTGGCATTGCCCTTTCTGTCCCAGCCCTTAAGTTCGCTGGTCGCGTGCTCAGACACGTACTTGAGGAAGTCCTCGAGGGCGCGTCCTCCCTGAAAAATAAAGATAATCCTGTTTATTCAAATTTAAACCTTAACAAACTACACATAAGGTTCGAAACAGTGGCAACTGGTATATTCCGCCTTCCTAAGAAGACTGTTGCAAGTAGTGGTAACTAAATACTATCGTTAGTTGCTGTCACCATGTATGTCCGGTGGCTCTTGAAAGGCCATCAGGGTCACAAGAATTTAGCCCTTCCCAAAAAAAGTTAGTTGCTGCTATTAGATTGTGATTTTGCATCCACTCGCGATTCTACCTCCCTAAGAAGAAAATGCATAAGTAACATTTTTAACGAAAGCATAAATAACATCACAATCGGAAACTAAATGCACTAAATGTCATTAAAATGCACTTGTGCCGTTTTTTCTAAGGAGGACATTATTATAATCCATGGGTTATAAATTAAATTATTGATTAATAAAAAAAAAGAGGTCAGAATATAGTAGGCACACTTCTTTAAATAGTGCCGTGTGATGTGGGCCGGCTATAGAATAGCACCAGCCCATCTGTTTCCTTGGTTGTCGTAAAAGGTGACTAAGGGATAACAAAGCCGCTACCACAAGCCCTATGGAACTGCACCACCTCTAAAAGAGTGAACTCGTCAACCCGCTTGGCCAGCGTGGCGATTTAAGGCCATACATTCCTCATGAACAAGACAATGTTCTTGAGGAGGCCCATGTCCAGAAGCGGATACTGAAAAGGTTGGTTGTATTGTACCTCTATAAATAGATAGTGTAGTAGTACTCACGTTATATCTGACAGGCTTTTGGCTGGAGTCCCGGGGTTTCCAGTATATAGTGGGGAATCCGGACACCTCGTAAAGGGACTTGGGCCAATCATTAGCTGTCGCGTCAATCTTTACGATGTCCACCTCCTCGTTCTTGAGCTGTAATACGTAAAAATACGGTTGATACGATTAATATGGCTAAGTTTTAGCCGTGTGGGGTAGTGAGGCTGTCAAATAGCAGCACCCCATCTCTTCCCGCGGGTGTCGTAAAAGTTAAGGGATAACAAAGCGGCTACCACAAGCCCTGAGGAACTACACCAACTTTAAACCTGTGGACTGGTCAACCTACTGCCAGCGTGGCGTTTTAAGATCATAAATCCCTCATGCACAAGACAATGTGCATTAGGAGACCTATGTGCAGCAGTGGATCATAAAAAAATTCTCCTGCTTGGGCGCTAGTTTCTGAAAGTGTGGACATCTAGAATAAAAATCTGGGCATGGCCCCTGCTGTCCATCTAAATAGATGGACAGCAGAAGCTACACTTCTGCTAAATTAATTTACCCCCTAAAAGATAAAACATTACCTTATCCCCGAGTTCTTCCCATATGGGAGTCAGTTTCTGACAATGTCCACACCAAGGTGCATAGAACTCAATCAGGGCATCTTTTCCATTATCAGTTACAAGCTCCTTGAAGTTCTTGCCAACAGCTACCTTGACCGGTCCATCATTGCTCTCAGGCACTGACTCTGATTTAATGAATGGTTCCAAATTGCCATCCAGGAGGTCCTTGGTGAAGGTTTGTAGGTGTTCAATGCTGTAAGAGTAATTTTAGTATTATTTTTAAGTGATTATATTTATGTTTTTTTTTTAATTTTATTTATTGAAATACACATTCTTTCTACACTGAAAATGTTCAAAGGCCTCGGTACTTTAACATTTTTAAATCTTAACTATTATTTTATTTATATTGTTGATGGTGAGGGGTCATCCGGGCTGTAGGGGAAAAAATTCGAGAATGAAACGCCGCTTTACTGATACACATGAACTGCAGGGGTAGGTACATGAGTGGCAATCGGCAACGAGCTCACTTCTAGGCAGAGATTTGTCTTACTATTACTTAGTAATTGGGCGATCGTACAAGTCTTCCCCTATTCCTATTTATAGGAGCTTGTTGCCTTGCGATCACCCCATTCCCTAAGGAATTTATGTACTCTTCGTTAACATTAAGATACTTTTTATCCAGATCAATTATAGAGTTCCCACGGGAATAACAACTTCACGCGAACGAAATCGCAGGAACCACTAGTCAATAATATATTTTATACCTGTTAGGCATATTTATTTATACTTTATTGCACAAAATGACAAAAGGAGGACTTAATGCTTAGAAGCATCATCTCCCAGTCAAACTTTATACTCTATCGAACTTTTGTTCTACGACTTTTTCATAATATATAGTGGTTTGCGTGAAAAAAATACTGGATTTGAAAAAGATGTTAGTTTTCACAAAAGAAATTCACTGTTAAGAGAGTGCACGTATTTTTTATTTAACTGTATATACATGTTAATTATGTTACTTTGTATCCACTGTGTTATGTTACGTTGTATCCACTGTGATATATAGTCTCTCAGCGTTTGGTCACGGTCGGAATACAAAGATGGAAATATGTACAAGATGGCTATATTTAATTAGTAGCGTTATAATTAGTGGTAAGGCCCTGTGGTGACCTGCTACCACAAGCAATGAGGAATTACACCACCTCTAAAAGAGTGGACTCGCCAAACTGCTTCATCACCGTGGGGTTTCAAGGTCATATAATATATACCTCGTGTACAAGACAATGTGTATGAAGTCCGTGTCCAGCAGTGAACGACAAAAGGGGTGGTTACATTACAGTAATTCAGATAATTACAAACCTGAATTCGGCGCTCATGACGAATTTGTTCCCGTCGGCGTCTTTTCCAGCGACTACAGGTTTGTCGCGCTTGGCGAAGTCGATACCATACTCATTAAGCTCGTGTGTGAAGTCGTCCTTGTCGCTGACGGCGAATGTCACGTCGGAGAACTCCTTCGCCACCTTGTGGAAACAAGATTTTTTAAATTTATTTAAATATAAAAAAAGTGAAAAAACCTGGAGATTTACATAATTTACGCATTTCGCCAAATAATTTACGCATTCTCTGACCTAATCACGCTATCAAACCCTTGCTTAGTTGACATAACATGTACTTTACTTATAAATATTATTATCATAGATATAGTATTTTACTACGTAATAAAACAATAACAGTAAGAACGCCGATAGCATGCGCAATTCTCAAGGAAGATTTTGCTATTTTCTGTACATTTTTTAAATAAATATTTAGAAAAAAATGTAAGGCGTTGAGTCTTAGCCAGCAACATATCATTTATATGTTGAATGACATATCAACATACATATATTGGTGTTGAAATGATTTATGGGATTCTTTGAAAAGTTTACGCCATCGTAATTTTTGAACTACAGAGAGACCCTATTTTAAATGTCTTTCCTACCTACTCTCACAAGGAAGTCGGTAACTGATTACTATGGTCCATTTCGTTTACGCATACTCGTAAGTCATGTTCAAAGTAGATTAGTATTAAAATTAACTAGCATAGAGTTAAAATTTTGGTGTTATTGTTCGATCTAGTACAAAAATATAAAGGTCTCATTTTTGCAGTAAATTACAAAAAACAAGTCTGTTATGTCAATATTTTCGATTGACCGTTGATTAAATATTTTTACCTCTCGAATGAGACCATTTCATAAATATTGAAATTTTATTAGTATATATGGGGGAGGGGGGGGGGGGGGTTAGAAGTAGGTAGGAAGATGTTTTATCGGTAAAAATAACCAATATTAACCAAGTAACCAAGGTAACCAATATCCCGACACTGTAGAAATACAATTATTATAATCCTTGAAGTAATTTTATACATATAACAGAATAGAGGGAATATGAAAAGAACCAAGGATATGCCGCTTGACAAAATAAAATGGTGTACCTTAAGGACGCGGTTCCTCCAGTAGTTGGTGCCTTTAGCGTTCTTGACGTAATCCACGTCGTAGTAGGCGACCACCAGCGGGTTGGTGAAGTCCTGGGCATTGTCCTTCTGGCGCACGCCCACGAGGCCATGACTAGAAACATATGTTTTTATATTTAAAAAAAACCCGCGTTCTCGCGGTTCTTACACTACACTCACAGACTACACATATACACCGTTCCCGCCGGCGGAGACGAGGACGTCACCCTCGCTACACTGAGAACACACACCGGCCTTCAGCCAACAATTTTACCAGGTATCGGCACGTGCCTGGGCGCTTCGCACCGACTCACGATTCCGCGGTACCCTCCCAAAGCAACGCCCTAAGTCGAGGTCCGTTCCTTTCCGCCGGTAACCGCCGGTTTACCGGTTTAGGCTCATTGCTCCTGGCTGAGCGCCTTCTGAGCTCGGCCTAAACTATACATGTCCGGTGTCTCTTGAAAGGCCGTTAGGGCCATAAGAATTTAGACATTCCGAAAGAAAAAAGTATATGGGTAACCAATCTATTCCTGAACCCTGAAATCGTGGATTCGGTTACATGATTCTTACTTATAAATTGACATAAAATGATACGTATTTTATAATGAGGAATAATTAAATGAGCACCAGAAATACTCAAAGTGGCAGCTAATGTAAAGATGCGTAAGGTTTAAGTTCTTTGGGGACAATAAAATTATAGGAGTCACATTAAAAATTGCTATAATATTAGACACCGATCTTGGGGTCTCAAGGTCGTCCGCGCAGTAGTCAATTTTTAGTTTGGCTGTATGAAGTGAGGCGGGGCGGGCGCGGCACACTGCGACAGTCGCCGATTAGCTCATCAGTCGTAGTCACGCCCCTTTCAGTACAGTCGAGTGCAAATTTATATTTTTAATAATATGAATTTTAAAATATTTTAGGAACTGTTTTTAATTAAAATCAATAATGCCGGGACGAAATGTGACTTTATGAAGGCAAGCGAGGAAATTAATTTATGACTTCTATAAGTATATGCAAAAAGAAGCTGATGAAGAAGGGAGTAACGTACATCGGGTATTTATGTTTTTATGTAGATAATTTACAGCTTTTTTTAAATAACATGTATGTCGACGCAAAACAGTCAACATCTTTTATTTTAGATTTTAAGTTTGATTACATAAAGTCTATTTAAGAATGATAATTAATTTTAACCTATTTTATTACCAATGAAATAGGTAAGCTTCATTTTTTAACCTAAATCAAATAACTTTTAAAATGAGTTTGTTAACATTTGTATTTACTTCCTTAGAAGTTACGAACATTCAAAAAGTTAACTTTAAATTAATAAGTTTAGCTCAAAATTAATTATAAATCAAATCTTTAATTTGCAAAACACATTCACAATTTAATCATTAATAATTCTTTAGATTGATTTTTAATAGTTGCTTTTTGAATGTTCGTTGGAGATTGTTTTGAACGATGAGTGATTAAAACCACGCGTGATTTTATGAAATTATTTGCGTTTATAAGTGTTTAAATAATGTTTTAAAATTATTTCACGAATAACTATAACGAAATATTCGTATTAAAACCATTGTTTAAAAATGATTGTAAAGAAGCAACATGGTGGGAGGCCACCATGTTGTTGGCTCACTTTTCACGTGGCAGCTGCTGAGAACGGTAGTTTGGTGAGTGCTTTTTGAAATATTGCTATTCGAATTATTTTTACTTTTGTATAGAAAATAAGGGTAGACTTAAGATCTTAGTTGAATCTATAAGTTAAGAAAAGTATTGATTATAAAACGATTGTAACAAAGAGTTTATTTCAAGTGTATAGTTGTTTTATTTCGTTATCTGTTGAATATGAGTGACGCGAATAATGGTGACGTCAGCAATGCTGACGTCACGCTTTCTAAAAACTTGCACGATAATAATTCTCCGTTATCAGAAGTGGGATCAGATCCCCCTTCTGCCGGTCATTCTGATGTGTTAGATAATTCTTCTGTAAACGGTGTGCCGACCCAGTTTTTCGCTCGTATGATGCAGATGATGGAACAGATGACGGATCGTATGTCGGTTCCGGTTTCTCAAATTAAAATTAATGACGTGTTTTTGCCATCCTACGATCCTGATTCTAATATAGGAATACGTGAGTGGTGTAAGCATGTGACCACTGCAGTTGAAACTTACAACTTGAGCGATTATGATGTGAGAATGAAAGTGGGTAGCTTATTAAAAGGACGCGCTAAGTTGTGGGTTGATAGCTGGCTGGTATCTACGAAATCATGGGAGGAATTGCGTGATATTTTGATAACAACTTTTGAACCTGAAAATAGGTACTCACGCGATATAGTTCGTTTTAGGGAACACGTTTATGACAGTAGCAAAGATATATCGCAATTCCTCTCTGAGGCATGGATATTATGGCAACGTGTCACTAAGGATAAATTGTCGAACGATGACGCGGTCGAGGCTGTTATAGGTTGTATCGGTGATGAAAGATTGCGTATATAATTACTAAATGCGCGTGCCAAATCGGTGCCGGAATTAATTTCCATCGCGTCGTCAATAAGGCGGGTAAAACGCCCACCGCCTAGTAATGTAAATTCACAGGGGCCTAGTAAACGCTCAAGGTTTCCGGATAAACCTTCTCTATTTTGTAGAATATGTAAGAGAACTAGTCATGACACGCGTGAGTGTCGCTTTAGTACTAATAAGATCGATACAGTTCAGCCTCGTCAAGATCAACAAAATCCACCTGCGGCTACCGTCAAACCGACATGCACATTTTGCTCCAGAGTAGGTCACACATATGAGACCTGTTTTAAGCGCGAACGCGCAGTAGTTTCAAACATAAATTGTGTAGGTACGTTAAAACGTACTCTCTTACCAGTCATGATTGGTAACATGAAAATATTTGCCTTATTTGATAGTGGAGCAGAGTGTTCCGTGATACGTGAGTCGGTGGCTGCTAAACTTCCGGGTAGAAGGTTTAATGAGGTTCAGTATCTGAAGGGTATTGGCCAATTTACTGTGGTATCATTAACGACGATATTAACGGTGTGTGTTATCGATGAGTTACACGTAGAACTTAAGTTTCATGTAGTGTCAGACTATGAAATAAACACGGATCTATTAATCGGCATTGACCTTGTCGATAACACAAACCTTAGCGTACTGGTAACCTCTCGGGGTGTTAAAATAATTCACCAACCATTTGTTTGCCACATGCGATCTCATAACGAAAAATTTGATAATCTAGATTGTGATTTAACTAATGATCAACAAATAAATGAGTTAAAAATCCTTTTAAATAAGTACGAACATTTATTCATTCGGGGGTATCCACTCACTCGAGTTAATACTGGGTCTCTCGAAATACGACTTAAAGATAATAATAAATATGTAGAGCGAAGGCCGTACAGACTCAGCCCTGTAGAGCGTGAGAAAGTACGAGGCATTGTTAATGAATTATTAGATCATAAAATTATCAGGGAGAGCAAATCACCATTTTCTAGCCCCATAATTTTAGTAAAAATTAAAAATGGTAAAGATCGCATGTGCGTTGACTATCGCGAACTTAATAGAAATACCTTGAGAAACCACTATCCATTGCCAATCATTTCAGACCAAATTGACCAATTAGCAGGGGGTCTCTACTACTCTACATTTGACATGGCCGCGGGATTTCATCAGATTCCCATCACAGAGAGCTCAATAGAGAAAACAGCGTTTATTACACCTGATGGACTCTATGAATACCTCACCATGCCATTTGGGCTAAGTAATGCATGCTCAGTGTATCAACGCTGCATAAATAGAGCGTTGGGACCTTTATCAAACACGGTAGAGCAAGTTTGTCAAGTTTATGTCGATGATGTTCTTTCAAAATGTAGATAATTTTCACAGGGACTTTCCCACATTGAGCGAATACTCATCGCTCTTCAAAACGCTGGGTTTTCGATTAATGTGGAGAAAACATCTTTCTTTAAGCGCTCTATTGAATATTTGGGCAACATTATATCTGACGGTAAAGTAAGTCCCAGCCCAAGAAAGGTAGAGGCTTTGACAAAAGCTCCTGTACTTACCACTGTAAAGCAAGTGAGACAATTTAACGGTCTTGCTAGCTATTTTCGGCGATTCATTCCCAATTTTTCACGTGTCATGGTTCCTCTATATGAATTAACCAAGAAAGATGCGAAGTGGGAATGGAACGCACGACATGAAGAAGCTAGGAATCATACTGTTCAATATTTGTCTACTGCGCCTACTCTTGCACTTTTCCAGGAAGAAGCACCCATAGAGCTCTACACTGACGCAAGTAGTCTTGGCTACGGAGCTGTATTGGTTCAAATAATAGATGGGCGGTGTCATTCTATTGCCTATATGAGCTTACGTACTACAGAGGTCGAGAGTCGTTACCACTCCTACGAGCTCGAAACCCTAGCGGTAGTGAGGGCTATAAAACACTTCCGACAGTACTTATACGGGAAAACTCGGTACAAGAAACCAAGAAAGTCTTGATGAATATGTAATTGTTACCATAGACTCTTTCACAAAGTATCTGCTACTGAGCTATTCAAATGATAAGAGTCAAAGCAGCAGCCTAGCAGCACTAAAACGTACTGTACACTTGTTTGGTACGCCTATTCAAGTTGTCGTCGATGGTGGCAGAGAGTTCCTGGGAGAATTTAAAAACTACCTGGAATTTAAAACAGCTTCAACATCAATATACATGCAATATCGCCAGGAGTCAGCCGAGCTAATGGCCAAGTAGAGCGTGTTATGGCTACGTTAAAGAATGCGCTAACTATGATCAAAAACTATAACACCGAAAATTGGCAAACTGCATTAGAGGCACTACAACTGGCATTCAACTGTACTCCGCACCGTGTGACTGGAGTAGCACCCCTTACACTCCTTACACGTCGTCAACACTGTGTTCCACCGGAACTCCTGAAATTAGTGAATATTGATGAAGAGACTGTCGACTTTGATCTACTAGAACAACAAGTACATCAAAAAATGGCGGCTGCGGCCGAATGCGCGAAACATCGTTTTGACAAAAACAAAGCCAAGATTCAGTCATTCCAAAGAGGTGATTACGTTCTGATTAAGAATAATCCTCGAAATCAGACGTGCTTTGATCTTAAATATAGCGAGCCATACGAAATTCAACGAGTCGTCGATAATGACCGGTACATCGTGAAGCGAGTTACTGGCAGGGGAAGACCGCGCAAGGTAGCTCATGACCAGCTGCGCCGAGCACCGCAACCAGGCGAACAGATGACCGTGTCGACGGACGACACCGACGAGCCACAGCTATCCACGTCTCATGCTGCAATGCCATCACAATCTGGAACAAACGGTGAGTTCCTTCCATATTAAACTAATGTTTTATTTTGGCAGTAGGATTTCTCTTACTGCTTTGATGCAGATAATAACTAAGCTTCAATCAAAGCAAACCATTCTAGGTGACCTTTGCCACTGAATCCAATAATGAAATATCTGCGCTGTAATATTGAATCGATATAAATTAAAAATATGTTTAGAATCCTTTCCCCATCCTATCATTTTCAGAGCCTCTGTGGACCACGGTCTAAAAGGCCTAGGCCACAGCGTCGACCTAGTTCCCATGTCCTTTAGAGCCCCTGTGGACCACGGCGTACGAGACCGCCCAGCACCACAGCAACATTCCTGTCTACGAGTACATAAATAAAATGCAAGGATGCGTGGAGCATTTGCATTCCATAATAAAAGTTCAATATGTGTGAAGTGCGTGGAGCATAAGCACGAATAACAAACGAACGCTCAATTTCCTTTATTCACTTATTTTACAACAAGCTTATGATATTCATTATTCATTTGACGAAACAAACAAAATTAAATTAATGTGCGAGTGCGTGGAGCATAAGCACAAATAACAGACAAACAATTGCCTTCTACAAATAAGCCTACAATATTTCTTACGTTAAGAGATAGTCTCCTAAATAAGTAAAACCGTATATGGTCGACTGGAGTATCTATGTACACAGATACCTAGTCAAAAATGTTTTCTTATTTCCAGAAATTGAAACATAATAATAAAGGAAACCGAGGCTGGTGCAGAGCGCGCACCGCCCCGCAGAATGGCCGTGTCGACGCAAAACAGTCAACATCTTTTATTTTAGATTTTAAGTTTGATTACATAAAGTCTATTTAAGAATGATAATTAATTTTAACCTATTTTATTACCAATGAAATAGGTAAGCTTCATTTTTTAACCTAAATCAAATAACTTTTAAAATGAGTTTGTTAACATTTGTATTTACTTCCTTAGAAGTTACGAACATTCAAAAAGTTAACTTTAAATTAATAAGTTTAGCTCAAAATTAATTATAAATCAAATCTTTAATTTGCAAAACACATTCACAATTTAATCATTAATAATTCTTTAGATTGATTTTTAATAGTTGCTTTTTGAATGTTCGTTGGAGATTGTTTTGAACGATGAGTGATTAAAACCACGCGTGATTTTATGAAATTATTTGCGTTTATAAGTGTTTAAATAATGTTTTAAAATTATTTCACGAATAACTATAACGAAATATTCGTATTAAAACCATTGTTTAAAAATGATTGTAAAGAAGCAACATGGTGGGATGCCACCATGTTGTTGGCTCACTTTTCACGTGGCAGCTGCTGAGAACGGTAGTTTGGTGAGTGCTTTTTGAAATATTGCTATTCGAATTATTTTTACTTTTGTATAGAAAATAAGGGTAGACTTAAGATCTTAGTTGAATCTATAAGTTAAGAAAAGTATTGATTATAAAACGATTGTAACAAAGAGTTTATTTCAAGTGTATAGTTGTTTTATTTCGTTATCTGTTGAATATGAGTGACGCGAATAATGGTGACGTCAGCAATGCTGACGTCACGCTTTCTAAAAACTTGCACGATAATAATTCTCCGTTATGTATTTAGTTTATTTTTTAAATTATTAAATTAATATCCATAATAAAAATAAAATAAAAAGTAATTAAATTTCCTTGAAATATTCCACCAAATACCAGAATTCCTCACAAACGGAGCCGCAGCCAAAAGCTAGTAATATAACAAAATGAATGTTGCAAATAATATGAATAATTTTAATAATAAATATTAATTATTATTTGTATATAAACAATTTTGTTGGGAAGTGTAGAGCGCGTTCTTATCCCCACCACTTCGCTCAGACCGCAACATCCGTGTCTCCGAGTATAATTTCAGTTATTAACAAATAGTGTGTTTCGCTGATCATGATTTGATGCCCATTTAGTATTTATTTGTTGTTCGTTTAAATACACGCCTTTTATAACAAACTGCTAAAGTATATTATAGAAACTATTCTATTCTAAAAACTATTCTTTTAACAGACAAGGTATATTAAACAATATACGAATTTTTGGCTGATAATCTTGTGTGAAATGATTTAAGGATCTATATATTTTAAATGACATGATTGATATTGATTTTTATTTGCCAAAGATTTAGGTCCGGATAAATAGACGATTCTCGGTCTTATTCACAGTCATGTTTTATAGCACCTTATGAAGTCTGCTTACTTTCCAACGACACAATCCAATTCTATTGAAAGCATTGTCTTAGAATCGTCTATTTTGAGGTCCGGACCTCAAATTCTTTTTTTTTAAATTAATTATCATTATTGTGATTCACTAATATGCAATAATATGGTAAAAGGCCTATTATTTTGTAATTAACATCTAAGTAGATATCTAATAATATTCTATAAATTAACCATTTGATTTGCATTTTTTGGATTTTCTATTCAGCAAATGAGAAAAGTAAAAAAGAAATGATCCTAAAATTTTCATGTCAATTAATTCAGAATAATAAGTTCATAGTTTCAGGTTTCAAGAATTATTGTTCAGTTTCACCCTATTACATAGAACCCCCGGGAAATTTGGGAACGATAAACATTTATAATTGTACATTTATATAGAATTTACGAGATATTGAAGCAGTACAACACACAACAACTACACTAGGATTACCACTGTAATCCTAGTGTAGTTGCTGTGTGTGATATTTGAAACCTAGCGACTAGATTAAGTATCAGAGGCGTGCATATGATGCAAACAGACAAGCAGAGCTTACAATTTAATTACTACTTATCTATGCTTATAACACTTACTAGTTCTCCTTGATGAAAGCCTTGAGCGAGTAGGTCTCGACTTCACCCTTGTATACAACCGACGAGTCTTCGAACTTGTTCTGCAGACGCTTGGGACGGTATAGGACCACATTGTTCCTGTTCACAAAAGAATTGAGATAGGTATATTTTAGTAGTTTATTACACACCAAAACAACATAGAAACACAAAATACAAGTACATAATTAGAAAGTACAACCGTCGACCTTATCGCTAAAGCGATTTCCTCTAGGCAACCTTTGGGTGGTAAGAAAAAGTCTGTAGACGTAATAGATGGTTATTTTACTATCTAGTGGAAATTATACAGTAATTATAAGCTTTTTTTAGAACTATTTCGCTGATAGGCTCTTGGAATGCTTCAAATGTCGTTACAGTATTGTTACAATTTCTTTACATTAAATCTTCAACCGTGACACGATGACAATAAGGCTTACTCTAAGTGTTAGTATTAAATAATAAGTGCCGCAGACAGTTATATTGCGCACTTTCAGTGTCAACACTTTTGAAAGGCCCTCGTGTATTTTGAGTGCCATTTATCAATGGTTACTGTACAATCTTCTTTTTATAGTAGTAAATATAAACCTTAATTACCTTAGGCTAGTTGTTCGGAAACCACAAGAAACGTTGCATTTGGTTGAAGGTTTATTTAGTTTGTGATTTATAGGAGAAATAACGAAATAATTAGACAAACGCCATAATATTTCAGAATTCATTAAAAACTAGCTGTTGCTCGCGACTTCTTTGGCGTGGACTTCAAGCACTAATTCAGAAACCTTCGCGGGCGTGCGCACAACAACTCACCAAAGTTTCATCGAAATCGGATGAATGGTCTAGGAACGCATAGAAGACGAACAAACAAACAAACATTACTTTTTATATATTAGAGAAGAAGAAGATAAGAAAGATAATATGTTGCTATTTTAACCATTCTTTCGTAAATTTCGTATTTGTTCCCTACATCGTTTTTTTCTTTACAAAACAGGATCATAGTGTGGATTTAATAAAAAAAAAATGGAAAAAATACAAGTAATTTTGAAGGTGAAACAAGTGGTTGATGGCAAAAAGTTAAAACTGAAATATTCAGCACCGACATAATTTACAGACTGAACACTCATATTATCCCCCGTAAATGAAGAAAAAATTAATGAAACATAAATTACATAATTTGAACCGCTTACGCATGTTAAGTGAGGAAAATCGCGTAATGCATTATTATTCGGTTATATTAACAAGGCTTATCCGTAACTAAAATGCAGCGGATGCTTTTCACATCGCCGCCACGCCACGCCTTATAGATTTCACTTTGAATATGTAGGTAGTTACTTACAATTTTTATTTAATATTATTGTACACTAAATAAACTAAAGATTTAGTTATAAAAATAAATAGTACAAAAGGCTTTACCTGCATTCTAAAGCTTATAAAAAATCCCTTTCATTGTAGCTGATTTTCATACACTTCAACATTTGATGAAAAAAAATATTGTAAACGAATATTATTGGAATTCAGCAAGTTCAGGATTAAATTAGTAACAAATAAACTGACCATCGGTCTGATCTCCATTTTCGGATATATGTAGATCTCTCCCAAGGTCCACAGACACACGATCTGCTCACCTCATCCAGCCAATACGTAGGTACTAACACTACTTTGACTATTCAATAAAATATAAAATGCGAATCTTTCATATTTTTATTATATGATAAGTTTGCGCGTTTGTTAATAATGAAAATGATTCAAAAATGTTTCAGCTACCAGTCCCATGCATTGACGATAGTCATGTCGATAACTTATCAGTATCACATAACCATGACAAAACATCAATAAAACACGACATAATTCATTATATCACCGTACATAAATGTTTTAACTTTTAATGTTTTTAAAAATACATATATATATACTGTAATATGTTATGTACGGTAAAAAAATAGGCATACCAAAATTATTCTAACAACTATTAAAAAATATAATAAACATTCATTTTTAAGTGACGTTTCTATAGTGTATACTATGGAAACGTACAGAAATAGAATATGTATAGAAATTCATTTGTACAGAATTCCATATTATATTATACAATAAAAAATATATTTCCCTGTTGTATTTGGACAATTTTTCTGATTGTATGGGAAATCAAATATGTAATTTTCTATAACGTACACAATTTAACCTGGTTATTCTTTTTGATATTACAACATGTACTACAATTAATTATTAAGAATTACGTAATTATTAGTTATTAATTAATTAGTTATGTTTTGTTCAAAATTTTTATTATAAACTAGCTGTTGCCCGCGACTTCGTTCGCGTGGGTCTTCAAGTACTAATTCAGAAACCTAAGTTTCACCAACTCACCAAAGTTTCATCGTAATCGGATGAATGGTATATATGGTATAGGGACAAACAAAGAAACATTCAGTTTATATATATATAGATACAGTGAACAATTCAAATTATTTTTATCATTCTTATCCTCTTTTGGAGACTTTTGTTCCTTACCTTAGCTAACTTTTGTCCCATAAAATTAAATTTGTATATAATTATGTAATAATAATAATGCTAATGAATATTTTATTTTTTTGCGATTGGTATAAAAAATATTCAAACATCTGCTTTATCTTAGGTAACAAGTTATTTATGATCTGTTTAGGGTGTTTGTAGAACATTTTCTTTACAGGGAGAACAAAAGAACACCTGTATAAACAAACATACATTAACAAAGTGACTTTATAATAAGTTTACTTGCTTTATTTGAAGTTGATAAAGAGAAGGACGGCGAGAATAAAAATGACTGAAAAACAATGACATTATGCAACATCTATGCTTTCAACATGAATTCAGTTTCATGTTTTTTTTTTATTGCAACTGCAATAAAGCTGTTATTTCACAAAAGTAGAAGGCACTAATTGTAATGTTCTCTGTGAATCTCTTGTTTCCAGTAACAGGTTCCCTTTGACAATAAAGTATCAAGTTGCAGGCACTGTTTTAACTGCAGCAGACATGAATAATAAATCTAAGTCATATAAATATATGTACATCTAAAGGTGGAAACTTAGATAAAGCTACACTTAGATGGCTATTGTATATTATGTACCGCCGATCCAAACAGCAACTAAGTGTAGTAACTAAGCTATTGGATCACATGATAGCAGATGATCTACATGAATGGTCTTGTGCTACAACAAATGTATTTGAATGCAGTTCCACCAGACAATTCACACTAGTTAGTGAGCATTCGCTGAATAAGATCAAACTAATGTAAATGAGCCATAAGTGTGTTTCATGAAAGTGTCTTTTCATATAAAACATTATGGAACTGATTGGTTTGGATCGCCTATGCCTATGATTGCCTGATCAATATTATTTTTTAAAACTAACTAGAGTGCCTCTGCCTTATTTATAGTAGTGAGCGTCAATACACATAAAAAGAGGAACCTGTTTCTCACAATATAACTTCAAATACATTGACCCAAAAGTTGCTTTTCGCATATTGATTTATCCACAAGCAAGGTTAGTGAGTTACAAGAACTATTGGCAAAATCGTTGTCTTATCCTGTTGTTTTGTATGGTTCGTGTAAATAGATGTATGGCAATGCCACTGACCGCGTTGCTTGTGAACTTAGCCTGTTGCACTGTCATGAACCTTGATGTATTTGGAGGAAGAATTTATTATGAACAAAAATAATAACAAATATTGGTTTTGAAATCACTAAAGGTGACAACTGAAAGGTTTTTCTCCTGGGTCTATGGGTAACTTAATTACATTTCATAGGTTCCTATATGTGCATATGTGCTTTTTTATTGGTCAAACAGGCAAAAATGTCTAATTTTTTTCCACAGAAAATGTGATAAACGAGTCCATCTGGTGGTAAGTATAGATACTGTCGCCTATGGACATCCATGATACATTCGAATATCAGTCCTAAATGACAAACGGCACTCCCCCAGATATTCTGCCTACCTTAAAATTGGGATATATTCCCGTTTCTAGGTGTCTCCATTCAAGGACTCGTGTACCTTATCAGTGCTAAGCAGGGGACCTAAAAGATAAGAAAAAATAAATAGCTGACTTACTTGTATCCAGTCTTGTCAAGGACTTCCTTTGCAGAAGAGTGTCCAAAGGTAACCTGTTCCCTCATCTTGTCAGTTGTCTTGAGGAACTCTCCCTTAAGATCAGTCTCCTTCTCAAAGAAACCAATGACAACCACTTCATCCTTGTCAATGAAGGCTTCGAAATCGGCAACAGTGAGCAGATCCTTGGAGCTGGGGCCAACTTGCGCCCTCATGTATTTGACGATGCCATCTATGGACAAGTTATCTATGAGTAAGGAAAATGGGGTTAAATATAAAATAGCAGGCACCAGTCATAATGGAGATACTGCCATTTTCCATATATTTTAGAAAAAGTATTGTTCTTAGACAAAAGTTGTAGAGCTTCATTAGATATATCCAAGGACATACATAGTTTTTTTTTGGGATTTAGAGGAAAGTTTATAGTGTCATTATTATTTTTTTATAATAATTACTGAACTGATTTTTTTTTTATATATACTAGTGGGCGGACGAGCAGGCGGTCTCACGTGATGGTAAGTGTTACCGCCGCCCATGGACACCTGCAACACCAGGGGGTATGCGGGTGAGCCGCCGACCTTGCAAAATCCTATTCACAGCTCTCTTGAAGAACCCCATATTGTAGCTTGATTTGGCTTTACTTCAGCATTAACAGAGATAGATACATATCCAAATTATTTCTCAGCCAAATTTTATTTGAATACTTTAAGAATGCACTAAAACTAATCAGTTTTGAATAAAAACTTAATTTGAATTTGAATAATAAAAATCCATTCCTAAATTTCCAAAGGTAGGCCTTGCATCCAGCGGCATGGTAATGTCTGTCATTCTCGACTGACATTAGTATGTACTGCAAATGTCCATAAATAACAGAATTTACTTACAACCAGGTGGACTAATTACTTGTGTGCCAACTTCTTACTGTTAAAAATATAGTCTGTTACCTTATTCTGTGTAGGCTTATTTTTTTCTCAAGGAATCTTAAGTCATTAATAATTTGGCATTATATATTATTGTTTGGAACAAAATATGCTACTTGGAACACAGTGATGGTTGGTTACACTTTGAATTTGAAATATGAAACTTGCGAGTTTGAAATTCCATTGTTATTTTGCATTTTTTTATATATTTTTTTTAAATATACAGGACTCGCTTATTACAATGGTGATAATTATTCATTATATATTTAAATAAAAAACTTTGTATTTGGAGGCTGAAGTAAACATGTTTTAAGATAAGTAAAAATTAAATTTCAATATAAACCACTTAGAACTTAACCACTTACTTATATCATTTATAAATCTAAAAATCTTTTTATAAATAAGTATATCAAAGGTGTCAATGAAAATGTGTTATTTGAAATAGTGAATATTATACCAAAATAAATATTTAATAAAAGCTAAATTGCCTTCAGGGTACTTGAAAGTGTTACTAGAGGTCAATGACTTACGTGATTCTCTAGGCCCATTGTATTCTTGGGAAAGTTCTCCTTTTCTGAAAATCTTTAATGTGGGATAGCCAGAAACAGAGTGTTGCTCGCAGGTACTCTTGCCACCCTCGGTACAGTCTACTTTCGCCAGCGTCACTGGCGGATCATCATTCTTTAAGAGGCCGGCCGCCTGCGCGTATTCAGGCTTCAATCTCTTACAGTGGCCACACCTATTAATCACGTGATGCACATTAAAACAACAGGCTTCTATTCATGAAATTGTATTAAAGAATAGGCGCGAATGACTTACCATGGTGCGTAAAACATGACCAAAGAGGTATCATGTTGGCCTAAGACGCTAGAAAAGTCCGAATCTGTAAGGTCGAGCACATCTTCTTCTGCTGCTCTACAGAAATAAATTACACCTAAGAATAAAATAATTTTAAGTGAACCGAACATTTTTGAGACGTTGTCGGCTTTTAATAGAAAACCGTGCGTAATTGTTGGTCGACTACGTATAGCTGAGAAAAGAGAGGACAAGGGCCGGAAAAATACACGTATGATGTCGCAGATGACACTAGCCGGCACAGCGTTGGCTGTTTCTGATTGGTCTATTTAGGTTGCGTTCACAATAAATTATAGTAAAATACTATCTATAAAATTGTTGAAACCTTAGAAATTAGTTTTGGTAAAAATAATACATTACAAGTTATGCTAACATTAATAGAAGTAAAGAAATGATATAGAATTACATTGACTGTTTTTAATAAGAAAACCGTAAATTTTTCGATTGATTCGTAATTGTAGGACCTCACTAGTAAACTATGGCTTTGGCAGTTGGCTTCTGTCAATTGGAAAATGGCAGCGACGAGTGTTGTCGTTCTCGACCGAGGCAACAATACAACTTGTACCGTAAATCTTTTCGGTGAGTACATATGGTTTTTAACAATTTATTCTGATAACTAGGTGTTAAGTCTAAATGTTGCAATTATTTAAGGCAACTGAGTTGCAATCGAAACTAGCCGCATAACCTTTATGTTTTATTATTATTTATTTTCGAAGACGCGCGGACTATTTGAATTTATTTTTTATAAATATTTGTGAAATGCACCGAGTTCTAGGCAGCTTCGAGGAATTACAGAAAAATGCCCACAATGTTGAGCATTTGTGTGTGCTGGCTGTCGTACTTAGTTTATAACGAGTTTTTTCTCAGTGAATAGAATAAGACGTCGTCGTCTGCGGCGAGTATGACCTTGGCTATTGGATTGTAGGAAGTAAACTGTAGTTACTTGCTTTTAAATTGTAGGTTGGTATTTGATGTACTCACAAAAAATATTCATAAGTCATAGTCCAGCTATCAATATTAATAAATAATTATCATACATTTTAATACTGAGGAATTCTTTACATAGGTACATTCCTACATTCTTTCCATTTATTTATTTATCTATTTAACAACTATTGTACCTACATTATCTATCATAGAAAAGGTGAGCTAAGTGGCTTAAGGCATTCTTTACTAGCTAATCTTTCAGTTAAACAGATACATTGGTTAGTGTGATGAGAAGTATTATAAATATATAACTTAAACTACATCAGTATAATTTCCTACCTAATAATTGTTTCTATTCAATGAATCACAATTGATTTGCATATCAGTTGTTCTTTGCATTCAACTATGTTGTACTGATTATTTTCATTGGGAATTATTTCACCTAGCTAGGCATTAGCCTGGCAAATGCCTGGTCAGGGTGAAATAAAATATGCACAGCCCATATTATTTGAGGCTCAGAAGTTAGTTATTCAGTAACAATAAATTCAACTCTTTGTATAAACTCAACAAAGCTTACACTACAAAATATTACATAAAAATATTAAAGATGCAAGAAACTATACATACTAATTTACTCATAAAACTATAATTATTAAAGGTCAAATCTTAGCAGTAACTTAAAAGACTATAAGAGATTAAATGCCATACTTCAGATGTGAAATTTTAGAAGGAATGGGGATGAAGTTTCAATAAACTATTGCAATCAATAATTAGAAGAGTGGCTGGATGACAAGAGTCCCAGAGTATTGTGTGTGATGGCAGGCCTTGTGTGAGAAAGGCCAGCAATGGAGAGGCAGGCTGATTATACCATATGGGTATGGCATGGTATGATAACTAGAACTACCATTAACATGGCAATATTTGTATTCAGGCTGTGTTCCGGACACACACCACTCAATAAGTTCAGATCCCTCATGAAAAAGACTAGCTCTCCAAATTGCAATGTTTGTGGAATTGTTGAAGATGTCCAACACTTGTTGGTGGAGTGTCTGGGATCAACAGGAACGGGAGGCCTTAGTGAGGGCTCTTGATCTGAACAGGAATGATGTTCGTACATTCCATAGAATACGAGGAGAACCTAATTCATGAGCAGCGTTTAGTTTGTACAGATTCGTGAGCCCTCACTAAGGCTGATATATTGGTACCTACATTAATGTTCTAGAATTTGTATAGGGTACGATGGAACTGACATGTGTCAAGGCATAAAAGTTCCAAAAAAGAATAAAAAAAAAACAACATGGCAATATTTTGTTTTAGGAGCTACGGTTGTATCATGGAGAGTCAACAATCAAGAACAATTATTTGTAAGGTAAGAGTATTTTTTGTTTATTATAATTATTACTTAAAGATTATTAAATATGTCAATGTAACCTATACATTTAACACAAAAAAATTTCATCAGTTACTAGTGCCCATATATTCTGGACAAAACCTAGATTTAGATCCAGTTGAATTGAATTTCTAATTCAATATCTAATCCTTAAAAGTAGTAGTTAAAAAACTTAAAGTTTAATTCAAAGGCCTTAGGAGGAATATACTGTATACAAAAATGTATACTAAAAGCATACAGCCTACTGGTTAGATTTTAGGATGCTAAATATTGCTCTATGTCCAAGGGAAGATTCCAAGTCATAGGGGTTGTTATGGCAAAAATTTGGAACTTACAATTATTTTTGGGATTTGGTAAACATTTTGGTCACTTACGTTCTGTACAGTAGGTACTGTAGCTATCGATTTATTTTACTTTATTTTCTTATGATAAAAAAACTGAAATTCTGAAATAATTGCAACAATATAAACAAAATATTTTTAATGTTAATATTCATTCCGTGTCACGAAAAATATTATGTGTACGTTTCACTACTGGGCGTCAAGATTATACTCGATAAACACGTTTTTATTTTTTACTAATAAGTTTTCTGTATCACGTGCCATTTTTCGTTAACCAGACTTAAGGGTCGACCACATCAGAGCACAAGTTGCGATACATCCGGCCAAAGTATCGGCAACATGAATTCACGAAACGTGCGCCCAAGTCGCAATACAGTCTTGGTACAGGTCGCAGGGACACTGATTCGTTCTCAGCCGGCACATGTATAGGCATTTGTATCGCATATGGTTTATGCGGAAGCTTATGCCGAAATATGAGGCGACAACATTGCGATACAATGTGGCAATGATAAATGTGCCCCGGTGTGGACGAACGTTCACTATCCACAATATTTTTTATGTAATAGACCGAATGGACCCCAGATTGTGCAATAAATCCCATCTCCGACCTAACGACGGTGATCTAAAGGTCGATACCTTACGCGACGCGCACAGTTAGCGTTTCCCACCACTGAGATTCGAACTACTATCTATGTATATAAACCATCGTAGTATAGATCTAGTCAAGGAAAATATTAGTTACTAACCAATTCTTTAATTAGTATAATTCTTGCAACACAGGAGCGCGCGTCTGCCATGCTTGTAGTGATGATTATTCGTACACGTAAAAAGACCTCATATCCTGAAGAAGAAGAATAGAAGAGTGAAGGATCACAATATACCTTTAAATACATTGACGCTAAAGTTACTTGTCGCGTGCACGAACATTTATCCGCAAACAATGTTGACGCGTGCTCGCGAGTGGCAAGAGTCGTAAATATTGAAAACAAAGTACGGTCCACTATGTTACAACAAAACATAGACTTTCAATTGAAGCAACGATGCTGTTTATTTCGTCTTCTATTGAAAGATTGCCTTTGTCAAGAATTTAGACGTGTCGCAATGTCCCTCCACAACACAAGACTAACCCTCCACCTTCCCACGGTCTTACCAACCTCGCGGTTATTCGGACCGAATCGCGGGATGAGCGCGCCGTACTTTCGTGGCCTCTTCGACGCGCTCTTCTTTCTCTTGAGTATTATCTAGCCCATTTTATTTTTTTAACTCTCCTCTTTCTGAGGCTTTAGGTTACAAGGAATTTCTGTCCAGTGCCGAACAGTACCTATTTCCACCTGCTTCTCTGTTTATGCCATCGGTGTGCGAACTCTCGAATCTGGCCGAAGTTCGCTATCGAGTTCACAAGGTCCCGGTAGTAGACCGGGCTCCCATTCTTAGGGCTATGTAATATAGAAACATTATTGCCGTAGTCAACAAATATATTAAGTGTCTAAACTAGGAAGAACACCGAGTTCTGCTTCTACTTTTCCCAAAACCACTACGCCACAGCCTGCGTTGTGCTGATCAATACCCTATGTAAATGTAATAAGAAAGTTATAGTTGTGAAAGGAGAGAAATTGTCCGTCGCTCTTCATTTTCGAGTCTAATTGTTGTAACGAAGACAAGAAAGTCTTCTGTCAAGACAAGAAACTCTTGTCTTCTGTACAAAATTGGAACTACTGCCAGTAAAATAGAAGACGATGCTGCCCGGGAATTGCTATTTCGTTGGAATAACGATCTCAGGACGAAATCTGCTTATGCTACTAGTCTATTAAAAAACCCAACCGTCATTAATATTAAATTAAATTGTTTATTTCCATACCGCGATTAATTCATCTTTGACACCGTGTAATTATGGCTTTGTGCGTATAATTAAATTTACATTAATCGTATGCCATATTAGAGGTTTGAATACATCAAATTGTAGCGTAGCGCACCTTCAATACACTTGAACGATTATTCACTGTCCCGTTACCATGTCAGTGTAATTGCAAATTTCTTGTCACTCAGGGCTATAAATGGTTTTGCATATAATCCACAAGAAAACCTCGGAATCATAAGGTAGGCTTTAACTGATAAAATCCATTTGAGCGATTTACAATGAGAATTTACTGTACATTTTCTACAATCACGATAAAACCAGTTCATCGACAAAGCTTACTCGTAAGCATCGCTGTGTCTATTCTCGTATCAAAGCTTGTAAGCAACTACCAAGTTCCGAATAGTTTTTCCAGAATTGTGATTAAAACAGATAAATAGATAGCCTTTATTGGTAAAAACCCTTTATCAGTAAAGTAGTTCTTGAATTTATTTGCAATATGTACTTATTTCAACCCACGACGGAACAGAGAATAGAATGTATGTTTGTGTATCGTTTTATTACCACTTTTCTTTGAAACGGCCGAACCGATTTTAAAACTATTTTTTTAAACGTATAATCATACTTTGGAGTATGTTTGAGAATGGATGTTGTGGTTCTAAAGCACCAAGTATCAACTGTACCAAGTTGTAATGATTTATAATTTCTAAAAAGGAATGCACTTATTTGAATGCGTCTTTCTGAAGTGAATAGTTAAAGAGATGTATATTATACACATAACCGTCAGCATCTGATGCTGTATGCTGATGTAGCCGAAAGTGGGTAAAGGAACTCTGCACTACAATGATGGTGTTTGGACTCATTTTTTCTAGTTGTTTGGTTCAATGTACAGTTATAATACATAGAGGAGAATGATGCTGTATCCCATCGCCGACTGGGTGCGTCCGACAGATTATTCCCAACGGCCACCACCAGTCGTAGACTGTTTACCGTCCGGTCTTCGCTGACCTCATGTCTATCAATGACCGAAATTACTCGGAATTCTTCCTGCTCGTGGCGCACGATTTAGCAGTTGTGTTTTTAGTGGGCAAAGATATAACTACCATTGCAGGTCAATGGGGATATAAACATTTTTCCGTCATAACAGCTATCAGTGGTGGCCGTTTTGGTGGTGGAATTTTGGTGGTGGTGGTGGCTGTTAGGAATATTCCAAAAATGTTATTTTATATGCCCATCGACCACCACCGGCGGTCGATGGAATAAAATTATGATTTCGTGCTAATGATCACCAGACAGTGGTGGCTGGCGGTTTTGGTGGTGGCCGTTGGGAATAATCCCGTACGATTGGTTGTGTTATCTCATTCCAACAGAAGATTGATTTTTAAGACGTGATTATATTTTTTAATAGAATGCATTTAATGGAATCCCTATTTGTGTTATTACTAGTTAAATATGTATACCATACATATGAACCCTAAGGTGGATAAGAGAACTCCTTGAAATTCAGCATCATGGGATATGATGTTGCCTTCATCATATTATATTGCCTGATAGATGAAATGGGGTGGGATGAGATAAGATAAGATTGGACGATAAAGTCCATCCAACTCATCAGTTAAACGTGTCCAGTCCCACTAGCTCCTGTTCGTCGGTAATGTCAATTAAAACAAAGAGCAATTTGTATTATAACAAGTATTTACTTATTTTTATACCTAAACTAACTCACTAACTCATTCACGAAAGCACTCACGGATAGCGAGTAATGTATCAAATTGAATTATAATTTATTTTTTATCGATTCTTTGCGTGAGAAAAGGGTGAAAGTATTACAGTAATGTAATGTATGCTCTTAGAGAAAGCTAAAAATAAAAAGACAAAATTAAAAATTTCGATAATACCCCCTACGGTTAAAACCTCTAATTACGTTTGAGCGACGATGGTGATAGGTTGTATTAAACTATTGCAGATTGTTAGAAGGGCAGCTGACTGGTTTATGTTTTTATATTAACCTTTTCAAAGTTAATTAGAGTTTTTTAACTGTCGGGGTTTTTTTTCATTGTTTGCATTGGCGTTTTTAACAACCATATAGGCTTTTATAGGCAACCCGTCCACATGTACCTTGTCTGATGAGGCACTTGTTATGTTATGAGGGTTATGTTGGCACTTGCCATCCGCCGGCAAAACTAGTGGTCACTGGACATTAGGATTTTTTCACGACAGAGATGTTATTATTTTTACATGTTGTCTTGGGTGACCTTACAACTAAGCATCCATTGATCCACCTTTATGTAAAGGGTGTCTCATTAAGAATTTTAATCTTGAATAAATGGAAAAACACCATATTTGAATAAATTTCGTAGACATTTTTATTTACATAAACAAATCGACTATTTTTATTTTTATTACATTACACGTGAAAAAAAAGGCCGGTCAAATGACCACCGTGACTTCGTTGGCAGGCATGGACTCTTTCGACTAAATTTCGGAATACTTTGTCGGGTAAGGACCGCGGGATTTCGTTAATTTAGTGTTCAGTTTCGTCTTTGAGTTCTTCAATCGTCTCAGGGTGACTTGTTAAACCTTGCTTTTCAAAAAACCTCATAAAGAAATCTAAACAAGTTAAATCACAACTTCTTGGCGGCCAGTTTTGGTCTCCAAAACGAGAGATGACACGACCTGGGAACAACCTGGTTGCAACCTGGTTTGCAACAACGTCATTGTTTCGTGCGCAGTGTGACAAGCAGCACCATACTGCTGAAACCATATGTCAGTTATGTCCATTTCATCCAATTATCGCCATAAAAAAGTTTGTCCACATGCCATGATAGCGATCGCCATTGACAGTCACCGAGGCCCCTTCCTCATTTTCAAAAAAGTATGGTCTGATAATCCCTCCTGGCCACATGGCACACCAAATAGTGACGAAAAAGTGATACCAGATGGAAGTGTTTGATTGTGTTTGGCGACACACACAGCCGCGATGTTTTCAGGTGTTTTTTTAGGGCGATGATGGGTAAGGTTTCTCTCATCTTTCAATGAAAACGTCCGCCTCGAATTTCCGGACTAAATTTTCAATAGCCGGCCGCGACGGTCGATTATGCACACTAAAATGATCACGTACGAGGGGACCAAAAGTTTCCGGCTTGACAAAGAAAAAGGACACTCAAGTTCATTAACTATTTTTATTTTTCAATATAGTCTCCGTCTATTTGAACACACTTTCCGCATCCTTTAATTAGCATTTCTATTCCAGTATAAAAATAGTCTGAAGTTTTGTCTTCAAAGTGGGTGAAATCCGCAGCGGTCACTTCATCATAGGTGGAAAATCGTCTAACCCTTAAGTCCGCCTTGAGTTTTGAAAACAAATAGTTATTACTGGGAGCCAAGTCAGCACCACTATAGGGTGATTAGCGACTTTCCGTGAAGCTATACTTTGAAACAGCAGCTTTCGCAACTGCGGCGGCGTGGACACCTTCGCATTGTCATGGAGAAGCTGCACACACCGTTGCTTAGTTTTCCACGACGTTTCAACTTGATTGCTTCTCGTAATTGCTCTATAAGGTTAGCATAATAGCTCCCAGTCGCCGCGGTATTGCGTTCTTTTATGTCTATAAGTAATATTCCTTGAAAATCCCAGAATAATCTTTTTGGTGGACTGAGTCACCTTTGCTTTTCTAGATGGTATTTCACCAGAACGACGCTACTCCATCGACTCTCTTTTGGATCATAGTAAAGAACCAGTTTCATCCCCAGTAACAATTGATTCCAAAAAATCGTTTTCCTTTCTCTGAAAGGCCTCCAAAAGTTCCTTTGAGTACGCTACTCATACACACTTGAAAGAAGTTTTGGCAGCCACCTCGCACTAACTTTATTCATATGAAGATGTTCATGAAGAATCCCAACGACTGTAGTTTCGAAAACCCTGTCCTTGTTGCTATTTCTTCCGTCTTTAGCCGTCGGTCGTTCAGAACTTCTTCCACTAATTTGATATTGTTTGGAGTGAGTGCCTCAACGGGTCGACCGGAGCGAGGTTCGTCATCGATGGACTCTCGTCCTAAGCGAAATTGATTACACCAATTTTTGATGGTGGAAAATGATGAAAAAGAATTCCCATACACATTATCCAACCTTTTTGATATCGGTAGGGCTGACACCTTCCTTTGTAAGGAACTTAATCACGGAACGATATTCCAGTATAAACAGTTTAAATATTTTGCGACTTCCTGTTGTTCTAAGAGTCGAGGAATCAAAGCTAACGAGGATTGAACTCTAAAAATTATACACGAATTAGCAGGATAAATTAATGACAATTACAATGACGTATAATTTGTTTTTTTTTTGACATTTAGAAATATGTCAGGCCATAAACTTTTAGACTTCACTGGTAACTTACAAAATGTTTTTTCTCCATTTTTGTAAGGGGTTTTCACTATTAATAAACGTTCTTCCTAACTGTAACATGGCATTTCAAAATGTTAATTTTTCAATTAACAAAGTACTAAATATGGCTGACAGAACAAACAATTGACAATCGCAAATGGCACGCCAATCGAATTTCAAGTTCTTGCTGAGACACCATTTATAAAGCCCATAATAAAGTAACAATGATGACAAAACGAAATCACAGTTTGAAAATCCATAAAGCCTACTGGAATGAGTAATGTTAAAAAAGTCCGCTCGCTTTTCATGGTTCGAACGATTCCAGTTAATGAGACGTCGATTAGGGAGGATTTCGAAAATTCTCGACAATAACGGGCAACGGCTCAAATAATCATACGATAGCTATATGATTACTTAAAATAGATTGTAGATTCTATCAAATCATCGGCAGTTTTGTCTGAGAGAGACAGGCTGTCTGTCAGGTGTGATGTTAGGCTTTTTGAGTTCTTACCGCCTTCCCATTCGTAGCCATCTAAAATACTTGATGTTGGTAATCTGTGATTGATCTGTCGACTCCTATTAATGTTATTAACAATGGGATTAATTAGTCCAATCAGAACATATACGAGTAAGCGGTTCGGTCCGGTATGGACAGAATACTACTCCCTACACGAAACATTTGCTGCTTCTGTATTTTCAGTATTCCACTCCTTTTAATATGTATATGCAAATTTTCATGAATTTAGTTCAAACTGAACTGCTGGTATATGATACAAAAGGTACGTTCTGAAAACAGGGTATGAGCTGTAAAATGTCCTTCAATTGTCTTACTAAATAAAGTAGCTACTTATTCATGATTAGATACTTATTCAAAACTATGATACTCCAGCGTTGCTACTTGTGTGGTAGTCTCTACTCATTACTTAGCTATCGGAAATTCATTAAGCTAAAAGAGATCTTGTTGATAAATGTAACAATGCAATGCTATGTGCTTCCATGTACGACCGCCAAAACGGAACTAGTCTTTTGTTATCTAAATCTGTACCACCGCGTACAATGCTAACGCTACTACTATTTCTAAAAATTAAAACGTTTACGAGCAACAGAGCCTAGAGAGATGAGATTCAGTCCTATTATTCGGGAAGGTGGAAATGTTGTTTTTGCTTACATGTATAGTTAGATTTGATCACATCTGTTTCAGGTTCTATTTCAGAAACAGACCCATATGAATGCATTATAATAACAGAATCGGAATCCTGTTTCATGTTCCAATAAAGACAATCATATGACTATTCCGTCAAGTCTCGTCGGTGCAATTCAAACCATATCTCCGTAGAACACGAATCCGTGACTCGCGAATCATTTACGTAGTAAATTACGCATTTGAACTTTGCCCACAATCGACCAAAATGAAGCTTTATTGCTTCTGAAGCATTTATTGACTAATGTTGGTCTAATGTTACGGGAAATGCATAGTAAATCCTGATATCTGTGATCATTCATAAGGCTTTGCATTTATATTGCCATCGGATTTGTAGACTATAAATCAATAAGCTGCTGCGCCGTTGGACTTAGCTGAATGGAAAATGCGACTGGCGGAGTCGATTAGCGTTGATTATTTCACATGAACGTAGGCAGTTCCTTGACATTTCCGCATGGTATTATGACGTGGAAATTATCAGTTACGTTTTATTAGAACACGTTCCACTGCGTGTGAAAATGTATACTTGTTATAAAAACGGCTTTAAACTCACCGTGAATAGCGGCGAGAATTCACACTATGAACTTCAACTTCAAATTCAAATTCTTTATTTGTATTTAAACATACATGATACAATTTGTAATGAACAGCGTGCTCTTGGATTGTCTCTACACGAAACACGTGAAAACCATCCACACTCGCGTTCACGTATATTCGCGGGGTTTCACGGCGTGAAAGTAGAGCTACCTTAAAAGAGAAGGCTTTCCGTATTATTACCTCATAGTATACACAGAATTTCGTGAAATCTTAACCTTGCTAAAGCATAGTCTTGTACTACAAAGTGACCCACTCGCTCCTCTATAGCGTTTTTCGAACATTTCAATACAGTGCGACAGAAAATGTGTAAGTCATGTTATCATTTATAATACAGATATGAATTTACATATACTTATGTAATACTAATGCCTTTTCAAAGCTTCATTTGTTGTTTATTTGTATGTAGGAACCATCTTGTCATTTTTGCTTATTGCATTTACTACATTATTAGTTTAAACGTGAAAAATAACTATTTATAATGTTATTTTGATTACTTTGCCTAGTGTATATTAGCACAATTACTAGATTTGCTCTCAGTGTGTATTCGTCCCGAAACTGGCTTATCTGTTAAGCTTTCTTTCGTCTTAGTCTCGATAATTTTGAAATTACTCACACATATTATTAGTACGTGTCACGTAACGTCTCGGCTGAATCTTATCCAAGTCATCCTATAAAACTAAGAATTGAATATTAAAATTAAAGAAAAATCAATCTCATTCCGTAATCCCAGTTAAGATTTCGACGTTCAATTCGTGGTCAAACGAGGAAGCGATATTTGCGTAATCGAGAATTGGGCTGCCATCCATAGATAAGTATTTTTCTAGAAATTTTACAAGAGAGCCTAAAAACATTCAATAAAGGGGAGTTAAGATAGGAAGTTAAATTACATTTGATAGTTATTATTATTAGTTTACACACAATACAAGATGGCAGATATTATGCCTAAAATATTATAGTTATCTCATATATTATATGTTTAATAGGTCTTTAGTGATTTACTGATTTATAAGCATCACGTGATGCGCCTAGGCTAGCTTCGTAAATCAAAGGGGTTCGGACAGTCGCTAAATACTTTTTTTTTCTAAATATGTTCTATACTGGGTTTTGATATGAGGCAGCCGAATTTCAAACATTGACAGCTTCCATTATAGTCAATTATTTCACTAATACTTCACTAATAGTCTCCCAGTGTGAACTAGGCATCGATACATACGTAGCGGTATATAGCTATGTGGCATACAATCATTAGCGGCAGGCAGGTCGGTCGTTTGTTCGAGCCATTCGCAGCACGGAGACGAGTTTTTGTCCCTACACCAAATTGCATCCGCACAATAAGTACGCCTCTAAATTGATTTGGAATTAATTGCGTTAAAACATTAGAGCCTGGATATTAACTTGCCTTGCTCATGGCAGCTTGAGGTCGTTTTATTCTAACTATTCACTTTAAATATATTACGTATACACGTAGTGTATTATACGTATCCTGTGTGTACATACGTATCTATGTATTTGTATAGAGACATTATTTCCTTACACCATCTACCTCTACTCGTCTCCTTACCACCCAAAGGTTGCCTGAAAGAAATCGCTTTAGCAGTAAGGCCGCCGATTGTACTTTTAATTACATGTATTTTTGTTTTTCTCTTCTGTTTGTTTAGGTGTACAATTAAGTATATCTATTATTAATAACTAGATTTAAATTAGAATTGAAAGGGAAATAATTAACTGAGCAGCAGAAATACTGACAGTGGCAAATGGATGGCAGCAAACTTAAAGATGGGTTAGCTTTAGGTTCTCTGGTGATAATAAAGATATAGCGGGACTCCGTCGGCTTTGTGTCGACTTTCTTAGTAATTTAAAAATGTTCATTTCAGTTATTCAAAAACAGTTTGTTTTGTTGATCATTTTTTGCTGCCCTTTTAATATTTTTTTGCTGCTTCTTTAAATACAAGCCGAATAGAAACCGGTAGAGCTGTCATCAAAATAGGTCATGGATTAATAGATGTAGTACAAGTTATCCTTATTACACATTTCGTTCCTTCCTTTAATAACATGGGTTGTATTTTTTTTGCGTTGCTGTGTTATCTCATTTTTCTCCTAATACGTTTAAATCGCTGCACTTACATTGCTTGTATCAGTAGCAATACTTCCCTAGAAGCAATACTTCCATAAACTCGACTACCTAACAGATCTTAAACCAACGGTTTGTATTGATATAAAGCAATTTATTGGTGATGAAAACAAACCAATAAATAGTAGCTATAGTCTAAATTACTCTAAATGTTAAGGTGATGTTCATGTAAAGTGAACAGAAAGGGATCTCGAAGGATCCTCTCCTGAAGTCATATTGTTATTAAATGTCAACTTGTTTATTTGTAACAAAAGAGTTCTCTACTTTCGTTTCAAAGTAACTTTGCTTTTAATGTCAGTGGCTAAGAACTATATCCAGTCCTTGAATTCACGCAAAATGAGCTTGTTCGAAAAGACAAGCTTAATGTTACCGACAATATAAACTGCACTAACACAAAGATGCCTTAAAATTATTTTTAAAAGTACAATTATTTTTTAAAAAACAACTTCTAAAGCTATCGAATTTTATGATAAGTGAAATGTTCCAATAACTAATTATTATAATAGTAGTATAATATAATAAAATGGTATTCATTTTAGCCAATGATGATGTTTATTCACGCAGTAAGAATTAGTTTTTGACAACTCTTTAGTGATTATAGAGCTACGAAGACGAAATACGATTTGTTGAATAATATGAGATAAATTAAACATTACGAGCCACGAGAGTGTTTCAGTTACTACAACCTATGGCCTGATTTCTGATTTTTTATCGTATCTATTACGTGGAACTGTCAGTCCATTCGTTCTAAAGTTATACTTCAAGTTTCATAAGCACTTATACTACACATAAATTTCTATTCGTGTATTTGAGAAATATATTTCATCATCAACATATCGTTAAGAATCCTCTTACATAAAATGGTATTCCTACGGAATTTGTTAAATTAAATACAAGCCCTGTCCAGGGTTAGTGCTACGAGATTTCTCTCCACAAAAAGTTGTCGGCACGCGCCTTCTGCTCTAATATCGGATATAGTTTGTTACTCGTGGAGGTTTTTGCGCCTCTTTTGTCCAACCGACGCGACGTGACCGCTTGACCCTTTTATGACTAGGGGATTTTACGAGGGCCTCAAATTCGCTTCTGAGGATTCAATTGAAGTTGGATTTTTAAATTGCGACATTTTAATTACATGTCTATTGATATGTAAGTCAGCGCATATAAATGAGGATTTGTGTACTGTCCTGTCCCTTATAAAAACAAATAGGTACAGTTCGGTTGGCCGTAATGTGTATCTAGTAGCGAGGCACATCCCTGCGGGTGGCTGGAGTGGCGTGCGGTGCGCGGTGGCTCGAGGCCCGCCCCTGTTCTCCGCGTCTTGTTTTTGTGATCGCGTCTGCGGCCGCCCCGAGTCGCCGCCACTTTCTTCTCTCCCCCCATGCAGCCTCCCCCCGCGTTCCGCCGATGACAAATGGTCCCCGGACACCCCGCTCCCCTCTCGGCCCGCTAATGGCCAGATAATTTTATGCCGCTCCCGATGCACAGACAAAGCCGGGATGACCGCGAGATTACACCATCGATCGTCGACTCGCGTCAATGAGTGCAAGTGTTATTTTGTGCTCAACTTCACGGATCAGCGATGGCTGAGATAGCTTTATAGCTTCATTATACGGAAATTTGTCGACACTCGCTATTACTATTTACGGCTTTACTATCGCAACATTTTAATTTGTTTAGCGCTGCTCTCGAACAATTATGATAGGATCGGTCGTTGAGATTAATAGATGTGAAAATATGTAAGCGACATTCTATCAATTTCCATCGAAAACGACGTTCACGACCACTAAAATGGTGTTATATTTTAAATAAAAATGGAACAAGACGTGATTAAAGAATGTCGGCGTCACCCAGCGCTCGGCGACCTCTCGTCAGCCGGCCCGCGGTCACACGCCATTGACTCCGCTGAATAGTTAGCCCGCACCGACAACCATCATATTATCTCCCGCCTTTAACTCTTGATAAATCTTGATATAAACGCTCGGGGTGCTGCCACCGACACTGATTATACCTACGTTCGAACGCAATTAAGCTGCGCACTGCCAAATCTTTACATATGAACTCATTCATATCTTATCTAGGATCCTGCGAAACAACAATATTAATTCTACTTTCTAAAATTCAGAAGTCAATCTTTTACCTTTTTAATGACTTTTACGTATTGTAAACAACTATACGATTCTAATTATTGTTGTTTTATAGAATCAATATGCACGTACTACAAGTATGTTGTCCAACTTAAACTTTAACAAAGATCACGAGCATAATAATCTTTTACATGGCTTTGTTCTGTTCGGCCTTTAGTTTCACCATCAACATTAATAACGTGTAAGCGTCAAGAAGTGTGGTCCGCTGCACGTGCTGCCCGGCAGACATTGCACACATGTTGGAGCATTTTTTCATACCGTGACACATTCAGGACAATAGTATGACGCGACAGCTGCTATGAAATATTAGAAGGATTCGAGCCCGTTCCTACGTACCATGGCAGATTTAGTGCCAATTTGTAATTTAGTAATCCAAGCAAACACCCACTTAGAATATTCATTGTCTGATTGCTGAGCCGGTGATTTAGTGCAATTATCCACCAGGTTTGCTAACTCGGACATGATTTATATCATATCTGAATGTATCTATATTCGCAATTACCATTTGGGAAGATGATTTATCACAATTAGCGCATCTAAACAATTTTCGACGTGAATCCTCGGTACAGCGGTGCTGAGTGGTGACCTTCGGTATTCATGCGGATTGGAGTCAGAAGCATTTAACTTTTATGAGGAAAATGCTGAGGCTAATTTAACGTTTACCACACATCAATTAATTCGAATGGAAACACAATTAGGTGTTAATTATTTATTTAGTGAAATATGTGGTTGTTTGTCTTTGCTTAAATTTTGTAGTAAGAAAATGATGATGTACAGTTTAAAGTACTGTACAGGCTTTTTAGATTAAGTGACAACCTTTTTCAATCACTTCAACACTGACACTAAATTCTAATGAGTAGGAAAACAACAATATTATAAGGAGTAAGACATACTGAGAAAAACTTGCCTAAAATACCTATTCTTTATTATAACTAAATAACGTGATTAAATTACTTTAAAACAAACTTCAGCAATCTTTCTTCAACTACCATCACCGCCATCTGTCAAGTGAACGATAAACCGTACAAGTGTAATTATTTAACAGTTCATCTTTAAT
The DNA here is from genome assembly GCA_943735995.1 of Sesia bembeciformis. Classification (NCBI taxonomy): domain Eukaryota; kingdom Metazoa; phylum Arthropoda; class Insecta; order Lepidoptera; family Sesiidae; genus Sesia; species Sesia bembeciformis. The sequence goes on along the minus strand of OX031026.1, from coordinate 16,666,756 downwards.
TATTCCTAAAAATGTAGTTGAATTCATAGAACACAGAGATAGAAATAATGAGAGGTTCTGCAAATATTATGAACGGAACTGACCATAAACTAAAATTCAATTCTCCTCGCTGAATTTTAATACAAGTTATAGTTACTTTATTACACATTGTATGTAATTAATTCAAAATCACGTTTTATCTACATCCAAATCGCTGAACATAACTCCGAACGCCGTAACTTACCTTATTATAAACCTACGCGTAGATTGCGTGGTGATTACAATTTTCGTCGGTCCGCGGTATCTGTGGCTCCTTTTGTGTTCGGAATTATGTAGCAATGTATGTATGGGCACGCGATGTTAGCGAGCACTTAGTTATGACATCATCTAAATTATGTCGTGCGCTTGCGGCCATACATGGTCGCATCTAACATGATGTATTGGATCTGTACTTGTGAACAGCTGATAGAGGTCGTGAGGCGGCATTTTAAGTGGTATCCCGCCAATACGGTCGCATTACTTCGAGATGTTGATTTGAGATGCTTCCGACATGAATTTAAAGGTTTAAAGGAGGTGTATTTAAATAATAACCGGAATTATAGAGACTACTCCTTGGGTTATATTAGTGAAGTGATATTTAAGTTATTAAATCAGATAATCATTATCCAAATGAATTAATCACTGTATGAGTAATCAATCAACTAATCAATAGTCATAGAGTTACTAATACTTAACGGTGACTATAATCAAATAATTTTATGCATGTCGCTTAAAATGAACTACCACAAAGCAATAATAATAATTTTATTTGCCTAATATTTTAAAATAATTCTGTTATTTTGGATAAGTGTAACATAAATTGCTCTGTTATATAATTGTGCGTTACATACGGATCCATGTCTGAATGTTTTCATTACTGTACTTTTTGTTTTTGCCTTGTGCCGTGGCATAATATAATTTACCAGACACGTTATGAAGGGCGGTGATAACCTAAAGCGTTGGTAAACCGAGTGTTCGTTCGATTACAAACTTTTTCCGTTCGTAAATGAGTTATTGCGATGATTTTAAAGTTCATTTCCGTTGCTCTTAACTGAATAAATAGGTTTGTCCTACAACATTATATTTGCGGTTGGCGCTAACCGCTTATTGAATAAGTTGTTAATAAGCTGCAAAGAAGCTTGTATTTCTGAACAATCGATTGACCTATCTTTAGGAGTATCTGTTTCTGATTTCGTGAGATGTGAACTCAAACCTCTGATTAATTTACTTCCGTACTGGAGTAGAAACTTAAGTATGGATTTTTCAAATTATCACTAGCTCTAACATTACATTGACAGAAGTTAAAGCAAAATCAAGACAGGCAGTATCTGTCGGTTAGTGGAAGCGCAATTACAATCGATCATCGCACTTGCATATTGAACCACTCCACTATTGCCTTAGCTGGAGCAAGGGACATTTTTAATTAATGAATCCCTTTTTTAAACTTTATGAAGGACAACGTCGATCTGTCTGTTCGGGCTCAATTTGGAAACACCAGATGTGGTTTTGTTTTCACTTCTATTTAAGGAAATTTTTTGTTCATAATTTATTCCTTATCAAAATAGTGACTATGATTAATATTAGTTTTGAAACTATTTTATAGAGAAAGAAGGAAGAATGTTTTTTGTGACATGCATGACGCAGACATTGTGTAAACGACAATAAATAAGAAGTAAGTACCTAAAGGCTACATAAACTTCCTAATTTTAGAAACCATAATGCAAAGTGGCTAGAGATTATGTTCAAACTAGGTTTGGGATATGATATTTCGATTCGGATACTCTTTTACCGGTTTCGGTAACGGATACGGATATGAAATTATTACGGATGCGGTTTCGTTTACGGATGTTTTTAATGAACTTTTTAAAAAAATATCATTAACTGAAGGCGAAGGAAAATAAAACGAAATAGGGAGTAATTGCAATTTGACTTTCAAGGAATTATATTAACAATCACAGTTATTGCTATCATAGAAACAATTATTTGCAATAACATCCGAAACTTTTATTTCGTTATCGAATAATCTATCATTTCGGATATCCGATAGTTTCAGTTACGCTTACAGAGTTCCATAAAATCTCTAATTCAAACAATCTAATTAAATCTAAGCAAAGAAACAGTCCCCTAACAGCCCTAGATCTGATTAAATTACTTTTGCTTTAAAAAAGTTATAATAACTAAAACATTTGTGAAAGATTTGACAACAATCATATCATCAGCATCACGCGTTTAGGCTTGCATTTGTCTCTTGCTGTAATCCGCTTATCTTACGTCGAGGCGGTTGTTAAATCGGCGCTGTTAAGCCGCCACCGCAGTCCCGCGGCCCGGGGCGGAGTCCCCACTTATAAATCGGCTGTCCGTACCATCTGCGGGCTCGCTTGACCCGAGGTGAGGGTGTTTCAAGACTAGTAGTTCTTGTGCCGTTTGTCATTGTCCTCCCGTCTCTTGTATTTATTTATCTACTCGTACTAGAACTTGCCCGCGGTTTTGCCATCTTATTACCCGATTTTGCTCGAGAATATTGTTAAAAATACAGCAATACTAAAGAATATAAAAGCTACTGGAATAAATATTTTACATAATTGTGAAAGTCACAAGAAGTCGAATCGAAATTCCGGGATTAGATGTAAAGAAACCAAGCTTAGAAAACCGACAAAATTATACATAGCAATATGTTGTTTCTGCTTTATTTGATTTTTTTAAAAGAAAAAAATATTTATTTCTCACTTCCTCGGTTTTATACTCTATATTCGTATATTTTATTAATACATTTAACGTATTAGAGGTATTTAAATATTTTTTTAAATATTTGCTTAATTACTTGCTACTTGCTGAAATTAATCAATTTGTATACTTATTACTGTGCGGCAATTTAAGGCGTCCTTTTCATTTGATCGATTGGCTGAACATTCAATCGATGGTTTTTCGATTATTTTGTTGACAACTGAAATTGTCTCTTTTTTAAAAGCAAAAGAAAAGAAATAGAATTAATCGGCCATTGCTTTGGCAAAGTCTTCGGACAAGTAATTTCACATTGAATTAAAGTGGCAAATTCAATTGGTGATATTCCTACGCATCCACCTGCGGTTAAAATTAACCACCACGACAATATGTCAAAAATACGACCAATATATGTTACAATATGTAGTTTTAATATGTTTTTATTTGAGATAGTTAATTATTATACATTTATTACTCAAGTGAAAAAGTACTAATTATTTCCATAATTTTGAACAATTCTATGAAACTTTTCTGTTCTTTAGAACACTTCCATGGAAACATGCATCCGGAACTTATTGTATTCTCTTTCTCTGGCTAATTTAATAAAAACATATAGAAATTAATAAATCACTAGTTTCTTCTGTAAAAATAGTCATGAAAGGAAAGTTCAAAGAAAACGTCGGGGAAGTTTTAATGAAAAGTGGTTTATGATTTCCGGAGATTACCGATTTTGAACATAATATAGGCAATTTCTTCATTATAATATTTATTAGATGAAATTCTTCTCGAATTGTTACATTTAGTATGAAAACGGTAATAATGAGATGATAACGAGGTCGTCATAACATAACACTAATATAGGGGCATACTAATTAATGTCTACTATACCAAAAAGCGATGAAACTAAAACAATTGTCCAAAATGTACTACAGTTAACATGGCAGAACTTTTTAAAATATGATGTATGTATATAATATGGTTTTAACTGTCAAAGTTAAGGTTTTAAAGTAAATATCTACATATATTACGTAGGCTTCAATAAAAGTGTAATGTACATAATTCGCCTACTTCCAGGATATAATATATTCTTGATTATAAACCGCGCTTGCGTCAAATTACACGTTGCTTGTAACTTATTCAGTATTATGTAATTATATTTTATTCAACAAATGTATTGTTAGATTTAAGGAAGTGTGACTCACACTCGTCGATAGACGATTGACTTGATAAGGTAACTTTCAATACTTACATAGTATTCGTTAAACATTATTGTAGGTAGCTAGCTTTTACCCGCGGCCTCGCTTGATTAGAAGATGATTTGGCCCGGGATATTGATGTATTGATTGAAAATTTTTAACTTCAAGAATTGTGGTATAAGGCGATCAGAAGACGTGATGCGATTTCTCAAACGCAGCCTATTCGAGCCTTGAAGAAACACGCCTACGAAAAATTAAGCAAACGATCAAACAGACAGACACATTGTTTTTCATGTGTTAGAGATTTAATTTTTACGTTTATTTCGATTTTTGACAGCTTCATTTACATATTATGTTGACCTTCCATTAAATAATACCTATACGATATTTGCTCTTCGATCATTTTAAGTATCTCTAAATATAAGTATAAAGCATGACGTGACGTCTGTCTTTCTGTTTACACGCACTAATCTTGGGACTAGGTAATTTACATCTTGTCGGAATAGATGTCCAAAAAATTAAATTCCTAAAATTGGATTCATATCTAGATTTTTGAATACACACCGTAACCAATAGTGAAAACCGCAAAGAAATCGCCATTGTGATTTCCAAGATTAGCGCTAACAAACAGACAGACAGACTGCCTTTTATATAATTAGAGATACATGGACTGCTTAAAAGATCTCTTTCAAAAAGAAGCTGGATTATCTTCTCTGTATTAACTTTTCTTTTTTCTCTAATTTTCTTGTTCAAATCTCATTACCTAATAATTGTTTGTATTGTGTTTATTTATAGTATGTATGTGTGTACTATGAGAATGTGAATAAGGCCTCGTGTTTTCCTAGAGTGTGCGTGCCATTCGGAACGCGTGCGCACGCTTTTGTTTTAATAACACCGGGAAACGATCGAACATTACACTGGAATGAGAAAAGTATTCTTAAAATGACAGCACGCCGAGAATTGCATTTTATAAATATGGTCAGGAAAATAGCCACTGAAAAAAGACCGGAGTATTTGTTTGATAAATTAGTTTGGAATAATTCCTACATGAGAAATCTACACGTAGTAAGTGTGCGAATATGATGGACTTATCGAAACATAAAACAATTGGATTTTGAAATTTTTAATTTTCTGTTGCATAAAAATGGAATGATTTACCACTGGCTAGACTAGGTATATACTCGTATAGATATAGACAACTTGATATCTATACCTGTATCTTTTTTAATTTAATTTAATTTTAATATACAATTGAACAGGTTAGTCCATTATCCCATATTGTACTTGTCTATGGATCTTAATGTTTGCCTTAGTTTATACACTTACATTTTTTTTAAACACAAAGTGCAACTACCGACGTATAGCATGAAACATTGTAATAATGAGACAGAGGCAATCTGAAAAGCAGCACTGTGTAGACGAGTACTCACAGCAGACGCTGAGCTTGCAACCTTTTGCGCACTGAGCTATTTGAAATTAATTAACTTTGAAATTAATTATATCACTGCATTTATATATTATTTTTGTGTTCAGTCAAACGAAGGTACTTTGATGCGGCACCTTGATACATTTCTGTTCAACCAAAGGTTCACTTACAGATAATGCCACAAAGTCTTATCTCCTGAATAATTTCTTGTGCAGTTGTTTTTTCTAAAGCTTATATAAATAGGAATACTTTTTTTAAACTACAAGTAATATGGTAGGTTCAGCAAGACCACTCTTCACTCAACAATACCCATAATAGTGCAATGATTCATTGACTATCAATTGGTAATAATGTTCAAGTCATACAATACCCGGGCACGTGCGGCCGGCACCTACGCCAGTTCCGCAAAAACACTTTCCAAGAGTGGCCATGGCGCACCGCCCGAAGGTTACCTCTAAACTCATACGATAACTATAAGCTGGTGTAGCTAACCAAACGGTTTTTACGTGTAACTAGCGTTCAACTGCGGCGTCGTCTGATTTTTTTTTATATGTGTCCCACTACAGGACAGTAATTCACTGGTAATTCACTTAGTAATTCACTGGGGGGTTTCGAGCCATAATACGGGCCTAGTGCCGTATACTAGTAATGTAACGAATGTGGATTTTAACATGGTATTCGCGTATTAGCGAATATTGGTAATGGGTATTACCAATATTCGCTAATACGAATGCGAACTTTCTGAAATTCGAATGGATTTTTCTGATCTGGCACTTGTCTGGGCGGTTAGTCTGTGATTATAAATTGACAACCATGGACGCATGCACATATTTACATTACGGCTTATGCTAAACGGTCCTTAAATTTATCAGCAATTGATTTCCTATAATGTGTAGGATTCCTCACAATGTTTTCCCTCACCACCAAGTTAAAAATCCGTACTTAATTAGAAACTCAGTGGTACGAGCCGAGAATTTGAACTTACTATCGCGCAAATGCGAATCGAGTATACATACCCCTCCCCTCCGCTGTCACCGCTACGTCTGAGTGCATCCAATGAATTGTGAAGAAATTCAAATAAAGGATATTTTGATGAGCTAAGTGTGTTTAATAAGTTAGTTAACATGCTTATTTTTTAAAACAATTATTATGTTAGCGAACAATATTCTTTCCTGTTAAATACTGGCAAATATAATATGTATACTGGCAAATATAATATGTATTAGTGAAATTCTAGTTTTCAATTGCCAAAATACTCGACAAAGAAATTATCAATGTAAACTGTTTTACTGAACTGACTACTATATCCATATTTATAATAACCTAGATATAATTTAGAACAGAGTTCAAGGAATGCATTGCAGGTCGATTTAGTAATTGTTAAGTTATGATCCGAAGCAATCTCAAAGAAACATTTTTTTCTTTATAATATGACATCTACTTACTTCACTTCTACCATAGTACATAGAAATACAATTTGTAACTTTATTAAACAGGGGAGATTTTATAGAGAAGGATAGTATTATGTGTAAAACTCCGAATTTTAAAGTTGCGGAACGTTTGACCGTCATTATTTAACGAAACAGTGACAGTCAACGCCATCTAGGAAACCCTTAGAGAACCACATCAATTTGTTTTCGCTATACAATTTTTTAGTGACATTAATTCACAATTACGTTATAATTGCGCAACCATATGTAACCGAACTTTAACACGTAAATTATTATCACCACCAGATTATAATCTGATGATGATAACTGATAGGAATAAAAATAATTAATCAGTGATAATAATTATTAACATCAAGTTACTGTTTGGCCGTGTGGTGTTGTCCGGCTTCCCACCCCCCCCTTTCCATGGGTGTCGTAAAAGGCGACTAAGGGATAACAAAGCCGCTCACACAAGCCTTGAGGAACTACACCACCTCTAAAAGAGTGAACTTGCCAAGTTGCTTGGCCCAGCTTGGCGTTTTAAGGCCATACCTCCTCATTATATGTCAATGTGCATGAGGACGCCCATGTACAGCAGTGGATGAAGTAAAGAGCTAGTTATTGTTTAAGTTACTGTTAAGTACATTTTTAAACGAAGCTTCTTTAATGTTAACATTACACACCGTCGGAACCCATCATCTCAAATGTGTTAAATGTCGATAGACACGTGTCTTTAGCTAGAGTTACAAAAAAGGTATCAAATTCCATTTTACTTTACGTACAGAATCAACTTGCAATGATAAATTAAAAATGGTCTCCTTATAGAATTATGGCGATGATTTACGCAAGAAGATTTTTTTAGGGCATTTTTTTAAGAATTTATAGCTCTGAACGGAGCGAATGATACGGTCATTTTTTAGAAATACCCTATGGACATTTTTTTGACGTACTTTCATGAGGTCATAAGTTCGAACCTCGAACGAAATTAAAAGTAGATTTTTCATTTGACAATCGAATAACCCAACAGATTAGGCCTGTGTAAAGGGGCCTTGGTTTGATTCCCGGTCAATTTCATTTGTTTTCGGGTCTGGGTGGTGTATTTGTATGTTTCTCTGGACCCACAAGAATAATAGGGAATCCTTATATTGACCATTGAGTGTGGCGTTATTTATATATTTGTCATTGGCTCTTGGAAGAAAAACATCGTAAGGAAACTCGCGTGCCTATTAGTAAAATAAATGCATTTTTATAAAGGTTAGATACCAATTCCGTTTGTGGTTCGCTTGGTGGATTTTGGATGGAAACCCCTTGCCGTTATCATAAGGTTCACTTAAGAGTGAACATTATTGTTGTCATATTCCAGTCTAAAATTGTATTATTCCATATTAATTGTACAGATATATTTGGCGAACGCTTTTGACAGAACTGTGTAACCAAAGTTTTATATGGCAGTCGTTTCATCACAGGGCAGATGTAAGTCAGTCTTTTGAAAAGTTATTTTTATAAATGGTTTTTGTAACAAATCTTTCATCTTTGTAATCTTGAATAGATTCCTAGTCTTGAGCAGAGGCGTCATTGATAACTAGGTGAGTGGTAGTTATCACAGGGCCTTCAATAAGTTTATGTTGCTAATTAGTCGCCTATTCCACTCCCCCGATGGCGGCGAGACCTACGCTCAGTGTCCGACAGGAATAACTTTTCATTAACGAACCTCTAATTATTTTAACCGTACCTATAAAAGTGGCATTACCGTAACAAAAAAGTTAGTAAAACCCATTTGAAGCGCTACCAAGTTAATGACTGGGAGCGTGTTACTTTGACATATTAAGGAGAGACTACAAACAGGTTTAAAGGAAAAAAAATGTGTATAAAACCTGGACGCATGCGCATCAAAATTAAAGGTCGATGCGACAAGCCTAGGGCGCAATTAGAACATTTTATTGAGCGCGAATAGTTTAAAACGTTCAGTCAGCGGTTTCAATAATAAGCGGAAATCGCTTGCAAATCGCTTACACTTCAAAGAATCTGCGGAGTACATTATTATTTATTCTAATGCCATGCCTAATGTCGATACTTGTACTTTACTATCACATGTTACTATATAAACAAAGTCTTACCGTAAATGTCGATGTATCAAGTCTAAAAGCGCAATTACCGAGTGACATTACCGATTATATGCAACTGGTAGAAAAATAAACTGGTTGAAAAGGGTGCCTGCCTTCCATACGAAAATCGACAATATTCTATAATCGGTTCATTAAAGCTTAAGCGATAACATCTTAATACAAAGATGTCAGGTATAGACTTGCGGCTTGCGATTTAGATGTGCCACAGACCAACCTGTGTTATGTGAGATGTGCTATAGAAACGTCATTTGTCAAAGGACCTACTTGGGTTATAAACAAGGAACATCTTAAAAAAATTAATCTATGTGATAATTGAATATCTTCTTTGTATAAACATATAACAATGGTCTTGTAGACTGTACACGTTATCGTTGAGTACGTAATACACACAACTTTGTTTTTTATGGGACCGTTTTAACTTTTTCTTCCAGGGTTCCATTAGCGAGAACTAATTGGTGTTTAATATTCTCTAGGCCTTCTCTACATAAGTCTCTGTTATGCAATAATAGTTGTTTCCATATTAAACCGCATGAATTAATAGTGTACATTTTCTAGTTCTATAATATACTCAGTGGTGATAAGGTCAGATAAAAAACTAGTTGATCTTATTATAAATTAAGTGTTGACGACGAAAAGGCTAGGGTACTTAGGCAAACATGTATATAGTTTCGCAAATAGTTGTTAAGTTTTTATGTATATAATATGGAAATAATGGAGTAATCCCTAGTATGTCCCTACATAAATCGTTGGTGCATAGTATAGGTATCGTTGGTGCATAGTGTAATTGAGGACATACTAGGATCTTATCAATGTAAATACGTGTTAGCAATAAGGAAAATAAATGATTCCCCGCGGGTAGCGGGAGGGGTACATAAATGGACAAGTGGAGGGGAGGCCCGACGTTGACCGGCGGTGGAGGAATCCCGCAACTAGCCGCAAGTTGGAGAACCCAATACGCGAATAATAGGCGGACCATTTCCGGTCAAACTCACTTCCGCAGCGGCATCCACTCCGACAAGAACAAGAACAAAGAAGAAAAACAAGTACCTCTGCGCTACCCCGGCTCTATTGAAGAACAAGCCTTGTTGTTTTAATCAAGACACGGAAACACCCTATTATACAGTCCACACCCCCCGGCGATCCAGTTGGTGCGGAGTACAGACACTAGCATTCATTCTACTGCGTGTTAGTGCATACGTATCCCGCACATCTATGGTCCTTCGAGCAGCCGGATATTGAATCAAGCAAGTCGTGTTTGAAGACCTCGTGGAATAAGAAGAACGGCGTACGGCGTTATTTATTAAGAAATAGCGGGAAGAGACGATACGGTCGCGTCGTAGGATTATTAAGAATCCCCGTACGATCTACGGCTCTACGGAGAGCGGCACGACGCATCGTACTCGTCCGTACTAGGGCCAATCTTTCAGTTTCACGTCCTGATTTCACGTCTTGGTTTCCTAATCCTGGTTTCTAATCTTGATTTCCAATCTTGATTTCCAATCTTGGTTTCCAATCTTGATTTCCGATCTTGATTTCCAAAGACGTTCAAAGACTTGATTGTTTAGTTACGTTGTTCTCACGACGTACCTATTACAATGCCAGCAACAACAAGGTCACAGAGCCGAACGGGGTCGCAGAGCGGAGCACAGACCGCTACGGAGTCAACGTCTGCCACTACAGAGTCTACGGTCACAGCAACCACGAGCACGGGCACGACAGCTACAGGAACCACGGCCACCAGCACCGAGGCCACTACGAAGACGACTTCTACGCGTAGAGAAGAATCGATACGTGGAGACGAGGAAGGCAAAGCGCACGTCGATGATAATGGGACGGCGGACGTCACAATCGTTCCACGGGCCGCAAGCATCGCGGCAAGGTCGCACCGATCTACTGCGTCCGCGAAGAAGAAGGAGCGTCTACAAATAGAACGAACCCTGCTACAGCTGCGCCTGACTGCTAAGGAGCAAGAGATAAGGCTCGCGGAGCTGGGATCGAGCTCTGAAGAAGAAGAAGACGACAAACGAAAAGAAGAATCGTTCCGGTTGGAAAAATGGTTAAATCGGAACGAGGCCCCCCCCCCCATACCCCCGCAGGGGGCGGGGCCAAAGTCTCGCAAGATCTCGCCGGAAAGGAAGGAAGGACGAGGACGGGGAGCTTATACCTCCAACAATGGGGAGGATAGGCACCGAGAACGAAGCACGTCTCGGCCCGCGCGCCCTACTGCAGACATCGTGGAGCAAATGGCTACCGCGATCTCCAAGGCAGTGAAGATTTCGGCGAGGGAGACACCGCGTTATACTATGGAGCTGCCGACGTTCGATGGACAAGGCAGCGCATGGCTGGGGTTGAAGGGTGCCTACGAAGATTCGAAGCACACCTTCACGAAGAGCGACAACCTGGCACGGCTAAGAAAGAGCCTGAAGGGTGTCGCTATAGAGGCGGTGGCAAGTTTGTTTACCGCCCACCGAGAGCCGGACGACATAATGGAAGCTCTCGCAAGGAGATTCGGGAGGCCGGACGCACTCGTCGCATGCGAAACAGAAAAACTGAAGTGCCTGCGCAAGCTAAACGACGAGCCCCGCGACCTCTGCGTGTTCGCCAGTAAGGTGGCCAACGCTGTGGCTACCATACAAGCAATGAAAAGGGACAACTACCTGTATAGCCCCGAGCTAGTACGGGCTATAATGGAGAAGTTCACACCCATACTGAAGAGCAAGTGGTACGACTTTGCAAGTATCTGGGAGCACGAAGTACCCACGCTGAGCCTGCTGTCAACGTTCCTCAACATAGAGGCCGACAAATGCAGTGCCTACGCACCGCCAGAAGTCACCGTTCCCATCATTGAACCTGCGAGTGTGAGAGAGAGGGCGACAAAGAAAAGGACGGAACGAACATACAGCGCCATTAACGACGGAAAAAGAAAACTATGCCCGCTGTGTAAAGAAGATCATTACTTACCTTCGTGCAATCGGTTTGCCGAGAGCGATCTCGACGCCCGATGGGAGGTAACGAAGAGGAACCGCATCTGCTTCCGCTGCCTGTGTAGTGACCATCACCGGGGCAGTTGCCGAGCTAAGCCATGCGGACACAACGGGTGTGGGATGTCACATCATCGGCTGCTACATCGTACACGTCAAACTTTGCCGCCAACAGTGAAGACAGAAGAGCCCAAAGAAGAAATCGTCACGTCAACAACAGAGCTGACCAACAAGGCCACCGCCGCGAACTCATCACCGCATCGACGTCGAGCCTACCTGAAGATTGCGCCAGTAGTGCTTGCCGGACCACACGCGAAGATACACACCTACGCGCTGTTCGACGAAGGCAGCACCGTCACCATCATAGAAGAGGCTACAATCAACTCGCTCGGCATCGACGGGCCGGTTGACACAATGTGGATACAAGGCATCAACGGTGGCGAAATGAAGCATGAAAAGAGCCGCACTGTTGACGTACAGATACAAGGGCTACACTCGGACGGCGTGCACAAATTAAAGGGCGCACGCACCATCGAGCGTCTCAACTTCACATCGCAGACCATCGGGGAAACGGACCTGGAAGACTGCACACACCTGGACGACATCAGGGACGAGCTCACCTACAAGGATGTCCGTCCGAAGATTCTCATCGGGCAGGACAACTGGGAGCTGATCGTCTCACGCCAGGTCCGAGCGGGACGAAGAAACAAGCCGGTAGCGTCACTCACGCTACTAGGTTGGGTGCTACATGGATGTCGCACTTCAGTGTGCGAACCAGTCGCCTTCTGCGGCCACATCAGCGAGAAGTGCGACGAAATGGAGAAGTTAATGAAGAACTTCTTCAAGTTGGAGTCACTGGGCATCGAACCGAGGACAACCAAGAATGACCCGGAGCAGCGCGCCATCGACCTACTGGATAAGCACAGTCGACGGCTACCTGACGGGCGGTTCGAGACCGGACTCCTGTGGAAAGAAGATGACAAGAAGATCCCTAACAATTACGGGGACGCTCTCAAACGGCTGCACAATTTGGAAAAGAGACTCGACCGCGACCCGGCGCTCAAGGAAAAGTACAAGGAGCGTATCGCTAACTTGTTAACGTCGGGATACGCCGAGCCTGCGACTACAGCGCCACCTGCAAATAAAACGTGGTACTTGCCACATTTCGCCGTCATCAACCCGGCGAAAGAAAAGATCCGAGTCGTCCACGACGCCGCTGCGAGATCCTTCGGACGCAGCCTCAACGACATGCTGCTATCGGGTCCTGACTTGCTGCAATCACTGCCCGGAGTCGTCATGAGATTCCGCCAACATCCCATCGCCGTGTCAGCGGACATCAAGGAGATGTTCATGCAAGTAAAGGTTCGACCGGAAGATCGAGACGCACTACGCTTCCTATGGAGGGACGACGAGCGAGGCAATACATTACCACAAGAGTACAAGATGACGTCGGTTATATTCGGAGCGACGTCATCGCCGTGCACCGCGTTGTATATTAAAGATCGCAACGCCGCCGAGTTCGCACACGAAGACGAACGCGCCGTCCGAGAGATACAAATGAACCACTATATGGACGACTTCATAACCAGCTTCACAAACGAGAAGGAAGCTGCGAGAGTCGTAAAGTCGGTCGACGAGATACACCGTCGAGCCGGCTTTCAATTGCGCGGATGGGTGTCCAACAAAAAGTCCGTTGTGAAACAATTTACAACGGATCCCGGAGCCACGACAGTCGACATCGGCGGAAGCGAGACAGAGAAAACACTCGGCCTGCTGTGGGAGACAAAGGAAGACTGCATCGGCTTCCGCGTAAATACTACAAGGACACCATCTGACGTCATAGAAGGCAGACGCCCACCCACCAAAAGGGAAGCACTCAGCATAATTATGTCGCTGTTCGACCCGCTCGGACTCGTATCGCCGATAACCACTCCGGCGAAACGACTCATGCAAGATACCTGGAGGTATGGAACGAGCTGGGACGAACCGCTTCCGGAAGAGCTGCAACCAAAGTGGAACGGGTGGATGGAAACGCTGCGCGCTCTAGAGGAGCTTCGCATTCCCCGCTGCTACGACATGGAACCGGCCTCCAGAAGGGAGTTGCACACGTTTGTGGACGCCAGCGAAGAAGCCTACGCCGCCGCCGTGTACTGGAGATTAGAACGAGCAGACGGCAGCGTGAAGATCGCACTGGCCGCTGCAAAAAGCCGCGTCACACCGCTCAAGCCCGTCTCAATCCCGCGGCTTGAGCTCCAGGCGGCAGTACTCGGCGCGCGACTGGCCAAGAACGTCGCAAAAGAGCACGACTTTGAGGCAACAAGACGGGTCTACTGGTGCGATTCACGCACCGCACTCGCGTGGATCAGAGCCGAACCACGGGCTTTCAAAACGTTCGTCGCACATCGTATCGCGGAAATAGAAGATACTACAAAGAAAAAGGAATGGAGATGGCTACCGTCGCAACTCAACGTAGCCGACGACGCGACACGAGCAACGCCCGCGGACTTCAACAGAGACCACCGATGGTTCATCGGCCCGCCCTTCTTACTATCGCCCGAGGAGCAATGGCCAGTCGAAGCAAACACAATAGCCGAACGCACCGGGGAAGAAAAAGAGAAATGCTGCGCAATTACGAACACGACAAAGCGGCATGCACACTTGCCCGATATCACGCGCTTTTCAAAATGGGAGCGCCTGATCCGGGCCACCGCACGCGCTCTACAATTCATCGACTTGTGCCGCAAAAGGAGGCACATAGTAGCAGCTGCGCGTCGCAAAAGGACCATTGCCAACCCGACGTCGGACCCGGCATGGTCAGGAACAAGAAAAGGCGACGCTAAGACTGCACAAAAGGTAGAACCAGCGCGCGGCAAGTGCAAGTTCGTACAGATGGAAGCGCACTATCTCATACGAGCGGAACATCAATGGATGAAGGCAGCACAAGAGGACAGCTACGCATGCGAACGTAAGCGCATCGAGCGTAGCGCCACACCGGCGGGAGACGACAAACTCGCCGCACTAAGTGTGATTGTGGGAACCGACGGACTGCTACGACAAAAGGGAAGAATCGCTGCCGCAGGAGAGATTAGCGAGGAAACGACGAATCCGGCTGTGTTGGATGGTTCACACAGCTATACAAGGTTGTACATAGACCATGTACATAGGAAAATGCACCACGGAGGCGTCGAGCTAATCGTCAACGAACTGCGACAGCGACTGTGCATAGGAAAGATTCGCCCTACAGTAAGGGGCGTCATAAAGGCATGCATGACATGTAAACTAAGGAAGGCGAAACCGACAAGTCCAGCCACCGGCGATCTACCGCACGCGCGCGTAGCACATCACGCGCGCCCGTTCACCTTCACCGGGCTCGACTACTTCGGTCCCATCGAAGTAACCGTGGGCCGACATCGAGAGAAGAGATATGTCGCCTTATTTACATGCATGACCACGAGGGCTGTACACTTGGAAGTGGCAGCATCACTCAGCGCAGATTCCGCCATCTCTGCGCTACGACGATTCATGGGGCGACGCGGCTGCCCAACGGAGTTATGGTGTGACAACGCCACTAACTTTAAAGCCGCGGAAAAACAGCTCACCGAGGCCGCACTCGCCGCGGTCCAAGAGGAAGCAACTGCGAAACACATCGCGTGGCGTCACGTTCCCCCTTCCGCCCCCTTCATGGCCGGGGCCTGGGAACGCATGGTGCGCACGGTCAAAGAAGCCCTACGAGCGACGCTACGCGAGAAGTACCCTAGCGACGAGACACTCCACACATTACTCATCGAGGCGGAGAACACAGTCAACTCCCGCCCACTCACACACGTGGCGGTAACACCGGAGGAGCCGGAGGCGCTCACACCCAATCATCTGCTGCTGGGGCCTAACTCACATGTCCCAGCGCCGGGCGCCTTCACTGCAGACGACGTGAATGCGCGCAAACACTGGCGGCGCGCCCAGCGGCTAGCCGATAACTTCTGGCGCCGCTGGCTCCGAGAATATCTCCCCCTGCTACAGTACCGGCGGGAGCCCCGCACAGTCGGCGAGGCACCACGCGTCGGAGACTTGGTCGTCATATGCGACCCGAACCTACCGAGGAACACGTGGCCCAGAGGAAGAGTCATCGCTACGTACCCCGGGCAAGACGGCGAGGTTCGCATCATCGACGTCCAGACGAGCAACGGCCACATCCTGCGGCGACCGACCAAGAAAATCGTCGTTCTACCAATTAGATCGCGAGACGGCGACGGCGGGAGATATGTTGACGACGAAAAGGCTAGGGTACTTAGGCAAACATGTATATAGTTTCGCAAATAGTTGTTAAGTTTTTATGTATATAATATGGAAATAATGGAGTAATCCCTAGTATGTCCCTACATAAATCGTTGGTGCATAGTATAGGTATCGTTGGTGCATAGTGTAATTGAGGACATACTAGGATCTTATCAATGTAAATACGTGTTAGCAATAAGGAAAATAAATGATTCCCCGCGGGTAGCGGGAGGGGTACATAAATGGACAAGTGGAGGGGAGGCCCGACGTTGACCGGCGGTGGAGGAATCCCGCAACTAGCCGCAAGTTGGAGAACCCAATACGCGAATAATAGGCGGACCATTTCCGGTCAAACTCACTTCCGCAGCGGCATCCACTCCGACAAGAACAAGAACAAAGAAGAAAAACAAGTACCTCTGCGCTACCCCGGCTCTATTGAAGAACAAGCCTTGTTGTTTTAATCAAGACACGGAAACACCCTATTATACAGTCCACACCCCCCGGCGATCCAGTTGGTGCGGAGTACAGACACTAGCATTCATTCTACTGCGTGTTAGTGCATACGTATCCCGCACATTAAGTTCTCTATGTTTTTATAATGGCAACACCCTGATGGGTATAGACATGAGCGTTGAACCAATATTAATGACCATAACAGGTTACTCGGCTTTTTATAAATTGCATCTCATAGTAATTATAAGTCAGCTTATCGTACAGTAGCCGGAGTAGGGGTGCATGGGGTGCGGAGGGGGTCTGGATGCGTTCGCGCATCTCGAACGGTTCACGTGACTACAATGTTGAGAAATATGATGGGCTGGATATTTGATCAATATTAATGAAAGCCGAGAACAATGAGTATGGGAGCCCGCCGCGAGAAATTGTCGCGGGTCATACTGTTTTTGCGCAATATTGTGATCTGCAACGAGCGCTGCACTTGATAGCTAACGGATTAGTTGCACATCGCGAGCGTTTCACCATTATAAACTGTCAACCGCAATAACCTTCGTTGATTTATATCATTGTCGCTATCATGTATCCAAATGCTATATCATTACAGTCATTACCAATCAAGAGGTCAAACAAGTTGACATATTGATAATTAACACGGAACTTTTTATAAATTGACTTTTTCCAAATTTTCACATTATAACTCGCTTCAACAAATTAAGAAATGCTTTAGAAATATTGGTATAATAATTTCAATCAATCGTGGAAGCTTATATTTATCGTCGCTGTTTGCAAGAAGAATGGCGGTGCGGAACGAGTTTGTGTGGTAGTAAAAACTTGGCCTCTACCGAAGAGGGAATGTATCGGCCCGGCGGCCACTCATGGAGGAATCCCATCCGGAATCTCTAATTAAAAGTTTATCTAGTGCCTCAGTTTCGTCTCGATCCTTTCGATTCCTGACGGGTTACTGTTGATGTGATGAGCTGATGAGTCATCCAATTTTCGCTTTTGAGTATAGTTAAGGATCGTCGAGATATTCATGCAATCTACGAGTAACAGTGATATAGATATTGGCTGACTTATTGAACCAATGCCTGAACAAAAGTTGAAGGTAGAACGGGGATTCATGAAAAATTAATGAAGCATTTACTGAAGAATGTATTTATTCACATATACGTCAAATTAGATTAAGGGAATGAATTGTGTTCACTAATGAAACTCGCTCGAAATGCCGACTTCCATTTTGAAGAGGCCAGAAACTCGGAAATTAAAGCCTTTTATATTTGAATCGGTTTAGGGCTAAGGCGTAGTATTAGATGAAATTCAGATTGTCACAGTCCTTTGAGATTGTTGAAAGCTTCGTGTGGCGTTCATGGCGAAAAGCTACTTATCAGTACTTTTCGCTATTTATCATAAAAACCCTAATGGATGGTGGCAGTAAGAACGATAAAGTTCACTATTTTTTGGTAAGTTTAAAAAAAAGTGCTTAATTAATCAAAAGTTATAAAACTGATAACGTCTATCCAACTACGTGTGGACTATAAAATATGTGGACTATTTGACTATAAAAAAATATTTTTGATATTTTTGAAAAGTTTTCCCTTTTTATTTCTAAATTTCCCAGAAAATTCTGCTTTGAGGTTGCTTACTATTATTTTACAAAAGTACACTTTAAGTTCCTTTAATGTGATACGTACTTAATTGATATATAGTACGTCCACCGGGAATTGACAACATTCCACTTGAGAAAAAAGTTAGCAAAATTTAAAAGAAGAAATAATTATCAATGGAAAATATGACAATAGACAGTAGGTATATACCACGACTAGTATATACGAGATAAAAATGCAACAGCCGTTGTGCTGATCAAGTAATGTCAGCTGCTCAATAATGTTAAATATTAACATTGATTATCACGGTTTTGTCTCTTTCTATTTACTTCGAAATTTGTTTAGGTACAAATAAGGTACCTATTTGTTTATACAAATAAATAGGTACCAGCGAATAAGGTACCTGTTTTCGTAAGTTGAGAGCAATTGAGTAGTGGGATTATATTTTTCTTCTCTGTCTCTTTACTGCTGAATTGGCCTTCCGAAGGTACAATTAAGTCAATAGAAGTGTCTTTGGTACATGTGATGCAAGATGTCCTACGCAACATTTATTTTCCGGATCTTTATTTGTGGACGGCGATTCGAGAGTGCCAACTCTGCGGGAGTTAGTAACGCATATACAAATCCTGCTGTTTTTGTTATTGATAGTGATGTTCTTGTTTTTCCACACTAGGGTTTCTGACCTGGGAATTCTCGATCCCGATTTCCTGGGAAATTTTCTAATTTTGGTCCCGAGAAAAAATATATCCGAGCAATTTATAAAATAAAAATAAAAAAAAACCTAATAGTAGATGTGCAGGTATAAACGACAAACTAGCGATTCCAGCTCGAAAGGATTTTCTCAATATCGAGCAATACAGTTTTTTAAAAGTATCATTTTAAAAATAAATATTTTATTTTTGTAACTATTTTTATAACATTCTTTTTGTTACACCGTTGTGTTTTCCGATAAGAAAATTATTTATTTAACCTTTACAAAATTATTTATTTTTATTTTTTAAATAATATTGACAATAATATTATTTAATAGTACAAAGATATTTGCTTTTTAATAATTGACCTCTGTTATGTAAAGAACTGAATAAAAATGAAAATGAATTTTAAATAATATATTATATACTCGTACATATAAATACCTATAATAAAATCGTGGCTAAACCGTGTCTGTACATTTTCTCATTTAGGTAATGATAAGACAGTTTCTGAAAATGAAACTATAAGCGAAATTATTAATTGGTTGATTTTGAATGATATTAATATTAATCTGGATTAGACAAAGATAACTAATAAAAAAAACAACAATAACGTAAATAATTTTGTGTTTGAATAGATTACCTTAAATTAAACTTACCGTTTTTTATAAGATTTTCCTTATTTCTCCATTTCCCGATAATTCCCGGGAACAGACTAACGAGAACTCTCGAGACTCGAGAAATCGAAAAAGTCGAGAAATCAGATACCCTAATCCACACACGTTCTCTGATAATGATAACAATATTTGATCAATATCTGTATTATCATCATTATCACGTATCGTTGGTAACAGATATTTATCTGTCGGTGAACATTTGTGATGTTTGTTCAATCTATTATATTTATTATAAACTTATTTACTCTAGCTGCTTTTACTTTTTTGTTACAAATTCAACTTGGTATTGTTCTTTGCAATCATGCCGTAAATGTTTTTTTTTTGTAATAGGTATTCGTAAATATAACTGTAGTGACAAAATGGTTAAAGACAAGCTTCATTGATTAAGAAATAGAACAAAAGTGATCACGTGAAGGACTCGAGGCGGATAAATTGCAAGCGGCGATGTCGCCAGTTTATGAAATAATTCTATTTGCGGACCTCATAAATGGCTTAATATGAACTGCAATTATTACTGTGACATTTATATTAGTTTCTCATAAATATTATGTCGAACGCTGGGTATTCCTATTAATAACTTAGTTAACTCGAGTAATTGAACGGTGAAGTGGGCAAACAAACGGGAGGAAGTTACGGCTTTGGAGTCGACTCGCATCTTCAATGCCAGCGGTGCCGCAGGTGTCCTAACGTCTTCGTTGCTACAGGTGGCCTGCATGAATTTCCATATAGAGTTACCTTTAATAATTAAAACTATTCAAAGCTTCCAGTGTTTTAGACTGGTCTTCTTGAAGCTGTCATGAAATATCATCTAACGCTAGCACAAACTTGTTTACATAATATTGATGATGTTCATCAGCTTGTCCTCTTAAACGACTTTTCTGTTTCTGAAGACCACAGCTGTTCACTTATTAATGATGTTTCTACTTTTATAGTTACATACGACATTTAACAAAATTGATGGTTAAGTTCATTTAAACAAGTTTTGTTTTATAAGTTCCATTACCCGAGAAAAAATGTAAGTCGATAGATGTTGAAACATTTTAAATACGTTTATTATTAACGCGCACTGACTTTTATTATCGGTTATCCCTTTGCTATTTTTTGGAATAATTTTGTAAATAGATACTTTTTTTTCCTGACGTGTATACCCATTCTATCCATAAATATTGTTACAAAGAAAATATTGATATTTTTATATTTACATTATTTTATTAGAAGAATTTGAGTTATTTTAGAAATAAATAGGTAAGCATTTTAAAAATATTACGTTTATTCGAAATGGTCACCATTTGCTTTTATACAATCTTTCAAACGTTGTGCCCAGTTTTCGATAGAAACACGCATCCTTTCCATGGGAAAATTGGCAACTGCCACACTTATGGAATGTTTTAGGGATTCAATATTATCATGCCGTTTATAGTATGCCATGCTCTCTAAAACAGACCATAAATCATAATGGAACGGATTAAGATCGACTCAAGATGACGGCCAGTCTTCAGCTCTAATGAAGTCAGGAATACATATACCTTTCTAGCCACGCCTGTGTTGAGCGAGCCTTATGACCTGGTGCTGAATATTGCTGAAAGGATCATTCTTGGTTATGGAACAGGGTGTTGTTAAGAGACTACGACTTACTCAAGAATCGTATCTGATATACTTGAACCGACGTTTTAATATCTTTTTCACAAAAATATAAGACAGTCAATCCTTGATAGCTAACACCCCATCAAACCACCACTGAAGCCAGATAATGGCCACATTGCACCCTATTGACCAATTGAGCAGCTTCTCTAGTTAGGAGCATAAACTGGATCATTCTGCTTGTTAAAATATTCCTCGATGGTAAACATTTTCTCGTCCGTAAATAAGATTTGTCTGTGAGTCCCCCCTTTGCGTACCGCTGAAGAAGTTGTTTTGATTTGTCAACAGTGTTTTTTTCTTTAAATTATCGGCTATGAAATGAACAGTACAGTACGTCTTTTGTAAGCAGCAAGTTCTAAATCATCTTTCAAAATACGTGACATGGTTCTGGGTGCTATATTCATCTCTCTGGATAAAATCTTTTGCGTCCGGCCGGGATTTCTCTCTCTCCTTCACAGCTTTAATCGTCTGTTTAGTACGAATAGTGCTTGGTCGGCCAGACCCTTTTCTGTCACAAACAGAGGACGTTTCAATGTACCTACCAATAGCCCGGTACACAAACATTCGGCTTATACCAATGAATTTGGCTCCATTCCTACTTTGTGTAATGCAGTTACAGCAATACGGTTTTCGTTATCACCCCACTCCGTTTTAATATTAGTAAAATATGAATAATGATTGGCGCCAAAATGAGAAAAAACATTCATTTTTGAAGTGAGTATGACAGATTCCAAATTCAAATGAATTTTTTTTTCTTTATTGTATTTGTATGACGTTTGACAGGTCAGACTAAGTAATCGTTATTTTTCTTGAAAAAGATGAAGTTATCGTCAGTAATTCGACATAATACCATCGCTTGG
Source organism: Sesia bembeciformis (assembly GCA_943735995.1). Taxonomy (NCBI): domain Eukaryota; kingdom Metazoa; phylum Arthropoda; class Insecta; order Lepidoptera; family Sesiidae; genus Sesia; species Sesia bembeciformis. The sequence continues at coordinate 16,644,659 of OX031026.1, read as the reverse complement.
ACTGCTATTGTTTTTTCAGTCTTCAAACACGAAGTTACTTTCAGATAAAAGCATTATGTCATTATAACTGTAAATGTGAAAAATAATCCGATTATAACGTTTTATCATTTCTGATTTATGCCTGTATGGATAAAATTCTAGTAAAGCCCCGTCAAGCTCCAGTCCACGTCGCGGACTCCGAAATGCTAAAAATGGCATAAATAATTTATACGTGACTTGCTTGAGCTACGTTTTTGTCGCTGCCGACCTGTCCACTGATGCATTTATAATATAAGGGTGCGTTTTGCAGCGTCTACCGGCCGCGTCGGAATGCAACCGCTAAAATTGATCTTGTTTCAAACGTGAGTTGGACGCTTAATGTTAGTGACCAATACGGTCATGCAAAACTACGTCGTATTGTGTTCGACATTACGTAACGTTGATATCGGGGAATGCTACATTTCTCTGTAAGTCTATCTGCGAATTTAATACCTATTTGTAATGCAGTTTCACGTATATCTTGTTGAGAAATCAATTTATATTCAGTTGTATTTAGCCTAACTCTATTGGAAACGTTGGAGTACCTACATAGATAAAAACAGAAGAAGATAGGAACGGCACCATACGTGCAGAGTGGAGTCTTCCACTCTGCACGTATGGTGCCGTTCCTATTATTATTTGCAGCTTGTCGTCACTTACAATAATAGTAGGTGAGCAAGACCTTTGTCTGATTCTCATAAGAGAGCGTTACAGTACAATTGATACAAGAACCTACCTAAAACCCTTCCATACTAACCATTATTACCAGTTCATTAGGGTACCCGTGAACATAAAGCGATTATTGATTTAAAAGAGTGTGTACGTTTACCATCTATCACACCGAGTGCCTGACGACCCACAGCTCAAGCATCAATTAGGTATGACTATGGCATATTTTGTGAGACAAGAAAGTTCTAAGAACGCTAATAATATTAAATATAAAGATAATGATGAGTAACGAATATGTTACTTATTGTTACTGCAAATATACCTTATTATTAAACCAATCGATAAGCGTAGGTTCAGTACTCGATAGTCAGAAAATATAATATATTTTCTGAACTTGTATCTGAACCAAAAAGAATTCAGAGAACAAACTTTAGGTGTTCCATATACCTTGTCTACGTAACGAAGAGGAGGTGTTCCAGCTACCACTGCTAGTAGGACACAAAGCAATTAATTTAATTGATCTTATAAGCGATCGAGCAGGTGCAAACTACTTATTGCCTATTTACTATAGGACTTTTTGCCGTTATCGGAAGATCTGGTGATCTCATTACACACAGTCTGTTAAGGAATTCTCGATAAAATGTAATTGCCGTAATTGATCCCAGCACTTGACTGGAAATAATTGTTTTTTTTTTTGTGTGTAATATGAAAATGGGAGGATATTCGGAATCGTTTTATAAACTCCCTAAGTCTTAAGATCATCACACCTTTGGAAGAGAAAGACGTGTGTCATGGCGCAAAATTTATATGAAAATAGAGATGGAATAAAAGCTATATAATATTTCTTTTATATTTATAGAAGAGATGTTTCTTCATATTGCTCATTCTTTTATAAGTTTTTTTCACAAAAGGTGACAGACAAAGTGTGCTTCATTTTCCTCGTCTCGTTACATCTTTCAATCCTTGGTGAGACGGAGAGTCGATAGTATAATGTAATAAGGAGTTTCTTTTATTCCATTACCTCCATAAGATAGGATGGGAAATGGCCTCTAGCATATCTCACTCACTACCAAAACAGATACGTACATTGGGTACATGGGATAGGGATGGAAATAGTAATATATTTTACGGTAGTTTTCTGTGAATAACGTTGTAAATGTTAACTTGTTTATGAAAAACATAAATGTTCGTACCATTCATATGTCAGCCATTTTTATACAGGGACAAGCAATTTAACGGTTTATTCCGGTTATTCCGTGTGGGGACACGACTGTCCGACACTACGGGGACAGATCGAACTTTTCGTTCAATCTGCCCCCATTCTGTCATTAGGGGATAAACTGGATTTTTTAAGTTCGCACTGTCCCCTCGGCATTTATTATACTACTAAATTGAATAAGTATTGGTATAAAAAATTGTGAATAAATATATTTATAACACAGCTGAACAGTTTTAAATAAGGCATGTTGATTCAATGACAATAATGCTATTTCTATTTTAAGGCGATAGGTCGCTCGAATTTTAACGTTGTTGGATTTTAAAATATAAAAGGTGGTAGGGTTGTCTGGAGATAACAAAACATGAATCAGAAAACAAGAAAAGATACAATAAAAGTCAAAAACATATTTTGGTCACGATATCATCGACTTCATAAATATCTTAGTAAGAATACTTAAATCATCGATTAGCCCTAAATTGGCTCACAATAATATTAAATCGTCAAGTGTAATGAAAAAGTTAACAAAAATGCTTCATGTTTTAAGAGGACGGACCGGAAGTAACCAATTTATCTTTTGGTGGTGAAATTAGGCACTCAGTTATCACAGACTGTGAAAGTGGTGTATCGCGCTGCATGAAATTCACACACAAAAACAATTATTGTTCGTTCGTAGTGTCTCACTAAACGTCTTGTTATATTGTATGTTGTTAATATAATAAATTGTCTGTTACAGTAAACAAGCCGTGTTCGACGGCAAGAGGGCGATAAGAGGAGGGATACCTTTTGTATTTCGTGAGTACTTAATTATATATTTTTTACTTATATTCCTATACTTTTATACAGTAAATACTTCATATACTTACGACATCTAGGCCAAAATGTAATGCAAAAAAAAATATGTGATTTGGATTCCAAACAGCAAATGGAGTCTGAAGGCGGAATAGGCTGAATACGTAAGGAAAAAAAATCTGTGAAAGATTTTGTCTAAAAATATTTTATTACTAAAAATATTTTCTTTATCTGAGTAATTTCTCTGTCGTCAATCCACCTATTTATGGCAGGGAGCTTCTAAATTTTAAGATAAAAAATACAGGACAGGATTAATTCAGTTCCATTTAATCTATATAGAATAGGAGACAAGTGCGTGATTGAAATGATACGTGAAAAAATATGATTGACCAACCCTTTGTATATGTTGGATATTCTGATAGACTTATGAAAATAGGCCAAATACAAATATGAAATAATCATTTAATTACAGCTCAGTTCGGACAATGGGCGTTCGGTCCTCAGCACGGGTTCGCGCGGGTGGCACGCTGGCACGTGGAAAAGATGCCGGAGCGGTTGCCCAGCGGCGACGTAGAAGCCGTCTTTAGCCTCATGGACGATGACTTCACACGATCCATGTGGCACTTCCAGTGAGTTATATTATCGAATTTATGGACTTTTGGCAACATGTGTACACTGTCATAATCATAATATATAAAAGTGTATAATATGGTTTGGGGCAGCTGTTGCAACCGACATGCCCGAAAATACTTGTCCCTCAAATGATATAGAACATGTAGTGAAGCAAACTCGTCCGACTCGCGTGGTATATTCAGCAAATGGGTTCGGTCTCATAGAAGATGGATGGTTCATGCGATTTATGTAGTCACCACTTCAATCAGTAACACATTGCAGTCTTCGGCAAAATAGGACGCTGACATCTTGTTAGCGCCTACAGAACATGCTCAGTCTTTACGATTGTGGATAATGGTTTTATGAAATCCTTAATGTCATTTTAAAATTGTGTATTCTACCCTGAAGAAGTAGCAGACGACACTTGAATATAGGCATTGAAAAAATGTGTGACGGAAACCACAGTTTCGACTTAGTCTTAAAATAGTTTCATTTACTTTAGTTCTCTGTCGAAGGTAACAATTTCCTATCAATATCGGAATTTATCTAACATTTTTAACTTAATGATCATTTTAGAAGCAAAAGCAAGCGGAATCGGAGTGCAGGCAGGCGGGTCAAAATGTGTGGGCACAATGAATTAATAATAAATAGTTCAAAATAGTGGGATACAAACAGGCTAATGAAAAAAGTAGTATTTTGAGAACTAATTAATTGAACAGTAATATTATAGTTTTAGGAAACTTGTTCTCGATTTATTTGTGTTTGAGGACTTTTGTCTGTACTACTGAACTTTTGTTTGAGTACGGATTTGTCACTAGCTAGAAAACATCGAAAAGGGTCCCGCGTGTCTGACAAGATAAAACAAATGTTTGTTTGGATTCTGGGCGGTTTGTGTATTTCTTTGAGTATTGTGCCCAGATTGTGGTCTTGTCTATTAGAAAGAAAGACAGAAAAACAGTTTATTTTTCTGTAGTGACAAATCTGAAATAAAATTCAAAAGAAAGCATGTAAGAACAAATATATATATATTCAAATACAAACGGATACTAAAGTTTAAATAAATATGTATACAAAAGGTGAGCCTTATCGCTAAAGCAGACAAATTCCAGAATAGTTCTCAAATTAGCTTAGTACAGATAATCTGAGAACTATTTAAGCGATTACAATGCAGTTTTCAACATACATTATTATGAAAAATAACGGACTTAAAATATATTGCAATTAAATGAAATATTTTTTTTATTTCTTTTTAATAATTATTAAATTTTTATTGCATTTAAGAAATTTATACATGGAAATATGTTGGCCTTTATTGCGTAGTCGATAAGACACAAAAGCAATAAAGGCCCCAATAGAATATCAGCGAACATGAGTTGGGGACCTATTTGTTGCCGCAGAATATACACACTTTTTGTACTACATTACCATTTTATCGTTACATTGTTACATCTGTGTGCTGTCTATGGTGTAAATAAATTTATTTTCTTTCTTTCTTTCTATTTATCTCTTCCATACTAAACAAATTAAAAGTCATACTACCCTCCGTACTAGTTATAATTTGTATGACGGCAAGGTATTATTTCTCATCCCTGGAAACCAATATTGTTACATCATTTTTGAGTCGTATATACAAATTTTGAAAACTTTAAATATATAAATTTAGAATTATAGCAATCTAAATTTATAAACTTAGATAAATTACCAAAATCTACCTTGTACTTTTTTGTTAAATAATAATAGTGTTTGTTGTTAAAATGCCTCCGTTCACATGGATCCACAGTCGGGCTCCACCGGTGAATCCATAGATAATTTTTCCTCCTCTTCGATCCATCAAATTTAGGAATTCAAATATATAACATGTTTTTATGTCACTTCGATCCACCAATTTCTGAATCCAAATGTAATTATGTATTTCTAGGCAGTGGCCTGAAGGCCACTTTAATCCACGCACTTGTGGAGGCGGCGAAAGTAATGATACAATAACTACGCATTTTATGTAAAACAATAAAAATGTAATTCATTACTAACAACTTCGATTCAGTTGTGGATTGAAGAGGAAAAATAATTATATATAATTCCGCCTGTGGATCCAAGAGAAAGAAAAATTAACCATGGGTTCACCGGTGGAGCCTGATTGTGGATCCATGTGAACGGAGGCGTTAAAATTCAATGAATTTAATTTTTTGCATCTATTAATAAACACATTAGAATTGTTTAGTAATTAAATTGTCCAAATAGATTAATTTAGGTAGCTAGGTAAGTTAAATATGCTATTTATAATACTTAACAATATACGAAAATCGAATGTACGTAGCGCGCGAAAATTGAAGTCACCTTCATTAAAAGGCCACGTACATAATTAAACAATATCTATGTTACTGCTATATACATAGACACATATTTATACGTATATACACATACGTAGGTTCAAAGTTATTGCATACTGACAAGGTAGTGAATTTCATGCCACTATGTACCCCTTTATATACTATAAGTATGTAGGTACCCACCCCTAACATGCTAATATTTATTTTACTTCATAAATTAACATACTGTAATTATATTATTATGACATTATAAGTCTTGCGTAAATATGAGTCTAGCGCTTTTTACAATGATATATTGTAAGATTTACGAGAGATGTATGGCGACTTACCGTATCAATATCATGCAAGAATGGGCCCAGAAATAGTGAGAATCGATGAGTAAAAAACGTCCAGCGTTGGGGTATATGGTAATATCAGGTTTTCTGGAATTATTTATATATGGCATAACAGTTTTATGTTGCTTTAAAATAATGTTTTTAACAATAGTAGCGGTTGGATGGAGGAAGAGCGTGTGTGTTGTCGGTCCTTGGGAGAGGCCTGTATTCAGCAGCGGAGAGACACACGCTGATGGTATGGTATTGTAACAATGTCGAATAGTTAATACCACACATTCTTTATATAAAGAAAAGGATGGATAACAGTAATGTTTGAATTTCAAAACTTATTACAGCTCTCTGAGCACGTTTCTAGTTTTAGTAATACCATAATGCTATACCATGTATATATTTTTACTGTTGTTTCATCTCCTAATGTGCCTAATATTTTTAAATATATAGATTAGTTCTGTAATGCGACTTGTGTTGGTGTCTATATGACCTACCCACGTAAAATTTGATCCAGAATAATTCCCAGATATTTGATGGATTGAGTAGACGTAAGAACATAACAATCACATTCATTGAAACATCTAGTTTATCACAAGTATGAGCTATAATATTAAATGTGTTGCTGGTTGGCTGAGTTGTATTATTGGTGCTAAAAGTAATATATTTCGTTTTCGTTAAGTTTAACGTAAAAATATTGGTGTCAAGCCATTTCACTAAACTCGCAAAGGCTCCAGCAACTGGGTTAACTTGTTGCCAGGATCGTGCGTTGACAATTATAACGGTATATTCAGCAAAACTTGAATTTGAGCATTTGCCGATGTAGGTTGTCAATGTACATTATAAACAAGGTTGGTCCAAGGACACTTCCTTGAGGAAATCCAAAGAATACCGGCTCTTCATCACTGAAATTTGTCCATCCTAACCAACTGTCTTCTACCTGTTAGATTGGTTCTAAATAGTTCCAATGAAACACCCCATACACCTATCTTCTCCAACCTCTTTAGCAATATTGGGACAGAGGCAGCACGAGACAGCAAAAATATAGGTATAACCGCACATTATTATTCAACTGTGTACCCCTCAGGTTCAGACTGACGTACCGACTGATCCTGCGCGAAAAGGAATTGCACTTCAACATCGGCGTGTACAACCCGAGCAAGGAGCTAACGTTCAGCTGCCAGCTGCTGCTGCACACCTACTTCAAGGTGCCGGACGTGCGCCGCTGTCAGATCACCGGAATGCACGGCTGCATGTTCATTGACAAGGTAACGCTTGATTTTACCTATCACCATTATATATTAGTTCTGTAAAACCACTCTAACTACTCTCTTACGCCCAATTTCTTTTCCTTCATTTTTTTAATATGTACTAGTTCCTTAGATCTTTCTGTATTTCCAATTTCTACACAAATTCCAATAAGACGGGCTCGGTCTTTGGCTACCTTGAAAAAGCTAGTTAAACATTATTTAAAAAACTATTGACTGACTTTATTTTTGACTATTGTTTCAGTATCTTGTCTATTTTGTTTTTGTAGGTAACTATTATAATATCCCAAATCTCTCTCTCCGTAATTAGAATCAAATTAGACATCCTGCATAGAAAAGTCTGCTTAACCATGTCTCTACACAGGATGCACCACCTAAGGCTCTGTACCTCGGCTGACTGTACTTCCGCCGGTGGTTATATCGTCTCTCCCTTATATATTTTTGGGATACTTGTAAAGCAGATATCTAATTTCTCCGATACTTTGGGGCCTTGTTGCCAGAATAATAATCTTTTATTTGGTATTTAAGTGGTTTGTATTGGATACACCGGCCAAAATCACGCATCATTCTTTGTCCCCCAGACCCGCGACGGCACGATGTACCAGGAGACGCGCGAGGTGGTGACGATCAGCGAGTGGACGGACCGCGTGTACCAGAACACGATGCAGGAGCACATCATTACCAACGTCGTCTCCGGCAGGAAGATGCGGATACAGAAGTACAACTTCCCAGACACTGGTCAGTACACACATTTTATTTTTTGACGAGAATTAATTGTGTGTTCAATAAAAGTATAAAAGTTGAACATGTTATTGACATATTAGAAAGAATATTTAAGAATACATAGCTCACATTGACCGTTGTTATATATCGATAAAATTCGAAACGGCTTTCAAACACTATTGCTGACTGTCGTGGAAAAATGATTTAACTTTACATGTGTGGGTGAGCGCTCGATTGCTGTGTGCGAAGCGTCAAATTTCACCCATTCAGCGCCGCCCGGCCCATGAAGGGACCCTTAATTGACAACTTGCAAAATAACTGATTCTCTATGACTATACAAATTTATTCAACAAAGTAAAAACGAAAATATTTAAAACACTTAACAATAATGATTGATATATGGAACTGCTTACTTTGTTTGTCTTTGGATGTGTGAAACTGATACATTCTAATAATCTGATACATATGTATGTATACAGGTTGTGTCCGAACCTTTCCCATCCTGAAGTTTCAAACTATGTATTCTGCCCATGATTCTGAATTCATTAACATAAAATGTTAGGTTTTTTTTTTTTTTTGCTAAATGCGATTTCTTGAGCTCTTTATTTAGTAAATTTCTTTAAAAAATTGGTAAAAACTATAATAAAACAAATTTAATATTTCTAAGAATTTATTAACGACTTCTTTATCCATCAATTTACAGCCCGTTTTACTTCATTCATGTCCTAGAAACACATACCACATATAGGTTAGTTCAACTCGGGTAACAGATGATAGCCACTAGGTGCCAGATCAGACGAGTAGGATGTGGGAGTTATATCCAAAGTAAATATTTTACATGCTTAAAACTAAATTAAAACATGCTTTGTTCGGAGGACTGTATATGATATGGTCTTGTGTTGTCATTGTATTATTGAAGTATCGTAGACTTCCATTTTTTCATTATGTACGAAGGCGGCCGACGAACATACAGTCCAACTGATGGTAAGTTGATACTGTCGCCCATAGACATCCGCGATAAATGCCAACTTTAGTCCAAAATGACAAACGTTGGCACGCCACCGGATGCGCTGCCTACCTTTGGAGACATAGGAATGGATTTGAAACAAGGGTTGGGAAAATGGGGAGCGATAGGATGGGAATGGGCTCTAGCACATCTCACTCACTACCGAAACACGTACGTACATTGGGCAAATAAGATAAAGTGGGAAGTGCAGTACATTTCAAGGAGTCTTCGGTGAGAGAGGGGTAACGTGGCCAGTCGACCGCCCCCAGCGGCTGTTGGATTTCAGCGTGCACTATCTCCTTCTAGACTCTCACATAACCCTCACTCTACACAGCGGCATTGTGACACTTTAGAATTTTGTTTGTACTTGCGAAGTAATCAACTGATACTGACGGGCTTTGAGTGAAATCGTTAGAAAAATATGTCAGGACTTGCCCTGACATATTGCCTAGAATATTTAGTTATTAATAGGCCAACATTCCATGGTTATTTGGAAATTCCCAGATTTTTGGAAACATCGTATTATTTAACTTTAACCAGTTCTTTTATCGTTTACTTCCGGACACGGGCCTCTTCATGCACATTATCTTGTGCACGAGGAATGTATGGCCTTAAAATATCACGTTGACCAAACAGGTTGGCGAGTCCACTCTTTTAGAGGTGGTGTAGTTCCTCAGCACTTGTGGTAGTTGGCTTTATTATTACTTAGCTGTCTTTTCCGACACCCACAGGTGGAGATGTGGTGGTGTCATGCCAAAGCCGGCCGACACCACACGGCCACTCGTATTGAATGTAATGTATTTGGTTCCAGTGATCTGGAACCCGTGGTGCGAGTACGCTAAGGAGATCCCCGACTTCGGCGACGACGAGTTCCCGAACATGGTGTGCGTGGAGGCGGGCCGCGTGGCCGCACCCATCGTGCTGCTGCCCGGCACCGCCTTTGAGGCCAGCCAGATATTGCAGGTACTGTGCACTCGTGTAGCTCACGCGAGTGTAGTGTAGTTGGGAGTGCTGTGTAGCTGACGGGAGTGTTATATATCTGACATGAAAAGTTATGTATCTGACACGAACGTTATGTAACTGGCACTAATGAATGTTATTTGGCTCAGAAATATTATTTAGCTGCCATTAGTATTTTATAGTTGACATAAACGTTATATAGCTGACACGGATGAATGTAACCAGATATGAATGTTATTATTTAGCTGACCTCCGTGTTGTGTAGCTAATATAAGTGTTTTGTATCTGACAGGAAAGTTGCGTAGCTGACACGGGTGAATGTAACTAACACAAATCCTATTTAGCTAGCCGAATGTTTTGTAGTTAGCAGAAATGTTTTGTACCTGTCATGAATGTTATTTATTTATACTTGAATATTATCCACTATTTTGTAGGACTTTTGTACACGACAGAATAATGAGTGCATGAACAAGTAACGGTATCATGTGTAAATAGAACGATGTGCAGAGGGAAATGGACTATAAACTGCGATAAGAAAGTGTCATAGTGTCAAATCCGCATAGTGTGCACTAGCATTCCAGGTCTCGGAGAAAAGAGAGTTGTCTGAATAAGGTTGCACAAGGGGTAAATAGCGTCGCAAGAACTTCTGAGCATGCGCAGTAGAAATATAAGAGGGTTTGAACTTCTTTTCTCCGAGATTATGTGATGTTAGTTACATATACCTATTTACCATTATAGTGCATATAGTGTTATGTGTTTATGTATATATTTAAGTTTGTTGCGCCCAGGTACTATGTGATAATTAGTAGGCAAATCTCTGCCAGAACGTGAGTTCGTTGCTTACTGCTGCTTCCCCTGTACCCCTGCAGTTTTATGTGACCCAATTAACCGGTATTTTACTCCCGTATTTTCTTCCCTAGAAGCCCCATTGACCCTCACCGTCAACTACTATATGTATCTTGATGCGGGAGTTTTATGTATCAGACACGAATGTACTCGAATTTTAGTTAACACAAATGTTACGAATTTGTAACACAAAGTAGCCGACACGAATGTTACGTAACTGACACGAGTGAAATAGAGCCTTTTTTCAATTTCAGGTGATGTAACGAAATCACGTCACAAAACACACAGCCGTCCACAAGCGAGGTCAATTGAACGTTCATGTCGAGACAATACCACGGGGGCTAGTGTATAAACAAGGGTAACGAGGTAAACAAACGTAAACAATAAACAAAAATAGGTGTCTTAACAAGAATTGTGCATACATCTATTGAATTGGTATCTCCGTGGAAACATTGGGAATATAACTAAATGTGTTACTATTTGTTGAAAACATTGGATTTTTAACTAAAAAAAAATCATGAAATACGTATTAATTTCTAGATAGATATAATAGTTTTAGTGCACCGATTGACATAATAAAATATGTAATTTTTGTAGGACCTTATACAATGTGTTACTGAAATAACGCAAATGCTGGTAACGGGTTGTTCGGCACCGAGAGTAGAATCGATGCTAACAATTTCTACAGTAGGTTTTATTTCATGATCTATAAGTACAATTCTAGTATATCATTTACTCTACGCGCGACGCCCGATCCGCGAGCTCCCCCCGCGGCGCCCGGTCCGAGTAATGAGCGCTACGAACGAAATGCTACGGAGCTTTGCGACTGGACAACAAAACCTTACATGTTTATAACTTTTGATTTATTCCATATATTTGTTAGAACGGTTCCATATATTTTAAATTGGTTGACATGTTGCAGGTTTTCCGTTATTTCGGTGGCATGTTGTATAGAATTAACAAATTGATGTATGTAATCAAAATATCTTGAATAAATAACGTTTTTGCAATCAACGTGCAAATATTTCGCGCAGTTACAAACATTTATTGCGTCCGTTAACGAGTTATTGCAGTAACCATAAACTTCACATTTGTTGCTCTAACTCAGTGGTTCTTAACCGGTGGTCAGCGAACCATTGGTGGTCCATCAAAACTAGAAGTGTTCTCATTAAGTCACTTAAATAAAAATATATCTAGAAAATGACTTAATAAATGGCATGTTTAAAATTTGATACCAAACCAAGAACCCAGCAGATAAAGACAAATTTAAGCAAGCTCTCAAAATGCAAAAATCTCATGAATGTAAGTTTTGCGAAGAATATTTTCGAACATGTAAATACACGTAATTCACATTGTAACTGAGTATTGTACTTACTTCTTAATAAAAGTTATAACTTTTTTAATGATTGATAAGTAAGTTTTATATTTTTCTCGCCAAGCCATATGGTAAATGAATGGACCGTGATGTAATAAGAAATCGGTCAAATAGGGACCATTTGACCATCTCTAAAAGGTTAAGAACCACTGCTCTAACTGAATGAATAGATTTGTTACAACGTTATGTTTGCGGTTGGCCCTTCCTAGACGCGTATTAAATATATTGATCATTAACTGCAAAGTAGTTTGTAATTGTACGAATGTGCAAATTGGCCGCTAACTTAATACTATAGATAAAGAACGACGGGTAAATTGTCTTAAAAACCAACACTCAAACCTCAAACGACAGCTTTTATTTCACATATCTTTTAACGTTAAAGCAGTAAATGACAAAACCGCGGGCGAACCCTCGTATAAACCACTTTTCTATTTTTATGTTTAATTTGTGAAAACCTTATTCACATACTTATAATAAAAAAAAAACACCTATCGCTTTAGCGGTCACCTTTATATTTTTTGTATGACAGTTGTTTCCTGCACTTTAGTTAAAAACTTTGAACCACATTTGTACTAAAAATGAGTACCGCTTCTGGACATCTATTTAATGTGGTTGCTGAGATCTCGCTAAATCTCCATAATACGGTTGTGGGCCACTTTTAAAATCATTATAATTTCTTTAATTTCCTTTTGCAATTTTTCAGGATTGCTTTTGCAATTTTTTCTTTAACGTTTACTAAATCCTGATATCATTCGTTTATCAATATTCAGGTATGGCCCGCAATCAAAATGTTTATTCGTGAGTTAATGCAACATCCATACATTTGACGAGCGATTGGCGCAGTTGGTAGTGACCCTGCCTGCTGTGCCGTAGGTCTCGCGTTCCAGGTCGGACAGTCGGCTCTGGGTTTGTCTTTGTTTGTGTCTTTGGCCCCACGACACAGGGAAGCCTAGTGTCACACTAGGCTTCCCTGTGCCATTGAGTGTAGCGTTATTATTATTATTATTTAGCCGTCGTCCTTTAATTCTTGCAATTCTTGTTACGATGCCATTCACCCTGTTATAAACCTTGTAAGTGTAAAATAGGGCTTTGCATTGGAAACAATTTTGACATCAGGTTTTTGTTACACCGGACACAACAGATGTTATATAAGGTCCTACAAAAATTGTGTTAAATATTTTAATATATCGATCGTACACTAAAGCTTAATATAAGGTGTGATAAAATTAACCTGCATCATTCTAAGGCGCCACTGTAAACATAATATATAGTAAATAAACCGCCATTATTTCCTATTCAAACATTTTTTTATAATTCAAAATAATTACCGTCCGCAATGAAAGTAGTCACGTGTTTTCAAGTCAAGTTAAAGTAGTCTGATTCCTCAGAGTGTTTCGGCTCACTTAATCCGGCTCCGCTCGCGGATCCGACTCCTCTTAACGATTCCTTGACTCCTTTGATTCACCTACTTATATTTTATAAGAGCCTGAGAGCGACTCATTCGCTTTGCATCATGTTCGTTCATGTAACTCACCGATCTAAAAATGAAAGGAATAAATAACTCCTCGGAGTCGATAACAGTTGGCCGGAATCATTACGAGTTTGGGCTCCGCTCGCGGTTTCGGATCTATTGATTCCTTGAATCCGGAGATACTCATCGCTAAATACAGACAGTGCTACTATCGTTTATTATTTATTTGGCATAAATAATAGTAGTTGTGACTGTAGTTTGTGGTACGGATGCTAGTATGATTTTTATTGAAGACTGATTGTAAACAATAATAACTATTTAGAATTATAAAAAAGAAATGGTTCAATATCAATGAAATAACGGCATATATTTACTGCATACTACGTTTCAAGTAGCCTCTTGGAATGAAGCAGGTTAATTTTATTACAACATTCATCCAACTAAAACTTATTTAGAGAATGAGAGCAAAAACCGGTTTTCACCGGTTTCCGTGTTCACCGGTGCAAAGCCCTATTGGAAAGTACACGACATAAAATGTACACGTTGTATGAATGATATGAAAGTCCCCCGATATTGTGTTAATTATATCATTCCGTTTGTACAATAATTAATTAATTACAAGTTTTATAGTGCGTAATTATAACTACTAATTAAAGATAGATACGAGTAGGATAGTCTTTTTAATCAGATTGTGACTAGATTTTGATCGCAGTTGACATAATTTTGACAATGTAATGAACAAAGCTGGTTTTATTCCTTTGTGGATTGCAGCTGACGGTAAATATATGCACTAGTTTTTTTTTTTTTAAATTACATTTATCTAGTTTTTTAATAGGAAGCCCACACAATCAATATACGAGTATATTGATTCCTAACTTGATAATGAGATAACTATATCCATGTATTGATTGAGATATCTACATTACAGAAAGATTGTGTAACGAGGACAGTTTCTAAACCCTATCCTAGTTATAAATAGTGATTTGACTGTGTGTTTTATAATATCTGATTCAAGCCGCACACAAACCTTGTGCACGGTATCCGGCCGGATGGCAAAAACGTATCGGATACCGAAAAGTTACCTGATATTGCTACTGCAATATTTGCTTGGTGCTAAAATGTAAAAAATATCCCAATGAAAGCGACTTCAAACAACAATTATTTCACTTTCTCCTCGACATAGCGAATAAATGACATAATGTACTCGTATATTTATGACAATGGAACCATTTTCACTGCAGTTTGCTCTCTATCGTATAAAATCTTTGTAACCTTTGTACATTACGGAGTATGGAGTATGTTACATTGTCGGAGTTCTGTCACTGAACATCTTTTTGAAGACCTTTCCATTGGATTACATTCTGCTAGATGTGCGAATATCGTAGTAAGAATTTGAAAATTCTCACGTTACAATTTACAATCACATTTTCGTTTCCATAACGATTTCGTACTTATTTGTTGCAAAATCTATTTCCTTACTTTTTTGAGTACTTAATTACAGCTACATTTTTAAGAGTTATTATGTAAAAGTCGGTGAATGTTCGAAACGGTATCTTGCCAATAATTAAAATGTTAGGCAACTTTAAGAGACTCTTCTACTATTTCGGACTTACTTATAGTGCCTAACGCTGCCACGATCCAGCGTTTTTAAGAATTCTTCTTATTTTAAAATGCCGCTTTTAAAAAGGCCTACTGGCATTCACTACATTTGAATCCAACACAGTGTTCCACACAGGACGACACGGTGTTTTGTTTGATAATTTTTTTCATAATAGAGAATCAATTTCATCTACATATTGAATATTTAGACCTGATTGCTACCAACCACACGTCCCGTATTTTAATAGAAAAGTTATCTATATATAACGCAAATGATGTAAACTTGTACGACGCTGCCAGTGTGTTCCGTCGACGGCCGCTAGCTATACTCACAACGTCATACAAATTTAAACTATGTATCCTGTAGATAAAGTTCACTATTAAATAAAAAAAGGTTACTGAAATATACCAGCCACTGAAAAGCGAAATGACGTTGGTAATTGTAGTGTATGTAGGTAGATCTGTGACTTGCGGTTGGTGAGAATCAAGCCTCGATACAAATGTCTCAACTAAACAGTATTGAGTGTACGAGAACAGACTCTTTAACGAGTGTTGAAGAAAACCACATTGCGTATTTAAATGTGACGGACGTCAACGAAATTTATATTGATTTTTCTCTCTAAATTAATTCATTACGATAATTATGATTATAATAATGAAACATACCTTCCTTCTCTGTCATCCCCCTATTTTCTTTCTGTTTGTTTTTTTTCTAATTATAAATGAGCACAGTTTGTGCAGCGCTCAAATGGCCTTTGATGTTGTTTAATAGACATTACCGAACACTAAAATTACTTTCAACAGTCTTCCAAAAGCAATTGATATAATATATCCGTAACGTATATATTTATACTCGCAAAATTATCTCGCACATTGTCTTATACCACTATATTTTATTATACGATTATTAGCCGCGAAATAATACTTGGCTTTAGAGCTCGCTGAAAGTTAAGATGAAACGCACAATTTGATGTACAAAATATATGTCACACAGTTGTAAAAAACATCCCTATTTTGTGTGTTGTAATGTTTGATTTTCTTTTGTTAATGCAAGCGGTGCAGTTAATTTTATCATGAGACACTAAGAGTTGTGACTCCCCAAATAATTCCTCTGTACTCGAAACACAAATAAATACTCAGTGCATAATATTTTGTTACTTGTTAAGTAACTTATTGCTTTTTCTTTACAAATTAAGCTTTGTATTCTTTGTATTATCAGAGAAAGAATGAAGTATAATTTTAATGTTTATAATTAATATGATACTTCGACAATTGTTTTGTAAACGGGTTACTCGCGATTTATTATTTAGTTAATATAGTGTGCAAGGTACTTAATCAAACGAAAATGAGTTCAGTGTGGGTAGGTGAATCCAAAACGAACACGACGGGGGATAGACAGATTTGTCTGTCAATAGCAACAACACCTCCACCCGCGTCCGCATCTCGCCGCGGCCGCGGTTCATCTAACTGGACAGAAATATCGGCTATACCATACCATCAGCCTATGTCTCTCCTTTGGATATAGGCTTCGCCCGTGGCTCGCCACCATACACGATCCTCGGCTCTTCTCATCCAACCACCACCGGCGAATTTCTTTATGTCGTTGGTCCATCGGTTATCGGTCCTGCGACAAATATGACTTGCTCACTGCCACTTCAACATGCCGATTCTACGAGCTATATCGGTGACTTTGGTTCTTTGGCGAATGTTTTCGTTTCGGATCTTATCCCCCAAAGAAACTGCATAACTCGCAGAGTGACCTTGAACTTATGGATCAGACCTACCGTTAGAGGCCACGTTTTGTCACCATACGTCATAACCGGCAGGACGCATTGATTGAAGACTTTTGTCTTCAAGTGTTGTGGTATAGGCGACGAGAAGCATTCTTCCAAATGCCGCCCGGTCAAGTTGAATGCGTCTATCGACCTCCTTGCTGAACTTGGACTTGCCTAACTATAATAATCGGCTATAATAAATCGTGAGTAACCAACCCGTTTACATAACATAACAATTATTATGTTCAATCACGATAACAAAAGTATAAAATCTTATAATACTTTGGCACTTAGATATCTAAATTAATTTCATCTGGAATTTCCTTATAGGTACTAATTTGTAGGTTGCGAATGCTTGCTAAGAGGGTTTTCACACGAGGTGTTTGTGAAGCGCACTCTTAAAACTTTACATTCCGCTGCACTACAAAAACATTCGTGTGAAAGCGACTTACGAAGAGGAAACTCCTGTACATACCACACGATTTTGTACAAATTGGTGATTTTTTTTAAATACATTTACTTTGTATTTTCTTTTAATTTGGATCATTTTTGGAGGCTTTTGAAGTATACGACGATAAATGTAAGAATATGTACTTAGATGTAATGAGTTCCTTGTTTTAATTAAACGAAATGTTAATGAAGTCATTCAATATTCGAATAACAATTACTGGGAGGAGAAAAAAATAGATGTGTATGAAAATGCGACGTTATGCAACGCGAGGTCAATAAATGCAACGAAAACGTTAATATTTGTGTGTATTATTTACTAACTGCAGAGTATTGCAATGGTTTCATTAACATTCTTTTTATATGGACGATTCGATTATTATGATAATGTCATATCGGCATCAAAGATGTGTTATAGACGTAACGTTATATTATACATTTGGTAGAAATTTGCTCTCTTTGTGAAGTAGGGTGAAAGGATAGAGTGGACTTTTGTAAAAACATCGGAAATGTTTGCAATACTCCAAACGACCACTTCAGGTGCTATCTAAATTATTCAGACAAGTCTCACGGGTATATGGCATGTTGAATACAATCACAACGATCACTTCTTAAGCTATAGGTGCCGTCGGCATTAAAGTAAAATAAAAGTGTAAATGCAGACATGAAAGTGTAAATGGAACAGAAATGTGAAACCGGGGTTTCTGCGTGCGTTTTTGTGTACAAAAACATTCGAGTGTGACTTGAGCGTTTCCTTAAACGTATATGGTTTCCTTCTTTATTTTCCGTGGCTACACGTATATTCACACGGAAGAGTGGAAAGGGAACAATCACTTTTCGCGCATTATTGGACACATCTATCAATATGTGTAGCACCTAAGTGGGTCGCGTCCATTCGTAACTAACTTGTATGCATAATGTAATAATTTACTGTTAATTATTAATAATAATAATGGTGATTCGAAACATCGAAAATTAGCAACGAAGTGTACTTCCATGGGTGCAATAAAGTGAAGTAATAAGAGAGTAATTCGTTTTATTTTATTTACACCAGTCCTTTTTAGTGTACGTTCTTAGACAGGGGCGGATTAGATCGAATGACAGTATTATTAAATTCCATATACATATATAATTTAAAAGTAAATATGTATAGCTCTAATTTAAAATTACATCTTCAGCAAACGACATCAGCGACGCGCGAACATGTAAATTAAAGGAAATTTTACAATAACCTACGTACACTACAATTGTCTAAAGAAGTCTCACCGCCATATCTCGGTTTTAGTCGACAAAGCTCGTTTTTACATATAGTTGAAGCTACTAGACTTCACTTATATGAAGATGCAATTTTACATATTGTGTCACGTAAGTGGTCACATTTCGCGTGCTGAATATGGCAGAATATTTGTATGCCTAAATGCATTTAATCATTTCTGCCTCTGCATTAAATCAAAGTATGGGCAGTAATAAAAAGAAAATTACTTAAAAATAGAACAATGTCTGTTGACATGTCGACTGTTTGTAGTTATTGGTTATCAATTTTGTATTAATAAAATGTATTTAATAATAGATATATAGACATCCTTATCGTCTTCACCCTAGCTACTTCCTTTATCAGTGTTGCAGTTTGAAGACCACGCGAATGAAGTCGCGGGCAACAGCTAGTAATATAATAAATTTGACGAGGACTTTATTTCTCAATAAAGACGTAATAGGAGACTAATGTCGTTTTGTTGTATAATAAATAAAAAGAATAACAATACCTAAATTATCATGGCTTCAACTAAAACCAATATAAAAAGCGGTAAATCGCTTGTTGCAGTCTCGTGAAATTGTAATTAATACTTTATAAAGAAGATGTTTTATTTTAAAAAAAAAACTGAAAATAATATTATCAGAAGGTAACACAAAGATTTGCTGAAGCAACGGGGATGTCAAGAAAAAGTGTAAATGCAAATGACAAAGTGCATTGACGAGCCGGCAAAAACAAAGAGCCCAAAGAACACCAAGCAAGAAATATTGTTTGAAGCTAGATGATTTCGATTACAGTGAAATATTGCGAATGATATATGATTCCCATTTGAGATTTAAAGAACTCCCCACTCTGAATACACTACCTACGCAAAAAGTTAATAAATGACATCCGATTTCAAAGGATCGATTTCGACCCTTCGAAATATCATTCGAGATATGGGATTCAGATTTAGAAAAACAGAAAATAATAGACAAAATTAAATGGAAAAACGTGAGATTCGGTTAAAAAGAATAAAATAAATACCTCGGAGAAATTAGGACATTAAGAGCTGCTAAAACATTGTTTATACAGATGAGTCGTATATTCACACCACACATACTAAAGGAAAGAGTTGGACAGATTCAGCCAATAAACGTTTGAAACAACCCATTTCCAAAGGTCGAAGATTTATAATTGTTCACGCCGATAATGAAAGGGGCTTTGTACCCGATGCTCTTTTATTAGACTAATTGGCAGACACTGAGGGTGATTACCTATAGGACATGAATTCGGAGAGATATGAGAAGTGGTTACGAAAGCACTTGATACCAACTTACCGCAAGATAGTGTCGTTGTGATTGATAACGCGGTCTTACCATAATAAACTTGTAGAGAAACCACCTAATTCTAATACATACCTTAAAAGGCGATATGGTGGAGAGGCTACAAAGGCATCATATTCCTACTGTATGACATAAAAAAACGTCACAAAGGAAACTTTTCCGAATTTAATTCGTAACACACCGTAATTCGTTTGTCACCATATCATCCAGATTTTAATCCGATTGAAAACATCTGGGCCCAATTAAAGGGATATCCCTTCGCGCTATAGGGTTGTCTCTAAAAACATAGGAATGAATAAAACCACTGTGCAGAAGCTCTTAATAGAAAAAATAGATATGATGGGATCGGAAGAATGGACGAGTCTATAATCACGCCCAGAGCCGGCTCTAGGCGCCCGGGTGCAATCAATACCCTGGCGCCCTCTAGTAGGCTCTTTGTAGGCGTCGCGAGCGGCGCTCGGCGCCCCCTAACACCCTGCGTCCGTGTGCGACGCACACCCTGCACCATAGGTAAAGCCGGCACTGATTCACGTCATTAAATGTGAAGAATTTCTGACAAGAAGAAAAACGACATATTTAATGACAGCTTTATAATTCATATTTCCGATTTAGACAGCGAAAGTGACTATAGTTGATTCTGAAGATTAATATAATATATAATTTTATAATCTTTCCAAAGGTGACTGGATTCGTAAATGTAAGTAACAACTCTATATACATATACATAAGTCTACTGTTAATAAACTACTATCATGGTGTAGAGGTGTCATCACATTAGATGACTTACATTAATTCTTTCAAACTACCAGGTGATGCTTGATATTCTATTAAAAGGCAGCAATGTACTTCGCATAATTTGTTATAGCGGCACTTCGGAACTGCTCCGATAAAATTCGAGATATGGCGATGGGACTTCGTTAGATAATTGTATTGTACCTATTTATATTTTTCCAAAAGCAAGTCGCTATGCAAGTCCTGACTGAATGAAAGGTTTGTTCTACGGCGTTATATTTGCTCTCGGCGTGTTAATGGGCTGCAAAGGAATTGTATTACATTCGGACATTCGACTGGCCAGTACCATACAATAGAACATTTCTGTGGAATGTAAACGGCAGTGGTGCCGGCTTTACCTATGGTGCAGGGTGTGCGGCGCATACGGGCGCAGGGTCTTAGGGGGCGCCGAGCGCCGCTCGCGACGCCTCCAAAGAGCCTACTAGGGGGCGCCAGGGTATTGATTGCACCCGGGCGCTACATGGGCTAGAGCCGGCGCTGGTAAATGGCCATAGAGTTCAGGTCTTTACTAAACATGCTATCATCGTGTTTGTTCATGCAACGTTATATGTATTGAATAAAACAAAATTCCATTAAATTAACTATATTTATTAGTATTTAAATAGAACCAGAATTACACAGATTTCTCACTAGAAGACTCAGCATTACCCCAGGCGCCCACTTCTGTTAGCAAAGATTTTTTGCTTTCAAAGTACTCTTTGTACCATATGATATGGTCTTTCTTCTCTTGGACAGTATAGAAGGGATTTTTGGACAATCCAATGCATACCAGCTCCATGAAGTGTCGGACGGGACCCTTTTTGGGACACCAGCCTTCGAGATGTGCGTCAAGAAATATGTGGTCTGTAAACGGGATGTGTTGTTCTTCTTCCAAGCCTGGGAAATGGATATTATTATTCGAATTACCTAAATATTAATGTCATTTTTCTCTGATTGGAAATTGGCTGACAGGTAATGACAGGATACATATATAGTAATTCTTGAGGACACAATTAAAATTAGTCAATAATGGCGATAATATTTGGAGCAGCCTGTGAATGCAACGTCTCTACGAATTATTTTATCCACATAATTTAATAGTATAGTGTACTTAGCAATAATAACGTAACAATGTAAGGAAAATGAGTTTACACAATATTGTAGACGAATTATAACGAATAGATACAAATGTATTTTGTTCTAAAAGGTCCACGAATCTGGTTTCCAAGTTAAACCAACAATGGTTTATTGGACCCACATTAACAAAAAAAACTGGCAACGACCGACGCGATCTGTGGAGTTTGAGTAGTCTTGTAGATGTCTCTGAACTCACGGCACGGGGAATCAATGTGGTAGTGTGGTATTATTATCTTACTGCAGAGTACTCACCTTGTTACCATCACGAGGGGATATCATCTATCTATATAAATAAAAATTAAATGGTGTTCGTTGGTAAGCGTATCACTTGAGAACGGCTGGACTGAATTGGCTTATTTTTTTCTTTTAAATGTCCGTAATAGTCCGAATAAGGTTTTTAGGGAAAGAAAAATTGGAAAAGTTGCCCGGAAAATGGAAAATTCGGGAAAAACTGAGTGCTTTTTTTATGGGATTTTTGTATGAACTTATTGAAATTTGGACATGTCCTGTCCAAATATAAATTAGTGTAATATAAATTAGTAGACATTATACAAATACTTTCTATTATTTTTAAATTAATCGACATATTAAAAACTAATAGAAAGTGTGGGAAACATTACCTTGTTCATTGTCAATAGGAAACTTCCAGACTTTCCCCTGATCGGTCCACAGGACCATCTTCTGGAAGTAGTTGGCGGGTGGTTGCGAGGTGGCGAGCGCCAGTTCCCTTTGCTTTAGACACTCCCACACGTCCAAAGTCGTTCCATAATTGTCTCCTTTAGCTTTGAAGATGCCGAGCGGCTGCCCGGCAAATATATTCGCGGTTGATGCTTGGGGTAAGCTGAAAAAAAGATTCAGTATTAGTCTGTAATATCCCCACAGCAGGTCGCAATGTGGCCAGGTGGACAGACAATTTGAAGAAGTTTGCCGATATTGACACGGTCGGATAAAGGGCTGGGCGCGCGCCCAGGGCGCCAGCTAATTAGAGGGCGCCACGTTGTACAATATTTTTCATTTCAACATGTCTTATCACATGTAAAGGCGGTCTAAAAATTATAGGTAGGTATTTAGTAGAATGTAAAGTTACACATACATCCTCCATGCACAAGACAATGTGCACGGGAAAGCCCATGTCTAGCAGGTCTAGCAGTGGATACTAAAAGGGCGGCTGGTGATGGAATTTTACAAAGAGAGACTGCGGGTTTGATTTTATGAAGCTCATTCATTCATCTCTTTAAAAATTCATTACTGGACCGATTTTGAAAATCTTTCACTTTTAGGAAACTAACCCATTGCTATGTTTAAATGGACATAAGAAATATTTGCGTTTCATAGGGAATTGTTTTGGCATCTAAGTGATGCTAGGATAGATTGTTAAATATTTACAATGAAGCTTTTCGATAGGTACAGAACTTTTATGTATAGGTACCTACCTGCACCTACAAACAATAAGTTGCACACACATAATAAAGAATACAATAGGTGGTCTTAATGCAAAATGCAATCTCCTTTAGACAATCTGAGAGAGAGAGAAATGTAGAACACAAAAGTAAGAGGTGCATTGCATTTACTGAACTATTGAATTGAATATACATAGGTACTATGAATAGTATAGGTACATGAATATTTATCTATTTACACAACAGGGTTTGTAAAAATCCGATATTTATAATAAATATCAAAATATGCGATATTTGATATATATAATACTATATATCTTGTATTATAGAAAAGACGCGAATTTCCTTCTGTAAGACTCAAAATTGTTAAATGAAACTTTGAGTTTGATTAATAGACTTATTTATGATAAAACAAAACAAAAAATAAGAGTAAATAAGAGTAACAAAAAATTAGTCCTCGACTAATAATTTCAGTCTACTTAATCAACATTCAACTAAATTATAATCTTTAGTGTTGGATCGATCATAATTTTTATTTGTCAGTATTTAAAAGCGTGTGATTGCCAAAATTCTAGTTTTGACGGTAAATATCAATTTATATGCGAGTATATCATATAATCATGAAATATACCTATCCGCTGATATACAAAAATCGGCGAACCCTGACTTATAATAAATATCTCTTTAGAAAGCCGTAAATCAGCTTGTGGTTATAAACACAACATTCCCTACAGTTAGTTGTGATTATAAACTTTACCCAATGTAAATTAATATGTGGAGTATAAGTAATGTTATGTAATGTATATAGTAGGTATAAGCGAATAGGGTAAAGTTTATAATCACTTAGTTTATAATTTAGTAGGGGAACTGTAGGGAATGTTATAAGGGCCTTAGATTTAAAATAAGTACAACATTCATTCGATCTTTCAGACGTATGGAATGTCAAACAAAAGGACTGTTTGAACCTTTTGCAAATGCCGGGAACATAAGAAATGTGGGTATCTTTTGTATACATTCAAAGATATAGGTATTCCCCTCGTTCCAATGTTTCACTTTATAGTAGGTAGGTATATACTTACGTCAGGACCTCAGGACACATAAAATATTTATGCCGACTTACAACAATCACAATATATATATTTAAAATGATGAATTGGTTCGGAATTATACAGCTTTTAATAATAAATATCATTTGGGATATTCCAAGTTAAAAAACGCGTTCCGAAAACCGCCTCGCGATCTGGTTCTTTCAAAATTAATTGAATAAAACCCACGTGACAAAATAAAAGCTAACAATTTTATTAAATAGCAAGCAGAAAGTCTTCTGGATAAAGAGACATTAAATTTCAGTTTGAGTTCTAAAACAAACATTAGTATAAACAGACTGAAATTATTGAGCATCTCAGTAACAAATTGCAGATAGACTCGCTTCTCCCGTACTATAGATAAGTGAGATCATCACAGCACACGTAGCGCGGCGATATCTATCTAAACAGACAGTTTTTACCCATCACAAATGAAAGTGTTGAGACCGCATTTACTATTATTAGATGGTCTACGGCCGTGGTACAATCAATGTCCCTCGGATCAGTGCATGTTCCGACATGTTCTGTTTAACTACGCGACTGCCACGCAAATTAATAAACTTGTTGAAACTCGCTTCTTAGCGCCGCCGCTTGCGCTCCTTCTGGCAAAGCAATATGTAATTTCACTATCAGTTGAAACCTTGATCTAAATTTTTAGGGATTTGTTGTAATGTGTGAAAAATTGAATCTTGTGATTAAATTAAAAGTAAATACCTAATACTAAATCATACTTAAATAGAAGAATTTCAAAGCTTTTAAAGTGCGTAGTTAACTGTTATTGCCCTATGTGAATATTAAATCTTATTTAACTGCAAAAAGATTCAGAGTACCTGCTCATAACGTTTATGAAGAAAGGACATTGATTATAGATATCTGAATATACTGCTGAAAGTAGATACTCACCTACGATTCTAAGATTAAGATTAAGTAGGTACTTGCCTATAAAATTAATGAGTCATCAGATCACGAACTTCTCGATAATGGTTTCACAGATAATGAATGGTGTGAATATGACAACGTCAGAATCAAATAATTAAGCAAATCATTACCTTGGAAAGACATTCGTTGATGACATTACCTACGCAAAAAGCGCTTGTAAACAAGGGATCAGTGAGTGACGTGTACGAGTCATCTGTATGTAGGACAGGTAAGTACCTAGGGTAGGTACTTTGTTGATAATTGTGCACAGACTATGTGTCTGTTTATAAGGTGATGGTTGTGCTAACTATAAGAATGATAAAAATTGTTTAAATTGAAGATTTAATTTATTGAACTGATCTGTTGACGCAATCGAGACGCCTCATTTACTTCAATATGTTGACTAATGATGAGTACGCGTATACGATTCTTTTAAATTATGTATTGCTTTTAATATAATTCAAAAATGTTATAGTGCTAAACAACCGAGGAGGGAGCTTGGTTATGCATTTACTTCAAAACTAGCTTCCTGCTATTTTGCGCTTTGTTTCGACTATATTTACCCATATTTACTTTAAAATATTTACATTAACCATAAGGTCATAATTTTAAATTTATTGATCACTAGCGACCCGCCCTCACTTCGCTTCGGTTTTTTAAATTTAAAACAATCGGAATAAGATATTTTCCTGCGGTAAAATGGAGCCTATATTTTAAGTTAGACCTCTAGCAATACATCGGTGAAAACTGCATTCAATTCCATGCAGTAGTTTTTGCGTGATGCGTGTACAAACATACAGACAGACAGACAGACAAAATTTCTAAAAACTGTTGTTTTGGCTTCTGTTGCTCTAATTATTATTCTTATTATATGTATAGTATAGATATTGAACGCGGAAATTTCAATTGGAGTAACCAATATTTTTCAGGTGATGGGAATGGGCTCTGGCATATCTCACTTAGTACCGAAACACGTACATACATTAGGGAATAGGATATAGTGGGAATTGCAGTACATTTCAAGGCAGTCTTCTGTGAGAGAGGTGTAACGTGGCTAGTCGAGTACGCCCAGCAGCTGTTGGATGCACCCTCTGCACCTCCCCTCCAAAATAATAATATAATTCAGACCAAATTAAGATATTTCTTTTGTTGTGACACGCAACACCATTATTACCTTCTTGTCTGTGCTCGAGGCTGCTGTTCCCTCCTCTGGGCAAACCTAGTTTTCTGTGCTTCGACTTTGGTCTTGCTGACAATGCGCTTCACTTGCTGTCCTCGGGTTTCTGTCTTCACCAGATCATCCTTGTCCTTTGTACGGTCTACCTTCATACCGATTATTAGATCACTGAAATTTATTTAATAATATGTAGATTTTACTAATAATTACTCTATATTAAAAAATATATAAATATTGTAGACTTTGGTAATTGCAAGCTTTGATAAGATTTTATTTAGGCTTCGCCTGCATGAATTTTGTTTTATAAATAATTGGCTTCCCCTAGAAAAAACTAACCAATTTTCCAGGTTAATTGAGCATCCTATATTCTTCTCCAATTTTCAGACTCTGTCAAACTTTATTGAAATTGGTTGAGTAAGTAGTTTAGTCACGAAGACTAACAATGAGAAAGTAAACAGATCGTATTTTTTAAATTATAGTGTGGAAGTATGGATGTGGATGACTAATGAGCAAGTGGTAGCCTAGGGGTATCTGACTCTCATCCATGAGGTGGTCAGTTCGAACCTCCATGCCTACCACTGAGTTTCTACTTAAGTAAGGATTTTTAAATGATCACTAGCTAGTAGCTCTGTAGTGAAAGAAAATATCACGAGAAAAAAATGTGTGGACAAGAATAAAAAAAATTGGGACATGTGTATCCATTAATCAACACAGGGCCTGTGTTATGGATTTTGGTCAGAAATCTCCTCTATGATAACTAGGGGAAGGTTCTTCCACTGTCCTGCGGTAGGATGTAATAGGGTGACATTGTCTGTCTACAAGCTCTTTTCCACAATAACAATAATCGAAGTGGCCCTTTTGTGCGATAGCCTTTTTTAAGTGTAGCCTCTATCTCAAACCCCACTAGCACCTGCCAGAAGTCTGTTAGTATTCTAAGTATTATATAATATGATCACACCAAAATTACTAATTGATGAATAAACTCAGACTTATTTGTTTGTACTCAGACTTACTCAGACTCAGACTTACTCAGGCTTGTATTTAAATGGGCAGCAAAAAAGTATTAAATTAGCAGCAAATCATAACCAACAAAAACTATTTTTGATAAAACTGAGAAAGATTTTGAATTACTAAGAATGTCATCCACAAAGTCAATGGAATATGAGTTCAGCTTGACGGGGACTCCTTTTTCTTTATTTTCACCAGAGAACCTAACCCACCTTTAGACAGTAACTGCCATAAGCTATTCTCAGGAATGGTCAGGATTGTCCCTTGTTAAATAAATTACAATGAAAATTAAAATAATTTTATTTTTTCTAGTACTGATAATACCTAAGGCTCGTTGAAGTTTGATTGATTTTTCCAAGCACTTTGGAGAGAAGTTCTGCTTCTGTTTGCTTCACATCTCCACCGATCGCCTGTGCTACGTCCCCCGCTGCTTTTGTAAGGCTCTCCTCTGAATATGAAGCCATAAATCCAATTAAAATCTTATTTATTTAATTTCTGTTCTACTACTGCTGCTATCAGCTTATGTCTCTCCACTGTTTGATATAGGCCTCTGCTAAGGCATGGCACCATAACTTTCGCTAAATTATCAATCCACTTGGCCAGAGGGCATCCTATGCTATATTTCCTCATAAAGGTGCTCCACTAGAGAACTTGTCTACTCTTTCTGATGAGAACTGTATATGTATTTGACAATCTTTAAAATTCCAGTTTTTATTAACAAAAATTGATATTACTAACAGTTTATGACCATTGACTGTGCAATGTGTACCTAATATACTTGTAATTTTCGAGATAGTGAAAAATTGATGTCTTTAGTTAACTTCTACTTCAATCTCATAAGATGCAAAATCAATACAGCAGTAAAGTACAGAGGTTTTCACAACATATTACAAAATACAATGTTGTAGAACAAACCTCAATTCAATTAAAGCAACGAAAATAAATTAAATCACCGTAATATCTCCTTCATGAACACAAAAAAATGTAATTGTGCAAATGCTGGGATGGCCAATATTTTATACTGTATTTTTTTTTACCTATTTTCTCTGTTTTAATTTCAATTTCGTCAGATTCCGGTTTCCGTTTTCTAACATCTGGGGCTGTCGCGAACTTTTCTCTATATTCGTTCTCGTTTATTTTGGGTTCTGCCATCATACTCTTCAACAAAGCTTGAATCTTTTCAGTGCTTGATTCCGCCTTTTTGTCTTCATTTTGTGATTTGGATCTTCCCATGATCGTCTGTATCTTCCCATCATCATCTGAGGGTTTATCCGACAAACATCTAGCAATAAGTGTAAAATTTCTTTTAAATGTGAACCTTAAAAAAGTAACAAATATTTTATGTCATTATTAAATTTAATGAATGTAATGAAACTAATTAATATTGAACTAAATAATTTACCTGGTCAGCATAATGTATCACGAAAATCACACAACAAAATCAAATTAATGAAAACTATTTGAAAAACAAACTTTTAAAGTTTTGAGGTTATCGTTGCATTCCGTTTCGTTTTACGGAAAATGACAACTGACTGACTAACCAAATACATTTTTTTCTCTTATAATTTATTTGGACACTGCCATAGTTATTGGTCTACACCTATCAAATAAAACAGAATTGTTTTTACACGTCATTGTTCAGTCCCGTCCAAGTAAGAGTCACTGAGTAAAGTGATAGTAGCTTTACTGAGGACAGAGTTGGACTCCCAGGAAGAACACGGAAAGTGCAGTCTCACCCTTTTAAAAGGCTGTGTTCTCAAACGTACGATTTACGTATTTTGACAGTCTAAATTATCCTGTCTCTTTTTACATTATGAAGATCTATCAATTTCCTATTTGGTTTTATTCTTCTTTACTTTCAGTTAGTGAAATATTTTTTAAAATACTTCATTAAAAACATATCCGTAACTGACACAATTATCTGAAATAATTCTCTAAACTCATCCGATAAAGAATATTGCAAAATTTCTTGATGTTCTTTGCTGTGTGGACCAATAGCGATATCAGAGTACAAATAAATTAAAAAACCTTGAGAGGGGAATAATGTTTGTGAAAGGAGTGTAATGTGCGTTCCGAAACGTACTAAAATCGCTCTTTGACAATATAAATAAATGATGAGTTTGTTTTAGAGGTGGGCGTTAACGCTAATCTACAAAAACATCAACACCTGTTGATGCTAACTACTGTTAACTGTTGATGTAAACTGCTAACCTGTTAACCACTGTTAATCTGATAGCAGTTGCTAGTGTCAACTGCATATCACAGAGTACATTGATATATGGAAAGTTAACTGAATAAAAAATATTAGGAAACTTGTCCGTGTTATCAACAAACAAACTAAAAATATTTTAAATGAATGAATTTTCCTTCATACTTATAAACGGGCTTAGGACTGACATATTTTGTAGATACGTATTATTTGGTTTTGTTCAATATTTTATATGCAAAATAAGGCGTATTTAAAAGTTCATTGCAAGTGGCACATTTTATGTTATAGTCAGCACAAAAATAATTCCAAATTTCATTTTGTTGCGTCCAGACATTGCTCTAAACTAGTTAAATTAATTAGTGGCGTGAAATAAAAATAATACTATTGTTGAATAAACTATACCTATTCCTACTTAATTATAGTACTCGGTACATAACTTTACTATAAGAAAGAAACCTATTGTCCAAAGAAAGTCTCAGAAAATGAGCTAAACATTTATTCCTGCGAAATCAAAATTAAAATAAAAATACATATAAAAACTATAACAAAACCGTCCTTTACGGCGAGTTCAACAATAACACTAAAACATACAAAGAACACATTGTTATTCATTAATATTGTATAACATCAGTCACAAAATACTTCGCGTCTTAAATGTAAACAAAACTAAACGTAAGCAGAATGCGTACGTTATGGTGAGCAAGCGTCAACAGCTCAACTGAGTAACTAAATAATATGTTTTTCATTAGCGTTAAACTGTTTACGTCGTAAACGATCAACAGTTCTACACTCAACACCGTAGACGAAAAAATTGTCAACAGATCGCAGTTCATATAACGCAAAAATCAACGGATAGCAAATTAACAATCGATTGATCGTTGATGTTTCGTTCGTTTCTCCTCAACTGTTAATGAATTTTTTCGTCAACAGTTTTGATCGTTGACGAAGAAAAACGTTGACGGTTAACTGTTAACTGCTTTTTAACTCACCGCTAGTTTGTTTTCATGAGTATTTATAACCGTGAGGTAGTGAGTTCGAAACCCAGCCCATAGAAATGTAAGAAGCTCTTAAATAATATTGAATTTATGAGATAGACTTATTAGGTGTACAAATAAGTTTCCGCGGTTTGTCAAAAGATGGCCCCACCAGAAGGTTATGGAGAAATTATCAGATGTAAAACGTAATATCCCAAGTTTCGTCATCTGGCAACACCATAACCTTAAAGTACAAGTGATTCCGTATCAGCATCACGTAATTTTTTTCGTGCAAAAATGTCAAGTTTTGTGCCGAATAAGCATCATTTGCGGGAACTTTTGATTTACTTCTTTAATTTGAAAAAATCTGCAGCTGAGGCGCATCGATTGCTTCTAGAAGCATATGGTGAAGCTGCTTTAAGTGAGAGAAGTTGTCAGTAATGGTTTCAAAAGTTTAAGAACGGTGAGTTTGACGTGAAGGACAAAGAACGCAGTGGAAGGCCGAAAGTGTACGAAGACATGGAATTAGAAGTACTGTTGGAGGAAGATTCGTCCCAAACGCAAAAAGAACTTGCACTTACATTACAAGTGACTCAACAAGCAATTTCACATCGTTTAAAATCGTTAGGAATGATTCAAAAACAAGGAAATTGGGTTCCATATGAACTAAAGTCGAGAGACGTTGAACGCCGATTATGCATGAGTGAAATGCTGCTTGCCAGGAATAAAAAAAAGAGTTTTTTGCATCGTATAGTCACTGGTGACGAAAAATGGATTCACTACGATAATCCAAAGAAGAGAAAGTCATGGGTTAAGCCCGGCGAACCATCAACCTCGACAGCTAAGCCGAATATTCATGGAAAAAAACTCATGCTGTGTATTTGGTGGGATCAGCTTGGTGTCGTGTATTATGAATTGCTGAAACCAAGCGAAACCATTACTGGAGCTCTCTACCGAACACAATTGATGAGATTGAGTCGGGCACTTAAGGAAAAACGCGCCCATTACTACTCCAGACACGACAAAATTATTCTTTTACACGATAATGCTCGTCCACATGTTGCGGCGCCGGTAAAAACATACTTGGAAACACTCAACTGGGAAGTTTTACCCCACCCGCCTTATTCACCAGACTTAGCCCCTTCCGATTATCACCTGTTCCGGTCGATGGCACATGGTCTGTCTGAGCAGCGCTTCACATCATATGAAGACACCAAAAATTGGGTAGATTTGTGGATAGTGTCAAAAGATGAAGAGTTTTTTCGACGGGGTATCCGAATGTTGCCAGAAAGATGGGGAAAAGTAGTGGCAAATGATGGAAAATACTTTGAATAAAACGTAATGTACTGTTCCTTCACAATAAATTCCTAATTTTTTATAAAAAACCGCGGAAACTTATTTGTACACCTAATACTAGTACATAAAGGATTATTTTTAAGTGATATCGTAAAAGAATATAATATGGTTTAGATAAAAATTCCCATAAAGCTATAAAGACATCTTTACCAGTATTTTCTGTAATGCGAATAGTTCAAGATATAATACTAGTGTGTAATTAGGTACTTTAAGACGTTTAGACAGCACTTATACGAGCTGTATTCAGTATTTATAATTGAATAGTTGATGTATTTAGCTTGTAGTCAACATACATACATGTATGTAGTCAGGTTGGACATACAGGTTGGACCAAGGATATATAAAGAAAAAAAACACATTTTTATATTTATTAAACCATGGTATAATGAAATTAAAATCCAGTTTGAATCATCAAATTAAGTAAGAAATTACCACAAAATTAATTCTAAACACAGTATCACGTTTCTAAAGATAAGTCTGTAATATACATTGTAAATTAACCTAAGACTTAGAAAAAAATTACAAAATCTACATCTCGTCGTATTCTAATGAGCACCACAATTAATCTTATATGTACCCCTACAGCGTTTGTATAACTCACTGGTATTCTTTATGTTTACAGCTTAAACTAGGTATGTCATTAAGGCACAATACATTTCAATATACTAGACATATTTCTGTCCCCGGACGGTTTCCCAAGATATGCTACTTAGCTGAGAAGGTACAACTGCAAACTTCTACCAGGCAATATCTTTTTTCTAAATGCATAAAATAAATCTGTCGCTTAATCACTATTACTTGCCTTAAGTTATCAAAATATCCGCTTCTGACTATAATGAAAAAATGAAGTAGGTAATCACTTTTAAACCAATGTTTTATTGCATATTATAGATGACCGATGAAAAATCGATGACCAAATCTAAAAGATTTGATCTATTTGAAAAACGTTTGATTACAAGTGGCAGGCTCCTATAAAATTGTTAACAGTTCTTACGAGTATAATAATATTTAGTCTAGTTCGTACATAGTAGTACCTAGTTAAATAAAAAATATCTCGAAAATATTGAGCAAATTCTGAAGCAGTTTATATAAACATACATAAAATGTATACTTTATAGAGTTTAAACAATTAGTCATCCTCACATTATAAATATTTTTTTGATAAACTTAACAAAACATTTGGTACGCATTGTGGGATACTTAAATTTTTGGGAGATCAACAAATGAATTCAAGCTTAACATATTTCAATAAAAAGAAAGTAATTATTATTTATATTTAAATAAGAAGAAATGCCTTAAAAAATATTTTTGACGTACAGTCGGTGATACTGCAATATATCCAATCGATCGATTGAAGACTTTATTGCTAGCAGTATCAGATGCCCATATTAACTGACCTCCACGGGTTAACATACCATTAATATAATATGGGATGTGGTAACTATGAGTATCTTAAAACACTGGTAATAAAGGCTAGACGAATTGTATTTACGTTATCGTAATGCTGACAGTACCTATATCCCTATTGAATAAAAATCGTTACATTGGAAGCAACAAGGAAATATATCTGATCCAAATAATTTTTCGCGTACCTTTTTATGTGATTCTTTAGACTCGGTAAACTTATTCGTTGCAATTTTTGAAGTTTAGGAGAATAATCAAACTCTCCATAAAAAAATGCAGCGTTACTTTGTATTAGAAGTTATTTTTCTCTAATTTTTTCTTTTTAATCAGTTACGTCAGTCATGGTAAAACATGGTCAGTTACGGACTCTAAATTACTCTGAAAGGGAGGTCTGCTAATTTATGGAAACCTAAGTATGAAATATTGTTTATATGTAATAAATAACATAAGTTTTCATAATAATAAGTTTATATTCTAATAAGCAAAGGATGTAGTACAAAATCATCAAAATTATGGTATAAGTCATTAAAAAAAATGCTTTGCTAATTTACTTAAAGATAATAAGTAATATAGCAAACGCTTGCATGTTACAAGCGCCACATTAGTAAAATTTCTTCCACAAAAATCAAAACCAATCAGAAATTTTACTACAAATTTCAAATTATACATACAAGTCACAAACAAACGTGCGACCAATGACGCGTATTCCAAACATAATAGCGTGTTTTTTCATGGGTATTATAAAGCCCACTAGGAAACATTACAAGCGCTTGCAAGCAACAAGCGCTACATCGGTAAAATATCCTCCGTAAAACTAGTCGGGAAATTTACCGATAAATTATTCATACGAATTCTGTTTACCATTAATTTTCTGTTTAATGGCGCACATTTCAATAAAATATTATATATTTTTTACACGGGTATTGCAAATCTTACTAGGAAACATTGCAAGCGCTTGCGCTTGTAAGCACATTAGAATTAGAAAAAAATCTTCGATAAAACCCGTTGGAAGATATTTTACCGAACATTTCAAATTAAACGGTTGTATTTAACGTGCGGTCAATTGGGCACATTGCAAAACATAATTGTTTGTATTTTCATAGATATAACAAAGCACAAAATACGTCACTGGCGCGGGACAACCGTAACAATCTATTAATGCTCTCTAGTAACCAAGAATTATCACATACTTTGTCGATCAATTAGCCTGGTCGGTACACCAGCCTGCTGTGCAGAAAGTCCCGGGTTCAATTCTCAGACGGCCACCCGTTAGTTTAAAAACATTTGTTTGTTTGGGATGGGGTGTGTTCCTAGTGTGGGGTGTGGCGTAATTTATTTTATTTATTTATCGCACTGATAAAGCATTATTTTTATGACGAGATCATAAATTACGGTAGTTCTATTGCAGTGACATTTAAAAACAATAATAAATCATTAAACAATTACTTATAATTAATTATACGTGCACATGAGTAGATCACGTGACCACGGACGATATTTACACATTAAAGTCTTTTATTGCGTACATTTTAAGTAATAAAGTAATGGTAATAACGATATGTGATGCTTTCGTATTTATGGCACGTTATAAATATAATAATTGACAGG
Source organism: Sesia bembeciformis (assembly GCA_943735995.1). Taxonomy (NCBI): domain Eukaryota; kingdom Metazoa; phylum Arthropoda; class Insecta; order Lepidoptera; family Sesiidae; genus Sesia; species Sesia bembeciformis. The sequence continues at coordinate 16,609,608 of OX031026.1, read as the reverse complement.
GAGAGACCAGTCCAGTTGAAATGACAGAAGCGGTTTCTCTGTTCTATAGATTCACGATTTGACCCAATATTTGCCAGTAAGAATATAAACCAACTCTATACAGACATTACTGGTATCAGATTGTATGGCATGATAAAGCAAGATAAATGATAATGCCGTTGTATTTATAAAATTATAAACATTACGGCATTGCATATTTAAATTTGTCGGGCGACGACTTATTTGTGCAGTTTTGTGTTCTTTGATACATGTTTGTATATTTTGGAAGTATACATATTTGGATACATTCTTCACGAATCGGATTATAAATATCTGATATGATGATAATACGTATGTATCCTATATGATCCAGATCGACTTGAAGTATCAATACAACGGGAACAATCATGCATCACTACAATTTCTATACATCAATATTGTTTGAATATTGACTAAAACGTATGAAGGATACGAATGCGGCATACACTTTTGAAATAAATCGCGAATGTAAACTCTTACGTCGTAAAACACAGGCAGAAATAAAAATGAATCTTTCGCATTTTTAATATTTTTTGCGTTTATTTTACAATATATGAATTTGTGCGCTCGCCATTTGCACCATTTGCAGACTTTCTAAATTAGCATAGCGTTGTATGCAAAAATTATATCAACATACCTATCTCTAATGTAAATAGAATTTTAGAATATTTTAAGACGATAAGTGTATCATCATTTGGAAGACTGGTACATTCCGTATTAAACTAAAAAACGGCCAGAGTTCAATTTCAAAAAGTAACACGAACTTGTAAATACCTACATACAGCTTTTAAACTAATATCGTGGGAATATAACCTAAGATAACTCTTGTTAAAGTCAAGTTATATCAGCGTAGTTAAACAAATAAACGATGTAAGTCAAACTATGAATTTAAACGTCAAACAATTTACGTGTATTGTGACTTTTATTGCATTAGCAATAAGGCAATGACGGTAGATTCAATTTTGTTGTAACTTATAATAACAGGAGTAGAGGCTATCGAGTGTCAACTTGTGAAAACATGAGATTATGTTCTCCAATAAGGATACTTGTTTATCCAATTTGGAATATGAATAAATTGTTTTCTTATATTTTAGCCTATTAAGAGCTATTCGTGCCAATAGAAGAGGAATAGATACATTGGGAAATAGATGTCCACTGTTAATTGTTCATCAAATAATAGTTGTTCAATGTCCACTGTTAATTGTTTATCAAATAATAGTTGTTCAATGTCCACTGTTAATTGTTTATCAAATAATAGTTGTTCAATGTCCACTGTTAATTGTTTATCAAATAATAGTTGTTCAATGTCCACTGTTAATTGTTTATCAAATAATAATTGTTCAATGTCCACTGTTAATTGTTTATCAAATAATAGTTGTTCAATGTCCACTGTTAATTGTTTATCAAATAATAGTTGTTCAATGTCCACTGTTAATTGTTTATCAAATAATAGTTGTTCAATGTCCACTATTAATTGTTCATCAAATGTGTGTGCTTCCGAGTAAAAAGGGACCAAGTGTAGACTTCTAGTTTGCGCACAAAACTTGTACTGAAAAAAAGACTATTTGATTTAGATGGCACTGAAATTTATATTTAAGGTCGTATAGGGGGGGAAGCTTCCGATGAATATTATAATATAAAATATTCAGAATTCGACGATCATCGGACCGTGTACTAAATGAATTAATCTACTATTTTGACAATTCATAAAGTAAACATGCAAATTTACTGGTTCATTAAACTTTAGTATAATTCAATACGGTATGCATGTTCATTTAGAAGTTGAATGCGGGTGGGTTTTTGTTTTTTTACATAATTAGCTTATAAAATTTGATAAAACATGATGTTTTGTTTAAACATTTTTACCAAATCATACGGAAAATAGGGAAATCTATCTTTTCGATTGGCGCCTGGTTTATCTATTTCTTTAGTGTTGCAACGTCAACGTACTCGTTAAATTTTACTTTCTAATTATTTGGCAACACTGTAATAAATTCCCTGAACTTCTTAAATACGATAATCTCGAAACTTGGTTTTTCTACTATTTAAATCAATAATGTTTTTTTTAATGAAAATCCAACGTAGTCGGGGATTACAATGACTTTTTTATATGGTCAGGAAACTCTTAATAACAGTGATAACAAAATTTTGAGCTCCAAATGTCTCATAAAAGCCACTATGATTTTTAAAGCATTTTTTAGCATGAATCCAAACATCATATTCGTTTTTGTACCGTCATGATTTTAATCTACCAAACAATATATTTTTTAAAAAAGCTAAATTTTACATTTTAATTACTTCTTCAAAATTTAAGTGAGGTTTGACACGTTAAAAGCTGTTTCTTTATGTTTTCAGGTATGGTGAACCGATTCCGTAGTAATTTTAATGTGAATATGTACTGAAGATAAAATATGAATGTAAATAATGTACCGTATTTTTCTAGTTTTTCTAGGATATTTGCCAATTACTATTAATTGTTTTACGACTGCAAAGAAAGATTATTCCAGGAGTATGATTGAAGCCTTTTACGTAGTTACCATTACGTTTTCTCATAAGCTAAATAGAGCTAAAGAGACTGAGTCCTAATAAAATGTTCTAAGAACAAGATTTAAAGAATTTTAACTTAATAGGATACAAATTCATCTGAGATTGATTTTTATTGGTTTGATGTTACAATAATATTTTGGTATAAGTTTCTGAGAAATAAGAAAAAAATATACTTTTAAATCATTATATACTACCCTAAATACATTGCCGCCATTAACATGACATCAGAATCATATTTAGCTTATGAGAAAACTTAATGAAACGTAGTTTTATAAGGTCCAAAACTTTTTTTGACTGATCTTTTGCAGTCGTGAAACAATTAAAACAATAATTGACGAATTCCTTGATATTTATCTTCAGCACATATTCACATTAAAATTACTACGGAATCCGTTCAGCATACCTGAAAACATAAAGAAACATAGCTTTTAATTAATGTGTCCAACCTCACCCAAATTTTGAAGAATAATTAATTGCATGCTACTAAAATGTAATAATTCAGCGTTTTTAAAAGAATAACTTGTTCGGTAGCTCAAAATTCTGACGTCTAGGGATGAAACGAGTATAATTTTTGGATTTAGTGCATGAAACTGCTTTAAAAAATCATAGAAATTTTCGTGAGATATTTTGAGCTCAAAATTTTGTTAATCACTGTTATTAAGAGTTTCCCGACCATATAAAAAAGTCATTGTAATCCCTGACCGGGTTTAAAGGATTTTCATAAAAAAAACAATTATTGATTTAAATATTTGAAAAACCATGTTTCGAGATAATCGTTCAATGGACCCTTTTTCCTCGAAGCCCACATATATTATTCGTATGTATAAATAATAAGTACAATATTCTATTAATAAAAAATGCTTTTTTGGAAATGTTACATAGAACTAATATGAATCGGTGGTTTAAGCGAACTGTTACGGTTTTTTATTACATTAAAAATTATTAGCACCCTTATTACGAGTCTAGCTAGGTCTTAATCTAAGGCCCCGAGCACACGATCGTCAAAAATATATTTCTTAATATTGAACATAGCTCATAAGCGAAAAACAGGTTTCGGGTGTAGAATGTCTAGGCCGGTATTTCATTATCAAAGATCTTTTAAAATATTACTTGTAAAGAATCGAGCGGTTGCATGATTACGAAATTTCCTTGCGTTCTTAAACGCGTTATTGTTGTGACTAAGTTTCATATTCGTTGCTCGGACTGAAATAGCAGGTTTGTGTTACAACGTTGTATTTGTGCTGAGCGCCACCTAGTCACCAATTGTATATATTGTTAATTAACTGCCAAGGAGTTTGATACTTGTTCGGACGCTCGGCTGTGCAATTAATTACTTATTTTGAAATACGCCAATTGAGTATTTTGTTAAGGAACGTGTATTGTTTGTGAAATATTATCAAAGACCTTTGATATTGGTACAACGGCCTAAGTATGTTCAATCTAACATATCATGTATTATCAAACGTTAAGCTTCTAAAAGTGACTGAGAACCTATTCAAAAGATAACAAACTAAATCCCATAATTTACTAGGGCAAGATTTCTACAATAAAATGACACAAAAAATACAAATATTAAAATAAAACATAGCACTCATACTAATAAATGTCGTTAAACTCGTCAAAATCGAGCCAGAAGAATACAGATTGATCTCTGAAATCAAAATATCTTGAAAAATTACTGTTACTAAAGAAGTCACAATTTAGAAAAGAATCACATTTTTGTGTTGTTGACGTCACTAACATAGTACTGTCATTACAATCACGCACCAGTAACAGAGGCAGCGAATATTTCAAATATTTTCAAGTTATTTTTTACGTAATTTTCTAATGAATTTATCTATGAATTTAATTCTCTAGTTATGAAGCATCAATTTCAACCACATTCAACTACCCTTGATCAGTAAATTAAAAAACGTTACCGATAAATTGACCGTGTACTCGGAGCCGAGTCATACTTTAATTAATCACAGCCATCTAGGAACTAAGTTTCACGAACCCAATGTAAGAGAGGCCTGGTTTCAGCCATAGTGTCCTGTTTTTCTCTCTCTGCGCTATATTGACGATATCCCCGTCCATAAGTCGTGCGACTGTTTGTACGGAACACGTCACTTGCGACTGGTTGACTTCTCTAACGGTCGACACGTCACTCGTGCCGCAGGACGAGATCAGGCGAGGTTTAGAGGCGTTCTTTCTCGCCCATATCATGTAGAAATTTGGCGCATTGCTGAGATATTCCAGCTAAAACAGAAAAGTTCTACATATATCTGTGTCCAACTTAACCTGGGAATCTTCTCCGTAATCATAAAAAAAAAAACGAAGTTTCAACGATATTTGGGGCGATTCCTACCACGAAAAAGTTCACTGATATGACGAAGTTCATTTGAAATTTGTTGAGTCGAAAATACTCTGATTGCACGAGATATCGATCGAAATGTATTGAGATTATAACAAGAGAAACATTGGGAACAAAAAAATCAAATTTCATGATATTCTGTTAGATGCTCCGAGGTGTCCGATGGTTAGAGCTCCAACCGAGGAAAAGTCAGAGTTGGAATATTCGTTCATTCGTTCGAACTTCAATCGGGTCCGAAACTTCAGAGGTGTAAAGTCAGAGTTCACGAGCATGGATTTTATTTTAGTAATCGGCTCCCCTGGAAAGACTAATCAGTTTTTCGGGATAAAAAGTATCATAATAATATGTCCTCCGATTTTCAGGCCAAATGCGTTTAAATCGGTTCAGTAGTTTAGTCGTGAAGACGTAACTAGTAGACAGATAAACATAGTTTCAGATTCATTAGTGTAGATTAACTGAAAAAAGGTGGATTAATAATATATCTAATTAAAAAAATCGAGTCTTTATCTCCATTGGTTTACGAAATAGAAGTGCCCGACAGGCACATAAAAAGGAAGCAGGTTTCTTTTGAGAACTTCGTTATGGAACTTCTATATTTAGTATCCGTTCCCTTAAATCTCCAAAGGTAGGTAGCGCATCTGGAGGTGTGGCAACGTTTGTCAATCTGGATTGATGTTGGCATGTATGGCGGATGTCCATGGGCGACAGTATACGCAAAAAAAAAAGAAAAAAGAGTAGTCTAGTTAGTAAAATCAAACTTACTTGCGCATATATCAAGTAGATTCCCCCCTCCATGACGGTGAAGTAGTGCTCTCCGCTGTGGTTGTTTGTGAACAGCTGGATCTTGGAGTCGCTGTTTTTTGACGATACATCCTCGTCACGCATCCAAGGGCCCACGAAAGCTGAAACAATGAGAAATGGCATTGGTTTAGATCTTCACTATCTAGTCAAAATTGAATAGAATTTTATTTTAGGCACTTATTTTCACTGTAGATATTTTAAAAGGGCATATAAAATTTCTTGTTTTAAGCTTATTAATTGACTAGTTGATACCTTTAATGGAAGTTAAGTCTGTATCTGGTATGAATGCAATAGTAGCCCAAACAAATCCGCTGAAAATAGGCTCAACGGTTTCAGAAAAACTGGTAATAAAGGAGTACAGAAACGTACATTCTCTAATCCCAAACGTATATATCATCTCCGTTCCGTCGTGGGTACAATATGAATTTCCAAGGTTGTCGCAGTTCAGTGTTGTCGTAGTTCAGGGTTGTCACAATTCAGTGTTGTCGTAAGTTCAGTGTTGTCGTAGTTCAGGATTGTCACAATTCAGTGTTGTCGCAACTCAGTGTTGTCGTGGTTCAGGATTGTCACAATTCAGTGTTGTCGTAAGTTCAGTGTTGTCGCAACTCAGCGTTGTCGTAGTTCAGGGTTGTCGCAGTTGTGTTTCACATTTCTTTTTTGTATTTCAGCATTCTAAGGAGAAGGATATGTTGAATTACCATGGCCGAGTCGTATATCGACTTACGGCCTGTGCTAGGTCTTACTATTTTTAACAGCTCTTTACTTATGACAACATTCTCGGTGTAGTAACATGATGTAATATTACTCTAAATAGCATTTACAATAGCAATTTCGAAAAACTCCTATTTTCTTTTTTTTTTTCCATTAAACGTGTTGATAATTTGGAACAATAATAAGTAATGCCTTTAAACATTTCAAAAGCTAAGCTTTTAATCCTTCGAAAGAACACCTATTAATATATATATCATGTCACATTGTTCCATAATCTTTTGTGCAATAAACGCCTCTCAAGATTATGTGAAATAGGTTGATTGATTGGTACTTTCATGAAAGTGGTTTTTGATAAAAGTAACTGACTCAACAGGCTATTTGTTCACTTTAACCCGAGTTGAGAGTTATTTGCACTGTATTGCACAAACAGACGTACAATGAACGGGCTTAATGATTTAGAACATTCTCTGCCAGCCAATCCTCGGGCTCAAAAGTACAGAAACAGGACACGGTTGCATATAATTATACAAATAAAAATAATTTAAATTCGTTCCCAAATTGATATCGAGAATAAGCGTCGTCGTGTTATTTTATTACATTCGGTAGCAGCGTTGGGTTTGGGTAAATATTAGCTGTTACTATCGATAAAGCATTTAAAGTGTCGATGGAGCCTTCCCTCCTGGCTCATTACCTATACAACCAGATCCGGGCTTTCCTCACAAGCCTCCAACTACGCTTTAAGTTCAGCAACTTTTTGCTCTCAATACATTTACAAGAGATTTTGCGTCATGTTTGTTGGGTAAAGTCCCTACCAAATAAAGAATTATAATATACTTCAACATATATAATTAATATTATAAATACATAAATATAGGTAATATATATTTATTTACGTGTAAGTATGTAAATTCCTCTTTATTATTGTTATCTTTATGTCAGGAATATCATACAAGACGTAGACTTAGGTTTGATCAAAGCAGTAGCGACATGTGTTCTTGTGTTCTGATCATAAGATCTTTACATACCTACTTCAGATCGCGTGGAACGCGGGATGCCGCTAAAAATAGAAATTCCGCGACAACACTATATTAAGAACTGCGAAAATAGACAAGGCAACTAAAGAGAAACTTGATACGAATATGTATGCTATTAATTTCCTTGTAATGTTTTAAAAAGAATGGTCGTCATGTTAACGAACTTGGTATAGATATGGATGCCGTTCAAAGTGGTTTGTGAGGTAGCCCTGAGCGGGCAACTCTACCTATCCACACCAAAGGAAGGCAATCAGATAAAACGTAATATTTTTTTAAATATGTATTACGGTGCCGATGTACCTAAAATCTAGAAAGATAATGCGTTCAACCTTGCTTGTAATGATAACCAATAAGAGTGATAAGGGTAATTGTGATAACAAATTAATTATTCTGCAACTTAAAACATTATCAGTAATTGCTTTTGTTATTAAACACTGCTCTATTGATAATGTGGTATCACATAAATAGTAGATTAGTTTTGTTAATCACACAACTGGTTCGTGTTTGTATTTTTGTCGTTCTACAGTAATTGTCTTGTATGTGTAAGCACTCACAATTACGTAGGACGTTACGTTATTTTTTTGTGGTTTTGAAAAGGTTACGTGTTTGCCTGTTTATGTACATAAGGACTACTTTATTATCTTACTTATGTTATTACTTTGTTAGGTTAATTTACCTATACCTATTGAGGTTGTTAACCATAACGTTATTGTTATTACACTTAGTAAATACCCCAGGAAAAAGTAATTACATCATGGGAATAATAAATTGTTACGGATTGCGAATGGGATTATTAACCACAAAGGGAGAAGCCGTTAAAAACCAGCAAATACCAAATAATTATGCCAAAATTTATGTATTAAATGTTTTCCCTAGATATAAATATGATTTATCAGTTATCATAACATTATAGCAGTATAAATGTAAACCAACCAATTTAAAATAGGATTCCTGGTTTATTACTCGACCATGAACAAAAGGGTAGTCCCGGTTTTTTGAATAAAACTCAAATATAGCAATGTTGATTTAAGAGACATGTTGTATATTGATTAAAAAGAAATTCGTCTCGAATTATGATTTTGTTACTTCTAAAACACACAACTATTTTATACGCAGCCGGTTCAATCAAATACACTGTTCTGGTTATAAATCGGTTTATTTACATTAATTCTACTTATCAGTAGTAAGTAGGTAGGTATGTGTAGTGTGTTATTATAAAAATAATAATGATTCAAATACCTATTTTCGGCGTTAAGAATTTGCAATACTAAGTACCTGATAGTGGCTAACAGTTCAAGCGAATAAATACTTTATTTTATCACTCGTATAGTCTAAAACTAAGGGAATTTAGTACATTTAAACACGAGTTACAAACGTGTTTTGTTTATGTACTCTAAATATCTACTTTTATAATCAATTATTATCACTAAAACATATTCGGGGGATTCCACGGCTAAGTTAGCCAGACAAGCTGCCGTCTACTGTCAGTACAAGTCAGTAGTGTGTTGCCAGATGTGAGAAAAGGGTACATAACATGCATTTAAAAAAAATGGGACCTCAATCGACAAAGGGGGACTAAAAATAATCTAAAATTTCGTAGTGTTAAAATTATCATAATATGTAGCACTATTGAGTTCAATATATTGTCATTTATCATTGTAGTTGAATGAATTTAATGGAATATAAGCAAAGAAGCGGGCCCTTCCTTTTCGTTCATTCACTAAAAAGTATACAAATATATTTTGGGTATATTTTAATTTTAAATAATAGTTGTCCGGTGTATTTTAAAAATATAACTAAATAATATTAAAACATAATAATTATAATTTGGGACTTTTGGCGCCCTGCTCAGAGGTTGGGCGGGACAGGACTCTACTCCTGAAAATCTGAACGTCCCGAAAGAAGTGGTACACCTGACAACTCCATTAGTGTACTAATATACTCGGACTATTTATTCGAGTCAGGGACATATTATTATATGACACGTAGAACTGTCAATAAAGTGTCATCTCCGTACAAATTTCACTCTGTTTGACAGTTCTATATGTCATATCCCCGACTCGAATAAAGAATCTCACTTTAATTAAATAATGCCCATCGGTCATCTTCGTATTCTGAACGATGCTAATGAAAATTAGCATTTTCATTAAAGTCGGATTTTTTATTCGAGTCAGGGATATGACATGTAGAACTGTCAATAATGTGTAATTTCCGCTTAAATTTCACTATTTAAATTTTAAAATTTAATTTCAAGTTTCTAGCGGAGAAACTTGAAATAAAAAATCCGCCAGTTCTAACCTTCACCTAGGTTTTTCATTGAGGAAAAAGAAATTAGGTATTTTGTGTGTGAAAATTAACATTTTTGTGTATATTTTTACCACAATTCTAAACCTTCACTATGGTCAGTTATAATAATTATAATAAGTGCTTTAATATAAAATGGCTGCTGATCACGACACACGTTTTTTTTTCATTGATGATGTGCTACATATATATCACCGGATACTGTACATGACTATATTTATAAATGATAACTGGACGTAAATATTATATGCATGTGACTGGCAGACGGGTATGACGTAATTCAAAGAATTCCTTAGTTTCTTTAGAACTGAGTTTTTATAGAAAATTGCGTATGCGCGATAAGCATTTATGAACTGGCGAGTTGTTCGTTTAAAACGAACACATCAGTAAAAATACAACATATAGACTATAGATTAAATCTACCAGCTGTATGTGGTCTTGGAGGTCACGGCAAAAAGGACTCATATAACAATGTCTGGCCACTTAATCACCGAGCATGAGAACAATTGTTGGAGCTACACACTCCTACAGTTTGCAATAAAATTTTAGTGATTATAACAATCAAATATCTAATTTCAACTCTAATACTTTGCTATAAAACTGTTAATAGAAGAATGTGAACTGGCCATGTGTGAGCAATGTAAATATTTAGCTGGACAGGAAGCATCCTGTAGCATAAATTATCATATTAATAGTCTATATATGGTTATTGCAAATAATTCTATAAGCATTCTATTATGTGGTTTTTAGTACCTAACATTGAACTCATATGAAAACGTATTTGTTTTGTATCAAAACAACATAGTGGTGATATATATCTAGCTACTACTTTTTAGATTTAAGACTTTTCAAGGATCCATTAATTTTATTGGTGTCAGTGAAAAATGTTTTCTTTTCTTATAATTATTTATAGCAAATAGCACATTGTGCCAGGGTCGAATTCTCTTCGTAATTAACATTTTGAAAGTATAAAAAATGAAAACGCATCTCCTCAATGTTCAGTCTCGCCAAAGTTAGGTGTCGTTTAGTAAAGTGACAGTGGGTTTACAGATGAGTTAAGACTCCTTGAAAGCACACGAAATACGCAATCTCAAGCTTCTATTTGTTTATCACAAACATTACGCACAAAAAAGTTTGAAGTCACTGTTAAACCACAAAACCCACCAGGGCTGGATCAAGCGTGTCTAGCGGCCTTGGCGGAAAATCTGCAGCGTCACTTTATGGGCAGCATATAAAAAGTAGATCAAACAAATTTTAATGTGTACTTCGGAAACATATTCAAATGAAAAATCAGACTTTTCGCTTGCGACGTGGCGCCCATCAACTACCTGACGGTCTGGGCGATCGCCCAGCTTACTCATCCGGCCCTGAATCACTACACAATTTTTATAATGATCAACTTCAATTCTCGAGTTCCCGCCAAAAAGTCGGAGAAAATGATAGGAGCCAATCATTGTTTGTCAGATTGTTTGCTTCTCGGCTAGCTTCCTTCATAAAAAAAAATCGACCTAATTCCATCGAATATGATAGATAACAGATAATATACAATGTGATCCATTTAGTTATATTTAATGTATCTTCCGCTGATATGGCCACAACTAGGGAACTGGGATATAAGTTGTTTGTCCTCTACTCGCTATCAGTAGACCTTTTGGGATTATTTTTAATGTCCCTAAATGTGAGTAATCATTTTCTTTTCCAATGTCTAATATTCAATTTTTAATTGGAATGGAGGAAAACCTTTGTGGAAGAATTTTATAAAATCATTTTGTGCAGAGTTAAGAGAAAAAAAAAAGTAAGGAATAATGGAAGCAATTTAAACTAACTTCTTTTTGTTGATGGGAGTAAAATATATTTGTTAACCCAATGGTCACTGTTGGTGACCAAACTTGTTGCAGACAACGAGAATAATTGGTTGGTTTACGCTCAGGCTCCTTTGATAATTTAAGGAATTGCAATCATCAATCATTGAGTATATATGAAACATTAGTAAACGGCCCTAGGATAGGTATACCTAGGATTTTTAGAGGGTTAGTTAGGATTATACTTTGTGAAATAGCATATAGCACAACATTGGTATACTTACAATTGCCTCCTAAGTTGATTTCCTGTTCAGCACCACTGAAGTGGACAACGGATAATTCTGAAAATTATTAAATCTTATTAATGATTACAGGCTTTAACATGCATATAATTATTATAACCTTTTTTGGTGGACATCATATTTTCTGAAAATTATCTTGCAACTGGATTAATCTATATTTATTGAATATTATATTTTCTAATTGTCAAATTTGTTACGATTAGAGCATATGACTTCAGTCAACAGTCTTGTCCAAACCTTTCCATTTTTCCCAACCCTGTACTAAACTAAATCAGGTACTGCCCCTCCATTCTCATAATTTCATTCTCCTGCCTCCAGTTTTGTTTCCCTCTATTCTTTCCCATCCCATCCCATGGACACAAACTGTAACTTCCCTGCTCCAGTTGTTTGATTATACATATAATAAATATTATTAAATATAACAAAACATTAAGGGAAACCAAACAATTTAAGTTCTTCTATATTGGAGACCACATAACGGGAAACATAGCATGGTATGGTGAGAAGAGCTGAACACTGTGTGGTGCAGTCCTTGGGAGAAATCTAGCAGTGGAGAGACACAGGGTGATGGTATGGTATATTGGATAGAATCATTGGATTAACCACAGTAATTGTAGGTCTTAAGCAAGTGTATATTTTGTCATTAATAATAGCATGCTTACCTTTCTGCAAAAGTGACAATTTGTTTAGTGGTTTTTCTTTGCCTGAGTTTTTCTTGCTTGAGTCAATAAGTAGCATGTCCTCACCCAGATCTTCGACATAGTATCTCCTAACATTTAATGTTAATGACTCCTCTTTTGGGTCAGTCTCCATCCTTGGCTCCCTCACTTCCATGCCCACATGTGTAGGTTTAAATGAATTCAGTGGACTTAGCTCTGGCTTAATATGACTGAGTATACCACTTTGTGTAAAGAACTGGTCTTTTAATGTATCCATCTGTCGTCTTACACACATCAGTTCATTCCAGTAGTAGAATGTGATAGTACAGCTTATAATAACACATACAATGCTTATCATAAAATTAAAAATAAATAATAACTTTATTTTCTTGGTAGACGCTATTGCTAACGTTGTGTTTATATGGACTCCAAGGTCTGTCGGTTTATCTATAAGTAAAAAAAAACACGTAAATTTCAATATCCTGTGTTTTTAACATGCGTTCTTAACATAGGTAAGAATATAGTTAAAATCACCTGCATTCAGTCGAATTACAGCGCCGTCGGATTTAAATTTTCTATGTTCATCGGTGTTTAGGAAAATGCTAGTCCCACCTGATCTGAGAGGAGCCCCTTCACCTAAATTTATTTTCCTGTCTGCATCCATCTTTTATATATGATTCGTAGTACGGATGTGTACTACAATTTGTTTGATAACAAACGTAGGCGTCGCCTTTCCTAAACAAAGGAAGTCAAGCTTATTTAAAAGTTCGCACATGCCATAATGTTAAACGGCGAATAACCGCAATTATAAAAAATACTGCATATCTACATACCGATAAAAATTCGACGCCACCAGGTTTCATTTAAGACGAATGTAAATTGTAATAAATTTAATAATTCATATTACAATTAATAACTAAAATAAAGTTCCAGAGCTACAAAATAAAACAAACAAGGAGGAAAGATAATTCGGGTCCTGCGTTTCGTTCGGGTGCCACTGACATTAGCTAGCGCATAGCGCTTGCGCGGGAGACCGGTCAACCATAGGCGCGCTAAATTCGAACTGCAGGAAAAGTATTTTAACGGTATGCAGAGCAACGAATGCTGTCGGTTGCGTACTTGCGTGCGATAACTCTGAACGTGAGCACAATAAATTCTACAATAAAGGTCTCGTGTATATCGTACTTAAGTTATGTACAGTGATAAACTGCTAATATCAGCAAATTTGCTGGTGTTGATAAAATTGTCCACAAATTATCGTGTGTGTTTGTTTGTTCACGCTAATCTGAGAAAGTAGGAGCCCGGTAATGTTTTCATTTTTTTTATGGACAAAAGGCGGCTAACGAGCATACAGTCCTTCCGATGGTAAATGAATACTGTCGTCCATAGACATCCGCGATATATGCCAACATCAGTCTAGAATGACAAAAGTTGGCATATCCCCGAATGCTCTGCCTACTGAATCGATTGGAGGAAGGGTTGGAAAAACGGGGAGGGATAGTACGGGATGCGAATGGGCTCTGGTATATCTCACTCACTCCCAAAATACCTACGTACATTGGGGAAGTAAGATAAAATGGGAAATGCAGTACATTTCCGAGGTAGTCTTCTGTGAGAGAGGAGTAACGTGGACTGTCGAGAGCGCCAAGCAGCTGTGGGAAAGTAGCGTGCACTCTCCACCTCCATATATTTGAAGGGTTTTCTTCCAGAATATTTTTAATATGTTTTATGAAAATTAATTCCAAAAAAATCAGAAAATATTGTGGGTAATGGGAGCTGATTAAATTAACAAAATTTGGACTAGATATGGATGAAGATGAGAACGAATGCTAAATATTATACACTAAAATTCTTACTATAAAGAATTCAACATCCTACTACATCCTAAGGTGAAGCAAAGAAATTGTATTCAAAAGTAAAGAAATTGTATTGTAGGTATAGAAAAGCTGCAGAATTCTGTGCCCCAAGTAAATTGAACCAAAATAAGACCCGAAATTATTACATAAAACTGACACGAGTAAAAGTTTAAAATGACCAAAAGATAAAAACATATTATAATATTTTGAAACAACAGGCAAAGACTAGTTGGTATGGCATTATAACACGATAAACATACTTTTAATCAATCTTAATATTATAAATGATAATCACGATTATTTATTAAAAAAAGGTATGGTAAATTTAAATAACGATAATATTTCAACAAATTTATTGCTTAAAAACCGTGAAAACAAAACTACCGTAGAGTCGTCATAGTTTATTGGTCGGGAGCTATTAAACTATGACCGACAAGGTAACCGACAAGCACGGTGTATTTATGTGACATGGATTTGTCTCAAAATATGATTAAGAATTTATTTGACGAGCCACACATTTTACTGCAATTACGTTTACAGACTAATTTTAAGCAAAAAAGAGTCAAAACCAACTGTCAAAATATAGCACGCGTTTTCTAGTTTTTTTTTATAGGAAGAAGGCGGCAGACGAGCACACAGTCCACCAGCATGGTAATAAGTGGATACTGTCGCCCATGCCCATAGACATCCGCGGTACATATCAACTTCGATCCAGAACGACAAACGACATGCCTCCAGATGCGCTGCCTATCTTTGGAAATGTGGCGATGGATTTGCTGAAAGGGTTGGGAAATTGGGGAGGGATAGGATAGGATGAGAATAGACTCCGACATATCTCACTCACTACCGAAACATTGAGAAATAGGATAAAATGGGAAATGCAGTACATTTAAATTTCTTTCATAATTTCACTTAATAATCAAAAAATCCAAAAATGAGTAAGTACAACGTGCTATAGTTACTCTGAAAATCTTAACTTTTTATATTCATAACACGGAAAGAGACGGACTATGAAATGAATTAATAAATGCAATTTAGACACGTTTTGTAATAACCAACTATTTTTTTTTTTATAAAAACTTTTTTTGTGCCACTTTCGTGCGTCTTGTAGTGTATCTATGGTTTGTATGTCTATGACTCTTGTATGGTTTTTCTATTCAACCCTCTACCCTCTATCTATGTCTTCTGGTTTTGTTAATTTTCGGCACGTTTTATTGGTTATACGTTGCCGATATGTAGGTATAAGAAATATTACAAACAAAGAAAGTGGGTCAGTTGACCTTTCACCGTGTTAATTACAAAGACATTTATACCGAGAATAATCAATGATTGTATGAAAATAATGCAGTTGAAGAAATTTGATCGCATTTGAGTCATGGTCGCTGTCCTGATTCACCCGACATATAACATTATGTCGCAGGTTTTTTGCGAAACTAATCTGTTTGGATAAGGACTAGGTTCCTGCAAAATTGTGAAAATGTAAGTTTTAGATCTGTTCTGATCCACTTTCCCTTAGTCTCAGACCCATAGCCTCCAACGATGCTTTTGCTTTTGCACTCAATGCCTAAAATAACATAATCCAATGTCTACAGATTCGAATATTTAGCATTCTTCAGCCTGGTGTTCTCTAGTGAAATCAGATGTATTTTTGAGATTCAGGTTTGAGAACGCAAAGGATTATTTTCGGGGCTACTGATGGGTAATATTCGGAAAATACGAACTAATTCAGCGTATTAACACCTCACAGTGCTCAAATGTGCTACTTTATGTCCACAAGCACTTTGAAGTCGAGAACTGCATTTTGAGGAAAAAGCGAACTTCGGAAATAAAAAAAAATCATCGCTCTAAAATCTTTTCGCGTTAATTAATTCCATTCTCAGTGCGATAGGAAAGTTGCAATTAGTCATATAAATAAGTGACGAAATATTTCTCACCAAAAACTATTGTATTCCATAATTCCATTTTTTTTAAACGCATTCGATCTTCTACAGATTCGAAATTCAAATATTAATGTGGTCAGGAGTGCAAAATATTCAGCGTGCAAAATATTCTATGTATCAAGGCTTCTCCCTTTAAGGATTTCACTGATATACACTGTGCTGTGTGTATCTATATATACTATGCTGTGCAATGTGCACATATAGTCAAGATTTAATAAAATGGCGTACAATACACACAGTAGATGTATCCTATCGTTGTCTATTTATATTCCGTGTTTCAAAAGTCGCGTCGATGCCAAAAATTACTGCATCGAGTAAATTTTTACCCTTTTGCCATAATATAATAGTGGATTATTTTTATATTTTAGTTTATATAAACGTACATGTTATAGTTTGTTTAATATGTTCGTAGATGAGCCATATTTATACCGCGAACCCGTAGGTTGTGGAGCGAACTGCCTCAAGAGGCTTTTCCATTAAGCTACGATATGGGGTTCTTCAAGAAAGCTGTGAATAGGATTTTGCAAGGTCGGCGGCGCACCCGCATACCCCCTGGTGTTGCAGGTGTCTATGGGCGGCGGTAACACTTACCATCACGTGGGACCCCTTGCTCGTCCGCCCACTAGTATATAAAACAAAATTTAAGTCAGTATCAGTAGTTCTAAAATTACGACGAAGAAAACTTTTCAAAAATAATAATTGACAAAAAAACATACCAGCAACATATAAATACGATGTTGCATAGGGTTCAATAAGCTCATCAACTTTTGTCTATATCTTCATTTACAAATATGTGGAGAAAATATTGAAATGATGACTGGCTGCTAGCATTGGCGTTTTTTTATTATGCTTTTACATATAATTTATGAAATCTCCGCACTCACCCCGCGTGGTGGATTATGCCCCGAAACCATCTATTGATTTACTAGGGGAGGCCTATGCCATGCACCAGGACGTTTAAAAGCCTGTCATCATACTTAATTACGTTCTACAGATAGGTAATGTTGTATAGTGTGTAATATTGCAAAGTCTGTTTATTCGTTTTAATGTCAGTATTCATTGGGTCGATTTCATTGCACTGTATTATAGTGTTTATCCCGGAACATTATAGATTAGGTACTATTCATCAAAATACTTTTCATCTGTTCATATGTCATGACATGAATCACGGTTTATATCAAGACTAATGGTATTTAGATTAGATATATAGACGAATACTAAAAATCTAATTTGGAATCGGGATTGAAATTTAGAATATTACCATACCATCAGCGCATGTCTCTCCACTGCTGGTAATAGGCCTCCTCCACGGACCGCCACCGCACACGGTCTTCAGCCTTTCTTATCCAGACACTACAGGCAACTTTCTGCAAGTCATCAGTCAGGCCGCAGGGCATCCCATTCGAGGACTCGCCTCCCCCATCGGTTATCGGTCCTGCGGCATATATGGCCTGCTCACTGCCACTTCAGTTTGCTGATTCTTTGAGTTATGTCGGCAACTTTAGTTTTTTGTTAGGGATTTTGTTCCGCAAAGAAACTCCGAGCATAACTCTTTCCATCGTTCGCTGAGCGACTTTGAACTCGTGAACCAGGCTTACCGTCAGAGATTACGTTTCGCCACCATACATCATTACGGGCAGACGCAAGGCAGGCAGGGATTACTTTACTATTACTTTACTTTTAATTATTACCGTGATTTCTGAGAAATCTTACTGATAACGATTGGTAACGTTCAAAAGCAAAAGGGAATTACCTACAGGTATACCTTATTGAAAATATTACAATTATTATTACCTACACATTGTTATAATTTATAATATACTAGAATCTGCATGTGGCTTTGACTGCTTGGACCCCGGTTCTGTAGACGTCGTCAAATATCTGGTACATTTCGTAATACTGAATACTAGTCAAAACGCATGTATTTTTTCATAAATATTAAGTGAGTGGACAACGGTCAATTTGTGGAGGATTAGATTCTGGAAAATAATTTAATCTTTTCATTTTCGTGATTGTCTTTATTTTTTACTCATTTAATGACTTTGATTGTAATAAAGAAAGGGAGATAATTACCATAAGTGAGCAGTAGAAATACCCAAAGTGGTGGCAAATCGATAGCTGTAAATTTAAAGGTGGGTTAGGTTTAGGTTCACAAGAAATAGTAGTCCGGGACTCCACGGAGTTTGTGTTGACACTTAATTAAAAATTGCTTTATTAAAGTAATTCAAAAATAGTTTGTTCTGTTGATCAGGATTTCCTGCCCATTTACTATTCTTTTGCTCCTCGTTTAAATAAAATCCATAAAGAAAAAGAAGCTTATTTTAATGTACATCTTTCAGCTAAAATTTCATATTTTATACTAATATTAGATATAAAAGATGGCTAATAATAAGAAAGTAGATAAAAAATTCGTATATTCCACCCTCCGTGCTAATACTAAACAATTCATAAACTAAACACATTATACCTAGTAGGTATATGGAACTTTAGGAGTCAAGGCTCTTGAGAGCAAATTTACTCCTCGACTCAGCTAAAGTGGAGTAGGACGACGCATGCCTTTGTTCCAGTTTACCGTTAAGGTGATGTTTACTGCTAGGCTGCGAAACATTATGTCTCAACGTGACGTATGTATTGCTAGCATTCCTTAAAAATTAATGAGTAATCTATGTTTTTATTTGTCACTTAGTTGTGCAATGAGAAGTACCTACATATATCAAACCCGTCACTATTTATTCGAAACTAAATCATTTAAAAAATCTCATCGTTATCGAGCGGATCCTTATGCAAGTTGTTTGACTTCCTGTATTCGCGCCTCGTGCTAGTGAATGTATGTATGACCGCTAGCAAAGCGAGTTGGCGAGTCCATCTTTTACAGGTGGCGACTCCGGACTCGTGGTAACGGCTTTGTTATTCAGCCGCTGTTATTCAGCTCCAACACCAGGGGGCTTGCGGGTGCGTTGCCGATATTGCAGAATCCTGCTCACAGCTCTCTTAAAGAACCCCGTGTCGTAACGTAACGGAAATACCTCAGCTGGCAGTTGATTACTTTGTAAAGTTTTACAATTTTTGACAAAACCTTGTTTGTTTTAAAACGTACTGAGAATTGCGAAATTTCTCTTCAGGTTAGCGCGTGCTATCAGCCTTTTTCTATTGTTTGGTTACCGTAGTAAAGAAAAAGTATGAGGAAGGATATTTTGGCATTAAATATGCTTGGGTAAAATTGCAAAAGTATCACTTGCAGAAAGTACCAAAATATCCTATGAACGTTGGTAATTACCAGAGTGGTACAAATTCTGTAACACAAGGTTCTCCTAACGCGGGTGCTTTGTAAGCTATTGTCTAGTAACTAGACAATAGCTTAGAGACTTATAAACTCTAGTTATAAGTTACTGTTTATGCAGTTAAAAACTAACTGTGACTACTAATTGTAATACTTATGGGAGATGTGCTTTAAACTGTAATATCAAGTTTAAATAAATGTACTGTTTGTAATATTCGTAACATCAAATTATAGAATAACGGGAGGTTGAAAAGTTCAGCAACGCTTATTCAAACCTCTTAGAAACAAGCGTGAATGATTTGAAACATTTAAAGAAACCTAAGACGAAAGCTATGGCAACTCAGTAATGTTCATAATTGAGGCAATGAGTCAAGAGACTGAGAATGTGGTGTGCGCTCACAATAGTGTTAAACAAAATGTATTGAACTCTTGAAGTACTTACACCACTGCGTAGTATGAAGTCCATTGAACTGTGCTCTTCTCTCACGGGTGAGATGTGAAGAGTTGGTCTTGCCTGCAGCTGCTAGTGACGCAGGCATATTGTAGTCATTGACCATCTGTCCAATGCTCCTTATTTATATTTTATATATATATTAAGTTAATATTTCAAATAAATTATTTCTAAGTGTGGTATTGGTAGGGAACAAGAAAGAATAAAGGAACGTGGAAGGGCATATTGACCCCCTTTCTCGTTCTTTATTCTTCCTATTCTTTTTTCGCTTAACTGCTTGCCATTATGCGGAATGTTTATTCATCTGCCACCAGCTTTCTTAAAAAAAGAGAGTGGCCTATGTGACCACTTTCGCTTAGGTACTCTTCAGTATTCGAAGAAAGCCAGATACGACATTCCATTGTTAACACATGACATTTCAAGTACTATTATTACGAAACGTATAAGTAGTAGAACCTTTTATTTGTACCAAGTAGCGTTAATTGATGAGTCATATTGCTGAATAAAGTTGACTAAACTTGATCGTTTGTTGTGTAATTGTAGAAAACCAGGTGTGTGTCAAACGTTGACTCAGTCATGTACACTGCGTGACTGACCCGATCCTATCTTAAGATTTTTTTTAAAACTGTCTCATCAATTAATTCTAAATAGAGCACAATAGATGTGAAACATATCACGGCGACGACGTATTACAGCTGCGGATGTATGCTGCTTGAGTTTAATTATTCCTCCATCATAAGCCTTGTTTCCCTCATAGCTTATAGAGCCGGCCCTTCCGCATACGCCCGTGAAAGTCCTCATAAGTTTATATCCAGTCAAATTCAGATTGCTTGCAGGCAAATCTAGGTATAAAGGTTAGTTTTATATTGATAAGGTACATTTGCATGGGGACTATGTATTATATCTGAAATTAATCCATAATTTGTTATTATGGGTTAATAAATAATTAATTGTAAAATAAAAAATATTTTACAATAGCTTTTAGGGCATGTAAGGTACTTTTATTTAAATACCATTTTTATATAATATCAAACGTATAGGCTATTGATTCAGCTAGCGGGACTGTTTATGTCTGTGGTTTGCGGTCATTAACACATCGAGTTCAATTTTTACGGTTATCCTGAACTAAGTTGGTCAACCGTTACCGCCTCGTCCTCTCCTCCTTGTAGGTCAGTGAAAGCTGTTCTCAGAAAAAATAATATCTTTAGGAAATGCGTCACTTTAACTTTGTTCTATTTCACAAATTATGGCTTTAATTTAAGATATTGTACGATATAGGGATGTATTTTTCTTTTGTTGGTGGGTGCGGAACGTATAAAAAATGCGGAATCACTTTTTTATACGTGAGAGATATATTTGCACTGCACCGATATTAAAATTAACACTACACGTTTTCCATACAGCCGCCATTTTCTCAAGGGCCGAAAAATAGAAAAGGTATCAGTTACGTAACAACCTAATTTTCATGATACAAACAGATATGATACCCAGTCCCTATGCAAATGTGCCTTTTTGACACCATTCTGATTTATACTAAGATTTTCTGCGACGTGAATTGAAACACGTCATGTGAAACATGGAAAGATGGTTCTTTCCTCTTTACAATTATTTACAGAATGTTTGAATTTTTGAACCTACTGTAACACAATGTTATGTAATGTATTATTTATAAAAATAAAAAAAGGGCTCTATATTTAGCAAATGTGTATGAAAAAAATGTTAAAAAATAAAAAAGAATACGAAGGCGGCAGACGAGCATACAGTCCACCCGATGGTAGGTGGATACTGTCGCCCATAGACATCCGCGATACATGGCAACATTAGTCCAGACTGACAAACGATGGCACGCCCCCGGATGCGCTGCCTCTACCTTTGGAGATATAGGAATGGATTTGGAGAAAAGGTTGGAAAAATGGGGAGAGATAGGATGGGAATGGGCTCTGGCACATCTCACTCACTACCAAAACACGTACGTACATTAGGGAAATAATAAAAGTGGGAAATGCAGTACATTTCAAGGTAGTCTTCTGTGGAATCCAGGGCAAAGCAAATAATAACAATCGCAAATCGCAGACGTGATACAACAAAACCAATAACAGAATCATGTTTAGAATATCAAAATGTGAAAGACTCTTCTGTGAGAGAGGGGTAACGTGGCCAGTCGAGCGCGCCCAGTGGCTGTTGAATTACAACGTGCACTCTTCCCCTCAAAATGAATCACCACCAAAAAGTCCTAATGAGCAGACCGATGGGAAGCCGAGACAGTGGCATGCTACGATTGAGACGGCTGGATAGGATAAAGTGATTTGAAAGCGGTTAGACAGATTGGAAGACGAGAGTCATGAACAGACGATCTGGAGGAACTTGCTGGATTAAGCCAAGGCCCCTCCCGGACTGTAGGGCCAATGATGATGAGTACACTATTACCGAACATACATTAATTCAAATTTTATATTTCAATCAACTATTAATTAACTATACCTGTTAACATATCAAAATCCATCCGTTGTACTCGACGAATTTTGATATGTTAACAGGTTAACTCGAGAACTACTGTTCTTGAGGTCATTGAGAACATAAACACAAACACGTTTCGCTAATTTTATAGTATTAACTTTAATCCGCAGCTTTACCCACTTGAGATGATTTCAGCGAAAATACATGGTTTATCGTCCTATTAGATTTTTAAAATTACTAAACAGATTTTGATAAAATAACACAATAAAAGCTTCAGAAGTAAAAAGCTTATACAACAGTGACGGACGCCGGAGCTACGATAAATACCGTTATTTGTAGCTCCAGTGTCCTTTTGTCTAGTCTATCCATTAAAAAAAACGGAAAATTCTATGAAATAAGGACGTCTATCCCCACTTGGTACCACCTGTTGCCTGCCAGGAGTGAAATTTGAGAAAAAAAAATCCAATTGTGCCCAGCGGTGCCAAATGTTAATAACGCAAAATTATTTCCATTTGAGAGCCTCTGTAATTCCGAATGTGAAACATTTATACAACAGCACTGCTGTTGAAATACGATAAAAAACTTGGTGACAAGCTGAAGCTGAATTCTGAAACTTGTAATGTATAAATTACGTAATCCTGTTTATTATTTGTTAGCACATTTCCTAGACTTGTTTTGTTTTGATATTTTTACAAGTTAATCAGCATATTTTCTCTATTAGTTGTTATTGAATGTTATTGATTGTAATTCGAGCCTATATCGAGACATTGTTTACACGCATTATATGTATAATGGGGCTGATATACAACGTAATTATTTTTTGAGAGATTTGAGGTCAAGATAGAAGTCATGCGTTTTTTTCGTGTGACCCTTTCGTACGAGTACTCTAAACAATTTCACGTTTTTTTTTTGTTTTTATGTACGAAGGCGGCAGGCGAGCATACAGTCCACCTGATGGTAAGTGGATACTGTCGCCCATAGACATCCGCGATACATGCCAACATTAGTCCAAAATGATAAATGTTGGCACGCCTCCGGATGCGCTGCCTACCTTTGGAGATATAGGAATGGATTTGGAGAAAGGGTTGGGAAAATGGGCAGGGATAGGATGGGATGGGAATGGGCTCTGGCACATCTCACTCACTACCGAAACACGTACGTACATTGGGGAAATACGAAAGTGGGAAATGCAGTACATTTCAAGGTAATCTTCTGTGAGAGAGGGGTAACGTGGCCAGTCGAGCGCGCCCAGCGGCTGTTGGATTGCAGCGTGCACTCTCCCCCTTGCAAAACGTGAATTTTGGCGCGAACGTATTTGACTAAAAGTGTTTACATTATGTTTTTAAATGCAAAAACGTGATCAACAATACGTATTGCGGACGTTATTGATATTATTAAATTAAGTACGGTCAGTAACAAAACGATTCTCTTTTTCAAAATATGTTTGTAGTCATACACAGCGGCGGGGCAAGACCTAAATTTGATGTGGGCGAAATTTAGAAAAATACTGTATTTCTCATTTTTACATATTATAATCAGGAACACACAAAAAATGTTTTTCAAAGTGCAAGTTGTGCTTTTTGCTTATATATTTTTAATATTCTTTACGAGCTTGAAAACCTCGTACACAGCGGGAAATTCTAGGGCTGGCCCACAGGGTTAGCCATGAACAAACGAATCAAACGTTAGCCACGAATCAAAGCTGCATGAACTTTCGAGGAGCGAGGCCCCTCGGGCCGCGAGGCCGTAGGCGGTGGCCCACGTCGCCCACGCCTTGCGCCGCTTCTGGTCATACATATTTAATAATTAATCTAATAGCGGGCTCTCTCCCTGCAATCGGTTTGTAATCATGACCCAATGACCCCATAACCAAAAGGCTTATTTCATAATCTTAGATTTCGAAGTCCGAAAAAGTTTGTTTTTTTATTCATTGAGCATCATGTGATCTGAAATCCAAGTGATCCGCGCCGGCTCTCGTCTTAAGTTTGTTAGTATAATAGTACGAGTATGTGTGTTATAAAAATTTTCATTTCGTTTATCTAGTCTCATTGAGTGCCTAAAATATTTTGAATTTTAGTAACCGTAACCGCAACCATAACCAACCCTTTTAGTATCCACTACTGGACATTGCCATCGTGGACATGAATATGGATTCTTCACGCACATTGTCTTGTGTATGAGGGATATCCCCATCTCTTCCCGTGTGGGTGTCGTAAAAGGGAACTAGGGGATAACAAAGCCGCTACCACACGCCCTGTGGAACTTCACCACCACTAAAGAGGTGGACTCGCTAACCCGCTTAGCCAGCGTGACGTTTAAGACGATCCATTAAACTTGGAGCACTAAATTGTTAAGTCGAATTACTTTCATCAAAATGAACTGAACTTTTATCAAAATTGATAGCAGTAATTTGTAATAGTCACGAGGCTGTAAAAGTCTGTTCGAAAAAAGTCTGTTTTAAATAATAACAATAATTCACTTCATTTCCGGCTGTTCGACTTTTTTCAACACTGAGTAACATAACATAACATAACACAGCAACACAGACATAACCAAGCGGCCAGAATCCTTCACCAAGAGCTCTCGCTGAAATGCGGCCTTTTATAACAGCCTTATCATAAGATTGCCTTACCACAAGTAGTCACCAGAGCGGGTGCTGGAAAACGACCGCGCAAAGCTCTACTGGGACCGGCCTGCCCTCACGGACAGGACCATTCTCGCGAATAAGCCTGATATCGTGTTGACGGCCCGGTCACGGGTTTTTTTAGTGGACATCACAGTCCCGCATGACGAAGGCCCCGTGAAAACCGAAACCGAGAAAAGAAGAAAGTATCTCGAATTGGCGCACGAGATCAACATGTGGGGCGTGACGTCGACTGAAATCATCCCAGTCGTCTTGTCCGTAAATGGGTTAATCCCCACCAAACTCGAGACCAATTGTGGTAAATTGGGAATAGCGAGGACAATCGGATGGAAGTTTTCCATTACATTACACATTCGCATTGGGGCGTGCCAACATTTGTCATTCTGGATTGATGATGACATGTATCGTGGATGTCCACGGGCTATAGTATTCACTTACCATGGGACTGTCTGCTCGTATACCGTCTTTTTTCTATTAAATACAAAGAGTTTCCACTCTCCAACATTATACATTAACAATATCTCAGTTTTTATTCCTCACGGCCTCACGGATATATTTCTTCACCTCCGAGCTAGTGATGATTTAGTAATTCGTACTTAAGTAGAAACACAATGGTACGAGAGTTTATTTTATTTTTTATTTTTTTTTATGTACGAAGGCGGCAGACGAGCATACAGTCCACCTGATGGTAAGTGGATACTGTCGCCCATAGACATCCGCGATACATGCCAACATTAGTCCAAAATGATAAATGTTGGCACGCCCCCGGATGCGCTGCCTACCTTTGGAGATATAGGAATGGATTTGGAGAAAGGGTTGGGAAAATGGGCAGGGATAGGATGGGATGAGAATGGGCTCTGGCGCATCTTACTCACTACCGAAACACGTACGTACATTGGGAAAATACGATAAAGTGGGAAATGCAGTACATTTCAAAGTAGTCTTCTGTGAGAGAGGGGTAACGTGGCCAGTCGAGCGCGCCCAGCGGCTGTTAGATTGCAGCGTGCACTCTCCCCCTATCATGAGTGGAGTGAGTAGAGCAGAGATACCCTTAGACTATCACTTCTCTTGGAACTTCTATTATCCCAGCAGTCTTTCCCTCTGTGATACAAAATGGTTTCTGTCAAACCACACACACTCCTACGAAACACATAAGTGGTACATGTTAGGACGTCTCTACGTTTTGTGTAAGAGAGAGGCACGCTCAGCGGCTACTAGATTTCAGCAGGTGCACTCCCTTGCTAATTCCCCTTCGCTTAGCAGCAGAATTTGCTAAAAAAGTTAGGGTTACAGCCACGCAATGATCAGTCTGCCAGATATCTCGGACCTCTCCTTCAATAAGTAGGTTTTTAATTAATCCCTCATCAGGTACATGTTTTTCCGAAGAGAATGCCTTCCGCTTTTATAATGGGGAATGTTCTGAGGAGCTGTTCAAACTGATGCCAATTTCAGATTTTTATCATCTCGTCACTGAAGGGCGGTTCATCAGCACTTCCCTGACAAGACACTTTATGCCGTGAACCGGAATGTTGTGAAACGAACTGACTATTGAGGTTTTTCACGTAATTACGACATAGGGCTCTTCAAAGGGACTGTTAATAGGATTCTGCATGGTGCGCACCCGTATGCCCCCTGGTGTTGCACGTGGCCATGTGCGGTGGTAACCACTTGCCAAATGCCATCTCGAGGGCCACCCGGCGGTCAACTACCTCTTCTATAAAAAAAAACATTCATTCTATTAAAAATCGCCTGCTTTTTAAGCAAATAGATATTATGTAAATACGCATGTGTTTAGTGTCGATTAACTAAAAATACCATCAATGTTTTACAATATCGGATGTCACAGCACTTGTTGTTATTAGAACAAAAGTGTTTTGCGTTGTTTGCGTCCCAATAAATCGTTTGCCGGAATGGATTACGCGGTGTGCATTCTCTTATTACCATTTACGAAGGCAATAACCGGTGCCTCCTGCACATATGAATACTATCGGATGCCTAGAAATGTGCAATTCAATGCCACCTCCATCCTATGAGTCATGTATCGTGTAACTTCATTGAGTATGGTGTGTACGCTTGCAATTTTTATTTTTGCTGTATTTTTTACAAACTTTTATTGATTTTAGCCGTTATTCTCATACTGTATGAATTTGAGAAACTTTACGTTGTGTAATGTTAACTTTGTCGAGGCATTTTCAGTAAACACGTGTCGACAGTTTTGAAAACATTCGATGTGGTTCATTGATTCCTGGATTTGTATTATCTTGCTGGCATGGTCAGTTGGTCAGCATTGTATTGGCGCGCCGCGCTGTCTGGCGGTTTCGCGTTGTTTACCTTATAAAGCATGTACTGATATACTGAATAGTCATTTCTGCAAAAAGCCGATATGATCAAATTTCTTTATGAACTGTGTAATTGGTTCCTCGATGCTCACGCCACGCCACCTTTTCCGTGAAGTGTGCCACTTACACTTGAAACATGTACACCTGCTACCTACTGGACATGGGCGTAGCCTCGATGGATCAGGGTAAAGCGAGAAGTCATTGGACGCCCGCCACAAATATAGTTAGGTACTTACCTGCTCTTGAACCACTGAAAAATCTATGAAGTTGAACCACTGAAAAATAATAATATCAGCTTTTAGATAAGGTGTCATATACGAATACATCTACATTCACACAGTATATAGGCAGCCACGAGACACCTTAAAGCTGTTGTGCCTTGTATAAGGTATCTACATATCTCGCCTGGATGAGACGACGCCTGAACATATCAATCAGCACATCCATGAGACGCTCTAGGATCCGTCTGTGGACGAGGTAAAACTGCTGCACTGAAGTTTAATTATTAGCAAATTTAAGAATTCTCCGTGTTGCTGCAGTGCATAAGAAGCTTCTCAGTCCGAGGACCGATTTTTGGTCCGAGAAGATAATATTCCGGCGTTTTAGAAAATCGAAATCGAACAATAATAACACCAATAATTAACCTTTCGGATAAATATTTATTTTACAACTCTAGTTTAAGGGTGGAGCTAGATTTTCTTATATTATAATATGTAGTTTTAGGCTGGATTGGTATACAAGCTGTATCCCGAGTTCATTGGCGTGAAAATGTACAAACCTTTCTTCGAGTTTTTATCTTTTATACCAATTTGTTAAATAAAGAGTATAAAAAACACATTTTTACAAAAAATACGTAACATATATGTTAATTAACTCTG
Organism: Sesia bembeciformis; assembly: GCA_943735995.1. Lineage (NCBI taxonomy): Eukaryota > Metazoa > Arthropoda > Insecta > Lepidoptera > Sesiidae > Sesia > Sesia bembeciformis. Next base: position 16,581,232 of record OX031026.1, on the reverse strand, counting down.
AATCATGAATAGAATCGACAGATAGTTGCGTTGTAGGCTTCGATAAAACTATCATTACATCCTGTATATTGGTTGCCTTAGTTGCCATAAATAAATAAATCAATTAAAAAATAGAAATATAATATATACAAAATCTTCTGACAAAGGCAACCTACTAAATCGGCTTCTAAGCATATGAAGCCTCGGGTACCGGTTTGTATAATTTAATATATTAGGTAGGTAGATAAAATCATTGACATACATTGTTAAATATCTAATTAAATATTAACCAGATAATATTTTTGATAGTTTTTTTTTACAATCATTTACTTTTATTGGCACAGCACAGATAACAGTTTAATTTATTAGAATTAAATCGATCAGTATTTTGGCTTGTCGATGTTTTAGGTATAAGTATCTACTAGTTTTTACCCGTGACTTTTTCTGACTTAAATGAGATTTTAAAATCTACTGAATCTTGAAATAATATGCTAAAACCTACCAGAATAACCACCTCCCTCCACATAGTAAATGAAGAAAATCAAATCCGTTTCGTTGTTTTCGAAATAGTCGCGAACATACAGGCAAACGCGTTTTGGGATTTTTTTATACATACTCGTATTATAGGTATAATGATTACCTATGATTACTCTTCCTAGTGATTACGATAGGATGTTCGTAAAAATAGGTAAATTACCTCACAAACAGACTGCTTCGTGAATGCCTCATTAATATCTATCGACTCGGACATGCCAAGATTTTTTTTATAATTATATTCCATTCCAATCCAATGTGGCCAAAATGTAACACGGCGGCCTGAGGTAACTGACGTGTCAGGTACCCCATTTAAGGCCGTGGCCTTAAGTTAAATAGTGAGGTGATACTTATTCATAATTTGATTAATTGAGACGCAAATTTGCTTTAGATTTAAAGATAAATGTTGAGTATCCATTTTATTGAATTGGGTTTTTTCGGTACATTGGTTTGGAACGGACTATAAGAAGAAGATAAACGGACTATAAGTTAACTATTACCGGACTATAAATTAGAAAAGATTAGAGAGATTAAAATACTAATAATTGGGGTGTCCTCGTATGCTTTGGAATTTTGGAAAAATATTGGAAGGGATAGGGGACTAAGTTGAAAGGACCTGAGGGTTGTTTTCGGAGGGGAAGGGTACATCCGGCAATCCCACAGTTGGTGGGCGCACTTAACTGACCACGTTACCTGTTCCATACATAATATATAGACATGAGGGTTGTTGACGACTGCAACCTACTTCGACTTTGTCGGATCAGACATCTCTCTTGACATGCAACATCGTATATTTATTAACCGCTAACTTCATTTTAATGGCCTAGGGGTTTAATTCTTAATTTATATTCGTGTAGTCATGAGTATAAATCTCGTACCACTGGGTTCTTACTTAGGTGCGGATTTTTCAACTATCATTAACTCAGCGACGAAGGGAAACATTGTGAGGAAACTTGCATACCCCAGGTTTTAAGAAAAGAAACAAATGTGTAACATTTCCCCAATATGAATGTTTCGGTAGTGTGTAAGATATGCCAGAGCCCATTGATATCCCATCCTATCCCGTCCCTACCAATTTTCCCAATCCTTTCTCCAAATTCATGCCAACGTCTGTTAATCTGGGCTGATGTTGTCATGTATCACGTATGTCCACAGTATCCACTTACAACCAGGTGGACTGTTCGTTCGTCTGACTCCATCTTTCTATAAAAAAGAAAACATCCACCAATTAGCACTGGGTCCGCGTGGTGAATTATGATTAAAAAACCTCTTCGTCGCAGGGAGAGGTCTGTGCACTGCGGTGGGACATTATATGTAGCTTGATACTGACTGACATTTTGATGGAACTGCTCAAAGGAATATACAGAGATACAGGTATCTATAGTTTTAGTTTCTAAAACACAATACACAACACAATGGGAATAATGATTCACAAAGATATAGAGACTGACAAGTATTCATGACTGACAAAGAGATATAGAATTCTGAGATACTTAATTGCTTCAAATAAATGAAATGTATTAAAATAATGACTAAGAATAATACAATAATCTCCAATAATATAATAATCTCGCTGTCGACTAAATTATATAGTTTTAATTAATTAAATTTTAATTGTTTAATGTTTAAATTAGTAAGTGTATTTTTCAATTTTAATAATAATTTATATTTTATTTTACACTTATTCCAATGATAGGTACATTATATAGAATAGTCTAATAATTTTTACGCCCGGATAGGGTACATGTACCTGGGTAATTGCTATTTATCATTATGTAATTGAAATAAATAATTTATAGATAGTTAAATATTTACATAATATTCAACTAACCTTAGTTATAAAGTGTAATGAACGCGGAAAAGGTCCTAACTCAGCATAATATTGTGACCGTTTATAACAGATCAAAACATTGATTTTCAGCCCGAGCCTGAGTTTGCAACTTTTGCACGTCACGGACGCTTCCACTGAGCAAAACTCATTGATCTTAATTAGTTGAAGTATAAAAAAGTATAAAAAACGTACATAACGCCAGCTGGTCGCGCGCACTTCGCCGAATAACCCCTTTCTCACAGAAGAATGCCCTGAAGAGTTTTTGTAGTAAGGGAGCCCAGAGCCTATTCCCATCCCATTCTATCGAATAGAGATTAATAATAATTATTAATAATCTGAGAGTAGGTATAATGGAATAAATAAAATCCATCAAGAGATCTCATCGAGGAATCCCAATCAGGGAGCATAATGGAGCGACAAGTTGCAAGAGATCAAGGTATCAGTGCGATCGAAGTTATTCACATTCGACGAAACTAGGCGAAAAACGTGTCTCGCAGATGTTTCACCGTTGAAATAGCCATCATGACAGAATCGCAGAAAGATTTGAACTAGATGCTGAACGGCCTGAACAACATCTAGGATTTTGTTTATAGAGTAGATGGCAATATAGAGTAAAATGGGATAATAGAAAACTTATCACATTATAATCATTATACCTTATATTCTCTATTCCCCATCTCTTCAAATCCACTCTTCCAAATCTCAAGCGAGTCTACAGATTCCACTGTCGTCCACTTTCCATTTCCACTTCCATCATCATGTGAGGTGTGTGAACGACCTCTGCCACCTTCTTCAAAAAAATAGTAATAAAATCATAAATTGAGACGACCCAAAAAATAGAGCGTAAATATATTTATCTTATCTACAATATATTCTCGTTTAGAAATGGAAATAGAAATATTTTAATATTTTTACAATATTAGAAATGGAGCCATCGAGATCAAAGCTAACAAAATTTTTCGGAAACCGGGTTTTTAGCGGGCGTAACCCCCTGGCGGATGTCAATATTACTACAGTACGCAATTCATAAAATAAAGAAACAATTAAAGCAAAATATGACTTGTTGAAATGTTTTAATTTATTGTTCTTAAATAAAGAATGGGTACCAACACACTACTGTTCAAGAATCTCCATGAACAAGGACCCAAGAGAAATGGAAACATATTCGATACTTATTCAAATGAATATTCAAAGCCTATTTCAGCAGCTGCTACAGCTGCAGCAGTTTTCTCGGATGTCCATCTAGGCAATATGCCTATACAGATACATTAATATAAAAAATATCAACATATTATTCGTGGAACAAAAGTTGCCATTTAAGTGTAACAGGCGTTTAATATCTTTAGTTACAGTAAGATATTATTACATTTAAAAAAATCAATATACTTATACAGCGTGTCCAGGAAATAGCGGCCAACCTTGAAACTATCGATATCGATAGCTCATTAGATGACCACAATTTGATCTTAGAGAAAATACCTGATTTATGATTATTTGAAAAATTGGCACCTGTAGCTATAATGAAGGAAAATTAACATTCTGTTTTGTATGTATTATTCTCAAATAGTTATGTTCGAAATAACCTTTCGAAATATTTACGTTTTTTTTCAAATTAATTTACTGTCATTTTCTCACCTTCGTCTCCTTATTTGAATTTAACCTTCAGTTACCAATAAAAATGTAGCAAACCTTTTTCCTCTTTCAGAAACGATAATATTGCTATTAAAATATCGAAGGAACTATTTTTATTAAATTAGAATTTTCAACAAAAAATAAATTATTATTGTAATTTTAATTAGTAATATGCACTAAATTTATTTCAAGTTATAATTTATTCATCAAGGCATATGAGAGACTAACGACAGACTGACAAACCTTTTATAAAAACTATACCTAGGTACTTAACACATTTAATTTGCAGAAGATGCTCAAATTGTCTGCCGCCTGCCTTGATTCAGGCTCTACATCGTCTTATGTACGCGTTCTTAAACAGACAAGTGTATCTTCGCTCACGTATCTCTCTAACGGCTGCAGCGACACGCTGTGTCATCAAAATAAATTTGTGCCCTTTTTCTAAGTAAACACGTTAAACGTTTTACGAAGTTGACCAATTTTTTTTTATTTGGGGACTTCATATTTATTAAGTATCAACAATATTACTCAACCTGCCCTAAAACTGTTAAATATTTATATAATATCTGTAGGCATTGTTATCTACACGTCGAATTTTGTACCTCTTGATCATTCTTCATTTGACGACTGTTTTGTCGTATCATTAGTAATAATGTTAAGAAACTTCCCTGTATCACGTATGAAAGACGGGGTGAGAAATCTTCATAAACAGTTGGACCTACGTACTTAATTTGTGAATCTTATTTTATTTTTATTTTAATGAAGAAAAAAAACACAACAGCAAAACAGTATATGAATTTATTTTAATATACATAAAGATTATTGCCAAAAACGGATTTAAGTATACAATGCAAAATAGATAATATGGGCGATGGGCACACATATTACATGAACTATCGCGTAAGATTCAGATAAATGTATGTATGCGTGTGAGTGCGTGAAAAAAATGAAATTAGTATAAAGTGATAAACATGTAAAACCTATTTACTAACATTTCAATTGATACTAAAATTATACTATTTACAATCAGCAGAGTACCACTTTTTGTACTACATTACCATTTTATCGTAACTTTGTTAAATCTGTCTGATACACTTTATTTTCTAGATAACCACAGGATTATCTGAATAACCAATCAATAAAGCATTAATGAAATATTTTAGGAATAATACATTTGATTTGATTTGAAAATGTTTGATATAAAAAACTAGTTTAGAAAAAGAAAAAGAATATTTATTTATAATATCTATCTGTATTTGGTCCTAATAGGACGAATTAGCCCGTGCCAGAGCTTTTGTATCCAAGCTGTGTCTGTGCGGTGATTACATCTCACGGCTACGATAAGCGTTACGTTGTAATCATGCGGGCGTAGTTGTTGTAATGGGAGGAGTCGCGGGCGCATCCGTGCTAGAAACGAAACGGAGCGTCTGCTGATCGATTGCGTCACTGACGTACAATTATTTAGTACCTTTTAAATTATATATGAGTGTTTATTTCCAGTGAACACTGTCGTCTGTTTGCGGTATATTCTTTGTTACTGCCACTTGCTACCATAATACGATAAATACACAATACTGAAATTATTTTTGATTATTACAAAACTAGAGACAACAAAACCGCGTTAAAAATAATTCTCTAAATTAATTAGAAAATTAGGAAGATGTGTACCTAGGAATTAGGAATTTAGGAAGATAAGTTAATAAGCACAGTATAATAAGCACTATCGCTGTCTCAGTCACTCGCGCGTGATTCTAATGATACTATTACGGTAATCATGTTATTAGCACAGTAAAGCGAAGCGGTCCAATTCTAACTTGAGTTTTCTAAATTGTATACGTAAATGTCTAATTGTATTTTTTAGTACCTATAGGTATTTAATTTTGATTTTAAAATACTTTATAGTATCTTATGTTAGTAATTTTTTTGTTTTTTTATATAAAAAGAAGGCGGCGGGCGAGTAGACAGTCCACCTGATGATGAGTGGATACTGCCGTTCATGGACATCTGCGATACATGCCAACATCAGTTCAGAATTGGCACACGTTCTTACTTAATAACGTTGGCACGCCCCTGGATGCACTGCGTACCTTTGGAGATATAGGAACGGATGTGGAGAAATATTGGGAAAATGGTGAGGGATAGGCTAGGATCCGGGACGGGAATGGGTTCCACTACACTACCGAACTCATTCACTACCGAAACACATACCAACCTACATACATAGAGGAAATAGGATAATTTTCACAGTAGTTGTGAGACAATTACTTTAATAATTTCTGAGATAATTATTTAATAAGTGTCAATTACTATATGTATATGAGATTACAAATACGAACAATATATGTATTTCCCATTATTACACTTCTGGCTTATTTATTACTCATAAACTTATAAGTGCAAGGTTCAATTCTCATATTTTGCAAGGTCGGCGGCGCGCCCCCTGGTGTACAGGTGTCCATGGGCGGCGGTAACACTTACCATCACGTAGGACCGCTTGCTCGTCCGCCCATATCGTCCGTCTATAAAAAAAAAATATTAGAGATAAAAAACAGTGATATTCATTTGCATACTCACATTTTCTCAAAGACTGTATATATATATATATTTTATAGAAAAAAGGCGGCCTATGAGCATACAGTCCACGTGATGGTAAGTGGATACTGTCGTCTATAGACATTCGCGATACATGCCAACATCAGTCCAGAATGATGAACGTTGGCACGCACTCGGATGCGCTGCCCACCTTCACAGATTAAGTAATGGATTGGGAGAAAAGGTTAGGAAAATGGGGAGCGACAGGATGGGAATGGGCTCTGGCATATCTTACTCATTACCGGTGAACGCAAAAAGCGCTCATTACCGAAACACGTACGTACATTGGGGAAAAGTAGGAAATGCAGTATATTTCAAGGTAGTCTTCTGTGAGAGAGGAGTAACGTGGCCAGTCGAGTGCACCCAGTGCTGTGGGAATGCAGCGTACAGTCTCCCCTTACAAATGAACATTTATTGATGTTCTTTATTGAACAAATGAAACATAAATTGTAAAATTGGTTTGTTTAGGTACTTTGGCCGAGTTTAAGGTCCGGATAAATAGACTATTCTTGGTCTTAGAATTAGTCACAGTCATGTTTTATAGCACCTTATGCAGTCTGCATAGAGGTTAATTTTCATCGACACGGTCTAAACCTAGGCAAAGCGCAGCCTACAATCGTCTATTAATTATAATTACTTAATTATAATTATCCGAACCTAAGACAAATGACCTATGTCTTTAACCATAGATCAAATAAATAAAATAAGTTACTGTTTCTAACATACACCTAACCAGAGCACGCTTGTAGTTAAAAATTTTATCTGTCTAAAATTATCTCTTCTGTTTCCTCCCTTGTAAATACTTCGACAACACGTGTATGCAAAATTACGCGGTATATGTTTATGATTTGATTATGTAACGCGACTCACTCGTTATCGGCGTTTCTTTATAACATTTTTATCTGTATTATTATATTTATACGTCACCAAAATAAACATTCGATGCTATTATTATATTACATTTCGGGAAGTACCGATACAGTTCTTAATGTTGCGCCATTACTGGTACATTGATAATTTGAATATTTTTGTTTTGCCTTCACGATCTATTAACAGTTTGGGTGTTAAAATGTTTATCTGTCACTAAACGGTCAATAAATACTAATTAATGCATTCCGTGATGCGGGATAATCCGGGACGTGCGCCCGCGCAACGTTGCCGGTGCCCGCGCACCTCCGACATTCGACTCTAGTCCGTCACGTCGCCCACCCGTGTGCCCCTCCCTCCCAGACTGAACTTTACACGTGCACTATTCACTGTCTCTTTCGCAGCCCTCCGGTCCGACCTTCCAAGAACCTCTATAATGGACCGATAATGTCTAATTAACCGCGTATTTACGGATTCGTGTGACAGATCGCGAGTGTAGTGTCAGGTCTGTTATGGCTAAAAATTACGCACTTCTACCAGACGCAGTTACGATGTATACTCAAACAGAAGTGAAGGATCTGTCGAAGAATTTAGTGACTGGTGACTTTACGAAGGAGTACAAGGGGATGGAAAAGACCGGAAGAAGGCGGCGTATGACCATCGCGGTACTAGCCTTCGGTATAGTCCTCACTGCATGGCTGTTGATGATAACAGTGGTGCGAGAGGTGCAGATAAACCGACTGCGACAAGAGGTGGACCAACTCAACGGCAACATAGAATTGATAACCGCCACGGTCAAGTCTTTGCACAAGAAAGTCTCCAAACTCCAAGACATCGACGACATAACGGATATAGACCAATCTGTGAGTTTAATTCATGTTAATTACCTAGCTATTTACTTACCTATATTACTTAATTAAATACGTGACGTCAACGCGCCTTAGAAATTAAAGAACGTAAGACGAATGTACACAGAATTTAAAATTGATTACTTTTCGGCTCTCTCGGCAACTGCCAATTTTATATTGTCGAACCTGTTGTTCTGTGGCTTTGAATACGCTGCCATATTTACGTCACGTTATTAATCTGATGTTAAAAGCAAGTTACATGTGGAATATTTATCAGAACCAACAGAAGCGTAGTATTCTTTAATACCTAGTCTAGAGCGATTATCAGTTTCCCGGTATCTATGATATGGTTGACCTTTACGTGTCATGAATATGTTTAAGATGCTAGCTGATAATGTCACTGAAGCAGAACATCTGCTTGTATAGGGATTACAAGCACTGTTTGTATTCTATTTCCAATGTTCTATGAGGATTTTATAGGAATATGTTGAATTTCCCATAAGTATTGAGATTTATTGTATAGCAGTTAATAGCCAGTGAGAATTAAAGCCACACCTCAGTCAAGGTCTTATAAATGAAGTTTCTATTACGAACAAATCGTCTTTACAATTTAATTGTTAGCCTGGAAACAACAAATAGACAAATGCACAGTTTGTCCTCAATCTTTATAACCTTAGCAATTGTAATAGAGTATAATTTAAAATTCTGAATATAAAGTAGGTATTCAGTATTCGTTGTTTATAGAAGTTTTGTTTCCTCAATAGGTTTGTTTAGACAAATTATTTACTCCATTAATGGAGAAGCATTCTCAGTAGTCATTAAGGGCGGTCCTTTAGAAGCTAAAGTACAGCTGTGCGGAGTCTACTGTGTAATTGATTACATACCTACACATTATATTAAGTTCGTTGGAGAATAATTATATGGAACTTATGTAATCATCCATGTATGTAATTCTAAACAAGGTAAAGGGTCCTAACATATGATATGATTAACTATATTTCAACAAACCTGTATGTAGTAGGTACATACATCGTTGGTAGCACCAAATTTTTCAAAATTTCTTCCTTTCGATCCTATAGTACATGTACTTTTTAACTTTAAAAAAATAAAATTCATTACATTTTTGCGTGTCTTTTAATGCCAGTGCATACATAGCTTGATAATGCAGAAAGTTTTTTTTTTTACTGTCTCTAATTACTGTTCTAATTGCAGTATATCAGAGGATAAATACACGGTCAGAGTGAACTAGAAATATTTAGGTGAAAAGTTATATTAAAGATTACGTTTTCATTTATTATCATATCTATGTGCTTCGTCTTCATCTTAGTACATAAGCTATCTTTACAGTCTTAATCTAAGTTCCCAAGGTTGACCTAAGATGAGCACGTTACAGCCATTGACATGAGATGTGATGGAACAGGTTTACAAACCAGTTATAATGTAAACATGGACGGACGCCGGCCGGCGCGCAGCCTCCTGCCGGCGCCGCGTTAGTTACGCAACTGCTATACTTAGCCTTTGCCGTTCAAATACATGGACAGTTTTTGCAAAATCCTATTGGGGCAACTGGATCTGCTTCACAGATCTAGATCTAGGATCTGACAATGTGCTACTATAATTTTCTCGGCACATTCGACTGAAAATTCTGATCGAAAACAACATCAAAATGGCCCAACATTTAGAACGAAAATAACACAAAATGCCCAACATTTGATGTAATTTTCGTAGTACATTTTACTTTACCGCCTTTTGTGCATCTTACATTATTGCGAATAACTGTTAATAAACAAACAATAACAAGCTAATATACAATTTTTGTAAATGATCATGTAAATGATCATGGCGCCGATGTCAAGCGAGTTCGCGGAGTTCGATATCTTGGATTTTTTGATGACATATTTGTTTTATTATAATGATGTTTTTATCGTAATACATATTTTGCAACAAAGCCCCCATTGAATTAGTAGAAATGAATATACTGACAATCAGGGACAAAAATCAGGGATTTTTAGTTCTCTACAACGTCCTTTATGTATCCCGTCTTCTACAGCTATTTTAATAAAAATTTCAATTAGATGTTTGTTAGTGTTAGTCCTACGCCAAAATGGAAGGAATATGAAAATAGGGATACAGATAAATCACATGGATGTATGAATAACTAATTCCATAAAATTAGTCTTTACACACCCACTTAATAAAGTAATGAACTCTAATGAAGTGCGTACGTCGATATGGCTACCAAATGAGTAAACAAGTAATAAAACGGTTCAGTGCCGTTTATTTTTAATAGTCACACGCTCAACACAAAATGAGCGTTTAAGAATTTTAATAAAATCACTTCGCTGTATACTCAAATCACATAATTTTATGTGCGACAGTATGCACTTACCATCAGGTGGACTGTATGCTCGTCTGCCGCCTTCGTCCATAACAAAAAAAAATGTATGTATGTATTAATCGTCTTTAATTTATTATTATTTTTATGTTGTAGTGAAACTTCAGTAGACATTAATGATTTTGCTCCTTTTTAAAATTATAAAATAATATAAAATTAATAGTTTTTGGTGCGGTAATAGTTCGGTTTTGTTTTCGACTCTTGTGACGCGTAAGTTCAAATCCACGGACCGTAAACCATTACCGTAATATTCTACCCTTATTGAAATTTACGAAATTTGATAGGCACTTTATCACTTTTTTTAAAATATACAATTTAATTAAATGTCGAACAGCTAAATAAACTGCATTGGTTTAATTCGAAAATCTAATCTGCAAACAATTTAATCATTGTAGCGAACGAGTGATTAATTGATCAGAAGCATTTAGATAGTGATCATACGACATATTATTTGAATGGTCATTAAAACAATTTCAGTATCTAACAATAGAGAGATTGTTAGTTTGTTGATAGTTTTATATCTCTAGCTATTGTTTACCGATACATTTTACGTTTCAGTATGTTTAGTTTCCACGTCAGTCGGTTGGTGGTCACACATAAAATTTCATCGATTAAATATAGAATTGGTGGACGGACAGAAGTTTACAAATACTTTAGTTGGATATATGCCAGTTTCTGACAGAACTAGATTTGCTGAGAGGTGTTGCGAATTCCGTGAATTATATTGAGTAGAACTTTTAGATCTGAATAATACACTGTGTAAATATCGAGTAACGAGTAATAATAATAACGAGACCTCGAGTGGAGGCCAAGCACCGTTATGATATTCTTAGTAATTTAAAATTATTTACTTTAGTTATTCAAAATTAGTTATTCAACAGATCATGATTTACTGATTATTTAGTATGTTTGTTGCCCGTTCAAATACAAGCCAATATAAAAGCCCCATAATTTGAATAATTACACAGCCGTATTTTGATTTGACAAATACCATTTTGAAAGGACTACGATCTACTGAGTTACACTTGCGGTTGGCCGGTGATATTAGGTGCTTACTTATGTAATGACCGATTTGTATGAGAAACGGAATAATTTTTCTTTGTTATAAAAATGTTGATTGTGTTAGTCGAAATATTGACGATAGGTGACGAAAATGTGTAGATGATATGGGTATATCATCTACACATTTTCGTCACCTAACGGGTAAATGTCTCGTGGACGGGTATTAATTAATTCTTCAAAATCTCTAATCACAGCTACTTCAGAATCAAATTTTTTCCTTGCAAAAAGTTGTCCATATTTCAAAAGAAATGGAAAATTGGAAATCGGGGAAGGTCCGATGAGTATGGTGGGCGAGGGAGAGTCTCCAGGTCTAGCTCTTGAAGTTTTAAAACTATCGTATGCGGGCATGTCATGAAGCAGAAGTGGAGATGAGCAATTGATCAAACTTGGTTAAATTGTTGCCAGTTTTTAAAATAAGAATATCGCAGCTATTAGATGCATTTTGCTTTATTTTCAAATTCGAATTAGAACAGAAAATATCTAAATTCAAAGTGTTAATAATATCGGTCATTTCATAGGTGAGCACCTAATATCTTTTATATTGGCTGTTAAAAATACATAATAATGTAGATATTATTGCGGAGTAAATTTTTCATAAATAAATTCGGAGTTTCAGAGTAAATCCACTGGGGATCTACTCCGAAAACAGGAACAATGAAGTTTCGGACGTTAGTTCGGTAGATTCCTAAGACGAAAACGTTCATGTTATATCGGCCCGAACGAAGTTCATTGGACATTTGATACTACCCCGATCGCACGAGACAACGTTCGAAATATAGATTTTGACAAGAGTTAATTGGGGATCAACCGCTAAGTTTCACGATAACAGTATTTCATACTTTTAAATAATCGGAGATACCGTTATATAGAGCTCCGAATGAAGGAAAGTCAGATTAGGGTTATCGAATTTCGTTCGTTCGAGCTTCAGTTGTGCCCGAAACTTCGGAAACGTAAAATCAAAGTAGACCTCCAGGCTCGAATAGTCGGACAGTCCTACTCCCTAGGTCCACGCTGTCTATTCACTTCCTTCCTCAGCTTCAGCCTCAGCTCTTATTCCTATATAAGCTATGACTTCAGTGAGTATTCGAAAAAGTGTTTTCGGGGTACAGTTGGGATATACTTTTGTGTAGGTTAGTACGTACATGTGTAGTGTTTTTTTTATAGTAAAAAGGTGGCAGTCGAGCATACGGTCCACTTGGTGGTAAGTGGATACTGTCGTCCATAGACATCCGCGATACATGTCAACATCAGTCCAGAACGACAAACCTGGCACGCCCTCGAACAGCTGTAGTAATGGAACAATGGATAATAATGGATATATAATAAGTATGGGTGTACCTATTTTTCTCAAAGAAATTATTTTCCAACCACTTACAACAAAGACGGTTAAGGCTTACAAACCCTCGCAAATATTTGGCACGATTTTATTGTCTTTGCTACATCTCTTGTACATAAATACTACTGAGTGTATAACACTCAATAACCGTATGTATAAATCGTCATTGAAATACTTTGTCGACATTGTTATAGAAAATTTACATATTCACATATTTTAATGTTAAAATTTTAATGTTAATGTTACATTAATGTAACAATAGAAAGTTTAATTGAATTGACACATATAAAATAAAGTAATTATCCTACAATTGCCCAACCTATTCCTCAAGTAATTTCACTACAACGTTGGTTCCCTGGAAGAGATCACTTTTAGCGATAAAGCCGTCTATTGCTCTGCAGCTAGTATTTAGTTCAAATAGGAATGTAATAAAGAATGTTCGTTCATTCTTTGAAACAAAGTAACATATGAAAATAAAGTAATACATTTAACCGTTGGCATGACAGACTGCAACCCTCTTCGCTATTGCTTTGTGCGCAGTACCTATCCATACAAATGTGAACTTTGACCTTTGCTCCTCTATTCGTTATTCTCTTTGTTACGTTCTTGGACGTAATACGAAACCGATTTTTTTACATTGTTATTTGTTTGAACGTAAAAATAATGTTAATCTTTTTAATGGAATAATCTACATAGACATAATTTGACGCATAAAATAAAGAATTGTGAATTTTGATGTTACTCGATAAGTATGTGTCAGCGCTTCGAGAATATATTATTATTGCGTACTTGAAGTAGGGCAATATTTATAGCAGTCTCCTAGCCTTTATTAAGCGAAGTAGGTAGATAATACACATATTAAACCGCATGTAGGTATAATATTGAACTTAAGTTATATGATACTTAGGCTCAGAGCTGTACAAAATGGTTTAATAAATGTATTTAAATACAAAATGCAAATACTTTTTGATTTTATATTTCAAATGCAAAATACAAAATAGTTTTTCCTCTTGTATTTTAAATACTAAATGCAAAATATAATACGTATTTTGAAAATACTTTTTTTAAATAAATACTATTTTATAGTTTTTAATTTTCTTTATTTATTTAAGTAAAACATTTTAATATTATTATACTATAATTAGTTCGAAGACACTGTCGCTCATTTTTCTTCGATGTGGTCTCATTATCATACCACCATATGAGAACAACCTTTCTACTAGTGCAGAGCTAGGTAGGCAGGTATTGTATTTTAAGAAGACTCTTTACAGTTGGGTAATGTTAATGACTCCAAACTGGTATCATCATCCTTTAAATATTGGAGTGTTTCTAGGTCAACAGTGGTGTTTGCACTATCACTAGCTGCTGAGGAGTCTGAATCCTCTAAAAATATATAGTAAAATTCATATTTTTGTTTTCTTTTTTTCTGATTGATGTATATTTTTCATATCTTCATGTTTTAGTTTTCTCACTTATGCAACAAACAATTCCTTTAGGTACATGTTCCTTATTTGCCTTTGGCACCCATTTTAATTTGAAAAAAGGATATGACAATGATGCCAAAATAGTTTCTTTAGGTTCATTTAATAAGTAAAATTTTTAAAATCGTTTTTCAAGACTTTTTTTGATTACGTCTATTAGCACACCATAATATGTTAGATTATCCTTTTCCAAAGAGTGCACAATTTTTTGCATTCTCATCAATTAAGGTAGAAGACATCCATAGAATGTCTCTTTGTCTCCTTCTAAGCTTATAATACCTTCAGCTATAGGTTTTGAACAGTTAGTATATCACTTGATCGGTGATGTTGGCAAAACTTGACAGCAAAGTATTTTGCATTTTGCAAATAGAAAATACGTCCGGAAAAGTATTTCAAATAAAATACAAAATGCTTTTTTCAAAAAAGTATTTAAATGCAAAATAGAAATGGGTATTTTGCATTTTGTATTTGCGTTTTCAATGCAAATAAGTCACATCTCTGCTTAGGCTCTATGATTTAACAAACTAACGCGTATTTTTTTAAATAAAATAAAAATATTTAACATGGTTCTGGTGCATAGGTTACGCCACAAATTAGAAAATGATTAAATAAGTAATTGGTAGTGAGCATTAGTTTTAAGTTACAATCACCGATTCTATCTGTTCTGCCTATCACAGAAGACTACCGTGTAAATATACTGCATCTTTTTCCTATACATATACGTTCGTGTTTCGGTAGTGAGTGTTATGCCAGAGCCCATTTCCATCACATCCTGTCCTATTTTTCCAACCCTTTCTCTCTCTCTATCAACATTCTCTATTAAAAATGGAAAAAAAATTAAATATGTTTAACCAACTACTCGTTATAAATATCTCATATTAAAATTTGAATCCTTTTAACTTAGCCTAAATGACATTCTATAGTAATTATTAATTTGACATTCTAATTACGTATGACATTAATTTTATTTTTCTAATTATTATTGCTGTGTTTTTCTTCTCTGATAATTATTCTTTTTTTGTTTGCAAATATTTTGCATTCCAGAAATGGGAAATGTGTCGCTTTTGTACCGACACTTCGGTAAAATCTTCTCACCCACATTTATGCAAATAAATTGATTTGATTTAATTTGATCTATAATAAACAATTAAATTAGTCATAATAAGTTTATCACTGATTTGCGTAATTGAAACTGAATGCGGCGGGACGACGGGTATGCGAGTAGGTAATATTAGTTACACTACATTCTATTAAATCATACCTGAGTTGCTAATTTTGTCATTACAACAGAAATCACATTATTAATTTTATTAATAAAAGTAAATACTGCACATGCTTTAATTGACTTCTTTTTAACCAACTATCGACTGGTAGATAATGCCTTAAGGCATTAAGTCTGCCTATGTAGGTAAATAAATACAAAATTAATAAATAAATAAGAATAAAAATGTATTTATTACCCCTAGTTCATAACATAACTCGTACCAAATGTTCCTACCAAATTTCTACGAAAATGTATATGTAGATTTATAGAATGAAGGATTTACGAAGTTGACTAACTTTTTATAAAACCCTTCATCTAACATCAACAACATCATTTTGCGATAACAATAAAGTCAACAACATTCTTTCCTAAAAAATATTTACAGTTTTAGTTAAAATTAGTATTTAGGCTGTTGCGAAAATTTATTTAATAAAATTACGTAGGCACTTGAAAACGATAATAAAACGTATTATACGTAAAACAGTTGCTGCGCAGCTGAAGAAAGTGAGCAACATTTCTTCGACTGACTAGGAATAGCTTGCAGTTAATTAAACTTGACGCATATGCTCGTTTTAATAATAAAACATTTAAGTAATTTCAATTGACAAAACAACCGGCCGCGTCATATGATTGCGGTTACACTATTATCTGTCTGATTCACCTTACAATGGAATTAGCAGAAGTGCTTCAACGTATTAAATGGTGCGATGACCTACGCCCACGTCCAAAACAATTGGAACTTCCTTTTTAATTGATTTTTGTCTTAGATACCATGTAAAACAATTATTAGAGGGGCGATAGCCTTGGGGTATCTTCTAGACTCTCATTCCTGACGTCGGGATTTAAAATCCTAGGCCCTTACCACTGAATTCCAATTTAAGTACGGATTTTTAAAAAAATATCACCAGCTCCGCTATGAAAAAAAAACATCGTGAAGAAACCAACATGTTTCAGATTTAAAAAAAATCCAAGACCCCGAAACTCCATAGTCGTTTGCTATGGGAGTCTTATGCCCGCCCTCCAGTGGGACATTAAAAACGCTGACTGACATTCATCAAAAAACCTCTGTAAAATATTTACCATTAGATCAATGTATATCTTTCGGATAATTGGTGACTGTACAGAGGCCATATTTTCGATACGGACTTTGGTTAAAAATGTGTAAATTACAATTTCATTATTTCAAGATTATTTTGAAACAGAAACATGCTCTAACATCTGATTTTTATCGATAAATCCATAAAAGTCAACATTTTTTTAAGACTTCACTAAAGTTTCAGCATCTGCGATATTAGAACCCATAATTAGATCAATTTTCTTAAATCATGTCACAGTCATCCTGCAATATAGTGCAGTGCCCCTACCGTGATACGAGTATCTATTATGCGTTGTTGATTTCGGCTTGACCAATATACGCAATTAAAAGTGGTACACTAAATCAACAATTTCATGACCCGTTCAACTCTCTATTAAAAATATATTTAACCTAGATAGGAGAGTGACAAAAGTTAGTACTCGTAAATATAATATTCGTTTGATTGGGTGTTATCCACTTCTTGTCTGAAAGTTTTTGGCGCCATTATACATTATCCGTTTTATCGCGGTTCAATTGGAATGTTTATAAATAACCAATTGAGCGCAGTGCAGTGCCTATTAGCTGTGCTATTTATTAATTAGTGTATGCATCGTCTACAATGGCTGGGAATCCATCGAGACGCATGTTATTCGCTTTGCGCCTAGAAAATAGTGGCGTCTCACAGAATTTACGACTGCGACTGACGGCCTCAATTCATTACGACTAATGTTATAAATACACGTCGTGTATTGTCGTAGTTGTTTCCTGTTCATTAATATAACGCTAGATAAAACAAGAGAGAGACAGATATATGTTCACTTCATTGTTTTAATTTTGAGAATAATTCTCTCTCCCCAACTGATATAAAATACTCTTAACGTGCTGCACACGTATACCGAAAGTACTTTTATTTCGGTCACACGGTCATTTCGAAAATTATTGACTTAATATTTCTAATTTTTTTCCTGTATGGTTGGTGAATGTTACACTTTTAGTGCTGCAGTTGTTTCAATAAAGCTCATTACGAAATGTGTACGAAATTGCAATTTATTTTGTTGTTTATTTCAGTTACTTCTATGACCGTATAACATGTTGTACTTCAATTGAAAGTATCTCCAGTGTGTCTGGATAGGCCTTTCTTATGCAATGTGAGTTTCATATAAATATTATTATTTTTTAGATAGAAGTAGAGCCCCAAAACTGTAGTAATAATAAATGTTGAGTCTGGTATTCAAAACATAATTTAAACAAAAACCATTTGAGTGTAAAGGGTAAAGGTTATTTTATTTTTGGCGATTGCGCCACGAGCGTATCGCTCTGAAGAGTACCGTTTTAGGAACCAATTTGTTACGCATATAGATAGATACATTCGTGAAGAATACTTAATTAACAGTTCGACGTGTTGATATTGCGTTAAGTTATGATTGAATCTATACTAATATAATAAAGAGGTAAAATTGTGTGTTTTGTAGGTATGTTTGTATGGGTAATCTCTGGAACTACTGAACCGATTTCAAAAATTCTTTCACAAATAGGAAGCTACATTATCCGTGTCTAATATAGGCTATATTTTATTTTGAAATTTTGAAAAAATAAAAAAACTTATAATCCGAAGCGAAGCGAGGGCGGGTCGCTAGTAGCTTTTAAAGCTTAAAATAGTCGTTCGAATTAATAAAAAGCCATGATTTTGCTAATATTCAACAACTAATTATTTTTACTAAGACTTTTCCTCTAATCTCCTAAGCCTAATCTCATTTACGTGTTCCCTGATGACATCTTGATGTTTCTTTTTTAAAAAAGGTCAAAATGACTTGTTCGGGCTGATGGAGGACTCTTTCCTGTCACACAAATGTGACATTTATTATATCTTTAATAACAGCGATATAAGCCGGCCGTCGCTGACAAGTTTCATCTATTTTAACACAGGGTTTTGTAGAAAAATCATGTATAAAAAATGTATGAACAAATGCCTAAGGGTGGAAAATCGCAAAAATTCTTTTGTACGTATTCTTTCTTTGGAATTCCTTCCATTTCTTGTAATGAATTTCCGAGAAACACGGATTTTAATTTAAAAATAATAAATCCTTCAAACCTTTTAGCTGCAAAACAATCCACTCATGTGTAATTATTTCATCTCACCTAGAAAGGTCAAATTAAATTAAACCTTTGTCAATCATTACCAACTGGTATTGAGTGAGTGGATTTGTAGGTACAATGCGAAACCATTCGATTCTAGCGCTTATTAGAAACGGATTAAGGTGCAATTGATTACGTATACCTGTTGCTGACTATACAAAGATACAGTATTTCATAACGGAATGGAATGAAATTTAGCGGAACAATAGTTTAGGTCAGTGGTCGCCAAAGTTTGAAGCCACCGAGTTACCGTACTGTTCGTAAATCTTACTGTCAGCTTCCAAAAGAAACGAAGACAAAAATACACTTTTTTTTCCAAATCACACATTTATTTATTACCTATAAACATACATTTCTAGTAAATATTACATCCAATTGAATAACATTGTTTATATTCTAAAGAATTTAATAAGAAGTGTAAGTAACAAAATTTTTTTCTTCTGACTAATTAAGTTTAATGAGAAGAATGGTTCTCTTTTTTGTCATCAACATTTTTTTTAACGTTAGGTGAGTAAGTAGGTTGTAGCTGCCATTCGAATGCAAAAGTTCATCAGTCAATCTGTGTCTGTAGTTCGGCCTGAGCTGGGTGGTACAACTTCAGGTTAGCCAACCTGAGCGTGACCGCCATCTACCTAAAATTTTCCCCCTTAGCTACTAGTCGCTCGCGATCGACAGTTTGGCGATCTATGGTTTAGGTCAATTCGAAGATGAGCTAAATTGGATTAGTAGTTTTAAAATTATGACGGTGAAAATTAAAAAAAGGCACAACGAATATATTCGACATCTATACATAAAGACTATAATTTCGCTCGTAAAGCGATAAAGCTCGTGAAGGATAGGGCTTGTAAAGCTTTACAACATTTTTCTAAAACGTACGGAAAATAGCGACATCTCCTTTACGATTGGCGTTTTTCTAATTCCTCGGGCACACGGGTCTCCTCACAATTTTTTCCTTCACTGAAATTGAAATACCGTACTGGAAGAAAACTTCAACGATATTGAGCGAGTTTCGATCTCAATTCGACTTGAAAAAAGGATTTCGAAAGTGGTTCGTCATGCGAAAGTAGTTGCGTTTGGTCACACCTTTAAAATAAATAAAATGTTAATAATACAGTTCAGCTTTATCATGTCTAGTAGGGTTGCCTAACTTCTGTATTCCTAACACTTTTGTATACCACGTGGAATACGTGGCTAGTATATTATAAATATGAGTCAATGAAAACAATACTCTAGATAATTAATTAAATGGCCTACATAGTTCATGTTATATACTCACCGCTTTAGCTACAATACCCGTAGGCTACAACCCGCTCAACCCGTAAAGTTGATACATCGGGCATGGCATAGGCATAGGTCAGAGTAAATGACACTCCACCCTCCACTTTATTTAAACGACTTGTTTAGGATAATTTCACGTGCCTGGAGGGTATAAAACACATATTTGCATACTGTAATTTGTTTGCCTGAGGCTTTAGTGTCCTCGTTTTATCGTTTGTCAATGAAAGTATGAGTAGAATAAATAAAAAATGTATTGTTTAGTTTCGTATTTGGAACCCTTGCATAATTGTAATATAATCTTGCTAGTTTGTGTCTATACATATTTCCTTATAAGACACCATTGAGATCTAATTAAATGTTTGTAATTTCGTCTCTTTTCAGTATCAAAAGTAGTTTACCTATTGACAATGTTTTGTCATCAGTTAAATTCGAATAGGTTTCAGTTAAATTGTGTAAAAATAGAATTTTCTAGAAGTCGATAAAAAATCTTCTTCAGAAACGCTTCGCAGGATGTTGTTTTTTACTATAGAAGCTGATGGTAAGTGGATGGACATGGACATCCGCGGTACATGCCAGTAATCAGTCAAGAATAATGAACGCCGGCACACCCTTGATGTGCCGCCTATTTTCGGAGATTTAGAAGTGGATTTGTAAGGGTTGGGAATTGGGAGCATAAAGGGTTGAGGAGTTTTCCTTATTCCATTGCACTCACTACTCTTCTTTGGATTGAGAGTATTAAGGTACGTCTTCATCTTTAACTGGCAGGTTTCAGCACTTACTCGAGCTCGGCGACCATTATGCGTGTTCATTTACTGCCGTAGGCGGCGCGCGACACTGACGGTGCTTTCCAAATACGGTTCATAGAAAACAATAGAAACCAGTAGTGTCGCCTGCGGTTTGCTGCTGCAGCCTGCGGTCTGCGGTCGAGTTCGGAATTGTATCTTTAGTGTGATGAAATGAGATTGGATGGAATGGGGAAACAGGGAGATAGTTAAAAAAAACATCTATTTAAGTATTACTGAACACACAGTTACACAAAAACAAGGTAAAACCCACCAATGATGGTAGGGACCATCGTGGTCAATAAACGTCCACTAAAGATTTAATTTATACTCGTATACAGGTTTTGTTTGAAACTTTCGCGAAGCCGGGGTCACAGATATATTCTATATACTCGTACTACAATCCTATATTAAGCATCTTCAAAACAGGAATGTTTTTCAAACGGTTCTACATGGCTTTCCACAAGGTTATCTGTTTTATTAACGAGTTGTCAGACGATTTTAAACAATCAAATGCATTACGCCGCCAGTGACAAATTCTCGAGACAAAACGTACAAATTTGCACGTCCTAAACACGCTTAATTTCATGGTTCGGTATTTGCTATTTCGGTCTCATATGTGGGTTAATATAATTTCGCGCGTTTCACGTGGCTGCCGTTGCGTCATTTCCCGACATCGGCACGGGCATTCATTAGAGCACCTGAGGAAAGCTGGCTCCCACAATACAGTACAAATATATCCCATACCATCAGCATCTGGCTCTCCACTGCTGGATATAGGCAAAACCCAAGGCTCGCCACCATATTATATACCAATATTATAAAAACATACTACCTATGACTTTGTTTTTGTGTACTCATACTTACAAAAATACTTTTCAGGCCGTTTTTAATTTAAAGGCATTTTAAAGCCGTACATTCCTCTTATACATTCTCGTACATTCCGTAATGAATTATTATAATAAAATATGAATTATTACCTATAATAATAATAATAATAATGCATGTAATCAATCACGCAACCAATCACATTATTATTCCAAAAATGAGCTAGGTGTTTTTTTTTTAAACTAGCCCAATACTTAATAAACCACATTAAGACCACCCGTGTCGTAGATCCAGACACAAACACATTACCCGAACCCAAACACTCGTCTTTAAACAATTGAACGTCCAACCGGAAGTCGAACCCGGGACCTTTTGCACAAGAAGTAGAGTCATGACCAACTAGGCTAATCGGTCATCAATAGACGCCATTTTAAAAGTTCATATTTATAAAAAACGTTTTCATTCATCAATAAAAATCCATGCACTTCATATTGTGGTCTCAACGATATTGTGTAGTGAAGTGTATATATAAATAAATAAATAATAAAATTCTTCAACATATCGGTCTCTCAGGTTTGTTGGTAGAAATCTCCTAAGCACCCCTTTTGTACGTATTTTCTTTTGTAACAATTTTTTTTATCTTTTACATGTACAGTAATTTATATAAATGCAATGCAGCCAGACCTTTCAGTGTCTACTGCTGGGCATGGGCGTCCTTATGCACATTGTATTGTGCATGAGGGATGAATTACCCTAAAACATCACGATGGCCAAGCGGGTTGGCGAGTCCATTATTTTATAGGTGGTGTAGTTCCTCAGCACTTGTGATAGCGGCTTTGTTATCCCTTAGTCGCCTCTTATGACACCCGCGGGAGGAGGTGGGCTATAGAATACTATAGCCGGCCGACATCACGCGGCACGCAATATGAATGTATATAAATAAATGAAACAAAAAATTTCAACAACGCATCATTAAATACAGTGGTCATTCTCCTGACATAAAATTAGTCACTCATTCAACACAGATACAGATGACTGTCGGTAAATTTTTATGTTTGCGGTTTTCACGCGGATATTTTCGAACACAATTCATAAATAACAAATAAAACATTAAACTAATACATTTGCCATGTTCGCCATGTTCGTATGTGACGCATTTCCATAATTCATGTCTACTAATTGTGTTTTCCCTTAGCAAGTCACTTTGTATACTTAATACGTAACTATATATAGTATATATTCCAATCCAATTTCTCCAAAATGTAAACAAACATGGCGGCCTGAGGCAACTGATACAGCCTGAAATTAAATTGTGAAGTGATCATTGTTTACATATCCATAATTTGATTCGTCGAGATGGCAAGTTCGCTCTAGATTTCAAGCGAAATATTTCATTGATTTGGATTTGTTTTCTGTAAATTGGATGAATGCCATGAAGAGAATTCCGAAGATATATCCCTAATTATTCTGATGGCAACATTTTCAGACTGTTAGTTGAATTTGTAGTGTGGGTAGTCGTATCTTTTGTATCTATTAATTGATCACATAATACGTATGCATATTGAATATGAAATACTCGTAAGTTCTTTTTTTTTATAGAAAGTGGGTGATAGGCGAGCAGACAGTCCACTTCGTGGTACGTGGATACTATCGCCCATGGACATGCGCGATACATGCCAACAACTATCCAGAATGACAAACGTTGTTCGCCGCGGATACGCTGTTTATCTTTGGAGAGTTGGGAATGGATTTGGAAAAAGTGTAGGGGGAAAAGGGATTAGGAAGTACGAGACGAAGGGTTTGGAATAAAGAGCCACTTTTATTCCATCATATTCTTCATTCGATGGGATATGAGGGTACAGAATGGGATTGAGCTCTTGCATATCTCAGTCACTACCGAAACACGTACCTACGTACATTGGGCGAATGGATACGGTAGTAATATTAGTGGTGTGTTTAACTATGGAATAATATAATTACGTACAAATGAATTAAAGTAATTTTGTGGTTTTAAAATTACAGAATATCAAGTTCTTTGTGTCTTGACTATAATGTTATTGGAGACAGCTCGGGATTTAATAAACTTGCTGGTCATATGTCCACACTTACGAGCAGTTGGTTAGATTCTACTGCTTGATCTAGTTACCATCGAAGGCTGTGTGACATTTTAAGAACATGTATGTACATATTTTCCCACAACATAAATCTTGCTTATTACATAATTGAATTCCGTTACACTGGATGTGGGTATACATACTGCATTTTTTATGTCACTGCGAGAATAAAGTGCATGCGTCAGACCGGCACGTTTAAAAGGTAACTTATGAATCAGTAAAATCAGATTGAATTATTTTTTCACACATTTTCCCAAAACTTTCTTTATCTCAACACTCAAAGCTCGTATAAATAACATTATGCTTAATGGTTTTAAAAAATAGGTCACATTTAAATAAAAAATAGGTCACACCCACTTGATTCAGTGGCTGCAAAAATCGGCTCGCATAGAATAAAATTAGAGTTTTAAAAAAAATAATAGGAAATTACTCTTTTTTTAGATGTTTCAGCCAGTTGGTGGCATTTTTCACAATTCTACCGATAAATTTTACAAGTAATTTTACAAATAAGATAAATCATATGGATTAAATTATTTTTTATTTATATGTTAGGAAGGAGTTGTTACACTCATTACGTAATATAGTAGATTTTGCAGGTTGTTTTTGTATATGTGAATTTGGAAAATGGGTCAAAATGGAAGTGACTGAATATTTCAATGTTATTAACCTATTTTATGTTTGCTGCTCATTAGTGCAACGGGAAATGATGTCAAATGGCGTTGAATTCATTTCAACACTTAATTTTAGCTGCTGCGCCTACAAAATGTATTTAGTTGAATCTAGTTAAATAGTGGGTAACCTGTGGGTATTTTATTTATGAGAATTTCATAAAGTATAGTATTTCATATATTATATTATACATTGTATAATATAATATATTTATTGTTTATTACTATTAGGTATTTGTAAAATCTAACCTCATAAACATTTCTTACACCGCTCTGTCTGATTGCTTACAAAGCGGCATAGCTAGGCGGTACCTATTTTGGACTGACATCCGTGAGATCGTGCGTTCAAATTCTAGCCTGTACCAATGAATTCCTTTTTAAAAACGGTTTTTTTATTATCACTATTTTGGCAGATATGGAAAATAATAGTTTTTTAATTAATTTTTTTTTATTAAATATTTATTTATTTATTCATTAATTCGCATTTTTTATGGAGATACATTTTGAACTTATATTATTATGATTAGGAAATCACATATCTATGGGAAAAATATTCATTTAAACTGTATAGGAGTATCTGCCTATCTGTGGAATAATTAGCTACCTTTTTTTACATTTCTATGACTTGTTGCATGTTGCATTATTACATTGTTATGCGTATGCTATTGCTACACGTCCAATGCATTACTTAATTCTATAAAGAAATTTTTGTTTCTTAATAACTACTAGTATTTACATTGTAAATGCGTGTCAACTCAGTTCAACGATCCAAATCGTGTTCCGTCCCGAAAAAACAAAGACTACAGAAGTATATTTACTCGCTGGTCCGTTGATACAGCCAGCGCCAGATCAACAAAAACAATGCATAGGCTAAAGTAGCAACTAACAACATGTCCTAAATTCTTGTGTACCGGAGAGTGGAAACGAAAAGAAGATATACAGTTTTTCGAGGTCAAGGATCTTAAAATTACAGAACTTTGTCAAATCCTAAACACTGACACATCATATAAGAAAACGTGATGGAACCCTGACATTTAATTCCAATGTTTTTTTAATAATTCTGTATCTTGATGTCTGGTAACATATTTTTTTATTATTCTATGAATATATAAACTTCTGTTATCGTGTGGTTGAACATAACATATATTATATAAACGGGTTACTCGCGATTTGTAAGTAACCCGTTTATATAATATTTAATATTGTGTGAATATTTGAACCTATATAAATTTAAATTTCTGTGCACGAGAAGATTCTATGAAGAATCGTCGTTACGTTCTTGATGTCTTGCGCAGCTACTTTAGTTAGGCTAATTAGGTGGGAAAACCTGTTTATTTTTTTTCTAATTACATGAAAAAAATATTTATTTATTTGGGAAACACATAAAACATTATTTACATACTTAATATAATTATACACATTCGTATATCCTTTATAAGCTTTATAATTTACACACCAATCTTGAGATTTACTCACCAAGAATTAAGACTGAATAGACGAGACTCGCTGGAACCTGTTTGGAAATGATTTATGTGAACCAAATAAATATATTGAATTTAAAATACTATCTAGCTATTCCTAATACGTATGAGATATGTCTCACTTCATGTGAGACTGTGGAGGCATTCATGCTTTTTTTAAAACGATTTATTTCTGTCACTCTTTGTCGCACGTTCACCCTGTGCATTATTGTAAATTATCACTCAATACTTTTGTAGAAATGGCAGG
Organism: Sesia bembeciformis; assembly: GCA_943735995.1. Taxonomy (NCBI): domain Eukaryota; kingdom Metazoa; phylum Arthropoda; class Insecta; order Lepidoptera; family Sesiidae; genus Sesia; species Sesia bembeciformis. Next base: position 16,554,802 of record OX031026.1, on the reverse strand, counting down.
ATTTGCATTTAAAAATGTATATCAACTTCAAGAAAAACATCTAATAAAGATACAGTTCTTTCTGAGTGTTCAAGTAATTGATGATTCAAGACAATTGCTTGTATTCCGATGCCCGTATAATTTGACTCACTCATACTCGAATGTTCCCTCAATCTATCGGAACTTCAGTATTTATGAATCATTTTATTTAGTTGCTTTGTGTATTTCCGCCTAAATTTCCGCTCAGTTTTTCAAATTATAAGACTTGAGATAATTGTGTTAAAACGGATATGTAGAGTTGAACATAATATGTTCCACTCTCGATTTCACAGTTTCACACATTTCTTCTTCAGAGTTTCTCAATTTGTATTTCTCCATTCATTCCCGCAAGCTGTCTAGCTTTCTCACAGTCTAGACTTTACAGTCGAGTGCAACTTTATCTATAGACACTGTCAAAAACTTGGTTTTTAGAGGTATGGCTTTTGAAAAATGTGCAACTTTGCTCTTCCACGAAAAGAATATTACTAAGTACTTTATTACTAAATTGGCATCAAACATAAGTTTTGTCATATAAAATTGCATTTATCCAACTGTTCTTGTCCATGTCTATTTTAGTAGACATCATGTTAGTAGAAATTCAAATAAACTGTGTTGTATCCAACTAATCCAGTTGAATTGTACATTGTAAAGTACATTAAATGGATTACTTGCATTTTAAATTATGTTCTCTATCAGACATTCTATTCTCTTTCAGACCTGTTCCTTGATAAAATATCCACGAGTTAATTACATTTTCTGAACGATTTATTTATATTAAGTGTTGATTATTGAATTTTTTTGTAGTGTTGTGAATAAACAGTTTACGTCATTTAGGTAGGTACTTCACTATGTTTTTGTTTCTCCCGTGACATAGTGAAATATAAAAAAAACATAGTGAACTCGGTGAACTCTTTAGGTACTATATTTTAGATACTAATATTGCAGTATTAGGTACCTACCACCAACCTACCAACCTTTTAATACCTACCAACATAAACCTAATTAATTACCATCGTCTTTAAGCATTTTTAATTACCTACTTATACCTAATACGTTTAATTAATTTCTTTTATTCTCCGAAATATCGCGTGATTTAAACGTAACCTCTCGATGTAAATAACTATATTGCATTTATATGACGTCAATTCAACATCTCGATATCAATGTTCTGGTTTATTTCTCTTATAGAAATATTTAAAGTATCCATGGCTACATCATCATATTTTATTGATAACAAACAATAATATATTCAGTTCACATCGCCTTCAACTTTAATCAATCAAATTACCCGAGTATACTAGTGAAGCTTTAAATTGAATCCGGTAAAAAGTTGCCTGCTTTACTATAGTTGGTTATGGTCGGTTCATAATGGTCGTGTTCCTTTTTGTAATGGACACAATCTATTTTAAATTACTCTGTCATGAAATGATCCTTACTATCTATTTGTATGTTCCTTAGACGTTGTTAAAACAAATTAATGAATCGCCACCTTTGACGCACATGTGGTTCTGGAACCGATTAACACATATTTAATCTACCTAATATTCTGAAAAGCCACGCGTTGCAGTTGGATTTATTATAAAGGTGGAAATTGATTGCAAACCTGTAGAATACAAAAAGGCATGAGAAACACAACTAAAACTATTACGAAGTTTCAAGACAGCTATATTTTTTTGTTAAAACTAAATATCCCTCATGTGTATATTTCCTTCGAGCCAAATATCCCAAGAATATACGTATATAGTAATGGGGGTCGAGTTTGTTTCTCTAAACACAATTTATTGAATTGAATAAGATTTTTGAAAGTTTATTTGATCCCTTTTCTCATAGCTACAGTTTATACTGTTTGTGTTTTTTGTAGCGAAAAAAGGGTTTATCAAAATCAATAAAGGACTTAATTGAAAACGTGTCTAGTCCAAAACTTGGCCTTGACCTACGTACCTAACGTAATAATATACCTAACGTACGCTAAGAAAGAAAAAAAATTATTGTTTAACAAAATCAATAATGAAAGTACTAGTAGTATTAGTTGAGAATATGCCTATTTAAGAGTTTGATCTCTTCTAAAATGGCCAAGTTCTATTCGGAACGTTGGTTTTCATTTCTTACAAAGTAATACGTGGTGCTGGTCTACCGGCGGGCGGGCCCTTAGGCTCGATGCTCTTTGCTCTTGGCTGAGCGCCTTTTGCGCTCGCCCTAAATTATACATGTCTGATGACCCTTAAAAGGCCATTAGGGCCACAGGAATTTAGCCATCCCAAAAAGAAAGTCGCAGGTAATCATACATTGAATTTATCTTTAAGTAACGAGTAGTGGATACAATTGTTGGGAGAGGCGACCGATGACCGTTCTGCTCCATATAATTCTCTGAGCTCTTCACATGACTTCCCCTGACAGAGTTTGGTTTACTCAATCAAAACAAAGTGCTTGGAGACTTTATTTACGATAATGCTTCTGGGAACTCTTGCATCAACGCATAAAGGCTTGCTTGCAATTAATTTCGAAATCACTTACTATGTGGATAATTAATTTTAGGTAAGTATTTATTTACTTACTTTTTTTGGAAATTATTACAGAGCTGAACTAGATGCCTTATCTCCCAATCAACTTTTGGACTACGTAGGACATGAATTGACTAAATAACTGTAGCAAATATTGAATATAGAAAAAATAACTAGTGTAAATAAATATTGAAACATAAATGTAATATAATATCTAGATATATGATTATTATTATACATATATACATACTAATACTTACATAAACTATGTACAAATATACACTTAAAAATATATATCTTGTACATAAAGAAATCTAAATAAGTATACCACAACAAAGATGATTATACAGTATCCGTTTCAAGAGGGTGTTCTTTAAGCCGTCTTTTGAAAACAATTCGGGAAGGTAGGTGCTTTATTATTGAGAGCATTATTTGGAACTTTCCATATCTCTGTCTCAATAACAAATAAAAATTGCGCAGTTTTGGCACACGTTCATTTTGGACTTTGTACTGAAATTCGAGCTGTTCACATATTCATTAATAAAATTCTACGTTTATTATTTGCTTTGACGTAGGTAGGTGATTTACTCTGGTTTTACGTTCCATGCTTACTAGTATAGTTAAAATGTTAGTTAACGAGTTATCATTAGTTAACGCTCCGCGTTAAAAGAACATTTTCATTTTTTTTTTGTAATATAATTCCAACTTTATTACGTTTTTTTCCAACATTTTTTTTCCAATTTTATAAGTCCTTGTCTATTGCCATCACTTTCCATAAAGTTTTCTCCATTTATTATAATAGTAAAATATATGAAATATACACCGTGAATTGGCTGTAGTGTCGGCCGGCTTTAAAATTGAAAGGACTTTTGTAGGGGGAAACTGCACGATGTATTCTCACAGCCGCTGGGTGTACTCGATTGGCCACGTTGCCCCTCCCTCACAGAAGTCTACCTTGAAATGTATTTCATTACCTACTTTATCGTATTTCCCCAATGTACGTACATGTTTAGGTAGTGAGTGAGATATGCCAAAACCCATTCCTATCCCAATCCATTCTTTAATCTGCAAAGGTAGGCAGCGCATCCTGGGGTGTGCCAACGTTAGTCATTCTGGACTGATGTTGGCATGTATCACGGATGTCTATGGACGACAGTATCTACTTACCATCAGGTGGATTGTACGCTCGTAAGTCGCCTTTTTCTATAAAAACAAAAATTAGCAGTATCCCATCTCCTCCCGTGAGTGTCGTAAAAGTCGTCTGATTAACAAAGCGGCTACCACGAGTCCCGAGGAACCACACCGCATCGTAAGAGAGAAAACTCGTCAACCCGCACGGCCAGCGCACTGGCGTACTTTAAGTCCATACATGCATCATGCACAAAACAATGTACATATCCAGCAGTGAACGATAAAAGGGCTGGTTACGGTTACGACGCGAATATATACATCACAATCCATGGAATTACTTATTTCTCATACTGATAATCCATATGTACTCTGTGATATTGCGTAGATATATGAAAATCGAAATTGGTTATTCTCCTAGGATTGAGTCTGTAAATCACTAGACCGCTGCGCCAACCAAGTGATTAAACTTTGCCGGCAAGTTAGAAACCGATCACAAAGGTTATGTTTACGTTGAAACTACTACTTACCTATAGCTTCTACTGGTGCTATATACTATAAACATACTATCAGCATCTGTCTCCCCGCTGTGATAACTTCCTAAAATTCGGCATCTATCTATAGATGCTATAAATTGTTTCTACTTATTCGAATAGACTACTTACTTAATTAGTCCGAAATACTACTTATAGTTCTGTCCTATTAACTTCATCGTCTTTGCCTATCATTTTAACAACTTGACCTTTGGACACAATTTGCTGTTATGTATTCGAACTTGTAAATTTGATGTTTTTGTAAACAACATTATATAAGTGACAATTACCGTATAAAAAATATGTAAATGTCTTAAATAAGTAAATAATTAAAATCAATTCATGCTTTTCCCAATTCAACGATTTTTCAGCTAAGATTATTTCTTTTATTACCTTTTGTAAAATACGCGTAAACTGTGCCCTGGGGCATTTCAATTTTCTTGTTTTAAATTGCTTGAATATTTCCTAGTGTTTTGTCCATACTAGCAATTAATATAAAAGAAGTTGCTGAATTGTTCAAGATTTATGGCAAATAAAAACTGTTACAGATTTAATAAAAAAATCGTTATAATTAATTATCCATTTACGCGAACCGTCTGTGCTAAACAGTGTCTAAATGAGATTCTTCCCACTCCCACGGTATCTCCATTGCGCGCTCCATTCAGGATAATTTTAATATCAAAACATACAGATGTTTTCAATAAAACACGATTGTTTTCCATCGTAAACCCAATAAAATTCGACCTCGCTCTGAAAACTCTGTATTGCGACCAAATGATACGTTACTGTTATATTTTTAAAACGGCCGATTAATTTTAACTTTATACCTGGCTAATGCGTATTATTTTTTAACATTCATCTCGCTCACACTCGTAAGACAGAGTAACGGACCAGAAAGAAAGACTAATGATAAATTAAACACATTCTTTTCTTGAAAACGCATCTGTAGGCGTGATAATAAATCGATCTTTGTTATCCTTATATAGGTACCTACATAGTATATGTACAACCAGGAGCATTAATAAACTGCGCGTCAGGTAATCACAAATATTGAACACCTTTTTCTATTTAAATTTTCGTAATACCTATTGAAATATGTTTTTACAAAAACCTTACCTTCTGGCGTTCCGAAACAAATAATATATAAACTGATTAGTTAAAAAGTGTTGCAAAATAAGATTTGTAGTTCCTGAGTTTAGCTAGAAAAATCAGTGGCGGGATTTTTATTTTTCACATTGCTAACATTGTTCTAGGAGAGTCTTAGTAAATATACTCGTATTTTTTTATACAATGGAATATAGAATAAAATGGCGATACTTTTCGCTGAAAACGAGAATAAAAACTTATTGACGCGCTGGAATCTTGGTTAATAATATACATATGAATTAGTTGTCTAAATACAATAATGTCGCAAGATACATAAAAATTTAAAGGATATTATGCTGCCCAAAAATAATGAATCCAGGCCTACTGAATAGTCTGCTGACCTCCAACACCGATTTATGAAAACAAAGAAGGAGAAGAGACAAATTAGGTCTTTTTTCATTAACCTAAATATAAATTACATAACATCTACACATACAACCAATAGGTGTCAGCAGATGGTTACATGGTATTGTTAAAATATATTGTTTGGCCAGACAAATAAAGAGAAAGATATATATTGAAGACTCTGAATATGCAGTACATATGCACGTATAACGAAACATCTACTTAGTTATACACCCTGGAGCTAAAGTAGAAATAGAACTTTGTATTTTCAAGGATTAATCACGTTTATGCGTCTCTACATGTGTATATAATGTGGATATAAATCATTTGTGGATACTGTAGATGTCTATTTGCAAATTGAATGTAAGATTGTCTTGTCACCCACAGTCCATAATTATAAGCTTTGATACTTATAGGCTGATGGTATATTATACTATTTAATATACCATCAGCCTTTTCACTGCTAGATATTAGTTTCTAGGCCCGTCACCATACACGACCATTCAAACCCCCAAGGGCGTAGTCAAGATTTTATCCAGGGTGTTTTTTATGGACGAAGGCGGCAGACGAGCATACAGTTCATCTGATGGTAAGTGGATACTGTCGCCCATAGACATCCGCAATAGATTCCAACATTAGTCCAAAATGACGAACGTTGGGGAGGGATAGGATGGAAATGGACTCTGGCACATATCACTCACTACCGAAACACGTACGTATATAATATTAGAGAAATAAGATAAAGTGGGAAATGCAATACATTTCAAGGTAGTCTTCTGTGGAATCCAAGCAAAGCAAATAATATCAATAACAATCGCAAATCGCAGACGTGATACAAGAAAACCAATAACAGAATCATGTTTAGAGTATCAAAATATATTAAAGAACATTTAATTTTATGTCCTCTGTAACAAAAGAAAATATTTTTTTCGCAGGCCGGTGATGAACAGGACTTATCTTCGAAAGTCCCAAGAATAGGAAACGAGATGCCGCTAGATTCGTTGGGGAAACTAGGTGATGTGACCGTTCTCGAGAATGTCGATGACCTGGACGACGACGAAGACGATGATAATTACGACTACGAGATGGAAAACAGCGGAGACTATATCGGAGACTACGACAGAAGACCGGACAAGGTCAGTATCCTCTGTCATGAACTGATAGACATCGCCTTATATCCCCTTTATCTCTTTATCCATATGTCAACTTAAGTCAGTCAGAATTTTCTTTTCAAAACAGGCTCAGATAAATAGACGATTCTACGACCGTTCTTGATAACTAACTTCTACGGAAACTACACAATGTACCATAAGACTCGACGCTGACTAGTTCTAAGAGCACAAATTATCTATTTTTTCGAGCCTGGAAGTCTTTTATTTGTAGCGACAGAAATTGATCACTTGAGTGGCAATATAGTGCGTGCTACGAGTATTCTCATGCTTATAGTGTTTTTTTTCCTATTATTAATATCTTTTGTCTTTTTTATACCTATATTTCTATAGATACTTTCCAGATTGTTTTGTAACTGGCTGTAGCTAAAAATTGGCGCTTCAACTCTTTTCAACTATATGCTAAGCTACAAACCCTTTTGTCGACACCCAACTAAACCACACTATTATTCTTAGTCTCTAGTGTATCTGTGCATAGATAAAAAAAAATCTTTCGATCTTCTTTGTAATTATTCATTAGAGATGTAATGTTACAGTTACCTAGGGAGCAAATTATTTTCGTACAGTAGGTAGGTATTAGGTCCGATGATCAACTTCATCATGCTAAGATTTAAATAGAAATGACTGATTCTGTTATTATCATACTTCCAGCATTTAGTCATTGTTTGTAGATTTATTCCAAAAACATCCCAATCACGAGCCCCCTATCCAAAGGTCCGTGGATCTAATCATACATCTAAAAAATGTTTGTACATATTATATACGAATATTTTTACTAAGTTACAACTAGTGGTGTGTAATCAAGACTTAGTGGTGTGCAGAGCCGGCTCTAGCCCATGTAGCGCCCGGGTGCAATCAATACCCTGGCGCCCTCTAGCAGGCTCTTTGGAGGCGTCGCGGGCGGCGACGCCCCCTAAGACGGCGCCTTAAGACGCTCGGCGCCCCCTAAGACCCTACGCCCGTGTGCGCCGCACACTGCACCATAGGTGCCGCGCCGCGCGCCCATTTCAAATGAACTTACACTCTATTGACTTAGAGATCATTTTGCTACCGGGCGGCAACGTGTCAAACGTACATACATACACTGTCTTTGGATTAGAGATTTTGCCGCGCGCGTGTTGTATTAAATAAAATTGTTATTTGTGTAGTGTAGTAATGCGGTATGACAAGCGCCGAAAGCGTAATAAAAGTAAAAAAAATATTATTGTTAATGACTATTTTTTTTTGCTTGCGCATACATATTTGTCGTAAGTAACAAGTATATAAAACTGTGCAATGGCGTTAAGTTCAATGAAATATCCAAAAATTCAGCGCCCGGGTGCACCGCACCCCTTGCCCCTTGCACCCCCTGGTAAAGACGGCCCTGGTGGTGTGTAATCAAGTTTTAACTCACTTAATCCTGCTCCGCTTGCGGATCCGACTCCTCTTAGTTACTCCTTAACTCTTTTGATTCACCTACTTAATCACCTTCCGAGAGCGTTTCATTCCCTTTCTCTAACGGTTGTTGTATAAGCAAAAAAAAAGGTCATGCCATCATTGCATCTGGATTTTGAGTCCCCGCGAAGTGCCGATGCGCGAGTCACAATATGATTGGCGCCGGAATCGGAATGAATAACAATTCGATAGAACAATTAAGCGATTCTGCTCCGCTCGAGGATTCAACTTTTTTGATTCATTATCTCCGGAGTTACCCATCACTAGTTACGACGTTAATACGAGTACATACTAGCATATTCGGTGTGTAGTAAACAGTAGCGCATATTAAATCCGCAGCCTTTAACGTATTGTTTACGACGATAATAATAACGCGGGCTCTCCGTTTTACGAGTTTACACCCCTTTGTCGACGGGATTAAGATTAAACACCACCCACAAATATTGAAGTCAACGTAAATCAGACCTCCAAGGGATGGAGTGGGGACTTCGTACGAATCTTACGGGAATTTATTCGCTCATGTTTTTTGATCGAAATCGAAAATAATAGGTTAATTTTTGCTAGTGATTGCGTCGAATTTATTTATTTAGCAGAATATGTATTTTTGTTACAAATAGTCGTATTTTTGGTTTACATTTAGTTTTATTGTTAAGTCGCAGTGTAATTTTATAATATAAATTCCTTTACCCATAATATCTTATGTAATCATGGGATATAATAAAGCCCTTCGGTTGACCACAACTTGCCTCAATGTGAGACGCGGGGCGCGAGACGAGATTATAATATCTATACGTATATTTGCTCACTTTTATATATTAAATATATACAGGGTGTGTCGTAAATAGTTGAAACGTCTCAGCATAGAGCGCATGAGTAGTGAAAAAAATCACAAGGTTTTTTTTTATTGCTATTCTCTTAAGTATGAACGAGACAGACTATGTCAAGAAGATATTCGTAATAATCTAATCAGTTAAAATGCTTCAGTGTGATCCCGTACGTCGCATGCGCTTCTAGTCTATATTGAGGTGTTTCAACGAGTCTTGTGTTATCTGGCCAAGTACCCTTTTTTTTACATGAGACACGTTTGTTTACCTGTGATATGTTTGTGCATGACTCAAATACCACTCAGCTGTTAATAGCTAAGTTAAAATTTACTTCTAAATGGGTCCAAAACATTTTGCAATACCGGTAAGTTAATTAAAATGAAAAAGTGTATTTTTTAAATTCGGCTCCTTCTCAATTGAAATGGCAATAACTTCTTTTTCATTATAGAAGCGGTTATTATTAATATCATTTTAGAATCTGCATTTATTGGAAAAGTTTTTAAAATAATGGGCACAGATTGTGTAGTACATTTTTTTACACCATTCGCCCCCGAATTCACATGATTTGCTAGAGATTAGAGTTGAATTTTGAAGTAAAGACATTTTTTCTTTAATATCTTTAAGTTTCCATTTAAAAAAAGTATTGTATGTGATAGCATATCTATTTATCAATAATAAACAAGAAACAAAATAAAAAAATAATGTTATTTGTTGAAATAACAGCCAAATTAGTAACTCAAGGTATCGATTTTTCAAAATAATAATAATAATGAATAAAACAGAGACCCGTGAAAAAAAAAAAATTCAAGTTCTGGTATGTGATAGCTGAATATATGGTGTATCGACCCCTTAACGTTGGACCACTATTTACGACACACCCTGTATATTAAACTCAAATGTACTTATTAAACTCACATCTATCATAGACGTAGAGGAATTAACATAAGATATTTTCCAAATAATATGTATCTATCTTGACGCTTTACTTTTTGATGCATATGGAAAGGCACGTTACGCCCGGTTTCTCATTTTTTTTTTTCAAATTCATATCTTCATTGGCGTAACATACGGTATAAATAAATCGATGCCCTGACTCCCAAACTAAGGAAACCTGTATTAATACAATTAATATTAATTAAATGGTTGTCTGGATTGTAATAAACGCTTTACGAGTTTACGATCATTATTTTAATGTTACTGCCGTTCGCAGGTGAAACCAGTCCTGAAAGTGGATTACACGTTCAACTTGGGCAAAGGCAAGGAGGAATTCAGTGACCTCAAACGGAAAATCAACGAGAATCCTGAGGATCCGGATATAGGTAACTATACGATATTAGACCACAAGACGAGCGCTGATAGGCTAGGCTTAAAGATTTTAAAGGCATTAAAAAGATCAAATGACTCACGGATAGTTTAACACTGCTATGATGCGCCTCCGCAACATCGTCCAGTGACGTGTACGAGTATCTATATATAACTTATTTAATATTGATTGCCTACATAAGTAATAATTAGACAATTATTTTGTGAAGTTGATCAGACAATACTAAGTGTTCTTTTATCTCTCAAAATTTATGGGATGTTATCTGATCATAGGGACCTATTTTCGATATGGACTTTAGGCTTTTAAGGTTTTCTAACTTAGAATTTCAAGATTTTGTTTAAATACAAATTATTTCCATTATCTGAGTTTTAAGATAAAGCTTTAAAAAAGTGTTATACTTTAAGATTTCTTTTATTAAATAAAGGTGGCATACGAGCGAGCATCAGTTCTGGATGGCAAACGGTGGCACACCCCCAAATTCGCTGCCTACATTTGGAGGTTTAGGAATGGATTTGGAAAAAGGGTTGGGAAAAGTTGAAATTTCACTAAGTCTGAGAATCTAGAGCCGTTAATAAGGTCTCTTTTCTCAGATACTGTCGCATAATATAGGAAATTATTACATCTTAATTATACCTAAAAAAGTATAAATTAACTATACAATGTACACACTACTGTGTAGTCCTAGAACACAATTTGATATTTTCAGTCGGAGGGTTTGATTTGAACCTGTGTCAAAGTTATCACGCTGCAGTTCATGATTGGTTGATTATTATCTATTGTGAAGGGATCCTAGGTTTAAATCTCCGGTTTGATCAATTTGTTGTTTTTTTTGGTAATATGACTTTTAATTTAATACAAAGCGAATTGCGAACACGTCTTTCAAACAGTAAACATGAAACAAATCTTACCCAGTTTAAAATTCTAAGATAAGTACAAGAGCAATTGAAATTAATTTAATTACCAGTTCTCTTCAGTACTCGGTTCGTTTAATTAATCCGTGGATATTAATTATCTTCTCGATGTTCCAGCGCTCCCGTTGCCCGCGGCGACCGAGCCGACGGACGCGGCAGACGGGCGGCAGAAACGCAGCGTTTTTACAGATGATGCCTCTGACGTGGACCAATTCGCCGCGCCTAGGACCATCGCCAAGGATGAAAGGTAACAAAAAAAGTCAATATAAAAATGTAGTCGTCGATCACATTTGTCGACAACGTAGGTTGTTTGTTTAACAAGAAACAACAGAAAAAGATAATTAATATAATAATTCATAATAATAACATATCTCGCAGCTCTTTCACGCCTAAGTATTATAGAGTAACCTTTAGTGTTGTATATTGTACTTACAGCCTATATTTCCCACAGTAGACTTTTCCTTACACTAGAGAAATTTCGGCTCACAATCAACCACCCGAGCCCAGTACGGATTGATGGACCATTAAACATGCCTCAGATATTTTCAATTCCCTTTTATTTAAGTTTTATGTTTGATGCTGAAAATTTGACAATACCAAGCTATGTTAATCGTTACCGTCACAAACCCTTTCATTATCCACTGCTGGACATGGATGTCCACCATAACATGAATGCTGCTACCTCCTACACATTGTTTCGTGCATGAAGGTCAAGCGGCATGACGAGTCCCCTCTTCCAGAAATGGTGTAGTTCCTCAGGGCTTTTTGTGGTAGCGGCTTAGTTATCCCTTAGTCGCCTTTTACTATACCCATGAGCAGAGATGGCGTGGTGCTTATTCTACAGCCAGCCGACACCTATTTTATGGCTATGTTAACGCAATAGCGGACCACTGCTACTTTCCATGTTTTACAAAATACTTCCAAAATGTCTCAAATTATTATAAGGTGTTAAATGTTATAATGATAACATCAATCAATGAATGTAATTTCATTTCAAAGTCAGCACCTTACCTTTAAAGTTATTAAGCCAAAGTTATACATACCTACAATACATACAATTTGCTCCTGATTACCTGTCAGCCTCCGAGAACGCAACTACCTGCTTTCAGATAACGTCGGCACTGGTTAGTTACTTTATTTATTTTTATATTAAAACGTGTATAAAAGCAAGTCTAATAATTACGCTGTAACAATTTAGGTGAAACAAAAAAAAACAGGTTTCTGTACACGATTGTCCGATGTCGATTAAATAAAAATCTACTACCCACCCACATTCTTCTTATTAGCTAGATGTATTCTGCCGTCATAAGAAAAAAGGGCACAACTCACATTTTTATCAAAATCAAGTTAAATAGCTACCATATTTGACATAAAGAAAATAAGGGGCGGACATCTGTCGATATTTTTATAATTTTTTTACTTGCATTAGTTTAAAAAGATACCTTAAGATGGATTTTTTTTAAATCTTTTTAGTTGTTTTTCTCGAAATACGTTTTCTACTAGTTGTGCTATTTTTCCTAATGGCGGCTGTATTAACCAACCTACGCCACTGTAATGTGATGCGATAGAGACGTACTAAGCAAGCGTGCGACCACAACCTCTCAGGTTACACCCATTATGTGACAAGAATTTTGTTCGCCTATCCTACTGTCCGCTCTTGCACGTGCCACATTCTAAACCATGTAATACCTGCCTACAATTCCTAGGTTGACACTCGATAAAAGCGAAAATGTCACTTTAATTTTGAAACTAATAAGACACAAGATACAATACAAATCAACTTATCACTAATATGCTAAGAAGGGCTGCACAGATTGATTGGGTTTGGCGTCAGCAACAACATGTTACAGACTACACGAGTTATGTCTGTGCAGCTGTACGAAATACATCATCTAACACAGAGAGATCGTAAAATCCATAAGATTATAAGTTCTTTAGTAAAATTTTAATATTACAGAGTATTTATTTATTGTCAATAAATTCCATCTCTTACAATGTTACAGAGAGATTGCCAGCACATCAAAATGTTACTAGAATATATTAGGACAATCTTAAGGTAATATAAAACTAACGAAGAGATATAACAATATACACTCATAACGTGGGACACCCTCAGGCCAGGTGGACTGACGACTTGAAGAAAGTCGCTGTTAGTGGCTGGATAAGAAGAGCTGAAGGCCGTGAGTGGCGGCGGTCCTTAGGAGAGGTCTATATCCAACAGTGGAGAGACAGGCTGATGGTACAGTATGGTATACACATAGAAGTTGAATCAATCAACAACTTTTGTAATACAAGTTTACAATAGAGTTATTAATGTTAATGTAATTACAATATATGATTAGTAATTATAGAATTAGTATTGTAATTATAATAGTCTCGACTGCCACGAGTAATATTGTAAGAGTTCATATTGATTGACAATACGGAAAATTATATTTTTCCTAGGAAATTTCAAGTATTGAGCCATTTATCAATTAATTTAATTAAAACAGTTCTTACTGGCATTAATTTAACCTACAATACGAGTAAATACGCATTTAACAGTCTCAATGTGCGCTTGACCTTAATCGCGTGGCTTAATTTTAAGGTTAATTAGAACGTTTCATATGATCCTGCCCCATCTTATTTGACCGGTTCTAACAGAAATGTGGAAGTTCTCTCGTTTAATTTCAAATTCGTATAGCTGAATATTTACAGTTTAACAGACATAGGAATGAGTTTCAAATGTTCGGACACGCCAGTCGTATTTAGTCAATCTCAAAAATAGTAACATTCATCAAATGAAAGTGCTATAAGGCGTGGGAAAATAATAGGTATTCAGGGAATGCAATTAAATAATTTCTGCTTTTTTAATTATAACCTGAAACTCCTGGGAATATTTTTATAACATAATGCAATAAGCTAAAACATAATCCTTAGGTCTATTTGACGGATTAGACGTAGATCGTATATTTCTGGCTGGAAGAAGCCTCATAACTTGGCTATATTGTTCGAGGCTTGCCTGAAACACCTTTCGGTTCTTACAGGGTTCCGTTAAAACGGAAACCCTATTAGTAAGCCTCTTTTATATGATTAGCAATGAAGATTTTACAATTTATATCGAAGAATTAAAATTGAAACAAATTGCAGTCCGTATCGTTTGTAGAAACAAATTTGTTTAGAAACTTAGAGCCTTTAAATAAATTATTCTACTTATAAACGTACTTGTTCAGTTTCACAAGAAACGTGAATATTTTTTGGCTCTCTATCTATATATATAAATAGACATAGTCTGTTTGTCTGTATGTTTGTTCGTAAATAGCCCGGTAGGACGGAGAGCTGCCTGCCCGCATGTCTGGCACAAAAAAACTTGTTTGGTGTTTTTAAGACAAGGTGTTGAAAATTAACAATTTCTCTATTGCTAGCAGACGTAATCGTGTGCCAATGTTAATTGAACAGCAAAAACGTAACACAGTAAGCTTTAAGAGAAAATGTAGGTACTTCTATGATTTCATTCTAACGAACCCTGACGCCATTTTACAGATCTACAGACACTTTCAATTTTTTAAGTAAATACTGTACTAATTTTATTTCTGTAATTGGGTAGCTTTAATTATTCTAAAATATTAGTATTCGCGTTAATTAAATGAATATTAAATAGTACAATACTTATTATTTTTTTGAAGGCCTAAAAACATTTTCGGAGCACCAGAGCGCCTTTGGTTTTGTATTACGAGTAGTTATTAGATAAAATGGGCGCAGCCTATGGGGGCTCTACGGGATGCTATTGGAAACTTTGTAAGGGTTCGTTAAACTATAAGGTTTCACTCATCGGACTCCTCTGTTTCCCTTTCCCTTATTATATATAACATATAACAATTCATGCGGGTCTGCCTATTCGCGACATAATTTCCTTGTTATTTATGGATTGTACTTGTATCATTAATGTCTCACTGCAGGTCATAGGCCTAGTAAGGGGGGGGGGGGGGGGGTTCGGTCCGTAATCCACCAGGGTTCGGTCCGTAATCCACCACTGGGAGCAGTGCGGATTGGTGGATACACATGATTGTTTTTTTTATTTCTGAAGCATGCGGATTTCCTCACGATGTTTTCCCTCACCGCCGAGATAGTGACAATTTTTAAAAATCCATACTTAAGTCGAATCGCAGTTGTACGCGCCGAGGATTTGAACTTTCGTGATCACACGAATGTGAGTTGAGTATAAATACCCCTAGGCTATCACCGCTCTTGTATTTATGTAATATCAGTACCTATGTATGAGCATTTTTCTAATGTAAATCGCTTTATAAAAGGTTATGGAAATAATATGACTGTTTCCACTCATATATAAAGGATTTTTTTTATTCCCAATAATTATTGGGCCAATACGGCACATCGTCGCTTTGAAAAATTCCTATTAAATGTCATCATTAATGTGCATTTGAGGATTTGAAAATTTTTAATGACCTATGTATGCAAAACCTTCGAAGAAAAGTATTATATATACCAGGCTAATCAGAAACGTTTTATCTATGAAACACAGGCTGGTTTTGATGTCAATTGATATATCAATAACACAAAAACAAAACATTCCAGTTTCAAATTTCTCTCCACATTTTTGTACGAGCTGAATCAAAAAATCGTGTCTCATTAAAAAAAAATGGATACTCGACGGGAGTATTTCCGCGCTATGACTTTGTATGATTTTAAATGTTCTTCTAAACCTGAAGATTCTTCAGGTTTAGACTTCAAATGGCAACTGTTTATCGTTGGTACAATGATGAATTTAAGCGTGGTCGATTAAGTTTGGCTGACGAAGAAAGAAGCGGTCACCTTTTAACGGCTGTTACGGTAGAAAACGTGGCGGAAGTAAAGAAAATTGTTTGGAAAAACAGATGAATTACATATGAGGAGATTCAGGAAAGATTGTATCGGGGAGTGTGTATGAAATATTACATGGACATCTACCAGTCAGGACAGGAGGCTAGTGTCGCGCTGAGTGCCGCACAACAACACCGAGGCTCAAGAACAAGTTCATGTCGAATGGTGCCGTCATATGATAACAAAATTTAAAGCAGGGTCGTCGGGCGCGTTTGCGACATTGTCACAGGTGATCCACAGTATTTACAGAAGGTTAGTGAATCTACCAGTATTATCCAGAAATTAAGAGTCACTCTACTGTTTGTAAAGTGATCTAATCAAAAGTGAGCCAACACCTACCAAAATGAAAAGAGCAATAAACGCTGGAAAAATTTTAATCGCAAGTTTTTTCACTTTAACTGACTACCTTTACGAAACCAAAGCAGCATTAACGCAGAATGGTACGTAGCCACGTGCTTGCAAATCTTTTTTACTGCAATGAGTGTGAGTAACAACCGTCCAAACACAGGTGACTGCTGCTGCAATACGACAACACGCCCGCTCACTCAGCGCTTAAAACATGGAACTTTTTGGACAGTACCCTGTTAAAGATTTAGGGCCATGCTCCTCACAGAATGACTTAGCAGCTTGTGACATTTTTTATTTCCCAAAATTATATCACATCTAAAAAGGAAGCAGTTTTCTTCTTTTTTTTCGAAAAACCCACGTATACATAAAAAATATGAATACTCAGAAGCATCAATATTTCATTTCATGGTATCTAATGAGGCAGGTATCTATCTATGCTTTGAGTTTTATCATTCAATGAGAAATCGATTCGTACGGTCAGTACCGACGAATGGTCATTTATTAAAATTAAACCTATCAATAGCACGATCCTGATCTTCTCGACTTGTCTCCATCAAAGGCTTTCGCGTTTAATTAACAATTACTGCGATAACGACAGTTCTTCGTAAACTTTAACTTTTACTTATTAACTTAACAAGAACATTACGCAAAGGCCCTTTTTAAGTTGTTACGCAAAATTTTCAATCCTCGTGACCTTCTTTAATAAACTAGCGGAAAACAACCAGCCTCGCCCGCTTTTATGTGGTTAATATTTAATAGGAGAGTCCAGATAGATGGGTCAGGTTCTTGCAATATGTACAACATTACGTTTGTACTGTTGTTTTGTATGTTATATAAGGGAATGTAAAACACAATTGTCCTGTCTTATAATCATCCTGAAGTTCAGATAGATCATGCAAAATAATAATGAACAACTTACACTGTTAAAACTATACGTACGTTAACTAACTCCTATTTACCTCTAACCTCGACATAACGTCGTCATAATGGCGCACCAAGTCACGCGAAGTTGCGGTTGAAGTTGAGATTTCGTCATTATATAAGTTTGTACAAGGATCTCATCATTGTATCTGTGGCATGGGTACCGTAACTGGAAACGTCAACAAATAAATCTTTTTATTTTTTGTATGACAGTTCTTCTTGCAGGCGGCAAACATACAAGATAAGCCTATAACATCAGGCTGCAAATCTGGATGTTATATTTTATAAGCCTCACTTTACTATCACGGCGGGTGTCTCGAGCTATAATCCGCCATGCGGGCACAGTGTGGACTGGTGGATAATACACATGACCAACATTTCTTTTTTTCAATTTGTTAACACGAATATAGCGTTACTTTACATCGCCGCCCATAACCCGATACGTAGGCACTAAACAATTGCAAGAAATTCTTTTTTTTTATTTACGAAGGCGGCAGACGAGCATACTCTACCTGATGGTATGTGGATACTGCCGCCCATAGACATCCGCGATACATGCCAACATTAGTACCTACGTAATGACAAACGTTGGCACGCCCCCGGATGCGCTGTCTACCTTTGGAGATATAGGAATGTATTTGAAGAAAGGGTTGGGAAAATGGGTAGGGATAGGATGGGAATGGGCTCTGGCACATCTCACTCACTTCCGAAACACGTACTTACATTGGGGAAATAAGATAAAGTGGGAAATGCAGTACATTTCAAGGTAGTCTTCTGTGAGGGAGGGATAACGTGGCCAGTTGAGTGCGCCCAGCGGCTGTTGGATTTCAGCGTGCACTCTCTCCCTCAATTGCAGGACATAACACAACAGTTGTGTAATGTTTATATTCTTACAAGTCGGCTTTCTCACAAAGTTTTTAAACTATGGAGCTCATTCATGATAGTTGAAACATCCGTACAGTAGAAACTCCGTGATACGAGCCGGAGTTCGAATTAATGGCGTCACAAATGTGAGTGGAGTTATGTTATCACCGCTCTTAAAATTAAACTAGAAAAATTCTAAACACGACGATCATCCTTAGATTGTTACTCGATTTAATCACTATACCATACTACACCTATTTAGCTTGTTTCTGTACATTATTTACTTCAATTTTAAGATATTGTTCTTATTGCAGACGTAAAACGAAGAAGTTCATCTCAAGTGAGGAATCAGTGAAAGCGTTGCACACCGTTTCCAGGATAGCTAGGAATAGTGAGGACCAGGTGAGGCATATGAGAATAAGGCATAAGGCGTACATAAATTTATAAGTTTATCAGACTAGTGTTGGTGTTGAGGACATCTTTTCCAATTAATTTTTGTTTTAAATAATTTCGTCGCTCAATTTTCTCATATGTAAGTACTCGTAACCGATTGAAGTTGAAAAGTAATGTACTTACCTTATCAAAGTTAAATCTTTGTCAAAGAAACCAGGACACAATATTTATGATTGGTTCAAATCTTTGTTATTTTAGAAAATAAGTATATTTGTTCGTAATTTAATAGATACTGGAATAATAAATAAAATATGCACGTGTTTTACAGTTTGGCGCACAGAGGAGGCCATTCATCGCTGCTCACTTCCACGGGAATACTTCGCACCTCAGTCCTGAAATACATGAACACTACAAAGGTAACTATTACCTATCAAGCTATATGTCATTCTTTGTATGGCCCACTCAATGGCGTACATTGATCTCTATATCGTAGGTCTACAGACACTTATACAAACGCAAACTTCAAATTTGTTTTCATTTCTATTGATTGCATTATCATTCCATCCTATCCCCTATTCCTCCCCATTTTCCAAATTCAAAATACATGCCTAAATCTCCAAAGGGAGGCTGCGCATTCGGAGGCGTGCTAACGCTGTCGTTTTGTTCTGAGACAGTATCCGCTTACCATCTGGTAGACTGTATATAAGGTCCTACGAAAATAGTGTGAAATATTTTAATATGTCAATCAGTAGACTGAAATTATTATATCTAACTAAAAATTTAGGTACATATATTTAATATTCTTTTTATTACCTTAAAAATAAATAAATAATGACTCCTCAATTAATGAGCTGAGCCAACGATTATGGATACTGTTATGCACATACTAGGACTGTTCGAATAGCAAAAAGTCACTATTCGCGAATACAAATACGAATAATTTCTCCCACTATTCGCGAATACTATTTTTGTAGGACATTATATATATTAATATTATGCTCGTCCTACTTTTTTTTCATAAAAAAAATATATTTGAATCTGGACCTATGGCTAACCGTTACCCATATGTGATAGGAAACGGTCTTGTGCGCGTATCTCACGGCGCGGCGCACGACGTGTGGTACCCGGCGCCGTGGACGCTCGCCTCCCCGCACCCACGGCCCACGCTCACGCGCAGCGGACACGTGCACGTGCACCACACCGGCGTCTACCTCGTATACGTGCAGGTAACTATTTTACAGAGAATGAATATACAAATACATATTTTATAATAGAAGATGATAGATGAAAGAAGAGTCAGTTTAGATGGAAGAGCTTAACTACAATCACTGTACAAAATCACAAATAAATTAAGGTAAGGATGAAAAGGGGCAGTCGCGCGTCGGTCCGTGTCTACTGTACTGCATGTTCGGTTTTACATTACGGCAAAACAAAGGGAGACGAATTTGGAAGCATTCATAGCAATCAAACCATTAGCCTGTCTCGTCACTGATGGTTATACGAGTAGGTCTCTCCCAAGGACCTCCGCCATACACGGCCTTCAGCCCTTCTCATCCAGCCACTACTGGCGACTTTCTTCAAGTCTTCAGTGAACTTCTTTAACGTGTATGTTTCATGACTTTCACAACAAACTCTTGCGAGCATAACCATTGACAATAACACAGAGTTTAGGTAAATTAATTTGATGTGGGATGACTTTCCTGTAATTTTTCCATGTAATGACAAGACCCAGTCTATTACCCAGTCTATTCGCAGTGTACAGTCGGCCCATGATAATTTGACTGATAATGATAATGATAAGTTGAGTTTCAATTTGACATTCCTAAAACATAAGTGTGATTTTCATTACCTAATCTAACTTGTCAATTTATATTTGGAAATTTATCACTGTTTGTTCTTTCTAAGGAATCAAACGCGAAATTGATCAACATTTTTATGGGCCCACATATTTATTGATTGTTTACTATGTGGCTACAATAAATTAAAGTTATCATATTAGTAACGTAACACGGATTATCTGCAAAATAATGTCTCACGTTTATTTCACTAAGGTACAAAAATAAATTTTTAGGTCACTTCGTCCTTTTGTCTGTTTAGTCCACTTTGTCCTTCTCGACTTCATTTATCACACTACATCAGCTAACTATGTATTGATCCCCTTTCGTTCTATTAATAATTACTAGAAAATATCGCGTCGCAACGTTAAGAAAAGATTCCAATATATTCGAGTACAAAATAGTTTAGTTGGCTATATTTCTTTCGGCTCGAGTTGAAGAGCCATTAATAACAGATGCGCTGAATCGAAGCGAACGCGTCAGCGATATCAAATACCTTTACACAGCACCACTACGTTACATTTTATGCTACATTAAATACAGGAAATATTCAAAGATATTTATATCACAGTATTTCTCACACACATTCACATCGTATATTCACATGATATTTAAGTTAAATCCGAAAAGGTTCAATAAAATCGTTAAGTAGACCATGATGACACCACAACAGTTACGGCAGTACGGCAGCTACCATTGAATTATGATAATCAAGTACGACAATTATGACTATACAAACTATCTTACATATTTTTACACGTCTTACAACTATCATAATTTTCTTACTATAATAAAATTAATAGCTAAAGATTGTAAGAAAATTATGATAGTACGCCAGCGACGACAATAAGACTGTATTTATCACAGTTACAACGATAACAACAGTTATTTTTTATGTTTCCTCAACTAGCAGAAATTATAACGATGAAGTAATTTATATTTAATCCTAAATTCTGTCGATTCAAATTTTCTATTTCCTTCTTAGATTACTGACCCTAATATTATTTTTAAATGTTTATTTGTTCAAGGAATCGCTAAATCATAATAATATGTGTAGTTTTTGGAACAGACGGATTAAGATATAGGACAGTTGTTAATTTTAATTCCAAGCGGACGTATTCGCAAGCGACAGCTATTTATTTTATTAGTAGTTTACATTACTTACCATTCTAATAATTTTTCTTCAGGTATACTACCTAGACACACACGACATTATATCGTGGGTGTTACACCGGACTAACCCTGAGATTGACGGTCGCGAGACGCTCCTCCAGTGCGCGCAGTCCTCCCACACTCCTGAGCCTATGGAGAAGCCCAACTCCTGCTTCTCTGCAGCAGCTCTTTTCCTCAAAGCTGGTGACAGACTCGCAGTAAGAAACACCGGAGGAGACAGGCACTCTCTCATGCAACCAGAGAAGAGTTTCATAGGACTTGTGAAGCTCGCTGATGCTGAGGAACCCAACAATGAGCTGTAACTCTTCAGTTAACTGGTAAGAGAAAATTGACTCTGTATTCTGTTGTGTTTAGAGTTTTGTCAATTCAGTCCACACTTTGTATCATTGCAGACGTTGAAATGAGGAATTGATTATAGATTTTAAAATTCTCTGTGTATTAGGATAAATGTTGTATTTTTATTGATTTACTTCGGAAGAATCTCAGTGGAGTTACTTTGGTGATGAAGTTTACACGACCAAATTAAAGGTGCCCTTGATGGAAGTCAAGACACAGGAACAATATATTATTATCATAATTGATTTTAAAAGTCACGCTTTACGGTCACTCACGCGGAAACAAATTGCAGCCTCTTGCCTAAATATGCCGAGCTTTATATAAATAAATAGTGATATATTATAGTCGCACAAGTGCCATTGAATAAAGTAATATTGATTAGTGTGTAACAAAGGTTAGAATATGAGCACATCTCACACTGTTCACACCGAGTAGTTGAGTAGCTAGCTTGTTTGTTAATAATTTTAAATTTGGCATTCGAATTTGCATTACTCTCATATACAGTATCGATTTTTGATGTAAATAATTAGTTTATCGTAAATAAGATTTCAGATTAGAAATATTTCAGATCATTATTCTCGTAATATGAACGGGAATCATTATAGTGTTACGATAATGATACGTTATCTCAAATCCGAAACGAACATTAAAGCTTCAAACTGTTTTTTAGCTATGTTTAAACCTTCAAACTGTGTTTTAATAACCTTGGAAGTAATAATATGTTCTATCCAGCTACTTGTCTACTTATTGAAGTGTAGAATAGATCTATAGGCTTACAATGTGTATGTCCAATTATCTAAATTGCCACTTTAGTTTTATAGGTTGGTGTTCGATGTTGTACAATATTACTTTGCAGTCCACTATTAACAAATGTAATGCAGACTCTTTGTACTCGTTTGTCATTTATTTTTATTCCGTAAACTTTTAAATGTTACAATTATTATAAATACTTATTTACATACTTTTAATATGTAAATACTACTCTTGTAAACTAATATGGACAAACAATATTAGTTAGATTTGTTAATGATACGTTTATAGTCATAGGACCTAATGTATTGTATTTAAAGAACTGTTATGCCATTGATATTGTAAGTACTAATACAGTTAATATAATTTATTTTTATGTTTATATATACGTAATTAGGTGTTAGTTTAGTAGAATTGTATAATGCATTACTCATGTTTCTTATGAATAAAAAATATTACAATTATTTAAATAAGATTTTTTATTTACACTTGAATTACTATGTGATCGAAAACTTATTATATCATGGTAAATGGTTTTTAAGTGGAAATCATTAAAGTACAAATATATTATATGTATAGACATGGAGCCTAGTAAACAATAGTATATAGAAGTAGTATAAAAATACATGACTGATTTTTTTATAGACTTTCATATTAATTGATATTTACCTATAGACACAATTTTCGAAATAATATTTTGAAACGACCTAAATCTTACTTTTATTATTCAGTTAGTCTATGCATATACCTTCATTATTATCACATACTGTACTGCATATACTGTACATGCAGTATGATGCCCTCTGAAAGGCTGAAAGTTAAAGGCAAAATCAATTGAATAATAATGAAAGAATATATATGAAAGGATATCCTAGTTCTGTGATGGCTATAAAAGAAATATTTCGTGCGATCTTTATGTCCAAATTACTACAAAAAATATTTTTGATAGAATAATTTTCTATCTACTTAATTGACAATTTTCACAAAACCACTGTCTTGTTTATTTGGAATAGCCTGTTGTTACATGAATTTCAAACAGTTCGTGTTTTCGACTGCCATTTTAATTGATAATGACATAAGCCGTCATTACTCATAGTATTTTTTCAGTGGGATCATAGTATCATCCACGAGGATGAACACAGGATAACGTGATAATTCGTCGTATGAAGTGTTTGAGTTATTCGTACTGTAGATTCGTACTGTTATTACCATATATGTTGTTGGGTCTCATTCCCGTATACCGCGGCCGCCCCCGCATCCCGTCCACGTCGTCGCCTCTGTTCTATACGAACGACTCGCTTGAAATTTACACGTGAATTCAGTTGAACAGCCATTACACATTATATGGTGAGCGACCTTCACCTTTCGCCATTATGTAGCTTTTGAAAAAGGAATTTCGTAGGTACCCACGCTTCCAAACTATAATATCAGAGGTCTAAATCTCATAGAGAAATTTATAGCTAGCCTTTACGTGAAGCTTCACTTGCAAGTCTTGAAACCCAATTTTTACGGAAAATCGTTATTGATCACGTTGTCTTGGAAAACCTATTAAACGAATTACTAAACTGATTTTATTACCATATGTGATAGGAAACGGTCTTGTGCGCGTATCTCACGGCGCGGCGCACGACGTGTGGTACCCGGCGCCGTGGACGCTCGCCTCCCCGCACCCACGGCCCACGTAAGACATATTCGAAGGATAAATCTCTAACAATGATCTCACAGAATAATTTCAACAGTCCTACATCTTAATAACAAAATTAGCCCAGTAATTCCCCGGACTAAGAATAAACAACAGACAATTCCTTTCATAAGAGCGTAAGTACGAAGTAAGTAAGTAACTTTCATGATCTAATCTAATTTATTATCTGATAAATGTATAAAATCTAGATCTAATAAAAGAAGTTTACAGTATAATTTGTCATTTTATATCACGGTCCGCTACTGCAGAGAAAATTGTGACTAAATCCCAATGGAGGTACATTTGTTTTTCACTCTATTTTATGCTTGTAAAATTGAAGTATCAATAGCCATGTCCTTTACGTAGTTTTACTCCATTTTACTTTCAAATTGGAAATCTGCCAATGAGAATACTGTCTGTGAAATAACGATCCATTTGAAATGACATAAAAATATACACGGTCCCATATATTTACTAAACAATTGATTGTCAAGCTGCGCCACTTTACATAGAGCTCACACATCAATGCTGTATATTATTAACTCAGCTGTAAAAGATTTCGCAGTTGGAATGATGTATCACAAGCTCAAAATAATGATTGTGACCTTTTTGGAGCTTTGGTGGAGATCTTATGTGGTTCGAACCTTCAGTGACTGTCCTGCATAGAGGCTAACAATATGGTATGGAATTGTCTTTTTCTAACTACGAGCATTTATGATTTTGTCATGACCAAAGAAAAAATAATTTTTAGAAATTAATTTATTTCTAAAGTTTTAAATATGCGACTACAGGTACCTACTTTTTTATTTTCACTATTCTACAGGCATATCGAGACGTTTTTTGCATTTGTGTGAGTTGCAGTGTGGCGACACATCCTAAGAGAGTAAAGATGAAGATTATGTCTGACATCGAAGAATAAATTTAAAAGGATAATATTATCCATGTTAAACGAACATTGTTACAAATTGTTATGAGCCCTGACTCCCGAACGTAAAAATAATTTGTATCTTGGGAGCCAGTACCTCCAGTATTCCAATAAATATTTAATTTTTTTATGTTAAAATTTAGTTGTCTGTCTCTATTTTAGGCGAACACTCACACAAGGGCTGAAACTATGCCTCGATGATTTTACTGTAGTGTTTAATGAGCGGTCCTTCAAACCGCACGTAGTTAGATAATTACAGCAATTTACTAGGTATAAATCTAGCTAAATATAATGGTACAGTATACTCCATTTGTATGTGTAACTGCGCTTACAATCTACCATACAAGCCATAAGCCTACTCATAAGTCATAAGTCTTGCTACTCGATTTCTGATTATTTATTAATGAAACAACTTACTTACTTAAAGTCAGCTAGTACACTTGTGCAGTGTGTACAGTCAATTCCAGTACCTATTTTGATTACTCAATCCGCCAAATGAAAATACGCCATTGAATTTATTTAAAATAAGTATCTACATAAAAAGTTAATTTCCATTTTGCCTGAAATATATTCACGGGGCTTGAAGGAGATTAATCTCTGTAAGTTACCTATTCCTTTTTAAATGAGATAAAGCGACCCATTTCTTGTTTGTTCCATTTCAAATAGAATATTATAGGTACTTGAGCTTTAATTTAATTAATTTACATAGGTACGTAATGGGATTGTAACATAACCGTTGACATGTAGGATGACTAACTTGTTGTTTTCTTGTAGCATACGCTGAGTTGCGGCTTTTTGGCATAGTAACAACTACTTGTAATTCGTATTCTTATTATTTCTAATATTTGCATAAGTGTAGTGTGTTGTTAATTAAACATTCATTCATTCATTCAACTAGTTTATTACTTAAGAAATGACTCGATCTAATTTAATTATTCGTAAAATATAAATATGAATAAATCATTCACCATATATTATGATTTCTTTAACGTACAATACATAGGTATGTACATATACAAAGATACGATATGTAGGCAAAGTCGTGCCGAAAGGCATCTCTAATGTAAAAACAGATAACATAGCTAGCAAATAAATTGTACCTACTTATAACGATATACAAAGAAAACAAAAAGAAATTCCAATCATTTTTTTATTAAGTTACTATCCACCAATCCGCACTGAGAACGCTTGGTGGATTATGGGCCGAATCCTCATAGTAAATACTGGTTGAGGCAAGAAGTGGAACGTTTGCATGCTTGACATCAATTATAATCAGTTATTTATTTATTTATTTCTACTCTTTGAGACGAGGGAACAGAATTACCTTTCTCAAAATATTATACGTGTCACCGAAATAATGAAAAACGTATTTTATATATTTGTTACACCATCTTATAAATATAAATATGATAACATTAATTATGCAAATTCAAATACAAATCTGCCAATTTCAGATTTCATGGAAAAAAATAATATTTCAGGAAATGGAAAATTATACAGATGAAAATGGAAAAAGAATTTATTTGCAAATAGAGTCAACAAATTGTTTGTAGATTATTTATTCCCAAACCTGCCTGCCTGTATCATTGGAACAGTAAACAATACAGATTAATTTTCGGATTAGCACCGGGAAATGTTGCTAGTAGTAAACCAATAGGATATTGATAATATACCTATTCACTTTCATATTATTGTATCAAATGAAAACCTTCTGTCGATAGGTAGGTAGGAGTCTATCGATCGATAGGTACCTACTACATTCCAGACTTGACAGACATGTCAGAGACAGCCAATGGGCGTAGGCGTGCGTAGCTTTTCAGCTACCGACAGTTTCATCAAAGCGTTGACCCAGCATTCTTTGTGCGCAATGAATTTTAATATCATATATGTACAGACACGAACAAAATTTTACAATGGCAATTCCTCTCCAAGTCCTCCCCTTGTAAAAAGAAGGTTTCAGATCATCATATAATCCACTACGCGAACCCAGTGCACATTGGTGGATATTATTTACACATATAGCAGATTTTTTTCACAATAGTTTCGTACTTAGGTATGTATTTCATAAAGTATTAAGTATTGCCGTATGTACTTAAATAGAAACACTTAAGTGCGTACTTAAGTCAAACACCCCTCGGTGTTTGAACTCAGCCTCACTCACGAATTTGTGTGAAAAATGACACTGTCAATTTACAATTGTTACCTCATGTTACGTAGGTTTTTTATAATCATTTTCATAATAAACGATATTTTGAAGCCTTTGTCTTTGTCTTGTAATTGCAGTGAATTAGAAAAAAAAATGCATATTTTTTTAATTTTATGGTTGCTGTTTTTTTAGGTCTGATATGTTAATATTTTGGAATAAATTGTTTAATTATCCCGCGGTCTGTACCTTTACCTCTCGAATGAGACCATTAACGACCCCCTATGTTCTTAGATATTGTCTTTTCATTAGTAGGTACATATCTTATCCGGCCGACTAACAAATTAAAATAGCGGCCATATAAGGTTGCAAACACAACGATATCTAAAGCCGGGTCGACACGATACGAGTAAGCAGTCGTTTGACGAAAAAACAGATGAATAACTGATTTTGAAAAAGCATGTCACAGCTTTAAATTGAATTTGGAATTTCAAGCCAAACGCAAGATAACTAAGTTTAAAGTGGCCACTATGAACAAACAAACAGCAATTTCATTGGTTAACGATCTAATATGTCTTTAAACTATATATTAAATTATTTTTTAATTCGTTTACTAAAATTATTTATATATATTTTTTTACAATTTGGTTATTCGAGTTTGCACTAATGAGATACTAATACACTGATCAGAGTGTAAATGTGTAACCTATACAGGTTTTAATATTTTAAAATACCGCTATTTTAAAAAAAAGACATCTAAATCGAAGTAGTTTTGACCGGTTCAGCGATTTTTCCCTTTTTTGCGTAGCGCTCCTCCACTATATCTACTAAAAAGTATTATAATATAAACTGCAAACATACAAGTATTTGGGATATATAAAATATTGGTACTACTAACTATAGTTAGAAGAAGACTATATAGTTAAAACAGTCCCGTTTTCATTAACGCTGTTTTATTCGGTTGTACCCCGTATAATATCGCGCGATTCTCGACGCCCGCAAGATTTTGTCTCGGGAATATTTATTTCCGCTTCGTCTATAATTCCTTGAATTCAAGGAAAACTTGTTTATTGAGAAATTCATGTTCTAGTTATTAGTTCGCTACAATAACAGCCCCGGATTATTTCGATCTATCCCGTCAAACCCCTTTTTCATAACCATTTATTTTTGTTAATTCTGAAACAAGTGAACGGCTTTCATTAACTATTTTAAAAAATCTCTGGTTATTTTATGGAATTTATTCTAAAAAAATAACTCAGTCAAATAAAAATAAGTATTATTCTGCAACAGGTAAGAGGGAAAGAGCTCTATATCATATATTTAACTTTATAATTGATCTGGATAAAAAGTATCCTAAATGTTGACTCGGCACGTAAGTTATAACTATGCCTGGTTTCATTAAAATCCGTCCATTGGTTTTTGCGTGATGCTCTTTTATAGACTGACAGACAAACAACAAATTTTGTTTTAAGATCTTTGTACTTTACAGCAAAGTCTTTTACAAAAGATATTTCAATTGCTGACACGGCTGTGTTAAAACTTAATAACATTATGTATAGATATGTATAATTATATCGTGGAACGAAAAAGTTCTCCTCAGTAGGCGTATCTTTTATTTAACCTTCATTACAAGAGTTAAGACTTCTAAGCTTGCTAATTCAAGGTAAACCTTGCTTATGACGCAGGCTTTGAGCTTACTTCAAAAGGAGAGGTTGGATTACGACAACAAGTACTTATTTAATCTTAGTATTTATATTTAATAAGTTTCATTTAATTAGTTATTAAGACGTCTGAATAGAAGAAGATTAGAGGATGATTATACTTGTATGTGATTCTGTTATACGAATTCACAAACTCCTTTGTGATGCTAGTAATGAGTTTTTGGTTCTTCAACTATGTACTTTATGCAAATTGTCGTACTACGCAGTAAAATGCTATAAGTCTCTTATTGTTCTTCCCCTGAATTGAGAGATTTAACGCTAATGCTATGTAACTATCATGGCGCAATACAAATATTAAACAAAATCGGTCAATTAACTACCTTTGGAGTAAGTAAATAAAAAGCACTGCGCACTGTCGAATACTGAGCGACTTAAGAGTAGTTTTAAGAAACTGTACACCTCAACTATAATGCTATGAGGGAACAGCGCTGTCCAACGGTGGAATTGGCGAACTACGGGTGCTACGTTGCTATCGTAACACGTTTCACGGTTGTACCTTAAAACCTTATCATAAAACTTGCTTTTGCCGGAATTTGTATGCCGGAAAGGACTAAGCAAATGTTACTACATATTAGTGTTTTCAAATTGAGCGCTGAGTGTTCTATGCTCGAGTGCTATATCAGCGCTAATGAATTTTAATATTCAAGCGTTAAACGATCGTTATAAGTATTTTAGACTCGAGCCTTTAACGATCAAGAGTTGAAGAGCACGTGTTAAAAATTTGGACTATAACGCTCAGAATTTTCGAGTCTTAAATAGATATTTTATTTGCATAGAGCATGTCAACAGGTTGTTACATAATAACAAATGGTAGGTGGTCAACTTTTGGAAGCAAGAAAAATACTTTTTAAAAACAAAAAACTAATAAGTACCTATATTAGAGAAAAGTGGCAGAGCTTGATGCCAGCATTCATCTGAAGTCTTTAATTCAATCT
Source organism: Sesia bembeciformis (assembly GCA_943735995.1). Taxonomy (NCBI): domain Eukaryota; kingdom Metazoa; phylum Arthropoda; class Insecta; order Lepidoptera; family Sesiidae; genus Sesia; species Sesia bembeciformis. The sequence goes on along the minus strand of OX031026.1, from coordinate 16,524,584 downwards.
AAATACAAAAGTGATTTCTTATCGCTACATCCTAAATGCTAACTTAGCACTATGTTCCTAGAACTATGGATTCAGCCAGCCACCCGGTTCTGCTGACCGAGCTATCAGGATCTAGGTGACGTAACTAGGTATAATGTTCCGCCACATAGTGGCATGCAAATATAAAAACATTATGATCATGAAAGTTACAATCTCAACGGATGTGATGTCGAACGTCATGATTAATACTTAATGTCATAATATCTTGATCAAAATCAAAAACGAAACCAACCCTATTCTTAATAATAACTCCACATTTTTCATGTAAATAAATTATCTTTGCATAATTTTATAATCGAAATCGGTTCTGAACGCGTATAATAAAGGAATTCGTTTACCTTTTATTCCTACTCGACGTTTTGGCACGGGTTAGGTTAGGAGTTGACTGAAGAGATTACCCAGTCTAGGATGGGAGCTGCTAGCAGTTAGTTTTACTAGCTGCTAGCAGCTGCTACTGCTTACAAATGTGGGTACATTTGATCTTCACATTCAGAAAGGCTGCGACACATTACACTAATGTCCTTAGAATGTCCGCGGATGTATGTTATTTGACGGTAAATCGCAAGGTTTAAATTTGTTAATCACTGGATTCCACGTCGACGACAATTTATATCTTCCCGATTGAAATTTTTATATTTCTTAATTTTAGTTCAGTCCCGATTAAGAATATAAAATGTGTACAAAACACGAAAGTTTAAAATTTATCTTTTACATAATGTCAAAATTTATATTCGAAATATTCCTTAATTGTATAAATGCATTTATCGATTAACATGTCAAACAGTTTTTCTAAAACGTTTAATTGGCAACATTTTGATGGAAGGCGGCAGTTTATAAAACATTTTTATGCGTATAATATTCCTATCTACTCTTTTGTCTCAGTTTCAGTTTGCAGCCCGGTAGCAGTAGATTGCTTATATTAACATTACGTCTGTTCCTTGGTGCTATATACTCAACTTTGTCAAATATATCTATAGGTATGTTTTTGTGTGAATACAAGTCATAAATATATAAACACATCAGTGGTGATATTTGTAGCTCCTTAAACAGAGGTTTAGGTACATGATACCGTGTTCCACAAAGAATTTGTACACGCTTTTTTTAAGCTTTAAACAAGCAGTCCATATCTCCAGAGTTACCTCTTAATGCAATGCTATATCTTAAGAGAGACTCAATATATCCATGATATGCCATCATTGCAGTTTTTTGAGACAGTGTCTTTCAAGCGCCAGATTGCAAATATAATTTTACTATTTTTTTACGTAATGTTCATTATCACTAAACTAACAGCTGTTTTACATTACAAACAAGCAGAGTTGCACATGACCAAGAAAATGAGAAAATGCGAACAAATAATAGAAAAATATAATTTTGTAACATAAATCCAAATTCATTTCCATTAATTTATTTCTACAATTGAAACGACAATAACGCGTTTAGCTTTAATGATTGCGGCGCGAATAATGGTGAAGTCGTAGGGTGGCTATTGAATGCCTATTGCCTCGGCGAAGGCGAAAGAATGGGAAGCGTTCCCTAGAAGCTTCTCGTTAGACCTCGTTCATACTCGTTCATATCTATGAAAATATATAAAAATTTACAGCAAATTTAAAAGCAAGGTTGTGTTAGAAAACAATTCGGAAATCTAAAATAAGAAAACAAAATTCTTCCAGTCTTGGTGAAATTATCAGGATACTTTCAAGGTTGCACATTGTAATTTTCCGGTTCTCTTTTCTCCATTTTCATTTACAGTTTAATTGTTTAATAAATAACCATTCATGAAAAGGTTTTAAAATTAAAATGGACAAAGGTCGAACATAAAATAACCATTTGCATAATAAAAACTAACAATAAAATCCACTATGTACGGTTCTTTTGCCGGCGTTCCAGCACCGCCGCCCTCTGTATCGATCGCGTTCGTTATATAACCCCAGCCCGCGCCGACCGCTCGCTCCCCGCCACCCAACATGAGATACCTTCCACCGGCAGCCATACCATTCATAACTAAGGTTCCGTCGCTAGCAGGCTCTGAAAACCTGCCGCTTGAACCCGACTTTGATATACACTGCGCATCAGTCAGCGCGCAATCCTCCGCTTTCATTTGTTTTTCCGGATCTTTAGTGTTCAAACGCGCGGAAACACTACTAGGCTGTGTTTTGTTGTGTTCTCATAATAAATGAATTCAGGTAAGTTTTCTTGCTTTCTTTCAACTTAAGCTGCTCGTTTTTTTGAACCTTTGTGTAAAGAAGGCGGCCGTTACCGTGTTGTTACATTAATTAATTTAACCATAATTGGTTTATTGTAAAAATGTGTGTGTACTGTGGTCTATACGACCGATCGTTGGTTAATGACAGATGCGAAAGTCGTTAAATAAAATTTAATTAAGTCGCCTTTTATGGCAATTGTGAAGGGCTTGTTTACTTTGATCAGCTGCTAGCTGACGAGGTGGTGACACTTAATTCTAACGAACGATGGACGCATTCTTAAGTACAGAAGTTTCAAACTTGTCACAGTCTATTTTGATTAGATAGAATTGCTATTACTAGTAGTTAATGACTTCTATGTATTCTACACACATCGAAATTATTGATTCTAACTTATAAATCTGCAAAAACACAACGACTCGCTACCAAAAGGCTCGCCACCACACACGAGTAGCTGGATTAGAAAAGGGGAAAACCGCTTACATTTAATTAAAAGGACAAGTTAATGCACGGGAAGCTTTAGCGGGGGGCGAAGTCGCGGGCGACAGCAATTACAGATATATTCTATATCCTGTGATAAAATATTATTTTATTTTATTTTTTACTAGCTGTGGCCGGCACGCGTTGCATGCCCGTAAATTTTTTTGAACATAATATAATATATATACATAATATATAGCCTATGTCCATCTGGAATAATGTGCCTTTCAATAGTGAAAGAATTTTTGAAATCGGATTAGTAGTTTCGGAGATTACCTCCTACATCCAAACTTACAAACGTTACCTCTTTATAATATTAGTATAATTATATTTATAATTGTTATATTCTTTCATTTTTTTATTAAATTATAGATAAAATAAATAAGTTTTTGGAGCGTCAAAAAACACGATGCTGATGTAACTAGACTTTATACAATTATTATGATGTGGGACCGTACATCACAAGATTCCCATACAGTACTAGTCGTATGTATCACTCGTGTATAACATATGAAAGAATTATGTTTTAGTAATATTTTTTCTATAGAAATAAAACGGCAAATGAGTAAACAGCTCGCCTGATGGTAAGTGGGTACCTACTATCCGTCATGGACATCTGTAGGATTTATGAAAGAATCGCGAAGGTTGAGCAACAGAGAGTAGGTATCATTATTCAATTATATGGCACATCATACCGCCCATTCCCATTCCATTATGATAAGGAAACGGGACGGAATGGAATGGGAAGGAAAGAAAAATGGTCTCTAGTAACATTGACTCATCCGTTAATAAGTTACACGACATTTCTAAAGGTATGGGTTAACTCAGCAAGTGAAATGAGTCCCACCGACTTTCAGATACCGCATCGCCCTCCCCTGACAAAATAATTTCTCTCAATATACAATTTGGGACACTTGTGGACTGTACATGAAATTACTTGAGGTGAACCTAATATCCAGCGGTGGAGAGAAAAAATTAAGACAAAGAGAGAAAAGACAAAAATTTCGCAGTCGTTGTTAGAAACTTTCAAGAACTTTAATTAATGTTTCCTTCCTGGTGTTCTAAGAGCAACGGTAGCCATCACAGAGGATTTAAACAAACGAACATCTTTTTTTATTTATAGAACTACAGAACATAGGCTATGGAACGACCTGCCTCAACAGGTCTTCCCATTTCGCTACGATATGAGGTTTTTCAAGAAAGCTGTGAAAAGGATTTTGCAAGGTCAGCGGCATACCCGCATACCTCCTGGTGTTGCAGATGTCTATGGGTGGTGATAACACTTACAATCACGTGGGACCGCATGCTCGTCCGACTACTCAACATAAAAAATAAAACATAAAAAACATTGGTTTCGGTAGAAATATTTCGGAAAAATACGATGGAAACACGTGAAATTTACGTGAAATGGTTCATTCGTGTTATATTTTATTTCTGATCCATATCATTCCTTTACGTGGCACATCTAATCTATAATCAATCAGGCGCAACGTTGTTGAACAAAATCAAGTCAAAGTAAATAGATTAATAGTTTAGTTGTTAATCAGTAATTATACTCATCCAATGGTTGAGGCCAATCCAATTTAGTGCACTAATGATGAATGTAGTAAAATTGCACATTCCTTGCTATACACAACTTCGCTTTAATCTATTTTTCCAAGTCTACTGGCGGCGGTAACACTTACCATCACGTGGGACAGCTTGCTCGTCCGCCCACTAGTCTATAAAAAATAAAAAGATGAACTGAAAGTCATTTCGGTATCAAGTTATTTTGTTCATCATATTATGAGTATGCGCATCATATTTAGACTACAATTAAATTAAAATATTTTTTTGATTATTCGCTTATCTTCAATTACCACAATGATACGATATAGAAATATATTATTTTTGTTACTGTTTATGCGTGTGTCTGGCGCCTGGAGCTACCACCATATTATCTAAAGTGGAACTGGCTCGAGCTACGCAATGTAATTAAAAAAACAATGCATATTCATAGTTTCATGATAATTTAAAGCGCAAATCTTACGGATCTTTTACATCACTAAGACCACGTACATTTTTTAAGATTTTTGCTCAAACAATATTTTATTTAATATTGTATAACTATAAATTGTACTAGTATATTAGAATTAAACAATGAACATGTCTTATTTTTATAAATTACTAGCGACCGCCCTCGCTTCGCTTCGGTTTATAAAAGCTTTTTTTTCCGACTTAGTTGACGAATATCATAACTATCATAATCATAACATAGAATATCATAATCATAACTTTAGCTAATTTGCACATAATATATAGCCTATGTCCATCTGGAATAACTCACCTTTCAAATGGTGAAAGAATTTTTCAAATAGGTGCAGTGGTTCCGGAGATTACACTCCACATACACACAAACTCACAAAATTCGCACTCTCTCTTTATTATATTAGTATAGATGAAGAAGGGAAATTTTCCTTGACGTTATAAAAATTCAACTTTTTATGATTATCTGAAACAAGTAGGTACAATTAAGTTAATTTTGTAGCGTGTTTCGAGTAAATCACTTTAGGCTCATTCGGACGAGGATCGTCGGAGAGCGCCGCGCTAACCCTATTCATTTTCCTCAGACGACATAATTCGATATTGAAGGAAACGAGAATCTGAAAATAAGTTTCAGTTACATTAAATATTTGTATTAACGTATTACTTTTGTATTAATGTGAATTATAAATAAATAAATAAGTGAAATAAATAATAATTGTTGTTGATGTTCGTTGTAAGTCTTTTTTGTTTTTTGTTGTACACAATTATTGTAAAAACATGGTACGGACGTGAGCTTGCTACGCATTTGTAGTCTTCGAGGACATAACCTTCGTCGCACGTAGAACCTTGTTATCGTAGATGATCCACTTCTCATCGCCTGTTACTAATCTCTTCAGAAAAGGATCGATTTCGTTTTGTTTTAACAACATCTCAAATATGGAAATTTTATTCACCAAGTTTCTGTCATTTAAATCACGCGGCACCCAAACATCTAGCTTTTTACAAAATTCAGTTTATGCAGGTGATCCAGAACTGTTGAGTGGTGAATGCTAAGCTAATGCTAAGACGACCACAGCGAGGAACATCATTCACATCAAAATTACGAGACCTGAATCGACTGAACTATTTTTTTTTCAGTAGTTTTAGATAAAGCATCTTCTCCGTAAACACCACAAATCTCTTTTCGAGCACTAGAAGCATTCATACTCTTGTCGAAAAGAAATCGTAAAACATGTTTAATTTTCTCCTTATTAACTTCAATTTTAAAATTGTAAAAAATATGAAAATATAAAACTTTTAACTTGATTTCAATTTGCCGCCTTTACAAAAAAGTCAGCTGTCAAACGGTATATCACTTTCCTGCCAGTGAGTGTTTCCAAAAATATAGCACGTTCAAAAAGGCCGCCAACTTTTCCGGCTACCTATTATTTTACTACATTATTTATACTTTACTTAATTATATTTTAGTAGTGAGTGCTGTATAAAAAGTTGTTGTCTATAACGTTAGTAGGTACTATTTACATTTAATAAGAATCTAGATTGTCTTATAGATAATCTTCTATTGAATAATATGTTTTGTCAGATAATAAATAGTTTCTTTAATTTACTTTTAAATATGTTAGGAAGATGGTTGTCACGTATTGATTTGGGTAGTTTATTGTATATTTTAGACGCCATATAAAATATACTATTATATTTTTATACACAGCAGTTCAACAAGACGATGCGCATAACATATTCTTATGTCGTTCATTCATAAAACGATCTGTAAATAAATTTGGATTGCTTTTATTAAGTAGCATGTTGTTACTGTGTACATATCTACATATTCTTTCATCTTATATACATTCTTATTATGTTATAGCGTCACCTTCCCCATAATGGGCGCAATGTGGCTCTTGACAGTTGCCGCGTGTGCTTTGGTATGCGCTAGTGCCGACCGCGGCGGATCATCGCTGCGGGGCGCTCTGGAGGCGCTACAGCGGAGACAACGCGGGCGCATGCATGGCCCCATCCCTCCACCCGATTATGATGCATTGTACGAATTTGTACCACCACAAGCGTATGTCGGTAAGTTTTTTTAATCAAGCACGTATATAAAAGATTATCTAAGATTGAGGATGTTTCATAATAACTATGAAATGATCAAATTGTTTTGTTAATCATATATACATTAACGATTAACGATACGTTAACGATTTTTAGAATAAATTATATAATTTTTGCTACAGAACCAGATTATGGAGTAGATATTGAAAACATTGAAGAAGAGCCAAAATATGTGGTCAAGTTTTTAGATGACACTGAAAGACCACCCGAAGCTTACGAGTATAAAATAATAAAAAAGAAAAGTTCTCATCTAAACACAGTTAATTCCGGATTGAAGAAGGAGTCACCTTTCCGTGAGCGAAGTCATCATTCCGATAATGATCGTCTCCGAGATTTATTCACGGGCAGGAATGAAGCGGAAAACAAGAAAGAAGCTTTACAGGAACGAGCTGAAAACGATGCAGAGTACGCTATGTTCCTGAATCAACTTTGGACAAAATACAAAAAACAAAAGTCTGATCTGGCACCGCAGGGAGTAGTTAAACTGTATAAAGAAAAGATTGTTAAGAAAAGGATCCCGGAAAACTGGGGTCCAATAGCGTTCAAAAGGAAACGCAGTCCGGACTCTGACACAGATCGACCTATTTTGCCAGTCTATGATAAACATGGATCTATGGATTCTAGCTATAATGCGTATGACATTTCAGATGACGACAAAGACGATCTACGAGAAGAATATGCTATCGCTTTTCAACCATTAGATGATGATAGTTTATCTGAACTTACAGATGATGACCAATACTCGTATGATACAATCGAAAAACGGTTTCCAGTAACGAAGCGCAGTCTTGGTCCCTACGGACCTAATATCCAAAAGAAATGGTTTGCGCAAGATCAAAAGAAGCGTGAAACAGGAAACAGATTCAGAAGTAGCTCGGGGACGGATCCGAAAATAATTAAAGATTTATCGAAAATCTTTGGAGATTCAGTGGATGTCATTAAAACTCCAGTGAAGAGAAGTAGTGACCATAATGAAAGTCCCTCCTTTGAAGTTAAACCCCCTAAGGTGACAACATTGAGTAATGCCACTCACAACCATCCTAACCATACTGAACATACCGTAGATAGTCACGAACTACATGGTCATAACTTACATCATCCGGGACTTTCTGGTAAAGAAATAGAACACGTAGACGAACATAATCATATAGATAATGAAAAGCCTATAGCTATCAAAAAGAAATCTATTGATTGGTCTGACTACTTTGGTATTGATAAACGTAAGAAGAAGTCGGTTTCATTTATCAATAACTTAAATGAAGATCGAATGAGAAAACAATATTTTGATACCTTCAATAAAGAAGTAATCTATCCATTAAACACATTTCGTAAACACAGCAATGTGAAAAGGAATTTTGTGCAAGCTAAACCTAGTGAAGAATCTGAAATACAAATAGACAGTGCAAGGGCTGTAGCTATTCGCGATGATGAAAAAAGGAGTACATTAAACGACAATAATTCGAAATTGGATAATATCGACAAGAAACTTAGGAATATGGAAGGACTGATTGTTGATGAAGCTTTACACTATTCTAATGTTGGCGAAGAACTTGATTCTAAAGAAGAACAAGAAATGAAAGAAAAATTGCTTTCAAGACTGGCAGCTGCATATAGTTTAGAGAAAATGAGGAAGGCATTGAAGGAGTTCAAACAAAGCCTACAGACGCAGAGAAGTGAACCTAATATGAAACCGTCTCCTGTACCAACGGATGAAGCAAAAGCTAAAAGGGTAGCGATGAAAAAGGAGAAGGGGGATTTAAGTGATAATGAAATTCCGCCCTACAATAAAGGAGAGGATAAAACTTTTGATTTCGAAGAAGAACAAGGCGCCGGACACTACTTAAATGGCAAAACTGAACAACAGTTTTCTGAAGGATACATGGGTGGTAGTGGCAGACACAGTACTCCTGTAATGCAAACAGGTAATGTTTTTAAGACTTATATTCTTCTATAGGTACCCATTCATTCTTTTCTGTGAGTAATAATGACATATTGTTTGCTGCAGTTCCGGGAAGTGGATCTTGCCCTGTCCTGACAAAAATAGTGCAGCGATGTGGTGGGGTTGAACTTTTGGCGGGAGATCGTGGTCAACTCTTCCTTCCTCTGTGCAGCTTACATCAAATCTGTTACCTTTGCGTAAGTCCATTGCTATTATAATATAATACATATCACAATAGAATATATTTATTTTCAATTGGTATACTGCCACATAACCGATGCCTTTAAAAGTTATTCAAAGATTTTCTAAAACCTATAATTTTTAGACTTTCGATAACTTGTTATATTTTATGTCAATATTTACTTTTGTCTAAATTGCAGAATATTGATAAATACGTGTACCAATACGTAAAATTTTCAGGCCGATGTACCACCGACCACCTGCGACCTGGTATTTCTTTCTGAAGCGGACACCACTTGTGAAGGCGACGCAACTTGTCAGCGCTCTGCTCGCTCAGTCCTCATGGCTCTTAGGGAATTGCACGACAACTTAGCTGATGAACTGGATGGAGAATGCGAGGCCAGTCCCTGTCTCGCTGCGACACTGAAACTGAACATAGGATGGCAACGAGCCCTCCAACGATAGATAGACAACAGATAACATCACCTATTTCACAACGTTTTTGAATCACGCCATGAGCGCGATGAGATATGAAATAAACTTGACAGCAACAATGTTTGCGAACACGAACTCGAAAACGATTATAATGAAATCGAACTAAAAGTTATTATGGATAACGAAAAATTTTCATGGAATCTTTTGATCATCGTTGAATATTTTTGTAGTTAATCACTTTCCTAATCCTTAGAGTATATCATTTCACAATAAGTACTTACTATTAATTTTATCCGTACGAGTCTAACCAGCCATAGACGCGTAAGGATTATAGTGTTAAGAATTTCACCATGTTGATCTCAATAGCTCTACATGTAGCGTGTTATAAACGCCAACTGCTTTACGCTTTCGTCGTTAAATGTATTATGAATATACTACTTATATATTACACGTTATATGAATTTTTGCTAGGTCTGTTTTTGCGATTATGTGTATTCTGATTGTTCAAAATTACGGTATTATGAGGGGAGAGGACTAGATGTTTACAGTGTATCGTTTATGAACGTATGGATCGATTAAGATGGTACTTTTTATCGTTGTTAAGTATATATCTACATATTATTTGTGTTTTAATGTATAAGAACGTGTCGAAGTAACCTTTAGAAATAAATGTATTATCATGTTTAAATAAATGTGAAATGAGATAATTTTGAAAACAAACTGAAAACTAATAAATAAAAACATATATAATCGCATATAAATTTAATTTTTTATTTTAATAAGATTGTATTTCTATTTTCTATTCTTTATTAAATTTACGAAGTTAGTAAAACTAACTGTAAGACAATTTTAAAAATTAAATAAAAGTGGTAACAAAAATTTTATGTGTAGGCATGTTCAAAATGAAATTTTACTTTATACAATACTTCGTGTAGGAGTCTGGATTTATGAAGTTGAAAGTAAAGTCGCTAGCGATGATTTAAATCTGGGAAATTGTGAAATGAATTTTCAAGTTTATGAAATCGCAAAACATTAGCCATAGTGCGGCACGTTTAGACTATACCTAGGACAATAATTTTATTTCTTTGCTTACACCTGACTAAGCGTCCGTTTACACTTTCTTATTAAAATAACTTTAATATTCGATTGAATGTTAATTATTCAAGTATCCTTATTATGAGTATTATTTAAATACTTATCCTTCAAAAAATGTTTGACTAAGTAACTAGTGACGCCCAGAACAACATGCAAAGTGCGAAGATATAAATCTTTGAAGAATTATCCACGTCTGCACTTAACACAAATATTTTGATAGTGTAAACGGATGGTTCTCAAACTTAGTCTAATAAAATTTTAATTGGAGTAAACGAATTACTCGGTCTCAAGTCTTCCGGTCAAACATTGGCTTCAATATCTCGTGTCCTTTTAGTGCGGAGATGCCGTTGCAAACTCCCTGAATGAAGTTTACTTATTACGTCAACATTTACAATACCTATTAGTCAAGCGTTAGATAGTCATATTAAATGTACTATAGACGGTGTTTGTTACCGTACATTTTAAATTTGAATGTTATCACTTTATTCGTAATATGTTCAAATATTAACACGAAACTATAAATGGTTTTCAATAAAAATTGTTTCAATGCGATTATGCCTTTTATTTGAATCCTCAAAAGATAATAGTCCAAAAATAGATTTTGGTTACGATTTGATAATATATATATATATACAGAATGATTGGCAGGGCGACCGGTAAAAGCCATCATACTGATTCATACATAAATGAAATCCCAAAAAAAAACAAACAGGAAAAAACGAATCACAACCAAAAGGTTGTGATTAGAAAAATTAAATGAATGGCAGGATTTTGGAATATTCATAGTCATTAGCTTTTTTTATAGAAAAGAGGTGGTAGACGAACATACAGTATACTTGATGGTAAGTGGATACTGTCGTTCATAGACATCCGCGGTACATGCCAACATCAGTCCAGAATGACAAACGATATTCATGATGAAAGAAAAGAGATTCGTTTTCGTAATTTTTCGTACATCAGTATGTCAAATACATATCTACCAATGTACAAACAAATTGATACAGGTATATTACGTGTGTTATTCCGATATGATCCAAATTTTATCTCTTATCAATAACCCGATAACTGTCTGACTCGCATATGTATCGACCAGTGCCGTGAGTGTTGACAATAGAGAACATTAATGACATACGTGTAAAAAATAAAAAAAAAACAAATACTTTTTGTCATTTTTTAAAAATATTGTGAAATACGAAGGAGGAATGGAAGATACAGCCTCTAGCACTCAAGGAGAAAACAAAGGCGTTGATAATCCCGTAGCCACACAAGGTAATTAAATTATGATATATTTACCTACTTTAATTAAATCAAAAGGTAATTGAATTGTGATATATTTACCTACTTTAATTAAATCAAAAGGTAATTAAATTGTGATATATTTACCTACTTTAATTAAATCAAAAGGTAATTAAATTGTGATATATTTACCTACTTTAATTAAATCCGTAGATTATAAGTAATCTAGAGGCTTTGTAATAATGTGAATCATATGTAAAACAGCTCTACAATTTATAAAGAAAAGTCTCGCTAACATTACTATTATAACATAGGACATACGTAGTATATGCTGTCACTGGGACTTCTGTCATATGTCAAATATTTACTCATACTAATACCTGTGTAAGAATTAAATAGATACAGTATTAGGCGTGGTAAGATTTGTCATTTTTGACTGATGTTGGCATGTTTCGCGTATGGGCGCTACCACCAACACAACAGCACTACCGCTACTTACCGGTGGATTATCTGCTCGTCCACCACCTTCATTCCGTATAAAAAAATAACTTAATATCGCGTATTTAGGTAGTTACCATCCACTTCAGCATTATATTTCATATTGTGAAAAGAATTTCATTTTATTTCAGATGACGAAGCTAATGTCAGATCAGACATAGTAATTAATGTACAACCGCAACATGGTAAGTTAGTTTTTATAGACACAATAATGACACGATCATTTATTTACAATTATGTGTATTATATAACCATGAATTTTCTTATGTGCTATCTTTTTATTTTTTTCGTTTTAAGGTTTACGCGCCGAACTGCCAGTGTCAACGTTGAATTGGCGGTCAAACCCTAGTGGTCAGTTCATTCCAGTGCACGGCCTTGACTTCCTCATCGGTGTCTCCAGCCTTCTCATCCAGCAAACTGTTGAACTGACCGACCGTTAGTACAACTCTATTACCTATCGATGATTTTGTTATTTACGGGTTAGGAAATTAATATTTTAACTGTTCGAATATATTTATCAGGGAGTACGGGGTGCTTAGAAAAGATAAGAAACAAAGAAGAAATAAAGAAAAGTAAAATGCAAGAGGCAACGATAAACGGGGCTGTATTTTAAAAAAAAAACAATAAATTCGTCATCAAATTAGACACACAGTAACGTAATTATTTTTCAGTGACTTCAAATATCGACTCGGAAAACCGTTACATAGTGAGAGTTCCAAATGGCGAAGCGCTATACATAGCAAGTGAAGTGTCGTCTGAAACACAGAGGTGCTTTTGTGGTTCGGGACGCGCATTCCTCATGCACCTTCACGACAACACGCGTCAGGAGGCCATGGTGATGAAGAGACGTTTAGCTGGCGCGAACTGTTGCTTCCCTTGCAGATTACAGGTAATGACTGAGGTGCCGTCAGGTGTTTCTGTACATTAGAAGACGTCTTTCTGATGTACGTCAAAGAAAATACGCCGCAGAACGCCCGCGCTATGGTGTTTGATGATATCTATAAATTAATTTGCAAAAATTACCGAAATGAAATGATTTTTCGAATGATTAGAAAACGATTTAAAATTAAAGTTTGGTTTTTATAATGATGTGAATGTGAACGATGATTGGTTTTACTACAAATCTTACATGATCGGTTTAAGGTATAATCCGCGTTATTTTCGTCATCAACTTGAATCGAAAGCATTTGAGTTTATCAATAGCTAGTTTTATATATTGCAGGAAATGACATTGGTAACGCCTCCCGGCGATTACGTGGGTCGCGTGCAGCAGCAATGGACGTGGGTGGTGCCGTTCTACCTGGTGCGGGATGCCAATGACGACGTACTCTTTGTCATCGAGGGACCAGCCTCGTATAGCAGTAAAGGCTACATTGACACCAAATTTAAGGTCGTGTATCTATTTACATACTTTGTCTTTTAAGGCAGTCTAAGTAACTTATCGTGACAGTTATAACTTTACAAATGGCAGAGGCGACCTGCACCCTTTGGAATCAGTACAACCATAACTGCGAACGAGGCAACATGAACCTATTGCCTTACAAGCGATTAAAATTTTAAACAACCCATTAGCAGTGGGGGGACTAAGATCTTGTGGGGCCCGAACTAACTTTGGGGGGCCTTTTTATGGAATCAAAACTACGGTTCAAAATTAAAAACTTTTTCATTTTGCATATAAAAGGCGTTGAGGGTGGGCCCAGAGGGCTGTAGTCCATCCTAGCCCCTAGGTTAGTCTGCCACCGCCTATTAGAGCTTAAATTGCTTACAACAATGAGCTCATTAAAATCACAAATGACAGTTTAAATTTCGGTAATCTCGGGAATAAACAGCCAATGACTGTTTACGCAGCAGAGCCTCCATTACAGTCGTAGATGATAGCCATGCTTTGATTCGAGCTCATCAACGTCAGATCATTCCATTTAATTATGCTTAAGGCATCGGGTACATGGACACAGTTTGAGAGGGAGAGTGCACGCTGCAATCCAACAGCCGCTTGTGCGCGCTCTACTAGCCACGTTACCCCTCTATCACAGCCACGTTATCACAGAAAACTACCTTGAAATGTACTGCATTTCCCAGTTTATCTTATTTCCCTAATGTACGTACGTGATTCGGTAGTGAGTGAGATGTGCCAGAGCCCATTCCCATCCTATCTCTCCCCATTTTGCCAACCCTTTCTCCAAATCCATTCCTATATCTCCAAAGGTAGGCAGCGCATCCGGGGCGTGCCAACGTTTGTCATTTTGGACTAATGTTTGCATGTATCGCAGATATCTATAGGCGACAGTATCCACTTACCACCAGGTGAACTGTATGCTCGTCTGCAGCCTTCGTCTATAAAAAAAAAGAAAGAGTGGCGTGGGTCGAACGGTTGTTTGTTACTTTATTTTGTGGGTCGAACAAAATTAAGTGACAAACAATGTTAAGGCCAATACTTATAGACGTCAAACATACAGATGTTTAACGCCTATAAGTAATGCCGAGACAGTCCCTGATGGAAACGCGGCTTAATATACGAATATATTCTTACAGATCCTGACCGGCGACTTTCTTTGCGAGCTGGGCCAAATTACATACACTTGGGACCCATCACTGGTTAGCTTCGTCACTACATTACGAATCCCCGACACGGCCGTTCAACCGAAACATAAAGCTTTATTGTTGGCTGCTACCTTTCTTATGGTAAGGATATATTAGATAGCAACGATGTAGCATATCACAACATGTAACACCAGACCATATCGTAGCATTCAACGTTCATTAACATTAGAATTAACATTTTAGCATTTCTGGAACCGCTTCCAAGATCCAAGACTACCTTTCTCATGGCTCTGTACCCGTGTGGTTTACTGTCATTAATCAATCACTAGATTTTCAATGCTAATCTTAGTCCAATTGCAGACGGGCGATTAGATTAATTAATTGATTACTATACAACGGAAAAAGTAATAATTGTTTTCTTTTTTTTTTCAGGAATACACATACTTTGAGAGATCTAATTTAAGTTGTTTACGGTGCCTATAATTAACCAGCTGTTGTAATAAATACGGGGTCTAAACAATTATATATTGCTTTCTCTATCTGGCCAGTTTTTCTTCATAGTTTCCTGTGGATACGTCTCCGTTCTGTTGGAATAGCAACAGACCGGTAACGGTAACAGAGCGTCAATCACTATATTACCAATAGGTACCAATAGATAAGATAATATTGTGATTTGATTTACATATTCGACAATTACAATTACAATGTAACTTTTATTGTTAGTACCTACATAAGTGCCTTTTTGTGGGATACATATTGGGAATGGTTACGAACCTTAATTTTTATATCCCTATAAATATATTTTTTTGTAAATAAAGTAATATGACTAGAATAATATTTGTTTGATTATAAAAAAATAACAAATGAAAGTGTTATAGGGTCTAGCAAACGAAAGGTTGCGCCATTAGTTTTTAACAATTAATTAAAGTTATTTATTTATTTTATTTAATAATTTATTGTACACACATAACATGAAACGATATTTAAGCTACGATATGGGATTCTTCAAGAAAGCTGTGAATAAGATTTTGCAGGGTCGGCGGCGCGCCCGCATACCCCCTGGTGTTGCAGGCGTCCATGGGCAGCGGTAACACTTACCATCACGTGGGACCGCTTGCTCGTCCGCCCACACGTCTATAAAAAATAAAAAAAAATGGAAGAAAACGAACGGATGTACAAAAGGCAAGCTTATCTTAAGCAAGCTTAAAGGCAGGCAACGGCGATTTGTTCCAGCAGACCTGGGAAAGCGAAATATGTTTAGGTCAAGACAGAAAGTCAGGTGTAGTGCATACGAAAAATTTGTATGTATAATAATTCTAATAAGTTACCTCATAAAGTTACATTTGGACCATAAACATCCCGATGCTTGTTCTTTTGTATTTAAAATTTGGCGTACCTATGTGTTTATGAATACATAGATCGTACAATGAATGTACAAATTGTTGATATTAAAATATAAAATGCGAAATAATTACAAGTCCTACGGACAACGTGACGACGCACGCGTCGCCACGCGATGCTAGCATGAAAAAATCTAAAGATTTATAGTAGGTACCTACCTGTTTAAAAATGAGTTAATACTTAATTTTAGAAAAATATGTATAGTGTACTTGCCATAAATTATAGTCACATTATAATGAACGTCAGTTTTTATGTCACCTTGGTATATACAACAGGAATTTACAAATATTTTTTTATTCTACGAAAAATTCCATATTTCGTTTTCGTGCTTCAATTTAGTATACTATTTGTTGAAAATACCTAATTATTATGGTGGACCAGCCTGAACTGTGTGCATTGAAAACAAATAAAGAAAAGTTGTGGCTTTACGACGAATACTATTTTGGTAACAGAGATCATGAGAAGAGAAAATCTGGACAAGGAGAGAATCATTGGTCGGGTGCTAAGGTATACAGTACAAATCCCATTATCTGGATTGATTCTAAACTCTAGGGGATATGTTATAATTATTTTGTTTATTTGTGAGTCTTATTTTCAATTTAGAAACCTCACATTGCCGAACATGCCTCCATTCTTGTATTTTTATATATAAAGAGGGTTGGCGGTAAGCTAACAACCTGTAGGGAAGTGCCCATAAGTAGGTACATTAGCTGCAATATATAACATTAATAAAAATGAACTAAATTTCCATATTTGAAATGTTTAGAAAGAGCAAAGAAATAGGTGAGCAAGGGGACGATAAAAGGGAAAAGATCCCAATGCTTTCTTACCAATATGCAAGTGACAGTGCCGTATTTACCTATGGTGCAGGGTGTGCGGCGCACATGGGCACAGGGTGATAAGGGGCGCCGAGCGCCACCCCCGACGCCTCCAAAGAGCCTGCTAGAGGGCGCCAGGGTATTGATTGCACCCGGGGGCTACATGGGCTAGAGCCAGTGCACGTGCACAATTATTGCTAATTTTACAAGGGCACATACAAAGATATTACATACAAAGGCTTTAGGCTGTTCCATCACTCTTACTTTAGGTTGTAATTACATGGTAGTAAATTCTTAGTAACATTTCTCGTGAAACATTTCTTATAAAGGAAAAAACGTTAAGATGTTAATCCTAAAAGATAATTAATTATCTTTACACTTTCTTAGGGTCGGATTAGTATTAAACTGTTAGATATCAGTATGTACACGTAATGTATATCTGAATACATTGTTGGTTTCATCATAACAGTTCGATAATGTAATGTAGTGATAGTATGGGCTGGTAAATTTCGACTAAATAGGTATATGCGAGAATGCATTTCGACTAAATAGGTACATGCGAGAATGCATTTCGACAAAATAGGTAGATATATGCGAGAATGCATTTCGACAAAATATGTAGGTAGATACATGCGAGAATACATTTCGACTAAATAGGTATATGCGAGAATGCATTTCGACTAAATAGGTACATGCGAGAATGCATTTCGACAAAATAGGTAGATATATGAGAGAATGCATTTCTACAAAATAGGTAGATATATGCGAGAATGCATTTCGACAAAATAGGTAGATATATGCGAGAATGCATTTCGACTAAATAGGTAAGTATACGAGAATGCATTTCTGACAGTTTATAAGTCTATATATAATATCACCAAAAGTTATGAATGAAAAATATATTTCTAAGTATCAAAGGTTACTAAATAATCATATCTATATATATATTCAGAAAACGTTGCGTATCTTTATACCTATGTACCAAAATACAGAACGCCCATCTACCTTTGTACCGTCTTTGTTCTGTCAAAGTTAAAGTGATGCGGGTTGGGTAAACTTACCAAGTTGTATTAACTATTCAGAAGTCTTGTCTGAAAGGCACCTCACTTTTCCATACGGAAAAACGGAGTCTGCAATGCGAAGAAAAGTACTTATTGTCAAAAATTTATATTTAAACTCATTCTGAATAGAACCATTTCTGTAATCGACCAGTCTACTGAGATTTAACGTCACACTTTTTAAAGGTAGTTCATTACATGGGTTTGGTCATACAGTCGGAAATTACTCATTATTTTACAGTTCTAAGCATTTTGTATAACACTAACTGCTTACTGCCCACAGTGTCTCCCGCATGATCTTCGTATATTCCTTCCGGAGAGAATTATTTGATAGACCGCAATAAAAACCCTATGTGTGGATCCGTCTCATGATCTATACTTATTATATATTTGGTAGCGATTTGTTGATTAGTTATAGTGTTGCTAGGGACCAAATTTAGTATTTGAATTTACATATTAGGTAGATTTTGATAGTTTGTTGAAATCCCTTCAGTAACTGTAAATATTTATCATAGTAAATATTAAATAATATAAAAATTAATTTAATAATATTAAAACAGTGTGAGTAAATTACGGTGCGACCCGGTAGTGTCTATGGACACTATTGCAGATGGGGCGGGGCTTCTATCATACACGGACGAGACACAACGCCTACGCGGGTCGCTCACTGGGCTTTCCACAAGCGGAATATCACCGGTGGGCTTGATCGCGCGGGCGGTGTGAAGAACGGACGAACACCAGGGCCTTACAAGGCTCATCCAGAAACCTACGCGTAGTAATGGGCATAGATTACCAGGGCCGTCTTTACCAGGGGGTGCAAGGGGTGTGGTGCACCCAGGCGCGGAGCGCCCGGGGGCGCCTATCGAGCGCTGAATTTTTGGATATTTCATTGAACTTAACGCCATTGCACAGTTTTATATACTTGTTATTTACGACAAATATGTATGCGCAAGCAAAAAAAAAATAGTCATTAACAATAATATTTTTTTTACTTTTATTACGCTTTCGGCGCTTGTCATACCGCATTACTACACTACACAAATAACAATTTTATTTAATACAACACGCGCGCGGCCAAATCTCTAATCCAAAGACAGTGTATGTATGTACGTTTGACACGTTGCCGCCCGGTAGCAAAATGATCTCTAAGTCAATAGAGTGTAAGTTCATTTGAAATGGGCGCGCGGGCACTTATGGTATTTACTTATGGTGCAGGGTGTGCGGCGCACAGGGGCGCAGGGCGTCAGGGGGCGCCGAGCGCCGCTCGCGACGCCTCCAAAGAGTCTACTAGAGGGCGCTAGGGTATTGATTGCACCCGGGCGCTACATGGGCTAGAGCCGGCGCTGTAGATTACTACCGAACCTACCGAAATGGGCCCCAGTACAGTTTCTCCGCTCCCACTACAAGGGGGGGGGGGCGTGAGATTACTCCGAGGTGTAACTGGGTACAATCCTCGCAAGAAATTTTCGTTCCTTCCTCCGATCGAGGCATCAACATTTTAATTAAAGGAATCATTGAAATGTTGATTTTCAACCTTTCCTTTTCATTTTTTCCGTAGTCTTTAGAATGGTACACAGGTCGCTTCGTTCAAGGCACAATGCATGGCATTGGCGAATATCGTTGGCGCTACCGCGGGCAAGAAGGAGCCTTCGTTACCTACGAAGGCCATTACTACGCCAACCAGATGCACGGCTACGGGGTCATGTCTTACCCCGATGGAAGGACATTTACTGTAAGTACCATTTCTTGCATCCCGGTAAAAATACGGGACGTTGAAAAAAGGTTATTGCGTTAATAGAAGTACGAAGTATCAAATAAGAGTGTATAATAATTATACATTGAATATCTTTATTAACCACGCAAGCAATTGACCGATGACCTTTTATTGGTTTCTTTTGTTTAAAATTTCACCGGTGGTCGTCCGCCGCCACTGGAATCACTGTGGTTCTACTCGTACTAAGAACCCAACGCTGTGAACCTCAGCTTAGGCTGATTTATAGTACATGTTCATTATCGCAATGCACTTCAGCACTATTGCTAAGTATTGTTCATAATTTTCATGTTTGTTTCTTTCTTATTTTTTCTCATTATCTTCAATTTACTATTTGAAATATTGTTAAAAATATTGCAGAATAAATAATAAATCTGTTCTATTTTTATGTTGGAAGAAAATAATAAACAAATTTATAATGGTATTAGTATAATTCTTTATTGAGACAGAATTAACTGCGTTACAAAATTTACGGAGATAGTTCTTTTCGTAATTTATCTAGTTTATGTTGAAACAACTGTTAAGTGTCTAGTCACTCACAGGTTTATTCACTTCATCAATATCTATTTCGTACCACACACCGATTATTTAACAATTAGCAGTTAGGCAGGCAAATTACCTGACAGTAAATTACTTAAATGCAAAGTTGGTTGCAAATGTGTCGTAACATTTTTGTATTACGTAGATATTAACTTATCGGAAGCTAATTTTCATATTTTCGTTTTTCTTTTTTCCAAAGGGTTTGTTCCACAGCAATATTCGCTGGGGTCCAGGACTGCAGTCCCAATCGTGTCTCCAGGAGGACGTTGGGCTCTGGCACGGCACCAAGCTCATCAGGCTCGCGTGGCATCCTCCAGTACCAAGCGTAGCCCCGGATTTAACCGCCGGATATAACGGACAAGCTACTGTGAATCCAAACCGTGTACTTCTAACGACTACTTATAAAAGAGTTAGTTTGTTTTAGAAAACATAAAAGTACTGTAATCTTCTTGTTTTGGACAAGTTTTTAGGAGTATCATCGACATTTTTTTCTCTGTCTTGCTCACCTGTTCTTGCTGTAAATGCGGTCTGTCAACCGCTAATTTTAAACTCGCTAATTCTTTGAACTACGTCCGAATATCCATGCTTTTGGATTTTACCCCGTAAATGCTATCAAGCTTTATTAAAGTCACTCAAGATTAAAGGTGTCTTTCTTCTAGATCGGTGAAATAATCACTACGTTAGAGTTGCTTAAGCAATGCGGATCGGACCCCAGGTCAGCAGCAGAGAACTGGATTAAATTGCATCCAAAACACTGCACAGACATGAACAGCCAAGTTTGTCAGCTAGAGAGCTTTCAACAATCCTATTATAAAAAAAACATTGTGACTTTAAAAAAGGTGCAAAGTTTATCGGATGTCAAAGAGGTGGGTCGCTATTTTATATTACTCGTACATTTATATTACTAGCGGTGTCAACGACTGCGTTCTAACGGGTTACGGGGGGGGGGGGGGTATTGGTTATCTTTTTATATTATAAACCCCCCTTTTATTTTTATAAAACACACTTTTAAAATCACACAAAGAACTTAGAAACTTTGGTTTGTGACCGGGCGGATGTCAAATCTGAACTGAAGTTCGTTTCAATCGTCATTCCATACTGAGGTACAAGCTCAGCAGATCTTTAGGGGTTGTAAGCCCTATTACTTACAGGTCTGGGACATTGCAGTTCGCGTAAACTTTTGTGTGATTCCTGTAAGAACTCTACACATGATCTGGATAAAAAGTACTCTAAACGTTAACACAGCACATAAGCTGTAACTATGCTAAGTTTTGTTGAAATCCGTCTGTCTTACCCGAAAACGTTGTTTTTCTATAAAAGAGGTTGTAGATAATAAGCAAGAAACTTTAATTAATATTATTATTTTTTTTAAAAGTGGGCGGCCGAGCGAGCGGTCCCACGTGATGGTAAGTGTTACCGCCGCCCATGGACACCTGCAATACCAGAGGGTTTGCGGGCGCGCCGCCGACCTTGCAAAATCCTATTCACAGCTTTCTTGAAGAACCCCATGTCGTAGCTTGATGGAGCTAATGGGGCTTAATTAGAGAAGTTATTTGCATTTTTACAGGATGGCAGCCAGACAAGCGGCGAGAGTATAGGCGATTCAAGCACATATTACGCGTGGAACAATAACGAGTTGGTGGTGCATATGATGCAGCACTGTTTCAAGCATGAAAAACAGAGGAAAAAAATTAATTTGACGCCAATTCTTAGTGGTCCCAGGAATGCGTTCATGTCAGCTGGTAAACATGAATTGGATTGCAGGTCTTTATTTTATTCATATTGTTGTTTTGTATTCTATTTTTCTATGATCTAGGTACATGATAAAATATAAGTAAAAGTATCCTTATGCCTGTAGTTACGAATCTTTATCTAACTCTTCTAATTATTTTATCTGAAATTGTTTGTGGTTAGGAACTTAGAAACGACCACTACTGTCTATATGGATAACAATGATTATTTTATTTATATCTATATAAATAAACGTCACGTTCTACTGCTCATAGGATTTAGAGCAATTACAAGCTAATTTGGGGACTAAATATATTACGCGGATCCAATGTGGATAGATAAACCTTATTCTGTGATTTTATCTCACATATTTATTATTCTTGTTTTGATTTTAGGACGTTGTTAATGGCCAGTTATTTGGGGCATACAATTAACGTAGTCCAACTCGTTAACGAGCACAATGTGCATCCAGAAGTCGCTGACGTTAGAGGCAACACGGCTCTTATGTACGCTACCGTGAGTGATGTAGTATTTTCATTTATTTAATTAGTACCTACATCAAACATTAGTTCATGCCCGTGGTTTTGCTTTAGTAAGTAGGTATCAAACTATCTATCACAAGCAATAACATTAGAATTTAAAATTTTATTCAGTTAAATAATAAAAACATATAAATAAGCTAAGGACCCGGAGTGTGGGTGATTCAGGTCCCTAGCTTCCTTCTGGAAATTCCATTAAAATGCAGTAATTAATTCAAGCATTAATTCCAGTAAGCATACAATTGTTGATAAACATACAAAATTTTAAAAAAAATGTTTTGATATTTTACCCACGACAAAATAGAGTTGGTATATGCATTTAGGATAAGATAATGTGTGTTTGTATTTATTTGTTTGTTTAGTTACATCGATTTGAGAATACATACCTACTAGATATGTTATACAAGCACTCTAGGCCGGGCAAGTTAGAGTTTAATAGTTTTCTATGTTCAGTAGCTCTCGAATTCTTTAATTCGTATGTGTTTTGAAATGGAACATTCTTATAACGTAGTACCTACCTACTTAAGTTTTAAATTTGACTTCTCAATGAACCTGGGTGGCAACTTCTAGGGGGATGAAGCAAATGAGCCTCCTCATTTGCTTCACCCCCCTAGAAGTTGCCAACCAGGATTCTTTGATAAGCTGTGTCATCTAGTCTATTCCCATATCGATGGTTTAGTTCCTACCATAAAAGCACTTTTCTCTGGGATGGCTGGTTTTAAATCATGCCCTTGACTTGACCAAAAATTTAAAAAAATACTAATAAAATCAATAATCCTAATTGTATCTTGTAATAATACTAGATATCAATTATTTCTTAACTTGCAGTGTGGGGATAGAGTTGAAATAATAAGTTTCTTGGTGGAAGCCAAAGTTAACGTGGACAGTTACAATGACTCGTGTTGTACGCCTCTTGGCGTGGCTTTGATGCGGTATGCATGTGCATTCAAGGATATTCCAATAAATGCAATGATTCCAGCCTCATTGCCACCGGCCGTCATTCACGCAACTTGTAAACAAATTTTTCTCTATTTCTATAATACTTCAATCACGTTTATAAATCAGTACAGCATAAGTCAAGATGATAATCTTGACATTTATTTTAGCATCTGTTGAAGAAAAGGTCCATGAATGGCATATCAATCGAGATATTGTAACGAGTGATTCTGCACTGACAAATAAAATCGGCGATTTTAATATGCTTAGATCTCTGAGCAAATTGACCGCAAAAACTTCAAGTGTTAAGAAAATAAAATCATTAACAACTATAAAGGAGTCCTCGTGGCAGAATAAGAAGTTAGATGGACAGTTCTCAAAAGACAATTCAGAGCCGGTTTCCAATGAGTTATTTAATTCTGGATATAAACGGTTGTATAGTCTCATTAGCAATGAATATGTTATGAAAGTGGCCGAACTTCTATCAGTTACAACTGAAATTAATTCAATTCCATATGTGTTCGAAGTTAACAACATGGTTGAAGAAGTAGATGCAAATGAAGAAGAAGTTAAGAAAGCGCTTGACAGGAATCCTAAGAAATTGGGATCGAAAAATTTTAAAGATACAATTTTAAAGCCAAGCAAAGATGTTATTTGGCAGGGGGATAAAGACGATGTATCAATAGACAGTATACAAGAACGAAAAAATAATTTGTTAGTAACCCTGGACTTTATTTTTGAGTAGTTCGCGTGCATTTTAGAGTACCTAGTATGTGTGGTTAGTTCAATATATCATAACATTATCGACGAAGTGTTGTCGGTAAATTTAATTAATTGTAGGTAATCTTAAGAAAACAAAAGAAAGAAAAAGTACCAAGAGTGTGCATATTATGATAGAGTTCCATAGCCGCTTCCGGATAAATATCTAACGTTCTCTGTCAAGCTTACATCTTAAGAAAACAAAAGAAAGAAAAAACTACCAAGAGTATGCATATTATGATAGAGTTCCATAGCCGCTTCCGGATAAATATCCAAAGTTCTCTGTCAAACTTATTATTATGTCATGTATTTGCTCGCGGTTGCCCACTTTAAACTTTTCTTGTGTGGGAAATTGTAAAATTTGAGCATCTTCTTTTACAAAATTGTTTGTATTATATGAACCATTTCACCAATTTTAATAATAATCTTCAAATCTTCCACGTTGCATGACGACATTATATGGGCTCCTTAGTTTCTTAAATCGCTAACAATAAAATCAATAAATAAGTCGTATCTACATATCCTTAATTGCAGACTATCTAGAATTAAGCTAACAATTTTGCAACTGCTGACCAATGGTGCAAACCCAAGTTTAGTGCGGTGTCCACAACCAGCTCTGTTGATGGCGACCATTTCAAACTGTCCTGATCTTGTTCATCATTTAATACATTACGGTGTTGATGTTAACGAAGTATATCCACAAGTAAGATTTGATTGAGCCCAACATTTTTTTAAATAACTACGTTTCCTGTAAAGTAGAGTTTATACAAAACTCAGAATGTTTTGGAAACTCAGGGAAAAAGCAATTTCTTTTTAAATATTTTACCACACTGCTAAACCAGGCTTTTTTTCTAGCAAAAGGGCGGCAGACGAGCGTACAGTCCACATGATGGTAAGTGGATACTATCGCCCATAAACATCTGCGACACAGGCCAACATCAGTTAGTCATGATAAACGTTGGCACGCCCTCGGATGCGCTGCCTACCTTTGCAGATTAAGGAATGGATTGGGAGAAAGGGTCAGGAATATGGAGAGGGATGGGATAGGACGGGATGGAAATGGGCTCTGGCATATCCCACTCACTACCGAAACACGTACACATCCCGGTCAAAAGTCACACATCGGCTAGCTTCAGTTTTGTAGAGCGTCGTCTCTGTCGTGTGGCGATAAGGCGCAGACACAAAATCGATTAGAGATATCTTTTTAGAGGGTGATTGATGTGTATGTATTACTTTCGACCGGGAAGTGTACGTACATTGGAGAAACACGATACAGTAGTAAATGCAGTATATTTCAAGGTAGTCTTCCGTGAGAGAGGGGTAACGTGGCCAGTCAAGTGCGCCCAGCGGCTGTGGGAATCCACGTGCCCCCTTCCCCTACAATGATGTTGGTTAATTCAAATTAGTAATGAATTATCCTATATGAAAACAACAAATTTTCAATCAATTTCATAACTTTTCTTTTTCATATCAATCAAATTTCTATTTACAGATCTTTGGCTTTACAGCTTTGGATGTTGCTGTCTCTTACCCGTTTACGTCTATTAACGTAGAACTAATAGAAGCATTGCTCAAAGGTGGTGCAGACAGCAATCATCGCCTAAAATATGGTGATGATGACTCTGTGAACACCTCAGTGCATAACAGATCAGGCCCTACGCTGTTACATGCATTGCTTGCAAGAAAAACTGAAACAGGGGCGGAGGAAGATGTATGTATTTATCTTACAAAGTATTCATGTTCTGGTTACAATTAATGTCCTTAATGTTCCTATTAAAGAGTACTTTTATCTCTAAATAAAAATTCAAGAGCAGTTATCACAAGATTATGTATAATATGATATATTTTACGGGTTACTTTACATTAAGCTGTGTCTAACAGGTTATGAAACCCGGAATTTTTTCTATTTAGATTGTGTATTGTGCGTTTGAAATTTGTGTTTAGTCAAATTACGCTCAAAATTAATCATTACAATAGGTTCAACGACAAGTAATTGAGTTGCTTCTGCAATACAACTGCGATGCTACAACTCAGTTTAAAGGGCGCTCTGCAATCGACATTGTTATGACGAAAAATATGGACCTGTTTGACGTTTTTGTGAAGAGCCCAATGATCGATCTGAACACTGTAATTAACGAAGAGAACCAGAACATACTTGTCAAAATGTTTAATATGACGTTCTTTAAAAAACTAATTCCCACGGACAGACTGCAGATCGTATGTTACATTTTTCTGTTTAATTTTAACAACACTACAAGAAGAAAACAATAATTAATAATTGATCCTGTACCTAGAGACATTTCATTCAACTCGCCAACTTCATCCGCTGAGTTCACTCAAATCATAATTAACAAAGCGACTTATCTACAAAGCAATGTCTACAAGTATTGTAGACGACTTATTTACAAGTATTGTACATATGTCTTGTGTAAATTGTTCGCCATAAAGAATTCTGCATTCTACATTTCGTACTTTTCTATATTCATTTCATATCTTTTCTTAAAGGTCAGATGAAGATTGTCAGATACATATAAATCCTAGCCCGGGAATTCTGCCTTGATCATAGATATACTACTTTACTTCGTAATAAAACAATGACATTAACACAATTATAACGACATTCCTTATCCTTTATTCCCTATTTTCCAGTTAACCAATTTGGTACTTTTCGGCGCCGATCCTTTATTAAAATGCCAAGACAGGAATGATCAATATGAAAATATTTTTGTTTTCGCAAAGAAGACACTTGCCGAAATGGATACCTTTTCTCAGAAACCTACGACAAATACAACACAAAAAGGTATGGCTAATTAAGTAATTGTCATGAGTCATGCAAAAAAAGTTGCGAATCCTTTTAATTAATATTTATTGCTGACTTAAAAACTACCTAAATATTGTTTTTAGGTATCACGAAACCTGACAAGACAAATAAACCCGAGAAACCACAACTAGCTGTCAAATCTTCGGCGAAAGTACTGTCTAATGATAGAGAAGATTACAAACAAGCTGTTGATTTGGTGAGAGAATGTGCCAGATTACTGCACATCAGGTGGCTTCAAGGGAAATTGACAAGGGAACTTGTTAATGTCATTTACAGGTATATATCCTTAGATAAAGCAGTCACTAAATGTGTAAGCATGTAGCGCTAGATTTTAGCAGTGCATTTTTTTTTAATTGAGCCTATACAAATATATTATGGGGCTCATATCAACTTATTCAATCGATGGTTAGGTGACGGTGGCGCCAACCGCTAATACAACTTTGTTGAACAAACCTATACATTCATGTCCAATGACGAATATGAACGTTAAAGTGACAGTAGGCTGAGAACGCTATGGCCTTTTTTTGCCGCCGAAAATAATCTGCAAACCGTGTAACCGTGTTAGAACATTCACTAGCGATTTCAAATTCTCGAGAAAAATGAGGCGTTGTGTTCTTAAAATTAATTACTCGCGGAAAAGATCCGCAATTGGTTCGTCCACGTAGAATTCAATTTTACGTGAAAAAAAAACCGCCCGCGTTTATCTGTAACGTATTACCACCACTTCGTGGCAGACGTTTTGAGTCCGTTGACATAATAAAACAAAATTCGCTCAAAGAGCTAAAAGCCATACGGTACTGGAAAGTGCCTATAAGAAGTGTTTCGACGAATGGATTATTCGTTGGCGAAAGTGTATTGCGTCAAATGGAGCCTAATTCGAGGACGACAAAATAAATTTAGACAACTGAAGCAATCTTTTTTGTTTTATTAAAATAATCTCTAAACCTATTTGACAGAGTAGTAGTATATACCATGTAAGGGAGAGTTGAATATTGGCGAGCCCTTCAGGAAATATGGCTCTCATTTTAATATTTACATATTTGACATAAAAAACAAAATTAGTATTGTTAAAAAGAGAATTTATTTGGCCACAAGCTATAATTGTCGATATTATAAAAATCTAAAAATAAAATTTTAAGATAAAAAGTAAGTTTATGGTATAAATAACAAAGTCCTGAGATGCAACCTTTGCACCCGCTAACCCATACGCCAATTTTTGTAGATGTTGGTGGGTAATTGCATAAAATGCTTTAGTTAATAAAACAACATGCTCGCATAGTAATTCATTGTTCTCTTTTTCTCTTGTTTTTCTCCAGCAAACAATAATACCGCGCGTAATTGTTAAACTCCGTTATTTTGTTTTGAAATCGAGAAAAAAATCTTCAAATTTGAATGTGAATATTAAGATAGTACTAGCTGAATATTAAAATCAATGAATAGGATTATTAAGATATTGCAAACCATTCTTCAATATTTTTAGCAATGGCAAACATTCAAACGAGATTTACATAAATAAATTATAACTTACCTTGTAATGGAAACATAAAAAATTACAAAGTGCGGCAAACATTTTGAGTTACACCTACCTCACAATTGCCGTCCGCTAATTATAAGGCAGGTAAGTGACAACTTTGAGTTTTAAGTGGCAAACGGGCAGACTGTATTAACTGTATTGAAATATTGGCAAAAAAAATCGTGGGAATCGATGTCTCTAGGAAATGTGAACAGATATGAAAAAGTTTTTAACAGTTTCCAAGCAGGCATCGGACAGGATTTTCAGCTCTATGACACTGTGTAGAAAATCCGAAATCGGCATTTTAGCCGGTTCGGACCGCTTAGTTAGCGTGCCGCAGACATGGTTATTCACGACGCACGCATCGCCGGCCGCTGCAGGAAGATTATTGCCTATCTATAGACTATGATATTATTACGCACTCAGATGTTACTATAGCATTATTGTTTTTTTTGGATATGTGTGGACACGCTATTATCAACCGCGCGCAATTATCCAACTCTTCCCTAATGCCACACCATGCCACAGCATACCACACCACACTAGACCACAGAAAACCACACTAGATCACATCACCCCACACTAGACCACATCACGCCACACTAGACCACATCATACCACATTAAACCATGTCTCACCATTGCTGAATAAAGGCCTATTCCAATATACCTAAATCTTTCAAAGGTACAAACATCGCACATGGAACATGATAATAAGGGAACATAAGCACAACAAGGAAAGTAGCTTATGGCTAACGCCTCAACGTTGCTTGGAAATATGGGCCGTGTTGAAATCTACTAGAAGGAATGTTTACAGCGACAAGAGGATTCTGAAATATTTACTTTACATTGTACAATATTATAACATCAGATCGAAAAATAAGTTTCCTCGACATGCAAGAGTGACTGCATCGGAAAAAGATAAAATAGAATCCGATATGAATCGTCTTTTGCGCGAACAAAACTTTGAATCGGAGACGGTGACTTTTAAAAAATACATAAAACCTGAGCTCGCAAGAAAAACTGTAAGTTTAATATGTAAAATTCATTAATCATTACAGTAGGTAGGCACTACTTGACATAACGTGCTTCCGCTTCCTTGGAACTGGATTTATATTTTTGGGTTATTCATCTTGTTGTAAAACTCCGATTTTACAAAAAAATGTACCGAAAACTTCTATAACCATTTCTTTTCACAGCTCTTAACGTCCGACTGCAGAGTACAGACGCAAATCAATAATCCTAGTAAGAAGTATATCCTAGTAAATCAATCACTACGGGGTTTCGGGCCACAATCTACCACCCGGGCCCAGTGTGAGTTGGTGGATACATATGCTCCAGATGAACACTAGTGAAAACCGCAACAAAGTCCAACCAATGCAATGGTCTTCAAGATTTTTTTACGTCATTCGTCATCTTACTTAATGTTCATATGAGCCTATAAGCTTGAGCCTATAAGAATTTAGGACCATAATTTACCACGTGGGCCAAGGAAGGATTGATGCTCCAGATTTGTTTTATTCTTGTGTTGTGCGTACAAGTCTCCTTACAATGTTTTCCTTCGTCGCTGAGGTAGTGTTAATTAAATCCAAACTTACGTAGAAACGAGCCGGGATTCGAACTCACGACCCCATGAATGTGAATCGGTGTAGACACCGTAACATCTGTAACGTGGATAAAAAAAATTGAATTTTAATTCCAGGATGAAAGATTCAACATTTGTTTTGAATGCGCGCTACCATTGGGCAATGAACAAATTATCTGCAAGTCGTGTAAAATGATTTCGTTCTGTTGTATCGAATGCCTAGGAATGAACATAGATCGAAATAATTGCCATCCTTGTAGTGACTACTTGAAGCAAAAGTATTTTCCAAGCGAAAATTCTTCCGTTGAACAAATTGTCCATGACTTAGCTAATTGAATAAATATGTAATTAACTAAATAATATTTTAATTTCATTTTCTTATAGATGTAATTTAAGGTTGATAAAATAAAATGGAATAAACCTCCATCGTGCCAGCTAATAGCGATATTGAAGTTGTAGTACGTAATATCCTATAGGTGTTTAGATGCCATATACGTCGCGTCGTATGAATAAAAACTCGTGATTTAATAGTAGCTCGAGCGGTGTTTGAGCGCTAATGAACTTTTGAGCCTGCAGCAATAAATAGATATACACATAGGAATAATTCCGATGGAGCTAATTTTTTGTGTAAGTTTTCATACTAAACATAAATTAGGTAATATCATATCAAATCTATATGAAGGTATCAAATGTCCGCATTGAACCGCTTGCTGTTAAAAAATATACAATGTCAAAATTAAAATAAAGCTGTTTTTTTGCGAATATTTCTTAAATAGTTAGTCTATAGTAAATATATTTATTACCAAATTTATAGCTCAAATTTCCAAAAAAATATTTCAATACTTTTTTCGAATGACCGCTGGTGAGATCTAAACGGCAGCGCGACGCCTCCCTCATGAGAAAAATTGTATTTGATGATGCGCGATTTATTCCTTAAATATCAATTTAAACCACTGTCCTTATCCCAATGCATCTAGGGCTATTCATAAATCCATGCAGGGAGCTAATTTCTGCTATAAGTATGTGAATGTAGTTGTGTGAATGTATGCTTCTTATAGTTGTGTGAATGTAGCGCAATCCATCTTAGATACCTGAGAGCGCCGGCTGGCGCTTTTCTCTGCTTTTACTTTAGTTTAATAATTTATTGGACTCTGGCTTATGCATTGGTCCACACACAAAGCGAACTAAGATAATACAGAATTATTATTTTTCACGTCATTGTCCAGTCCAGTCGAAGTAGAAGTCTCTCATTAAAGTGATAGTAAGTTTACTATAGACAGAGTTGGACTCCTTGGAAGAACAAAAAATGCAGTCCCAGGCTTCTATTATATTAATTATCACAAACATTATGCACTAACTATGCATTAAACTTCAATGTGCCTAGCACATTGAAGTTTAATAAACTATCACTATTAAACTATAAATCCTACAATACACCATTTTAACAATAATCAAACAAAAACTCAATTTTTCTTCTCGGGCTTCCGCCAAAAAGTCCGAATTAAATTTTATTGAGGCAAACGTTCATACGTAATTTAAAAAAAAATCTAAAAATAGCTCTGTCAATTCTAATTATCCTGCGTCTCTTTATTATTTATTTTGTTATGGGGAGAGTGCATGATGCATTCCCACAGCCGCTGGGCGTACTCGATTGGCCACGTTACCCTTCTCTCACAGAAGACTACCTTTAAATGTACTGCATTTCCTACTTTATCGTATTTCCCCAATATACGTACGTGTTTCGATAGTGAGAGAGATATGACCATTCCACTCCCCATTTGCCCAATCCTTTCCTTAATCTGCAAAGGTAGACAGCATATCCGGGCAGGCGCGGATACAGGATTTCGTTTAGGGGGGGGCAATTTTTGTGTGATTTTATCTATCTTCCAGAAAATTCGTTTTAAAGAAAAAAAAATGTAAAATTTTAAAATGTATCATCTAATACTTGCATTTGAATAATGCTCTGTTTGCCTGTCTTAAAAAAAATGAAATAAAAACACATAGATATAGAGAAAGAAAAAAACAATTTAATTTGAAGTAAGTAGGTACATAATATGGTTCTTAAATAATAATCTCCAATCTCTTCCTACGGCCGGTTTTTGCAAATCTTGTAATCACTTTCTTAATGTCAATAGGAATATGCCTATGGATGTGCATAAGGGCAAGACCGAGGAGGCGGTTTTCAGTCATGGTTGCTCTTAAATATGTTTTAAGGCGCCGCAAGGACGAGAATGACCTCTCAGCAGATGCATTTGTCACTGGAAGCGTTGCAAGGACTAGTACAAATTCATGTATTATAGGAAATGCATCCTTATCGCACCTAGCCAATATATCCAGAGCAGTTATGGGAAGCTCTTTTTGCCATTCCTTTTCTTGAATCCATTTCTCTCGCCACAGCAACAATTCATCTTTTAGCAGAAGAGAAGCAGCGCCCTTATCGACGTCAAGAAGCAATCCGAAGCGGTGGAGGAGGGAATTTATACTTTTGTCATTTTCACCAGGAGAATTTTTAACAATATTTTCTGGAATGAAAACTGATAGCTGAAAGACGTCCAAAGTTTCAGCTGAGAACCTTTCTCGCAGATCTGTGAGAACAAAGTCTAGTAAGGGTGCATAGATTGATACTCTGTAGTATTCCTCGGCTGAATTAATTTGATAGTTGGCACGATAAATTTGGCATCCACCATGGCGAGAGATCCGAGGAATATTCAGCTCGACACCTAATTGATTGGCTAGATTTTCTGCACGCTGCCAGACATTGTTAAAACTAGCGTCCATGTTTTCCCGACGACTGGCAAGAATAGAAATTGTGTTATTTACTTGCATAGCACTGCCATTGAGATCGAGCGCCGTCTTCTGTAGTAATTTACTCAGAGACTGCGTTAGAGATAATACATCACTCAGACACAATACTGATACCATGAATTGTGTGTTGCATAAAGTTGTTACCAGTGAAGCAGGGGGGAGTGGAGAGTGCGCTCCCCACATCCCCGCCGGCCGGGCCGACTACTACTGAGTACTACTCGTGGCGTAGTCTACTCAACCCATAGGTATGGAAAACATAATACATGGACCATGCGTCTTAAATTCGTTCCATCATTCGTTTGTTGGCGAGAGGCCTGGAGCGATGTTATTTTTATCAGTAATTTCGAGTTAAACACACTTGATTAACCGATGTAATCTACTTAGATAGTAATGAGTTAATAACGATTCTTGTAAACAGGTAGTGATGTCCTTATGACGCTTTCAAAATTTTGGATTTGGTCAAAATAAAGTGCTTGTCAGGGGGGGGCAATTGCACCCATTGCCCCCCCCCCCTGTATCCGCGCCTGTATCCGGGGGCGTACCAACATTTGTCATTCTGGACTGATGTTGGCATGTATCGCGGATGTCTATGGACTATAGTATCCACCTAAGATCAGGTGGACTGTATGTTCGTGTGCCGCCTTTTTTCTTTATAAAAAAGGCAGAACAAGATTCACGATATTTAATTGTTAACTAATCGTTTTCGTAAGTTTTGGAATTCTGCTTTACTGACGTTTATTTGATTGATTTGCTAACTTTGTAATTTGAAAATATTATGGCTGTCAGTGCTGTCACAATAGATACCAGTTGCCAAAGTTGAGTTGAGTAATTTGAAAAACAAACCCATTTCTCGTATATTTCATGAGAATCGAATCTTTCAAAACATTCAGTGTTATCTTAAAAATGGCCTCAAAATCGAAAAAACCTAAGTTTGCCAACCCTACAGTAGACAACACTGATAACCTTGAAGAATTTATGAACAAATTAAAATCAAAGCGCAAGGATATTGCGGAGTCTATTTTACAGTTCAATTTTAATAAAAAACGTGTGAGAATTATGTCAGAGGTACAGGTAGTACCCGAGACTTGTGAAGGCGTCGTCTATTGGATGTCCCGAGACAGTAGAGTTGAAGATAACTGGGCATTCCTCTACGCCCAGAAACTAGCCTTAAAGAACGAAGTACCGCTTCACGTGTGTTTCT
Source organism: Sesia bembeciformis (assembly GCA_943735995.1). Classification (NCBI taxonomy): domain Eukaryota; kingdom Metazoa; phylum Arthropoda; class Insecta; order Lepidoptera; family Sesiidae; genus Sesia; species Sesia bembeciformis. The sequence continues at coordinate 16,490,329 of OX031026.1, read as the reverse complement.
GTCTGGTAGCAAAATATTTAGACGCCTCTGTTAGACAGTTCCATTTTCTTATTAAAGGTAATATTTCATTGTTATTGCGAATTAGTCTCTCAAATGATAGAGGGCTACACAAATGATAGTTGTTTCGGTGTCAATTACTTTATAAAGATAAAACTTGTATGTTAATGTGCAGTAGCACATGATGCAGTAGCAGGGAATATACCTGCTACGTCATTATATGTCACTTGTGTTTTATAAGTAAATCAATGAAATCTTGTTTATTTATGTCTGACATGTCCCGAAGTGAACATTTTGCTACTTATTATTTTGCTATGTGGACCTGCTGATATTGAAGCTTCCATATCAGAGTATATAGTCCCACTGCAGAGTAAAGTAAAGGGTGGTAAGGTTATTCTTTATAAACATCAACATTGATGTTGACCACTGTCAATTGTTGACAACAACTGTTAACGTTTACAACAGCTGTGGCATTCCTCAACTGTTGTCAATATTAAAACCATTGCTATAAACAAACATTACCAATTAAAACAGGTATTAACTGTGATTTGTTGACAAAAACTGTTATTATTCCATGTTAATCTGATAGCTGTTGAATGAGTAACATGTTCTCTAATCTCTATTATATTAATAATGACACTGATAAAATTTAAATAAATTTGCCGATAATGGAAGAAAATAATAAATACAACTTACTGCCTAAAATTTATGAAAGTAAAGGAAAAAAAAGGAAACATTATTTTCAAAAGTGAAATTCCTGTATGAGTTCAGTTTGAAAAATATTACACTAAATGTACCACTGAGATCAGTTTAAATTAATATAGACTAAACAGTCAATAATTATTTACATTATTATTATTGTGGGTTAGGGGCTCTGCGACTCACTATAGCCTCTATCCCTGTGACCATTGCTGATCTGTTGTGATCACCATTTATTATAGTTTGCTGCTAATACCTATGGCCTGCATTTAATGCCACTTTGAATGTATCTCCATATCTCACGTCATTCCCATTTTTAATCCATCTGTGAACCAGTACACCATGTGAACCATTATTTACATTAGTTGGGTAGTTAACACGATACATATTTTCCTCAACAGCGTTGATTGTTTTCGAAGCGTTGACGGTCAATAATTATAACTGTCAACCATTTTTTGTCTCAGCTCTACTGCAGAGCATAGGCCTCGCTTAGTATACCACTATGAGATTTCATGCCATAATCTACAACACAAGCTTGAAGCGAAGATATTACCTAGTCTGCCACCTATTTATTAGAAATATTATTTTACCATTTATAATAATTTACGTAAGAAGAAAATCGCCGGTGGTGACTGGATGAGAAGAGCAGAAGACTGTATGTGGTGGCAGTCCTTAGGAGAGCCCTATATCCAGCAGTGGAGAGACAGGCTGATGGTATGGTAACAATGTAAAATGTTTGACACTACATAGCAGTAATTGAATTATTAATAAAAAAAATCCATCATTTCAGGTCTTGAAAAAGTAGCAGTTGAATGTAAAAAGCTCAATATACCATTTCACTTGTTGGAAGGAAGTGGGGCAGATGTGTTGCCCCAGTGGGTCATTGACCATAACATTGGAGCTGTAGTATGTGATTTCAACCCCCTTCGGGTACCTATAAATTGGCTGCAGGGAGTGAAAAATAAAATTAAACAAAATGTACCATTGATACAGGTAGTTTCATTATATAAATAATAATCCAGCAATTATTATATCCCTTGAGAAAGGCTATAATAATAAAGGCTATAATTTTTTACTTCGAAACACTTGTTTATATAACTTGAGCTCCTGAATTTTATTGCATTACATAATCGTAAAAGTGGTGTTGTGTACTAAATCCTTCAAGAAAGAAAATTAAAAATTCCGTTCGTAACACACATTTACAGGTGGATGCACACAACATAGTCCCTTGCTGGGTAGCTTCAGACAAACAGGAGTATTCTGCAAGAACTATCAGGAACAAGATCAACACCAAGCTAGACGAGTACCTGACTGAATTTCCGCCTGTTATTCAACATCCATACTCCAGCAAGTTTGCGCCTGATGTGAGTGTTTGTAATCTATGACCATACACTATGGATCATCATAATTTACAAAGTCCTCTTCTAATAGATCTTATTTAAGTTACTTGTATTAATTTGGGTTCTGGGCTGCAACATGGCTTTTGAACTTTGTGAATTAATTGTATGATTCAGCTAAAAAATTTAAAACTGCAGTTTTTCACACATCTGTACTGCCTTGGACTGGATATCAATACTAGGGTTAGTTGGGTACATTAATATGCAATCAGCTAAAAATAATATGCAACTCAAATGGGGGGGTACCCCAGGCATTGGGAAGAATAAGTAAAACACTTACTGCATTACACTACCTCTATTTAAAGTATAAGAAAATTGTTTACTTTGGCCCACCTTGGATAAAATTGTTTGCTTTTGCGGGGCAAAAGCAAACTCAAAGTAAAGAAAGCAAAATCATGACTATAGCCTTGAGTGTAGATATCTATTTTTTCCAATTCACAGCATATAGACTGGGATGAGGCGATAGAATCAAGAGAAGCAGACAAATCAGTAGGTCCTGTGGAGTGGGCGAGGCCAGGGTATGATGATGCAGTGAAAATGTTGAAGAGTTTCCTTGAGAACAGACTTAAAATATTTGCCACTAAGAGGAATGATCCCACGGAGGATGCGCTCAGTAATTTGTCGCCTTGGTTCCATTTCGGTAGGTATGATTTATAATGACTCAATGGTTAAGAGTTTAATATTACACACTATGTTCATAAAACTGACTTCATAATGGAGATTCCCTCTTCCACTTATATGTCTAGTACTTGAGAACTTGAAAAAGCCATTGTACATCAATATCTACTTTCGTTTCTTATAGTACGGGATCCGGCTGCGAAATTAGTACATGAATAATGTAGATAATCAAACTCTATTTTTTAAGTATTATTAGAAGTGGGGGAATTCATTTTTCATAAGGTGCCAGCTAAAAATTGCCCGCCAGTACTATTAATTAAAATATTATTAATTGACTTTTGGAGAAATATTGTCTTTATATCTTATAGAAATAAAACCTACACCACTTCACAACAGTGTATTTAAAAGATTTGAAAAGTCACAGCTGCCGTTGATTGCCTAGCCGCAACCTTTAGGCACCCAGGTGTAAGCAGGTATAATTTTGTATAAACTTTTCGTTCATGACGTACATTTGTTTCATCTGTACCACATTAAAGATAATTTTTTTCTCTATTTAATGTTATAAAGCTGCCTATAAAAAACAAACCGCAAATCGAAGTTGCCAGCCCTTAAAGATGCTAGGTGTTGTAAATAAAGTGACAGAGTGAGCGCGCGACGCTACTTGTTAGACAAGGATGCCAAATGCCAGCTGTACGCGTTTTTTGAGCCATTGCGCATATCTCGATAGATAGGGTTCTCAAAGTAGTAGTAAGAACGATTCTAATTCAATGCTCCAAAAATTAAAACAGATAAAAATAAATGATATCCGAAAAAATAATATTAATTTCTTAAATAATAATAATTTTTTTTTATAAAATAAAAATAATATAAAATATTCAAATAATAATAACAAACTTAGATACGTACTATTTAAAAAATTGGACTTCATGAACTTTTGTATGTTATCAAAACCACTTAATAAAATTAAACTTATATTTTAAAGTTAAAAATCTAATTGATTTTCCAAATAAAATCAATTAAAAAAAATTTCAAATTTTCAAACAAGTTTTTCAAAAAAAAATAGATAAATCAATTAAATAATTATAAAATCTCATTCCTTATCATTTATTAAATTTTACAACAGAAAACAGTAGTGTTAGATAAAAAAATAGATAAGCATTTGGAGCATTGAAATAGAATCGTTCTTACTACTACTTTGAGAACCCTATCTATCGAGATATGCGCAATGGCTCAAAAAACGCGTACAGCTGGCATTTGGCATCCTTGTCTAACAAGTAGCGTCGCGCGCTCACTCTGTCACTTTATTTACAACACCTAGCATCTTTAAGGGCTGGCAACTTCGATTTGCGGTTTGTTTTTTATAGGCAGCTTTATAACATTAAATAGAGAAAAAAATTATCTTTAATGTGGTACAGATGAAACAAATGTACGTCATGAACGAAAAGTTTATACAAAATTATACCTGCTTACACCTGGGTGCCTAAAGGTTGCGGCTAGGCAATCAACGGCAGCTGTGACTTTTCAAATCTTTTAAATACACTGTTGTGAAGTGGTGTAGGTTTTATTTCTATAAGATATAAAGACAATATTTCTCCAAAAGTCAATTAATAATATTTTAATTAATAGTACTGGCGGGCAATTTTTAGCTGGCACCTTATGAAAAATGAATTCCCCCACTTCTAATAATACTTAAAAAATAGAGTTTGATTGTCTACATTATTCATGTACTAATTTCGCAGCCGGATCTTAGACTATTAGTCCCGTTTTTGCAATTACACAAATCGTAACTAGTTGCCTTTGAGACAGTATAGGAGTAGGTCGCGTTCAATTACGAATATAATATTTATATAGATTAGGTAATTATAACATCAATTATCATACCATCAGCCTATGTCTCTCCTCTGCTGAATATAGGCCTCCCAAGGCTTGCCACCACACACGATCCTCGGCTCTTCTCATCCACTGGAAATCGGTCTCCACTCGAGAACTCGTCTACCCCTTTCATGTACTTTCATTTACGCAATGCCGAAGAGAAAGGTACTGAAAGGACAGACAAGGGAATTCGTGGTACGACTTCGTGAATACTTTCAAAGAGAAAGTCAATATGGCGGCCCCCTTATACCAGTGTCACAAATGCACTTTACACGGAACTATTTATAAACTCATATTTATAATCCAAAAAAAATGTTTTAGGCAACTTTTCCATTAAAATCTGCTTAGTATCTTCAACTAATAAAAATTAGAAGTGTAGAAAGTTGGCCACAACAATGATCGTAATATGGCTTCAACAAACATACTCTTTTAACAGAATTGAGGGCTTGTTTTGACTTTTATGAATATACTGTTGTCACTGGCATGTAGCATGTTTACGGCAATTATAACAGTAAATTAAGTATTACTAATGTACCTTGTAATTGTTTTTAGTTTTTTTAGATACTTCGGTCTCAATTGCTTTCATAATATTTTATTCTTTCATTTTAGATTTCATTTTTGGTATAAATATTTTCGTTACACCTCTGTTTTAGAAACCCACAAATATTACCATCAAATATTATAATTTACAGGTCAAATATCAGTACAACGAGTGGCGCTCTGCGTCCGTGAGTACAAGTCCAAACACACGGAGAGCGTGAACGCGTTCCTGGAGGAGGCGATAGTCCGCCGCGAGTTGGCTGACAACTTCTGCTTCTACTGCGAACATTATGATAGCGTCAAAGGCGCTAGCAGCTGGGCTCAGAAGACCTTAGATGATCACAGGTTAGTGATAATCTAACAAACCTTTACCAGTCTTGTGCAAGTTGTGGAATGAACTGCCAGCTGAGGTTTTCCTGTTATGCTACAACATGGTGTTCTTCAAGACAGCACAGCTTCTCCTGGTGCTGCAGGTATTCATGCACGGCGGTGACCAATTACCACCACGTGAAATTGGTCCTGTATAAAACCAATGCCTGTATAAAAAATATTAAACTACTGTCAATTGTCAACAAGTATATGTAGGATGTCTTGTACTTATTTATTGCTGCAGTCTGTGCATTTACCTCTGTACATTCTGCACGTCTGCCATTTCTTCTATAAAAAAATTCATATCAGCAAAATATTTATGAAATTCTTCCCATATTAATTCGAAATACTTTTCAAATGCTTACAGAAAAGATAAAAGGACCCACATATATACATTAGAGCAACTAACAAAAGCGGAAACCCACGATGACTTATGGAACTCCTCACAATTACAGCTAGTAAAAGAAGGCAAAATACACGGCTTCCTGAGGATGTACTGGTGCAAGAAGATCCTCGAATGGACCACCAGCCCTGAAGAGGCTCTTAAATACGCAATCTATTTGAACGATCACTATAGTATAGACGGCCGCGATCCTAACGGCTACGTTGGTAAGTTGAATTATGTTGTATTTCTAGATCTCAGTCTTGTCTAGACTAGAAAATAATTAATGCACCTAATCCATACAGAATGCCTCTTTATATTGCTACTTGACTTACATTTCAGTGCTAATTCCCTTCCCAATTCTAAATAAAGTCAAAGAGAATAAAAGGGTCATTTTTTCATATATGGCATTAATGCAATTAGCAGTCTGCCAGTGTCAATTTTTCAAGTTTTAAGTCAAGGACACGCTCTAATTTCACAGCCGCTGGGCGCACTCGACTGGCCACGTTACCCCTCTCACAGAAGAATACCTTGAAATGTACTGCATTTCCCACTTTATCCTATTTCCTTAATGTACATACATGTTTCGGTAGTGAGTGAAATATGCCAGAGCCCATTCCCATCTCATCCCTCGCCATTTTCCCAACCCTTTCTCCAAAAATATTCCTAAATCTAAAGGTAGGCAGCACATATTGGGGTGCCTCAACGTTTGTCATTCTGGACTGATGTTGGCATGTATCGCGGATGTCCATGGGGACAGTATCCACTTACCACCAGCTTGATTTTATATTTGTTTGCCGCCTTCTTTCCATAAAAAATTGTATGACTAATACACATAGGTCAACCAAAATACATAGGTAGATGGATAAATTCCTTATGACAAAACTGTTTTATTTTATTTGTAAAGGCCTGGATACAGAGTCCTTAAGCCTATGACAAAACTGTGTACTTGAGTGATACCGGTGGTATAAAGAAAATGTTACTGTCACGATAAACGGGTAGTAAATTATTTTTTAAATCTGCTTTGTTTATTTATAGTTCAAATATTACATCATTATAATTACGCAGTCGAAAGATTACCGATTTGACAGTTCATGAACAGTTGCTTGAGATAACATTGAAATATTTTTGTCGCTAATACACGCTGTCAAAACAAATTTCACGCGAAAATTACTGATTTAGGCAAATTTATACTAAACGTAATTATTTGGAGCCCTAAATATTCTTTAATAACTAAGAAAACTTATGTTTTCAACCCGTGACGCGCTGTTACATACGTCTTGTCACTTTTTGTTTTTTAAAGATGGTGATGTAGTTCAAGATACTGAATACCGATACACGGCTATCTTCTGTTTGTTGTTCCTGCTCATTACGTTGACCTTGGCGCGAAATTGGATTCTAATACTGCTTTGTACTTTAGACGTATTGTTTTAGTGCAAAAAAATGTCGAAACGTGGACAAATTTTAAATAATGCCTAATGCGATCTTATAATTAAATTACAAGATAATTTTAAGCGTGATTCGCAAAATGGCGGACCTTTGGTGCCTGTCACCCAAGTACAAGAGCGCGTTTCTCAGGCACTTGGAATCGGTATAAAAACATTTTTCAACATCAATATAGAAAAAAATAGGCCCATCTGGAAGTGAGGAAAATGTGTTACGGACACCCAAAGAAAATGAGAAGGCCCATGATGGATGTTGACAATTTTGATGCAGACTATCAGAAATCATGCTTACAATTATTATTCTAGAAATGAATTTCTGAATAGAAGAATGCTTTTGATGTCGTTAATACAGGTTAATAGAGTCTACAATATTAAGTTAGTGGAAGATAAACGACATTCATAAAATGTTAATTCTGCCAAAAGAAACTTGTGAGATGGTCACAAAAGACGACTAGGCGAAAGTAGTTGAAAAAACAAGAAAAATAATTTTCGATGCTATGGCCGCAATATTAGGATTAATTGTCAATGAAAAATTATTCAAGTAGTAACTGATATGTCGACGATAGCACGTGATTCTGATTCAGAAGAGTGTAAAATACTCAATAAAACATATTTTAACAACAATAGCATTTTTTTTATTTCCTGATCACACAACAACGAAATTATTATCATTATCTGTTAATAAAAGTATTTAATGCTACTGCTACGCTTGTCTATAGTCACATCACTAGTTACATTAATCTGATATGTCTAATCGGTAATCTGTCGACGGTCTTTAAATGTAAAATATTGTAACTACATATAATATTAGTTCAGTTTAAATATAAAAAGTTTTGATTTTTCAATTATTTTTTAACATTCATAACATCGTTACGTCAAAAATATTGCAGTTATTGTAAAAAGGGTAAACAATCATTAATACGGTCTTTGTAGTTTTTTTTTGGCGCCAAATGACATACTGAATTGACAGTAGTAGGTAAATTTGACCGAATTTCAAATGTCACCTTTTCAGGGCCATAAATAATGCTACATCTGTATTTTGGTTGATCAATGCCTTTGTTCGGTTTAGGTCAGTTTTATATTAAGGCAGATTCTAATTAGGGCAGATTCTTAATAGGGTAGAAGTATAGTCAGACTCAAATACGTGTGGGAAACTGATATAAAAACAGATAAATATAATTTGATCATTAACATTAATCAAAAATAAGCCAACATTAACACAACATAATGCATTTTTTTATCTTTTATCATTTATTTCATCTTATACTAGCTGTTGCCCGCGACTTCGTTCGCGTGGTCTTCAATTTAATGCGATAATATAGAAACCTTGGCGGGCGTGCGCACAACAACTCACCAAAGTTTCATTGTAATGGGATGAATGGTATAGGAACGCATAGAGGACAAACAAATAAACATTATTTTTTATATATTAGAAGAAGATAGAAGATAAAATTAGTCAAAGCAAATTAGCATTCTAGGCCATCCAAAACGAGGGTTTTCTTCATTCACACAACACTGTTTATAATGCTTTGTAAACAGAATTTTAACACAATTCTATATACGTTTATGCCACCCCTCGACTTGTTTGTTGGACTCGACTGAATTCATTGTTCTGCATTTTTCATTATAACAGCCAAAGATGTTATTTTATTGATCCATTGACTTCTAAAATAATTATGAACACATTGTTAATTCATGGGTAAATTATTATTAATAAACGTGTAGTTCTGAGGATACAATTTCTGCCTCAACCCGAAATCTGTCCTAATAATAATCTACCATAATAATAATCAATTCTAATACGAATCTGCCCTAAAGCGAACAAAGGGATCGATGCTAATACACAAGCCCTTTGCTATTTTTTAAATTCAGGCATTACATATACGCAGGGTGCATGTGGTCGATCTGCGGTATCCACGACCAGGGTTGGGCGGAGCGCGCGGTGTTCGGTAAGGTACGCTATATGAACTACCAGGGTTGCAAGCGCAAGTTTGACGTGCAAGCCTTCATCGCTAGGTACGGCGGAAAAGTGCACAAGTACCTGCCATAATGACATTAAATCTGTCACACAAGTTAACAAAATTCTTTTTCAATCTCATTTCAATAGAGATAACATAAATACAATCATTAAACTTTACTATCAAAATGACTGTTCAGTTCGTCGAACGTTCAGTGCCTTACGTGGAATTTATGGTCAGAATAATCGGCCGGTTGAGTCCTCAATTCGATTCTAATCAACAAATTCGAAGAAACCGGGTCAGTTGCCAATCCAACACCTGCACGTCAACGAAACCCAAGGTCTATCGAAAACATTGTTGCTGTTTGGTACAGTATGCGTGAGAGTCCGACACAGTGAATTTATCGTCGTGCGCAAGGTCTTTCTGCCACTTCAACTTGGAGAATCATGCCCCGGGACTCGAGGTTTCATTCGTATAAAATTCAATTGACACAAGAACTGAAGCTGAATGACCATAGACAGCACCGTACATCGGCCATTTGCCCGATATCATATTCCATTATTAATTCTATCGATTGACCTTCCAAATAAAAAAAATATTATAGCGATATCGATTATACAACTTGCTTTATTTATATTTTAAAACTAACGCGTACTTATTGAAAGACCCTTTAGAATGTTTTTTGAAGCCACAATCAGCCGTGTGACGAGAATTGAATATGTCAAAAAATTACAGTGGCTTGGGCGTTACAGAATAAGATATGTTCTCCTTGACAAAACTGCAATACTAACGTTGTATTTCTATTTATTTATGTTGTAATTAATTGTACCACCATTTCCACTTTCATAATTGTTGAAATTGGATACGTTTCTTATAACTATAAACATATCTGTCCAAATACACTGACTTCTTATCGACATTTCCTCCACAACCTGTGTACCGATATTTTCTATAATGATTGGCTTAACTTCGTCTTTTAGTACCACAAAAGAATAATCTGCAGTAAAACTTGGTTCACCACTAAATATTACTATACCGTGTATAATAATGTTTTAACACGTGGTAAACAGGTTTCAAATACAATGTATCGCTACTGCGGAATAAAGGTGCAAACTTAAACATTTTTTTATAGACTGAGTATAGTTTGGGGACCGTTCTTTTTCTTTTAAATGTTTAATTATACTCTATTAGATTTATTTGCATTATTGGTATTCTGAGGCAAAATTTCAGTGGTATCTTTCCTCGAGTACCTTAATTTTATTCTTATTTCTTTTTTGGGGCGCTCGTTTTGCTGCTTCAATGTTTTTATCGGTCGTGCTTATCCTTTTATTTGTTTTATGAATAATTTTTCTTAGCCTTATTTCCCTTGGCGTGCACGTGTATTAAAAGCTTTTATTACAATACTATTTTATGGTTTGCCACCAGCTTCCCGGGCTGTTTAATCCAATTATAATTCTCAAACCTTTGTTCGTTATTTACATTATTTTACTTGTCCATTACTCGCGAGTAAGCTATGTAAATTAATAGTTCTTAGTTATTTTTCTGTTTTTTCATTGATAATAAGAGAAGTTTTATGACTATTTATTAGTCATAATAAGTTTATTTAGTCATAAGTTGTTATAAAAATGTGTTTTATTAAATTATTATAATCCCGGACACCTGAATCAAGCCACCCTGCATTTTTATAATTAAAGACCTAAAACATAAAAATAATGTTATGCAGTTTTGAAGGTGGCGTATTCACCATAATTTTGATGTACTATTGTCGCAAATTTGAATTCGCGAATTTCCACCACAGAAGAAAAGCCCATTTTGTTTTAAAAAAAATAAGCAAACAAAGTTTGAATTGGAGCAGTTTTTTTTTATTTAATGTTGTTTTTCAATAAAAATGTCGTTAAATTGTTTATCCCTGAGATTTGAACCGATTTTGACCTTAAAACTATGGATACTGCGTCTGAAGTCGCCGCGCAAGCTGTGCCACTTCTTCAGTCTGGGCTTAGTAGTCAGCGAAATATGAGTGCATAACTTCATTTCTTTTTGCTGTTCAAAGAGTGGTACTATCGATACCTAGAGACTGGCGGCTTCGTTCGGCGTTCGGGAGGACCACGATTCGCAGTGAAAACGGAAAAACACAAAATCGATTTTTCTTCACGACCAGCTTACGAAATCGTCACATGCCCCCAGTACGGGTCCAAAAACAGCTTTGAGACTCATGGAATGGCTGTTAGCGTTCAGACTGTTAGAAGGAGCCTCAAAGAATGTGATATAAAACCACATAAGCCAGCCAATGGGCCCATACTGAAACGAGCTCAACAAATGGAGCGCCATTATTTGCGCGCGAATATATACATTGGACTCGACGTCAATAGAGCCGGGTACTCTTCACTGATGAATCCAAGATTATGCTGTATCGTAGTGATGGAAGGAGGAAGGTGTACCGAAGACGGGGAGAGAGTTTTGTGCAGTGCTGTATTGAAGAGAAAGTAAGTTAAGGCGGGGGGCGTCATGAACCGTTACATTCGTCAATGCCTAGAGACTTGTGTGATGCCATATGCTGGGTTTGTTGACCAAGATTTCATTTTTATGCACGATAATACAAGAGCACACACTGCAGGAATCGTCAGGAAATACCTTCATAAAGTCGGTATCACAGCCACATGTTAAGCCCAGATAAGAATAAGAAGCCCAGATATTAATCCCATAGAGCATTTCTGGGATGAGCTAAAGAGGCGTGTTCGAGCTCACCACCCAGCTCCGCAGGCAGACCTTACAGAAGCTGAAGACTCCCATCGAGGAGGAATAGAACATTCCACAACACGTCAGTAACGTTGATTCATTCCATGCCAAATCGCATGACGGCTGCCGGAAACGCTCTTGAAGGCAATACAGGTTACTGAAAAAACGATTTTGTTTAGATAAACCATAGTTTTCAAAAATCCAATACAAGTTTTCGCGAGAAAGGCGGACGGACACACTTAAACTTATTTTTTTCAGTACTCCGAAATAAAATTTGGAACAATAGCATACTGAAATTATGGTTAGTATGCCAGCTTCAAATTTTTTTTAAATCTATCAAACATTTATTTTAAGCTTCAGGCCCATAAAACTGAAAATGCAGGGTGCCTCGATTCAGGTGTACGGGAGTGTAGATGCATCGATATAATATTCCCGGTATGAATGTATAAAATAGGTACTTTACGAGTTTTTTAAAAGCTGCAGTTTAGATATTAATATCGGAATAAGATAAATGCAATTTCTTTTTACTGCGAATGCTCGCTGGCATCCCATCGACTTTAAATAAAAATAATATCACGCAAAAGTAAAATACAAATAACAAAATGTGATGAACGGATTATTTATTAATAGATATTTAAAAATTGAAATCTAATCTGTGAATTAAAGAAGTACAAGTATATACATATACTATATATAAGTAGAAGTGATTAATAAACCAAAAACGTGGTAGTTTGTATTTGTTGTTTTTATAATAACGATACCGATGTTGAAATATTAGTTGAAATCTTATACTTATACTTATGTATTTATAGGCTCGTACTCGTAATAGGTATAATATAAGTGTTTCTTGTAAGATGTCTTTTACTTAGTTTACAATTAAACTGTTCTTTACAAACTAACATCATATTAAGTTTTATAATATTATAAGATATCTAAATGTACAAATTCAAATGCATGTCATCAAAGTTTTGTACCTGAAGTTTAAATAAAACATCATTAATCGATTATAAATATTTTTATTTATGGGATGTGACTGGTTCGTAGTTACACGATCATATTCTTCCAAAATCTTCTCATAAAATTAGAAATAGAAAAATAATATTAACGAACTATTTTTCACATTGGTTACCTTTATTTTAGAATGTAATTGATTATAATTCCATCGGTTTAGTCAAAGGTTACAAAATTTGGAGCTTGTAAACCTAGTCTATGTAAACAATGTTTACAGAAACATTTCCACATTATACAAAAGCACAAATTTCTTGTCAAAAATATATCAAGTAGTCACAGGAAACAACGATCGTCTATTATGTCTGATTTATTAATAAAAATAGTTACTACAAATGAAAATAATATTTAGAATAGAAATATCATTTCAACACAATAATAATCGCCACAAACAATAAAATAAAATTGAATCTGGTAGCGTTGTAAATACTTTATTATGGATGTTGAAATTTATTATGATTTAGTTAACATAAATACCCGAGTAACTGTTTCGACTATGAACACAAATCGTGGCTCGCTTCTATATACCATATTCCACTAATACACAGTACAGCACGAGCGTTACACATCTTTGAACATACAAACTTACAGCAAGGCTCCAATTGATAGAAAAACTCCGGATAAATATGTCAAAGTATGTCGTAGCCGAATCCTTGCGGGAAGGGGAATGTGTAAAGTTTCCAAGATTCGGTTACAGGCACAAAAATTATGGGAAAAAATATTTCGCAAGTGGTCCGTCACGCGAAAATAGTTGCATTTGGTCACACCTAAAAAGTTTTATATAAATAAAGCTATAAGAAACTTAATAATAAAGTAATAATAACGCAGCCTCTACGTAAAAAGGTAATGTTCGGTGATGGCTACCTGTTGTATACATAGGGTTACCTCCGATGTTGTTGTAAGCCCTTTTATTTTTGTTCACTTAAATTACCACTAGTTTACTTATACATGAACATCGGCGTTGAATATACAATAAGGAAAACTCAGTTGTAATACTATCTAACTTGCATCTATTGTATAATTGTTTGATTGATGTTTCAAATAAATAACTATGCCAGCATGTATTTCATGTGATTTAGAATAATATTAGAACAGAAGTTAACACCGCTACTAGAGACGTGACGAAACTGAACAATATTAACATTTTATTTATTTTAAAGGCGTAAAACCAAACTATTTTCGCGTGACGAACCACTTTCGAGAAAAAATAAGTGATCGAAAAGAGGCGAGTTGCTACGATAAAAATGGTTTTGTCTATGCTCCCCTGTGTGTGTGTGTGTGAAAGCAGAGCTACATTCGCTGTTCCGGCCGCGGGACGGCTGCCGAGGCACGCGGCGCTACTGAATGCAGCACGAATTCTTGTGCCCGTTCTTCTTCAGCCGCGACTTCGGCCGGTACTTCTCCAAGTAGCCGAGTTGCTTCGCGTTTATGGCTCCGCGACGCTGACTGCAAGTAAATTGACGGTTAATTAACTATTTTACTCAGTTTTGTTAAAACGAGCGCTGACGCGCTGTTAGTGCTATTGAACCACTTTAACCGTTAGACTCGGGCCTTTAATTACAAGGGCTTAAGACCATTAAACATTAAAAAGGAGAATGACAAAATACGGCTAAAACAAAATAATGAATACGGCCCAATTTAATAATAAAAGTATTTAATCTTTTTTTATATAAAATATCCAAAATGATTTAATTACATCACATAAAAGGTTTATCATTTAATTATAAATAAAAATTGCTTAACCGTGCCCTGTTTCCTCTCGCCACAAATGTAAGCTTTATAAAAATATGAATTTATAAAAGCGGTTTATTTAGGCATCGGTAATTGTTTCACGAGTAATCGATTAAACTATCGGTCTACCACAACGTGGTGGTTATAAGATATTAGTTAAATTACGTTAGCATTAGTGAAGAAATGTCACGTTATCATGGATACATATTTTAAATGTATATTTTTCTCTTTCACGTTTAAACACATGCACATTAATATTAATTAATAATGGTACTGCAATTAATACTCAATAATAAACGAATGATTAAAAAACACAGATTAAAAGACACATCATTATTTACTGTCACAGGCTGTATGGACTGAAGATTCACAAAAAAAAGGAGAGAAATAACTGTCATTCTTAGCTTATTTATACCCTTTATTTGCTTGTTTTGTGCGCATCGTTTATTTCTTTTATATTCTCGTTATTTTAACGACTTGTATTAATGTAGAATACCTACTGGACCCAACGAATCTTCTACATACGATTACCTTGGCTGTGAACTTGGACTCGGACCCGCCTAATTGTTTGCTGACATAGGATTGGTTTAAATTTGCTTCTTGAATACGGCACTTACGTGTTAATTGTGGCTTGAATGTCTCCGGGATGAAAAGACATGAGAGAATAAATACATTGTGATATACCTAAGCATTTATGTTTGCGTGAGTGCGGCGGAGCCAAACGGAGGCTTGTCAATTTACTGTCCTATATACATATGCAAAAATGTATGTATTGTGAACGTGTATTAAAAACCGACAACTTCAATAAGTTTCATAATTATAATACGCAATTATATATTTTATAATAATATCCGATCATTGACCATTTTGATCGAAATTACTACTGTTTTCTGGCATTCTCCTTTGAACTATAACGCCTACTGGACTTTGAACGCTGGTCTTAAAAGTTCATTAGCTCTCACTCGAGTGTTCGAGTGTCGAGTGCTCAACGTTCATTTTACACCACTAATTTGACTTTATACCATATTCATTATAGCATGAGACAAAAGGTCAATAAAAAGATAGTAATTTTAAAACTTAATGTTCATCACTAGCAGTATATATGTATGTCACTAGCACATGTTGGATAGAATCTAAACTAGAACTAGACTCGGTCTAGGCACTGATTTAAAAAAAACGAACCTTTTGTCTCATGCGTCAATGAATAAAGTATAAATAGAATAGAGTATAAATGCTATTTGACTAATGAGGTGGAGGGTGAATGCAATCGCACAGCCGCGGGCGCATTCGACTAGCCATGTTAACTGTCTCTCACAGAAGACTACCTAGGAATGTATTGCATTTCCAACAGACATCGTTTCACATTTTACATATCAGTTAGAATCGTCTTAAGATAACTATTGAAACTATTATAAAACCTTTTAAACATAATGTCTCTATATCGGTATGGGTAGAGGTACTCGTCGGACCCGGCCTCTACAACGCCTCGCGTTCCGTATCATTTTTAATCATTTTGTTCTCTAAGTATACATTAGAAACAGTACACTGGGCAGTATAGTATACATTTTGCTCACAGTATAATTTTTTTATATCAGTTGAAACATATTTAGTCAGTACTTATACTTATCTAAACTTTTAAAATCACTGATAATATTAATAGTTCAACGTGACGAAATAATTTCCCATCATGATTCATCCCGTTTGAATTACTATTATTTTATTAATTTCAAGAAACCAAACAGTTACAAAAACACAAAAAACGTACATATCACAAAAGTCAATTAACGTACTAATATTTCACTCAATTAAGGCCTCTATCATTGTTACCATAAATGAAACAGAAGAATGATGAAAAATTTAAAACTGATCAAAACAGACAAATTATTATCTACTCGCTTTTCCTCGCGTCTTTGCGTTGCGTTAGTTTTTAAAGATGCCTAAATTATGAGTATCGTGCGTTATTTTCTAGATTTCAAGCGTATATCTACCAAGTTTCATTAAAATACATTCAGTAGTTTAATTTCGAAGATATAACAAATAAACAGACAAACACACTTTCAGATTTATAATATTAGTGTGGATGTGGATACCAATATTATCAAGAGAAACTATAGGTTTGTTTATATATAAGAGGTGACCTCAACACCACTGGATCGATTTTAAGTCTAGTTTTGGAAAGTCAAAATAATGCAGTTGGGATATAGACAGACTACGTGTCCATATGCACACATCGCGGCGAATCGCTAGTTGCGAATAAGCAGTTAGATCCGTAATCGTCCACTGCTGAATACCGGCTCCCCCCTCGTGCACTTTGACTTGTGCACGAGGGATTTATGGTCTGTAAACGACACGGTGGCCAAGCGGCTAGTCGAGTCCACTCTTTTAGAAGTGGTGCAGTTCTTTACGGCTTGTGGTAGCCGCTTTGTTATCCCTTATTCGCCTTTTACGACACGGTACGAGATGGGATGGTGCTATTCTATAGCCGGCCCACACCACGCGGCCAACTGTAGGATTATAGGGATAACATCTCGCAAAAACGTCAAATAACCAACAAATGTCTAATGAAACAGACACAATATCAGGCTGTCTCCACTGCTGGATATAGGCCTCTCCCAATGACCGCCACCATACATGATCATCTGCTCTTATCACTCAGGGGTTTTATTTAAGTGGTACTTTCTTCACTAAAGGCGAAGGTAACATGACAGTACTCACTCTCTAATAGTCTCGACGGCCTCCTCGTACTTTATGCCGAGCTCGATGAGCGCGATGGCCACCATGACGGGCGCGCGGCCCAAACCCGCCACGCAATGCACCGCTACCGCAGCCTCCGGCTTGTTTTGAGCCCTGCGGGTACAAAAAAAAAGCAATTATTAATATATCCCAGGCAATCTCACCTTGTGGCGTGCATCTCATAAAAACAGACAGAGGTTACCATTTAACTGGAATATAATGTATATAAATACGGTGAATCTACGCTAAGGTAGGCCAACCGCGAATTGTTATTGTTCCTAGCAGATTTCTAGATTAATCCGCTCCAATCCAATTTGCCCAAAAGAAAACCAAATCAACGAAATATGACATTTAGCTTTAAATCTAAGGTCAAATTTGCAGTTTCGATGAATAAACTTATGGATATATAAACAATTGTTAGCTCACTATTTAAGTTATGGCCGTGTCGTTATAACCCAGGCAGCCATGTTAATTACATTTTGGAAAGAATGGAATATTCTTTCCAAAATTTCGCTTCGGTTAAGTTATTTTTTCAAAATTTCAAAATAATATATAGCCTATATTAGACATGTATAATGTAGCTTCCTATTTGTGAAAGAATTTTTGAAATTGGTTCAGGTGTTCCAGAGATTACCCCCAACATACCCACAAACAAACACACAATTTTACCTCTTTATTATACTAGTATAGATTTAATAAGACAAAGAAAATTATTAAATTCAACAATAGGCAATTTGAGCAATAAATATTAGTTGGCTTAACAACTTCGACTACACGAGCACTCAATACGTCATTGCAATCAGTTATCAACTAAAATCTGTTACCAATAAAGATTTTATTATTATTATTATTATAATTCTTTATTTAAATAAACAACCTTAAAAAATATAAATTGCTAAAGAGATTTCTTCCATGCAACTAATAAATGAAAAGTCGGGTAAATTGTGCAATAAAAAAATACATATATGAATAAAGCACATATTATGCGAGGATTGTAATAAATGTTATGAAAAGGCAGGTAAATAGTTGCCAATAAAGAAGGGGCACCAATTCTTTTGTGTAACACACCATACACATTAAACTTCCAACCGTAACACCAGGAGCAAATAAGGATAATTTTTAAGTGTCAATACTGAATGATGAGTGCGTCAGACAACCTTATATATCGCACTTGCGATGACAATACATTTAAACAGAGTAGCGTGTATGTACTCGCTAACGTGTTTGGCTAGAGCGTGGCATTTTAAGGCCATACATGCAAAGAGTGGACGAAAAGAGCTGGTTACGGTTACTGTGTATCCTTGAGTCATTTTATCAATGTAATAACTTTATTCTTTAGTTTGACGGATAAACAAATGAATAATTGATTTTGAAAAAGAATGTAATAGCTTTAAATTAAAATTAATTTGAATTTGGAATTCCAAAATGCAAGATAACCAAGTTTTAAGTGGCCACTGAACAAACGGCAATTTCATAGGTAAGGCCTTAATGTTTATCATTAATATATTTTCTATTCATCACTATGTTTTGTTTGTCTATAAGTGTGTATTAGCGTCTAGTGGTGTGTAGTGTGTAGTGGTGTGTGTCTAGTAGTGTGTCTATAAGCGTTAATCTTATTTGTGTTGATCTCCACTTTCACGTTCTATATTTAGCTTGTTTACGTATAGACCGAGAAAGAACATTGACATAAATACACTAATGAAATTTCCCACACAGAATAAAAACATACTACGCCTTTCAGCAGTTTTGTATACGAAAACAAATAACTGAAATAATGCGTAATACGTTCTATCAACCTTAAAAATATTGTTTTGGTTTAAGAATAAAGTAAATGGTGTAAAAATTACCTCCAATGCAAGCACTTAGCACTCACACGTTCATTCTTTCTTATATGTTTTTAACAAACATTGAGCTCACTGTTCAATTTCTACTGCATCCACTTTAATTTATCTCATTCTATCGACAATTTTATTTTATCCAACAGTCGACTGCTAGATAATGGCTTAAGGCGTTAAGTATGCCTCTGTACAATATAGTGTAAACAGAGTATATAGTGTAAACAGTTGGTATTTCTTTTTATGTAAACTAATTTCAGGTTACAAAAATTAAAGTGTAAATAAACAAACAAAGCTAAGTTTGTAAACAGGACGCACGAAACATATCTAAAACAAAGTTTCAATCATATAAACATGATTCGGTCGTGTTTGGATGCTTAAATTTTTGTGGATGTAATTTGATTGTAACTAAATTGTCAAGAATTTTAAAATTATAAGTTATAATCACGTAAAGGTAATATAATAAATAAATTACTATTTTTTCACATACATACCTTCCATATATTGTTCTACTACCGATTACCCGAGTTGACCAAAAACGATACGACGATATGTTCGTCTTCAGTTTGGATTATGGGGGGGGGGGGGGGTTACACTCATGTCACATTATAAACGTGAAAGTGCGATTCTGTCTACTTGTTTGTTACGTCTTCACGACTAAACCACTGAATCGATTTCATTGCAATTTGGCGGAGAGGTAGCCTTAAATCCGGAGAACATACGATAGTGTTACCCTGGAAAATTGATTATTACCCGTTCGCGCTAACTTTGCCGGTCCGTGGAATGCGCGCCCCCTCCCGCAATCGCTTACCGCTCCGCAGTGTCGCCCTCTCAGTGCCGTCTACAACGTCTACCGTTTGAGTGACATCACATCGTCAGCGGCAAACTTAGCGCGAACGGGTAGTAGGTTTCTAGTAGGTGCAGACAGAGTACTTTCAAAACAAAATGAACGCGGGGAGCTGCGGGAGAACACAAGTTAAGAATAAAACGACCCACTCACTTATCGCGCAGGATCTCGAACCACTCCTCGACGACGTTGGCTGGCGGAAAGGTGCCATCGTCATATGCGAGATCACGCACTTCGATGCCCTCCGCAGTCAGCGGGATCGTGTCGTAGCTGGGTTCGCACACGCGCACCACTGTGCACACGTTGTGCTTCTTCAGTTCCTGAGAATGATGATAACAACATTTGAGTGTAGATTGACATTTGTAGTTTTCCTTGTTGGAATGGCTATTGATTACCCACCCCTTTTACATGAATTGGTTTTCAGCAGGAGGTTTACTGTGTGTTGTAAGAGTTTGACTTGTATTATTTACTAGATGGCTTTTGATTGGGTGTCACGCCCAATGCAAAAGATTTTATTGTTTTTGATATAAAAAAAGTCACACAACAGTTATAAATAGACTAAATAGGCAATATTACACAGTATGTTTCCAATCTTATTGGCAATAACGGACTTATTTCTTCTTACAAATATAATATTCCCATTCAATGTGGAAATATGCAGAGAACAACTTCAGCATTAATCCATTTATCAAACGTTCAAGCAGGGACGTAAAAATGTATATACATTTATTTTGTTTCATTTAATGTGTTATATTAATAAAATGTAAAAGTATGCATGAGGTATGTAGGTGAGAGAAATTAAAGTATGGTATCAAAAATAATTCTAATCTTAATGTTCATCAATTAATGAGTTTTATTATACTACGAGAATTATTAAATACTGCCTTTTAAGTGTGAAATAAGTCTAATAATAATAGTTTTGATATTGTTTCAGGCTGTAGAAGATTCATAATGTGAACTATACAAGCCACTAGGAAGCCGATATAATGAAAGCATTTTTAAATACGTGTCACACTAAGTGCAACTCAATTTTTTCAAGTGGTACTGTGCACACAAACATACACTCTGATAAGCGATAATGAATAAATGAAGGTCTCGTTCATTGAAAAGTGAATATTGACATATGAAGACATTGGAGTAGATAAAGTGTACATAAGTACATAAATATGAATAATCCTCCAAGTAGCTCTGCTACTGATTATATTAAACTATACAAGTTGGAAATCAGAATAAAAGATAATAAGGGCCATTTAAAAAGTATGTAATAAAAGAATATGTGTACAGTACGTAAGTAAAACAGACAATGAAGAGAATGAAAGCGCAGCCAGAAGGAAAACGGTATGAAATTAGAATAGTTGGAGAAGACTGTATTCAATAAAAAGAAGAAGACCTGTGAGCACTTTGTGTCGAGAAAGCGAAAACGAGATGCGCATCCACCTAACTTTCTGTACTGATGCATAATCGTGACCTTCGTACATTTGTTCCAGGATAAAACACAGCACCGTTAACAATACATGTTTTATCGGCGGCCGGTTTCAATGTATGTACCTATAATCTAAGCTGTGAACTATTTTTGGAGCTGACGGTGTATCGTAAACGTCTGCTATTTATTTAATCAAGATCCATGTGCGCCACAATAGCTTAATATTTATGTACGCCGACACAAGCATTCATGGCTCCAGTACCTAATTGGTTTATTGTGTGACTAAGGGCCATAGATAACGAATGTTAATTGCGCTATACTGTTTGCATGTTGACTGGTAGGGCTCCTAAAATTAATAAAGAAATGTGAGGGAAGTATCTGTTATAGTAAATGAACGGATGCTAGAACCGTAATGAAAATATTGATCAAACATTAAGAAATCGTTTAAATATGTAAAGATTTCTGAAATATAGGAAACCTTGTCGTCTGTAGAGTTCACAAAAATATTCTTTACATCTATTTCCGTATAAATAAGCATGTATAGATGGAATATCATGCATAACTAGGCCCGAGTTTTGGAGTCTATTTAGAACGTGGGGAGGATTCTATATTTCAAAGAAAAATATAAAATATTAGACTAAACAATCATCAATTACTTTTATGAACTTGTACAGATAACCTAATACACTTGTTTGAAATTTAGTACGAGTCCCAACAATATTGCACTAATTTTCACTGATAAAACCATTACCTACAATTGATGTGAAGTGTTATTCGTTTAAAATAGAACTAAGAGGTATGTAGATAATAAAGAGATGGTAGCAGAGAGGTTTTAGTTGAGATTTAATTGTACCCAATATCCTTATGTAGATACTCGAAATTAAGACGGAATCAAAAGATAACATTTGGTGTAGATACGTAAAACTTTTCGCAATAACATATTCTTCGTCAGAAAATTTATTTTTGCATTTATGTGCACACGTTTCTGCAGAACTTTGTTCAAATAACGCTAACATGAAAAAAGTCAACTATATGTATCATTCAAAATAATAACAGATAGACTATATCAGAACGCGTTAGTAGCGCAGTCTATCTATCTCTATGCTAATATCTATGATGACCCAACATACAAACTTACGAGTTTGTTACCACGATGGATTTAAAGTGGCATGCAATTATTAGCTAATTTGCCCGATCAAACTACAATCTGTCGTATATTTTAAAAGACGCACAAAGAGAAAAGTCCACAACCCGTTTAAGGTCATTTTTTAAACAAACATGGATAGACATTTGTATAAATAATATAAGACATTTTTCTCAGCTGCTAAACTCATCGTGAAAATTAAACTATTTAATTCGTGAATTTCGTGAAAATTAAATTAAAATTAAATTAAACTCAGACATTTAAACTGAAAATTTTAAACTTAATCATTAAACAAGAGGTGATTGCAAAATCAATAGAATCGATACATACCTGCAGATAGGCTTGGATGGTGACGTCCGAAGGGCGGTCGGTGATGAGGAAGCGCATGCTCTTGTACTCGATGAGAGAGGGCGCCGGCCTGATGTCCTTCTGCTTCATGGTGACGTGTTCTCTTCACGGCAGTCAAGGATCAAAATGTTACACACACCGATGGAAGCCTCACCTCACACGCGTCAGAGGTGGCAGGGTCCGTCAAAGTCTAACAGACAAACTGTCACTCTATTTCCACACAACACACGGCAGTTTCGAAACTTTTATTTAGAAAGGGTCTAATTATATAAAGAGAACCACCCGCATGGATTGCGCTTTCAACCACTTGAGCACATACGTAGACCAACAAACAAAAGTTCAAAATGTGGAATGAAAACTAAGAGAAATTATGCGAAAAACATAAGTTTGTTTACACTCGAAATTCGGCAACTGATTGATATGCTCCAATTAACGAGGGTTCCAAATTTAAGGTAACTGAAACAAAAACAAGAACAATGTTAATGACGACGCTTCGGGAAAAACATCTTGATTTAAAAGGGTTATCATGGTGGAGATATATTATGCCTGCGTCAAAGCAGGAGCAACGACTCAAGTGGAATAAAAAATGTGTTGCAAAAATAGCCAGTACGAAATGTAGCGAAGTTTAGGTCATGTGAGCGTCTATCCACCGGCAGAGGTATTCCATGGACTGCTGATCTAATGCCAACTTCGCGTCACTTGTTAGCGCGTTCGCATTCTGTGCTCTTTATCCGTATGTACACATCAACATGATAAGACTTACTGTAAACATCACGCCTCGACGATACTGTCTTTATAATGTGCGAGTATGTATGTAGAGTGTAAACACCCGTACTTTGTATTCCTAGCATCGTGATGTAACACAGCTGCATATACTACTTACAATTTGCTATCTCGTTGTGTTGGTCAGGTATAGATAGCAGCGGAAATGAGTTGTCAGTCAATTCTAATGCTAACATCCGGTGTTTGTTTTGAGATATGGGAGTTACTAATTAGATTATAATTAAATACGCGACAAATGGCACGTTGTATTAAATGGTGCAAGTGTCACCTGCGGGTGGATGTATGTCGTATAGTGCGCGGGGTGCGTATTGCTGGCGCGCGCGCCCGGCCTCATGGGTCTAAGTTGATAGCACGCTGATGCTCCCTCCCTCGCACGTAAAGCCCTCTAATTTATTTGTGCTGAGCCTGGCAGTACTCCGCGCTGTCCAAGCGGAACTCCATCAATGTCGCCACAGAAGATATATCCAACTGGAACAAATGAAAAAAATAGATAAGTATAACCAAAGAAACTGATGAGCAAAATGAATCATGTTGTTTACGGACATTTCTTAGAACAACGGTTATCGTAAAAAAATAAGGCAGTTGTTTGTTAAATGAATAACAACATGGATAATGAAAAATAACGTTTTGGAGGGGGAGAGTGCACGCTGCAATCCAACAGCCGCTGGGCGCGCTCGACTGGCCACGTTACCCCTCTCTCACAGAAGACTACCTTGAAATGTACTGCATTTCCCACTTTATCGTATTTCCCCAATGTACGTACGTGTTTCGGTAGTGAGTGAGATGTGCCAGAGCCCATTCCCATCCCATCCTATCCCTGCCCATTTTCACAACCCTTTCTCCAAATCCATTCCTATATCTCCAAAGGTAGGCAGCGCATCCGGGGGCGTGCCAACATTTGTCATTTTGGACTAATGTTGGCATGTATCGCGGATGTCTATGGGCGACAGTATCCACTTACCATCAGGTGGACTGTATGCTCGTCTGCCGCCTTAGTACATAAAAAAAAAAAAAATTGAGCAACATTAATAATCTCTCCTTAAATCCCTCAGATATCGATCCGTTTTTGTAATCTAAAGAAATAGTCTAAATCTAAAGTGGTAATATTATCACCTGTACCATTGTTTACTTGTATTATATCGGTGTTATCGTGATCGTTTTATGTGATGCGATACCTAATGACGTCCGCTGCGGATGATTTCGACAGATAAAAAAAATATTATATCACGTGAAACACTTACATAATTTACATTAAAATACTAATTACAGTGTTTTTAAAAAGTTTTATGTCTCCACACTCATGTATTAGATGGCGGATTGCTAAGAACAGTCCCAAAAGCACAAAGTGAAACAAATCGTTAGGTGTCCAAATTTGCATTTTGTCCGTATTGACACGATTCTCTTAAAGAGATTGAATTTAAATAAAATTAAATGTTATTATCACAATTAACGCGACACAGAAAACAACGCAACGTTGCGATTCGCAGAACGTTGTGGAGCGTACTCAAAAAGACGGCGCAACAAATTTTGGCAACACGTACAGCAGCGTGGGATTTACAACGCGTCATATGTTTTCATTCGCAACAGAGTTCATACCTTCAATTCAATTCGAAAAATTGGCATCTCTATTTATTATACTATTTAGAATTCACAAAAATATTTCGAAATGTATTTATTTACTTCAGATTGTATCCAGGAGACTACACTCAAACTTGGAAGGAGGCCAAACGGTTAGTAAACTAAATTACACCGTTGTTTTAATCTTCCACTTTAATAATATATAATTTTCCGTAGATTCAAATAAATCCTATGTTATTTTCGCTAGAGAATAAGTTACTGAAATGTTTTATTAACTTTTTCTATAGCGAAATTACATAATTTTACAAACACCATAGTACAGACTTTAATTATGTCTCAGTAATATAAAAGATAGGTGCACTGAAAATATTACAAAACATAAAAATGAGATGAATTTATGAAGAACATCATTATTATTGAGAATATTAATTATGCGTATATTGCTTTATTATAAGCAAAATACCAATTCCATTGAACTCACAAGTCAACAGCACAATAATATTTATTGGAGTAACTCGAAATGAACGACAGGAAATTGATGCTCGGAATATTAATGGTAGGATTTAATGCAAGAAATATGTTCTAAACTAAAAAACCTGTTAAGACACTTAATGAAGTCGAATTATCGTTGCTGCTCAGCTCGGTGAATGCATTCGGAATGTGGAATTTGTCTACAGAAGAATAGCAGACGGTCGACAAACTTTCCGAAATAATTCGAAAGGTCACAATAAAGATAACCTTACAGACAAAACTCGTAGCGCAGGTAGAGAATCACAATTTGAAGAAACTAGTTGTTTTAATACGATGGGACTAATTCAAAGACTTAATATTATATGTATGTTATACCTTCGTAAAGCGGCAAGAGATGAGTCACATCTAAAAGAAAATAAAGTATCCAATGATATAGTTACTGTTGTTAACAAAGTTGAGAGAACAGTCTGCAATATTCAACGAGAAAGATGGAAGATCCAACCCCGACTGGACGGTCGATAAACTCCAGACAACCCATACGTATGTGAAACACATAGACATACTGGTTTCTGGAGATGGTGCGCCAAGTAGAGAATTAAATATAATAATAGAGAAATTCCATATATGTAATAATAGAAATGATACATTCTTAGAATATGGAATTAAACATTTCAGCCCACGTTAATAAAGATTATATGTTCCGAAGTCTTCCAAAAATACTAGGTCTCAGGTATCCATTAGTAAAACCAAGAGCACGTAAGTGCGGATGTTATTAATCTACCAATAGCATCATTGGCAGTCTATTGCCATGGATAGACAATGCAATTTACCCGTTATATTCTATTCATAATGTTCTATTCTATTCTATTGTGGAGGGGGAGAGTGCACGCTGCAATCCAACAGCCGCTGGGCGCATTCGACTGGCCTCGTTACCCCTCTCTCACAGAATACTACCTTGAAATGTACTGCATTTCCCATTTTATTACATTCCCCAATGTATGTACGTGTTTCGGTAGTGAGTGAGATATGCCAGAGCCCATTCCCATCAAATTCATTCTTTCATCAACAAAGGTAGGCAGCGCATCCGGGGGCGTGCCAAAGTTTGTCATTTTGGACTAATGTTGGCATGTATGGCGGATGTCTATGGGCGACAGTATCCAATTACCACCACGTGGACTGTATGCTCGTTTGTCACCTTCTTTCTATAAAAAAAAAATACATTGTAGCTAAATATACACACACCTCACACGTGGATAACATGTTTCGACAATACTTTCTAATGAAATTTCATATGGGCAACAGTTGAACTTGTAATTTATGAATAAAATTCACGGTCAGATCAAGCACTATTAGCAAATGTTCAATTCAATTAACTTCCAAATATTGACATGAGGTCACTTTGATTTTGATTAATGATTAAAAATGTCATAAATAAATGAGGCCTGTTTACACTAACTACGAGTACATCATTAACAGTTACCAAATACAGCAGCTATTAGGAAATTAAGTAAATTAAAAGCTATTTAAGACTAATACATAAAAAAAAGTTTAATATTTCGTCATGAATCTAACGTGCAAATGAGGCAAGCACTAGCGTAAAATAGTAGTTTCTGTCGCGCAAACAAACAGCCGAGGTCGTTTCACGCGACAATAGTAACTATAAAGTGGCTGGTACCATTATTGCGAATGACTCTAGGAACGACCGTCGCGGAATAGGTTCTGTTGTATGTTCAGAGATTCAGTCAATTTCTTTTGTAATTAACTTTTGTTTTATTGTAAACAGGTTTTCTGTTACTTTAATCGTTCGCTACACTTGCATCTGTTTCTCGTTCTAAAGTTTAAAGTAATAGATAAATGTAATTGTAAAATTAATTGCGAAGTTATACAGAAGTGTCAACAGGTGTTATGAAAACCTATAAATTACTAATCCGTCCTAATGTTTACAAAATATCAATCGAGCATACTCGAGCTTATCTCGTCATTACAAGAAGTGCCCTGCTTGCATACTAAGTAGCTTATTCACGTAGCATCTTTAGTACGTATGTACACACGTAAAGCTCAGGTGGAAGATAAGCTGGAACTTGTCAAATTATATTTGTCTGAGATAGTTGTAGATAGTTGTAATGGATATAGTAGAGTTCATGGCCGATGGATATAGCAAGGCCGAAGGAAGTTCATAGCATAAAGAAATATATTGGAAGGGAGAGGCTTATATTCAACAACGGAAATCGGGCTGATGATAATAATATTATGTATAATAATAATAGTCATCTAGATAGATCTATCTGAACAAATTGAATTGGAAAACGGATCGCTAGCGAAGTCATGGGCGACTGATAGTGAGAAATAAAAATACAGTTCGTCCAAATATTGTTCATGACATTCACCTTTAACTTGACAAAATGACGACCGATTATGGTTATGTGGTTGTCGAACTGTCGATATGTTTGTCCTTCCAAGTACATGTTCTCGATAACATTGGAGGAACAAAGCAAAGAGTGGCTGTTTAGATAGACCAAAGTAATTCTCAATTGACGACTGCACGTCAATTGCGTTTCCATTTCGTATTTAGCCGCTTCATCATAAACAGGGCATCACGTAAACGCTTTATTTACGTAGTCTAAATTATTATTTAAGATGATAAAAGTCATCAATCATATCTAAGAATAGCAAACAAAGAAGGATGTTTTTAAATTTATTTGAAGTTTGGAATGTTCGATTACTCGTTTTTATTAAATACGTCCACATTTCAAATATCAGTCTCAACACGAATGTACTATTAAATTATAGCATTTGCTTTTGTTAGCCATCGTTGTATGTAGAACATTTATTATATTTTTAAAACAAAAACGCTTCAAATCAACAATAGAAAAAAAACAATCAAAAATCAAACGTTTCAATGAAATTAAAAATATATAAATTAATTTACGTTACATAAAACGTAATGAGTTTATTAAACTACATAGTTTAGTACATATTTAGTTATTCCTTAGTAATGCTATTCAAACGAGATAATTGTATGTTTATCTCGTAACAGCTTTAGAGGCTGTTTGACCGTGAGGCTGACATTGGCAATGGTAATATGTGGACAATGACAATGAATGAGAGCTGATAAACCGAGCATATTTATTTGCAACCTGTAAAATAAGCTGTAAATGTAACAATGGGGAAATTGGTGTAAACGCAAAAGTTACAGCTAATATTAGTGAAAATTTGTTAACACTTCAAAAGTAACATAAATTAAAACTAATGCGATAAATGGCCCACACCTTCGTGTTAAACGAATTGTTCTGTAATTAAGGTAATTAAGTTCTGTAATCTGCAAACATACTAATTAAACTAACGCGTGCCAACAGATAGTTAGCTCACGACGTCATCAAGTAATTTAGTTTTTCCACAAATCGGTACTCGATATGAAATATCACACGGATGAGGAAATTTATAATATTTAATAGCACGCAGATGTTATATTATATACTTATAACATTCGCGGTCGCGAAGTGTTATAGACCAACCACCTGTTGATAGCTGAAAACAAATTATTCGTTATCAAAAGTAAAAAAAACGCCATTTTGTTAACCTTAAACGTTTTATGTATTCATATTTACCTGGCCAATTAAAATTGACCATATCCGTAACACTAAATTTGAAAGGAATACACTCATACAGTTCTTGGGTCACGCACTTAGGAAACTTCTTCGCTTCACTTGGAATCGTGTCAGTAATTCGGAACACACCGTTGTTAATGATAACACAAATAACACTTACATATATCCGGAACAGATGAAAACAATGGTTGAAACACAAAATAAAGTTAATAAACCGGTTAACGCGATAAGGAACTAAAACGATCGTGCACCCTAAAAGAAGCTGTCGTTATAGACAGTTGATGAGGTTAGGCGTTCACATTGCAGCGGGTCGACACTGTCCGTGCCGCTGTCGTGCATAGACTGGCGCGCCGATCGGCAACCGCGGCCGCCTCACGTCACGCACGCCGCGACGGCAGGGGCGTTGGCGTCATCACCCGCCCGACGACCGCTGCACACATGCCGGCAGTCGGCACATTCCCAATTGTACTTTCAAACAGTTTGCGGCTACAGTTTCATATTGCATACTAAACTGTAGCAGTTTTCAAACATAGGCTTTGTTCAAAAAGGGCACGAGACTAAACAAAGCAGAGGTAGACAATTATAATTTTCAATAAACACTTAATTTCTATCCTTTATAAGTTTCCTGTAACGACTTCCTCTGACGTCAAAGTAGGAAAATATGTGAAGAATTGTATTATTCAAATGAGCGATTAGTGAGACGGGATGCAATTTCAATGATGTACGTGGCCGAGAAGATTCGATTAAGCAGAACACACGTCGGTCACATTCTAAGAATAGCAGAAAGCGAAAAAGAGTTCGAGCTCACAACCTCCCACGCAGTTGAAAACAACTAACAAAATTCAGCGTAAAAAGATGTTATAGTTGGTCTCCAACAAAATCGACTCGGTTTTAACTTAATCTTTAGTGTCAGAATATAAAAAATATATTCGAATATCGCCCAGAAAGAAAGGCTAACGTTTTTTACCCCAGTACATATAGTTCTTAATTAATCTGTTACCAAATATTCTCATTAATCTAAATTCTAAATGGTCATATAACTTCGGTGTCAATGTCTTGGAAATTCCCGTATTAAAGCTGAATGACAGAGGCGAGACGCGGAGTCAATATCGTCCTTTGTTTTTGCAACGGATATAGGCTTACCCTGAACACTACAGCCATTTAAAGCCAAACCCACGCCCTCCTACATCTCACATACATAGGATAAATTTAGATCTACCCACACGAATTTTCTGTCCTGTTGGGACTTATGGTGTTAAATGGGCCATGGAATATGGCATCTAGAATATGAATTGCCAATATGAGGGCTATAACATTGTTGATACAGTGATAGAGTTTGTAAAAAGTTTTCTATACTTTTAGAACTATGTTACTCATGAAGTATGTTACTCAACATTTCTCTCGCATTGAGTTTGAAATGATATTATTTACATTGGCCATTAATAATGCTGGAGACTGTTCCACGGGTTAGTAGCAAAAAATGCAATCGTTAAAATGGCATGTTTTCAAACATGGCAAATTCTCAAAATAGCAAATTTCATAATGGCTCTTTTCTAAGTGATTAGAGTACGCATATTTAAAAACCATGCATGAATTTGTGTATCCATTTTATGGATATTCATATGTATAACTTTTGTTGTCATTTTGAGAATTGAACATTTTGCTACTAAACGCCACGCGTTTTAGTACTAAGCGAAACTTTTAAATGCCTGGAATACACGTTATAGTTTGTGTCATTTAGCATGGCAATAGCGAGCATTGACATCTGCGTAATATAGTATGTACTCGTGTTCACGATAGCGACTCTTGCCAATGAGCGAAAATAGCTATCGCCAGCGTATCGTGGTAGCAGCCACGTTGACGTGGAACATGGCTGCTACCGCGATCTGCTATAAAGTGAGTCTGCTATGATCGCTATTGCCATGCTAAATAGCACGAAGTATAGTCGAAAAGCCGGGTTGATCGCTATAGTAGTACGGATACATGTGCTAGTAAAAAAGTATGGATGCTTGTTATTATTTAGCACACGGAAAGTAGCATCGTCTCCAACTGGATACATTAGCTTGAGATTTAGCATGCTATTTTTAAGTATGTATACTATAAAAAAAAACATACTGAATACACGTGTTAATTTTATGCAAGCCACAATCCAAAATGAATGAGTCAATGTAAACTGAAGACGGAAATCCCTACGAAAATAAATCTACAATATGTATAAACATATTGCTTGCGACGCACTGCGTTTACAGAAAAAGGGAAATGAAAAAGACAGTCAGGATACTCAATTGGGTAAGAAGGGATAAACTTGGAGCAACCGTTCATTTACTTGTAGACATGCGGCCCATTTTTACGAACACGAAGACTACGAGTAACATGCTTTACGAGTAAACCGCGTTCATATTTTCTCTTAAGCATATCCCCTTCCGCCCGTACCACATACCGCGTGATGAAAAATTAACGGCAGGGCGTGCGATTCACAAGCATGCAATGTGTCTATAAACATGTTAGTAAGTAGCAACTGTTCGTTAATAGCTTGCTTTCGTACTACTACTGAGCATGTGTATCAATGCACATTTATAGCATGCTATCCGTGTGTATACATTTGCTTATGACAACCCGAAACAACTGTGAAATCTTTTTTAGAAGATTAATTAGGTTTTTAATGTCCTTTATTATACCTTTAAATAAAAAAGGCAGAGTACCTTTCTGAGACGAGATTAAACACTCGGTTGATATGGTCGAGTATCCAAGAGCACTTATGGTCCTTCGTTATGGATATTTATGTTGTAAATTAAATACTTAAATCTTGAACATATTATCACATTTATCACCAATGTAATGGAACTGCATATGATCTTTCAGTAACAAGAATGATGATATCTTTATAAAAGAAAAATCACGCTCCTCGTAATATCCACTACATCCCTTTCAACAAAAAGGCCCGATAACTTTTTAAGACGAGAGCAAACACTCGTAACTCTTCATACCTTCGAGTTACCAAGAGAGCCATTTAGGGTCCTTCACAGTGCAAAATTGATGTGGAAATATTGACTCGACTGAATATTTCATAGCTTTCAATTCCTAATTTTCAATTTTCTTTGTGTGAATTCTCGTTCAACGTGTTCCAGCCCCAGCGGTGGTAGGCACGTGACACCAAACACGTGCCTCAATAACAACGTGTTGCGTGTATAACAATTATGGTCTCCTATTGTTGGATCGACTTTGTTATTTGCTATATATAACTCCCACAAGAAAGGTGTGTAAATGCTAGAAATTAGAAAATTTTAGATAGAAACAAGTTATATTTTAAATGTGTAAGTACTCATAGTTTCTAAATCGATTCTTTTAATTAACAAAGACATTTTTAAGATTCACCGAAATTTGCTAAGGATTCTAGATCAAAAAGTAATTGGATAAAAGTTGATATTTAATCTAAATATTGACGTGCTAAACTCTAATGAAAAAAGAACAATTGAACTGGTATTGTAAGAGAAAACAGTAATTCGTTTTGTGGCGAAATATTGCTCACTCAAAATGCTTCAAAATTTTGTAAAAAGAACGTCTCTGAAAACAATGGAATTCAAGTCCCCAAAATTAAATCAAATCGGTAAGACCGTCACTTAGCGAACAAAGCAACTTTGTATGATAAATTGAAACGAGGGAATTTACTGTGTGCCAGTAATAAACTAACACGAAGGTCAGTGTTCACAGCGACATGGTAACAGGCGCCAATATGTAGCTATTTTTGTTATCGTTTCTGCCTTCGTTTCAAGAATCAGTCATCGGCGACATTTGATAAATACCCAATAAGTTTTAGATAAAACTGATATAGACGACAATGAACGCGATTTACGTTTTCCACAATTTTCCTGTATAGATAATGAACAAAGAAGTAGATTCGTGACGAAAATGTTTGTTTATTGCTTCTTCGTCTAAACAAACGTTTAGTCATGATCGGAAGGAGAGGAAAGTGAGTAAGTGGATATGTCAGGATCAACATATAGATCACGAAAAGTAACGTAAACCTCATTTAAAGTATTACACTTAAATAGATCAGATCTTGAAAGTATTGAAGGTAAATGAAGGTTATAATCAACAGGATTCCAAAACTATAATTTTGTAGATATAGACAATGTTGCGTACAAAACTTTCAAAACACATATAGTGCAGTCTAGAAAACAAAATATAAGCTTCATTATTCGCGATAGTGAAAACAGAACGCTCGATGTATTTGCAAAGTGGAGGGGAACGCGAGTGCAAATCAACTTTCACGAGACTAATGCATAAAGTACGTACCCACGCGAGCAACCAATCGCATTGCTTCATTTCAATTGCGTAGGAGCTGCTTCTGAAATCTTATATTCATGGTACACGCGGGCCGGGCCGTGCAAGGTTCTCGGTCAATACGCGACCTCATTACCTTATCATGAATTATTCAA
Organism: Sesia bembeciformis; assembly: GCA_943735995.1. Taxonomy (NCBI): domain Eukaryota; kingdom Metazoa; phylum Arthropoda; class Insecta; order Lepidoptera; family Sesiidae; genus Sesia; species Sesia bembeciformis. The sequence goes on along the minus strand of OX031026.1, from coordinate 16,456,368 downwards.
CTTTCTCGGCTCATCTATTTACTTCAAAATCTAATATTGTCCCAAACCTTCATCGTAAGTCACAAAATTACACGACAGTGATTCTGTCACTAACTGTCAATGGTATATTTATAAGGCCACAATTAATGCCTCATTTTTTGGTAAACGTTTCATGTCAGGAATTAGCATTGTGCCGGTTACGGCCAGCCGCGGAATTGACGTGACTGGCATTCAGCAAATCCGGTCTGAAAAATTCGAAGGCTAAGTCAATAATAGTTTTGATATTATAAAAATATTCAGCCCTTTCTACAAATTACCTTTTTTCAGTGCCATAAAGAGTGGTACTTGTCACGATTATAAGATCATGACGTTTTAGGTTCTGTCCCAATATTGCTAGAAACAGTGATTTAGGAAATACTGGCAGATTTTAGTACATACGTTATTGCGTTGCAATAAATTACTACTTATTTCTTTGGCATTTAAAAGATCTTCCTTAAGTTCAATATCGCCTTCCAAGATTATAATCAAAGAGAATATTTGTTGCCTACCATGTTACCGACACATTTCTTACAATTTGATCGTATTTTCTTATTATTACGCTGCTGTTAAATTGCAAGAACTGTTACTATTCTACAAGTTTCGTAGTATTTTCCTCAATCCACATACAGAGTATGTATATACCTATAAAAATAGTATAGTGCTAATAGACGTGTAATCCAGAATTTTTTCAAAATCCATAAATATCACAAAAAATTCTTAATTCTTTTTTCAATATCCTTGTAATAACAATTTTGGTGGCATTTATATTAAAGTTAAGTTATATCGAAAACAAAATCAAGCAAAGCTTGTTTAACGTAAAGCTTGCAAAAATATCGCTTTTAATTCGATTAATTTCGATGTCAGACAATTTATTCCGAACTATAAGCTAATCCGATACATGGTATTATACTATACTAGACACGAAGTTACTAAATTGCAAGTTCCCAGCACACGCGGTGCACCCCTCATCCAAGACGCTTGCAGCCCTCCCTCGGGGAGGATTGCAACGGGAAATGGGTCGCGACCCACATTGGCAAGATCAATACTCGGTCATCGACTCCGGCCGTTTCGTGTGGCCCCGTCATGTCTACCACCATATCAAACTAAGGATTGGAGCTATTTAAGGTATAGTTCGTTGCTAACCAAACATACACATCACTTTCTATTAAACCTGCATTGGTATTTCTCGGTATAAGAATTATTGGATCTGAAAATAACCAATATGTAAACAATAATGATATCGATGGTCTCATGAATTAGTCAGTGTCGAATAAATGCGTCGATATTGGAACGGAAATATTTCGCAAACATCAGATGGGAACGATCATAAATTCACATATTATTAACCTTTCATCAGCACCGTTCCATTTGATGGATTACACAGGAGAACAGTGGCTGTCATATAATCTGCACAGCTTGATAACGTATGAACCCAACGGCGATAAACTTTGTGCAACAATTTCTCTTATAACAACATAACTGTACATCATAAATTATAACTTGGTAACGTCGCATAGATTTTTCGCTAAATTCCAAAAATTAGATCATTCTTTATTTGTCTCAAGATAAGGTTTTTATAAGTCAATAGATTATAATCTGCGCTAAAAAGGAATGTGAAAATATCCTTATCATTAAGATAACTAGTATGATCGTTCATCGTATAAAACTACAACAAAATATATAGCTTTATTTCAATGGTTTAAAAAAGCTTTTTAATATCCGTACGTACAATTGGAATGGCCGAATATTTTGAAAATAAAAGAGCACCAGAAACTTATCTATCTGAAAAAGGAAATAGAAGATTCCAGAATTCCGGAAATAACGGACGTTAATGTAACTTTGTAAGACGCAGCAGGCAAAATGATATAGCAAGTAGATTGACACTTAACAGACATCAAATATATGTACATATATAGGTAAGGGGATGCTAAGAGGAGGTGCGAATGACGTCACAGGTGTGACGTTTTGCGTATGACGCCATGGGCAATTTTTTAGACTAATCTAGACTCAAACACTATTAAGAAAATTTTGCTTGAAGCATTGTAGTCAGCACTTCGATATTAACAGGTTACGTTAACATTAAAAATAGTTTATTGTATTTTGAAATCATTATGCAGACTTCGAAATTTATTTATCTACTAAAAAAATGACCTCCATGAAAATTGTAAACGATACGACTTTATAGCAGCCTTAAACTTTTAGTAATGACTATATCTTCTTCATATCCAATACACGAGTAGATAGATCCAAGCAGATCTTTGTTGAAGGTGCAAACATCCCCTTTTACAAAGTACTTTCGTTACCTAATCTCGTAGACTACGAAATATTACATAGTAATAAAGCACAGCACATACAGAGCAACAGTTCTTTTGTGGCGCCGAACATTTATAGCTACTTTGATAGGGCTTACACGCAAAGATAAATATATAGAGGATGGGACATTTTTGTATGGAGCCTGGCATACGTACCTGCCGCCATATTGAAAATTCTTGAGTTAGCGGCCACCAACCAAACCTTAATAAATCGATAGAAGGTGTCAAAACAAATAAAACAAGTCTCATATGATGTATCGGAACTGAGATACGAGTCAAGTCATAAGTTTTAATTATCTCGGTTTCTAGACGTTTTAGAAATATTTACGGTACTTTAGATATTTTTTGTTTATTTTGATGTCTTCCGTCGATCTATATCTATCATATCAAATATTTTGGAACGAGATGTGTTGAAAAATACGAAACTCCTTTAAACCTAGTACCTTCAAAGATGATATAACGACTGTGTATGTATGTGCTGGTAGCGAAATATTTTCTTGTCTAAATTAGATATAATAAATCGATAGTAGACTATGTGAAATAAATAAAACAATGTTCTTAGGTGAAAACTTCGAAAACGACTAGTAACAGAGATAATATCAAAAGTTATAACTTTGACTAATCTCAGATCAGAGATGTAGGAGTTTTTACCCACGGACATTTTTTATTTGTTTTGATGTCTTCTATTGATTTATTTAGGTTTGGTTGGCGGCTGCAAAATCGCGATTTTTTTAAAATGGAGGAAAGTAGGTATGCTACTTAGGTCACATTCCCTTTATGAATTCTGAGTTACAATTACAAATAACATAAAATATTTTTCTTAAAATTTAAATGTTTATTATTATTTTTAATGGTATGATAAATTCTTAGTCTAATATAGTTTGTTTAAATATTTCATCAGGATAAACTTTAGTGTTCACATTCCTTACGCATCAAGCGGACTCCATTTTAAAGATTGAGAATTTTGTGCTCCATTTTGTAAAAAAAGATCTTAATACAAATTAAACCGAATCGAATCCTTTACCCAAATCCACTCCTAAATCTCCAAAGCCAGGGTCCACGTAGGCCTGGAGTTATCTCCTAGGGTATGCCAACGTTTATCATTCTAGATTGATGTTGTCATTTTTCACGGATGTCCACGGAGTCTGTCACGACTTCGGGAAAATCGCCAGTAGTAGTAGCTGGTTGAGAAGAACAGATGACCATGTGTGGTAGCGATACATGTGGAAGGCCTATATCTAGCATTGGAAAGATACAGGCTGATACAGTGAAATCAATGAGCTTTGCGATTGTGTGAGTGCACATGGATAGTGTACAGTGCGAACCATTTCTACAATCAGATTGGACAATTAGGCGGCACCCACTTGTTAGGCATAACTATTAACAGTGTATGAAAATGAGATTCCTAGGGATTAATATATTTGCATTTACGAGGCTATTGTGTAAATATACTCTTATCTAAATAGGCTCTAAATGTAAATATGCCTGTTTTTTGATTGACAGGAATATCTACTTATGGAACGCCCTTTTAAATAGCATGTTTCTATTTTAAACGAGACTTTGTGATATATTGGAATGTCCTGACCGTGGGTGGGTCGTGCATCGATGTGACCTGGCTCAATGACCTGGATTCATCCGCCGGACCGCGCCGCAGCTCTGACCCGTTTTAACTGCACTCTACACGTAAATTATACCTATGTCTGAAACACGGCATTGCAGCGCTACGATTTACTATTTACTTAGCAACGTGTTGTAACAAAAGCGGGTGGGTGTGTTGTGGCAAAAGGACACGATTTATGCATCGCCATAGCATCTGGCAGACACGTACAAAAAGACAAAATAAAATACGAAGTGAATGCGCGCGCGAATGAACCGAATAACGAATTAGGTCAGAGAACCAGTCATGGTTATTTTCGTCTTGCTAATTAAAATCAATCTCAATAAAGGTTGTAATATTATGTTATCTGAAGTAAGTCTTAATAGAGTATTAAAATAGACTTGGAAAGCTTTGTCAGACAGGAAATAATTTACCTACTTAAAATACACTTTAGTCAACCACATGCTCTTTACGCATATAAACAAATGAAATAATTCACGGCATTTTCGCAACGCTGCCTTCTAGTATAATAGAGGTTAAAAAGGGCATAAGTAGCTCATCAATCAAATAGGTGTACGTGTAGTGGCGAAGAATGGACGATAGTGAATGAGTGCGTCGCCCTGGGTTCGAAAACCCGACTACGCGAGTTGGAAGAGCAACGACCTCAGCCCTTGCTGAGCAACCCGCGGGGTTTTTGTATTATCCGTCGACTGGCTTCAGTCTCCCTCGACGATTAAACGTGTAGTATTTAAATGTAAATTTATTTATGAAATTCGCGACATTCCCCGAAAGTATATTTTAGTGGTTTAGTCTCCTTCATAATGGTTTGCATTTAGTAGTCTCTTTTCGAAGACACTTCTACACGGACAGTTGCCAGTCCCAGACATTAGTCTGCCTATGGCCATATCCAGATTGCTTTGTCGATGAATTTAGTTGTCCGGTCTTCTCGTTTCGGATTTTATCTTGTAACGAAACTTCGAGTATAACATATCTCTATCTATAGTTCGCTGAGCGACATTGAATTGATGTGGATTATTGGGGCTATTGTCAGAGACAACGTACGTGACTAGCAAGAAGTACTCAATAAAACTTCAAGCAACGTATCAAATTTGAGTGATGATAAGAGTTAAGGCATTTTCCGAAATGTTGCCCAGCTCAACTGAATGTTTTCGACCATCTTACTGAAATTGGACTTGCTTAGTTGGATGCTCTGTCCAAGATAGACATAATCGTCAACAACTTTGAGGATAAAGCCTTCGACGTTTATTGCTTCCGAAAGAATATGAGCTGAAGAGCCTAGGTACATTCCTTGAAATTAGCTTTTATTAAATCATTACTGAAACAAATAAAGCATACACAAACGAAGACAATGATGTTTTAAACTGTTTCATATTGTAATACAGAAATCTTCCACGTTTGTAAGAAATTTTTATTATATATATTTATACTTCCTTGAAACCTGTATTATGCAGAACTATAAGCAAGTAGTAACATAGAAGAGCAACAACCTCAAATACAACAAGGAATTAGGTAAGACTGCTGATAAATGACCCTCAAATGGGTAACAAGCCAAACTGAATTAGGAGACGTTCGAGTTCAGAATGAAGGTTAATTTACGAATAAGGGTTCTCTGAAAATAAATGAGTTACATATATATGAGATTAGAGTATCTCTATTTCTTGCTTTCCTATTTTGATAGACCGTTAGTGTGATTAGTGTGATACGAATGAAAACGAGAACTCATCGATATTGATTTAATGTTATCTACATTCATGTATTATATTATTATAGATACGTCATCATCATTGTCCTCTACCTACCTGTATAAACAATCTTTGTTTTCGCTATTGTGTGGGGTATATTAATTTATAAAAAAGTTAGAATATGTTTATTTATCAAAACTGAGTCAATGCGTTCATATATAACAGGAAATTGCGTTAACAAAGTAAAAATCAGACTGAAATTGAAACCGTACTACATGATGGTCAACTTGTGTACAAATGCTAAATACACTCGCGAGCAACCAAATCGACTATTGCGGTTAAACGGTGTCCTTTTTTTTGAAAAAAAACAGCAAAATTGATATATGTAAAACATATACCGTTTAATAACTTAAGACTTCAGCTTTAATATGGTATCATTATCATAAAAATCAGTTCAGTACTTTTTAAATATTGCGATCTGAATGATACCATATGTTCAAATTAAAGATAAAATAAAAAAATCCAAACAACAAAGAAAATTTATTGAATCAATACTTAGCGTTACCCCCTTAGCCCTGATCACAGCTTGTAATCGGTTCCTCATCGATCTGATAACTTTTTTTACATCTTGAGGAATCCCCTCTCATTTCTCTAACAGCGCCCGTCTTGAGCTCGTTAATGTTCAAAGGAACCGGGTTGCTGACCCGGACCCTAAGTTTCAGTTCGTCCGACAAATGGTCGATGGAATTCATGTCTGGGCTGAACGCTGGCCAGTCCATGGTCCATATACAGACTTCTTCCGAGGAATTGCCTAGTAACACGCGAAGTGTGACACCGGGCATTATCGTGCATCAACACGAAGTTATCCCCGACAAATCTTGCATACGGAACAACATGTTCGAGAAGAATATCGGTAATGTACCGATCAGCAGTCAGACCTCTTCCTCGGCCTCCCCAAGGCACGAAAACGAGATGGGTTTTTCCCTCTAGGGAAATTCCAGCCCAGATCATGCAGGAGCCGCCGCAGTAGGCAACTGTTTTAGCGAAATAGCATTTCGCAATCGTTCGCCTGGACGCCTGTAGACCCGGCCTCTCCAGTCACTGTCATGCAAACACATTCTCAGCGAACAGGACCGATCGCCATTGCTCGATTCTCCAATCGAGGTGTTCACGAGCAAATCGAGGGGGTGCTAACCGGTGACCTGTGGTCAGTTTCGGGCCTGTGGTAGACCGGTTTGGAGTGAGGTTGGCTTCCTTTAAGCGTCTTCTGACTATCCACTCGCTGACAGCAACCCGTAGAACTCGTCTCAGCTCTTGCTGCACATAAACACCGGTCAGGTGCCGATTCGGCACTGAGGAAGAGACGATAAAACTGTCATCCCTTTCAGAGGTACACCGGTGTGGACTTGCTATTGGTCTCCGAGTAAAGGAACCGGTCTCTTGAAACCTTCTGTATACCCTTCGACGCAGTAGACTGGCTTACTGACGAGCTAATGAACAAAGTTGAAGAGCGACTGCTCGCTGACTAAGACCGTATTGCAACAAGGCAACAGCTTCAGCGGCTTCTTTTGGCGTAGTATCTATAGTTCAATCAAAACGATGAATGCAATTTGCAACGCGCACCTCGTGGATATCGCGAACAGCACATTTTCCTGTACTTCCATTCAGTTCGCAATATTTAAAAATGTAGTACTGATTTTCATGGTAATGGTACCATGTTAAAGATGAAGTGTTATGCTTTTAAAAGCTACAAGCTTTTCATATATCAGTTTATTCTTTATCCAGAAAAGCAAGTCATTAGTCTTTCTTATATATACGTCTGAATATCATTAGTCGTCATACATGTCGTCATCATTAGTCGTCTGTATGCGCGCTTGGGGGGTGAGTCAATTTGGTTGCTCACGAGTGTATAATAATTTTATCATCATCATAGTTACTAAACGCCGTAGTAAGAAGCCTGGACCAGTTCAAGTCGATCTCTCCAGTCAGTCCTATTTGTGCATATCGTTACTCCAATTTTCACCAATAGGCTTTGCGTCGCGATCTTAGTTTGGTCTATCATTCATGTCATTAACTGTTTTGGCATCACTTTATCATTCATTCGCTGCATACGAAGTCTCCTTAATTATAAACCTAGATATTATTATATTAGGTTCTTCGCAAATTTCTTACTGATTATAGCGGATCCTCCAGACATTATTTTCTTTGGTAGAACTATAAATACACTTAAAAATTTTCGTTTCGAAAATCAATAGTGCATTTTCTTTCTTAATGAGCATTTAAGTCGCCAACTACACGAGCAAGACTTTCGCGACAATTCCGTCCTACTAACGTCGAGTAAACTACAAGACAAAGCGATTATTCCGTCAGCGTATCGCCTCAACTCGCTACATATGCAAGACGATCGTAGTAGCGACTCGCCGTGAACCAAAATTGTTAAAGAAATCGTAGCGTCGGTCAAAAATTGTATTTTTGATGGTCAGATGTTTAAATCGCAGTTGTGTAATTTGAGTCTTCCTTTGTATTCAAATTCAATCCTATGCTGATTGCAGCATTCTTCATATTTGTATCCCAGACTTAATTGAACTTAGTTTTTTAAAATTTGCTTTTCTCAAAAAAAAAAATTCAGTGTCGTTTTATTTTAGACGAATTTTAATCTAATTTTTATCACAGGGCACATTATTTCTTTAGGAACTTTCGTTTCATCAAAATTGTTGTTATATCCAGTGAAGAACCGTACCTACTTTTCGTAGGATCCTCTTGTACGTACGTCATCAAGCCATAAGAAGATAAAGTATAATCCGCTTCAAATGGCGTCGGTAGTAGTGATCCTGGCACCGTTTCGTGTGCGTTCGGGTGAGTTCGCACGTGTTCGGTGGCAACAGACCAGGCGCCAGCGCAGGGTCAACACACGCTTGCCAAGGATGGGTCGACGCCCCATCCTCTGAGTCCTGTCGGGACTACTTTCCGTTCTACACATATTACTGGAAGCTACTAGAATTTTTCAGTAAAAAACTACAATGTAATACGAATGTGTGTGAACATAATATTTGCTTGTTACACGTGCATCGATAAAACAATGAGTAATGCAATTTCGCAGTTTTCTGATAAAGAATCTCACGTAATCGTGATGTAATTGGCTATGCTATGGGAGCAATTGCTAGGTACCTACGCTTTAACAAGGAGTAGGTATAGTTTTATAGATTTACTTATTGACGTCAATCAATGTTCATTATCCGTAAAGGAACGGCCGACATTTCACTATATATTTTCAAATGTGGATACAATCAGGTCGGCTGACGTAAATAGGTTACCTCGAAAACTAAGTAATAAAGTGCGTCATAGCTTATTCAGGGCACATTTCGCCATTATTTAGCATTTCGTCGACTATGTTATGTGATGGCGCAATGATTAAAAAAAATTGCTGATAGACAGCTATCCAAATAATAGCATGACAAATCCTTTAAGTAAATATTTGTAATAGGCACCATATTGGATGAACTGAATTGCTTAAATTTAATCAATGTTTAAAATTCTTTGTCACTTTCCAAATGTTAGTAAAAGATAATAGATTGTGCCTATGTATACTCTGATCTTCAATTCCATGCACTTTTTTGATGTTAGCGGACGACAAAAATGTTCGCACAAGAAAGATAAGCATTCCAATAAGATAAAAAAAATTGGCTATGGTGTCCAAAGTAAAATTGTATTTTTTTAATTAAATCTTAATTGTTATAAAATTATTTCAGTTCTAAGTTACACACTAATAAATATCAATGTCAAAACAATTAGGGACAAAAGTAAATTATAACAGGTATATCATTATATGTATCAAACCTTTTTTACTATAATTAAAATTTTTAAATATATACATTTTTAACTTTGTAACAAAGGTTTTCAACGGTACACATTGACTGTGTGGGAGAGAAAATATACTTATATATATAAATATCGGCGCAGTCAATTAAGGCGAGCATCAAAACAACACCCGCGCTCGCTATCGAAAATACCATGTGCGTCGAGCCATAGAAAAGCGTCGCATAGCTGCTCGCACCCAAACGTTATAAATTAAACGACGGCCGCTCAATAGCGATGGATAACTCCGGATTCAATGAATCAAAAGATCCGGAACCGCGAGCGAAGCCGAAACTGTTAATTATTCCGGCTGCTATCGACTCCGAGAGAACGACATGATGAACTCCGAGTTACATGAACGAACATGATGCAAAGCGAATGAGTCGCTCTCAGGCTCTTATAAAATATAAGTAGGTGAATCAAAAGAGTCAAGGAATCGTTAAGAGGAGTCGGATCCACGAAGCGGAGCCGGATTAAGTAACCCAAAACACTCCGAGGAGTCATGAATGATGATTATAAACAATACATAATTAATTAACATTAAAAAGGTTTAAGACAACTGGAATATCATAAAATGACAACAGTCAGAATTCAATCCAATTAGAATACGGACTTTAAGCAATTGTTTTACTTTCTCTGAGATACATTCACAAATTGTCCTAGAATAAATAGTCTGTACATTCAAGACATCGATTTGAGAATACATATATGTTATTACACGCACTCTAGGGGAGGCACGTTAGACTAATAGTGTTCTATGTTCTAATTGTTTTAAATTCATATATGTTTCGAAAATGGAACATTGTTATTACGTAGTACCACCTACTTAAGTTTCAAATTTGATTTTATAATGAACCCCCTCATCTGTAAGAAGCTACCAACCAGTTTTCTTTGATAAGTACGTATGATGAGTCATCTAGTTTTTTCACGTATCGATAATTCATGAAAAACTCGAAAAGTAACAATGACTTTTATTGCAGTTTTGTCACTGTTATATTTCCCATTTATCCTGGTAGGTTTTAGTGTATTTTTGAATTGTATTGCTTCAGCAATTTTGAACATAAACAGATTTTGTAAGTAAAGGTAAGTAAGTGGAAGTAAATTTTCAGTCCAAATTGAATTTCTAAAACTGTAAAAAAGTTGGTTGTAAAGAAATGTGGTGTATTGTGTTATACGGTAATATGAGGCTGAATCAAAAAGTTCTTAGGAATCCATGTTAATAGAACCTTTTTAAGGGTAGTTTATTTTTTATTTTAATGAGTCGCTTTCACACAATATTTATGTCAAGTGTCACTTGATTCGATCGTAATACTCTTTAGCATCTAATTATTTTGTGTAACGAGTTGTTAAAAATATCCAATTATGGAAAAAGCGATTTACGGGCAGTAATAAAGTAGCTGTCTGAAAAAAATATCCACGAAAGATATTTTTTGGACATCCAGCAGACATTACTGGGTTGCTGAATTTATAAGGGGCAGATTGAGCTGCGACAATGATCCCATTCTGGTCGGCCTTCCACCTCCGTCATGGAAGAATGTGTCAGAAAAGTGGAGAAATTGATTTTAGAAGGAAGACGCGATAAAATATTTATCTAAATATTTGGCAGTGTTCAATCCATTTTAACGGACACTTTCGGATTCAAAGGAGTACCGGCAAGATGGATTCCGCGAATGGTAACTGAAGAAAACAAAAACCAACGGTTGGAAGTTTCAAAGTGGAATCTCGAAATCTTTCACCGTGATCCTGATAAATTTTGTAACCATGGATGAATCATGGGTCCACCATTTTGATCCTGAAACGAAGAAACAAAGCATGTCTTGGAAACGGCCACCTTCTTCACCCATAAAACAATTTCTCGAGTTGCTCCGACCGCAGGCAAAGATAAGGCTTCTGTGTTCTGGGATTTTGAAGGAATCTTTTTTATTGACTACATGCCCAAAAGAAAATCGATAACACGCATAGGCATATGAATAGTATGCAGATTTGATCCCAAAAGCGTTAAGCGATTAAAGGAAAACATCGAGGAAAATTTTTAATGGGGGTGTTGTTTCACCACGTTGTTAAAATTATATCTAAGTAGTCCAAAAAATATGAAGGTATGAAAAAGCTATGAAGATAGCATAAGAGGTCTTTAGATCCGGCGAAATCATCGGGACTATGTAAGAACAACGGTGGTGTACTAGTTTATGGTGGTGGTGGACTAATGGATCTAGCTCCGTCACGAATGTCAGGCGGTCATCAACGACAATCTACCGGGGTGTGTCTACGACGACGCACGTGCGACTCACTACATCAAATCCCCTACGAATTCGCCATAATAAACACTACGCCTGTACGACACAATCGAAACAGTTCTACTAGGCCGCACTTGACATCCGGCAAAAATCTTATCGTGGACAAAGACGTGAGATTGATTTCGTACGCGGATCCGGCAAAAATTCCCTCAACTGTACCTGCGCGAACTCTCACTCGCCTCGGGTTTAGAGCGAACAAGAAGTTTGGCGCGATCTATACATATTGTATAGCTATAGCCTTAAGGGATGAATTTAAAAATGGAAACCAAACAATGGATATTTTGTGTTAGGGCAGGTAGATCCTTTCTTTTACAAAAAGGAAGGGTTTTGTAAAAAAAAAGTTACTGCAACTATGATAGTAAAATCAGGTATTTTTTTAAAATGTGTTTTAAAGGTAGAAGAGCAACAGGGAATGCTTGTGAAGACTTGGCTATTGTTTTAGTTAACAATTATTTAAACATTTTTCTTTTTATAAAATTAAGTCAATGTTCTAAAGGATTTTTAAATAAATGCCACTGTTATGTAATTTAATTAAACAATTTTTATATTAGATCCTTACCTTTGCCGTTTAAAATTACCTTTTTATATGGAAAACCTCAAATATATTTTTTTGTAGGAAAATTATATATTTAAATAATTGAAATATTGTTCATTATTTTATTATCAAAGCACTTAATGGAAGTTCATTGATGCCTTTGCTATAGAACTCCCGAGGATGGAACTAGACAAATTCTCTGAAGGCATATTTCACTGCCTCACTGGAGTAAAAGTTATACAAATTCCGCAAAAAATGTAAATCAGTAAGGACAAGATCTGGCGAGTACAGTAGGTGACAGAGTTTCCAATCGAAGGCTTCTGTAACTTTGAGACTGTGTGGGTGAGCTTATGATGAATGAGACTGGACTAGAGCATTTGACCAGACTCTGTAGTTTGATAGCGAGCTTGTCCTTCATTGTTTGCAGTTCTACACAGTACACATCTGCATTTAATTGTTGTGGTGGATCTCCAAGAAGCTGTAGTGGATAATACTGCCACAGGGTCACCATACAGTCACTATAAGCTTCTTTCGACTGTTTACATTTGGGACATTGTTTAGTTGTGTCTGCTGTGTTCAACCATTGTGACAAATGTTTACGATTATCATACAGGATCCACTTCTCATCACAAGTGACAACACTTTTCGAGATTCTTCTCTTTCCCGATTTGATGCAAATGAATCAATATTATCTTGACACTTATGCCAATGGCTGGTGCTAACTCGGATATGGCTTGAGATGACTTCTCTTCTACTATTGCTTTCAATTTGTCATTATCAACTTCAGGGTCCGGTTGTGCACAGTGATTGTTTTTGAGGTGGAAATGACCAGCATGGAATCAATCAAACAAAAAAAATGCACCATGCATTCATTTGCGGTGTTAAGTCCATATACATCATTGATATTCCATGTGGTTTGTGCTGCATTGCTGCCATGACGAAACTCATATTAGAAAATAATGGGAATTTTTAACTTTTCCATGGTCCCACACAACAATATCTAAGCAAAAAGTCATTTGATGGAAAAAACTAATTAACTAATTTTGAAAAAGAATGTCATAGCTTTAAGTTGAAATTAATTTGAACTTGGAATTCAAGCAAGATAACTAAGTTCAAAGTGGGCACTAGGAACAAACAGGAATTTCATAGGTATGGCACTAATAGTTACTGATTGAAACTTTAATAATGATATGGGTACTCTAATCTCTCTTATTTTTATAATGAGTCAATAATATAAACAATGTAAGATAAAGAGAGTACCTACAGTGATTAATTAATATAAAAACATTACTGTTTCAGTAGCAAAATTGAGATAAGTTACTCTAAAGTGGTCCTGAAGAGTAAATAAATTATCTTTGTCTAGTATGAGATGTGAAGCCAGTCAATTTAAAGACATTAATACAATTAAAGAATTGAATAATTAAAGTTTAATTGGTCAATTTAGTGACTAATAAGATGATGATCCTATGATAGAAAAAACAGCAGATGCAAAACACTAGTAATATTTAATGAAACATTTACTTGCATCTTATTTGTTCCATCAAATTAAAGTCAATGTATTTATTAAATTAAAGATTTAAAATTAATTGAGCTGTATCATCATTCGAATTATGTACCTTTAAATGGTTCTGTATGCTTTTTTATTGTCTATTGCCAGTACCTGTTGGTGCAACAGTTGGATTGTGAAGCTAAACAACTTTTATTAATTTATATATTATTTAATGTTTACAGGAAAATGTCAATAAAATTTATTTTATAGGTAAGTAATAAAATTGAAGGAAGGATATATAATGGAAGAAAAATATTTTATATTACATTTTTTATAACACCATAATGCATCTTTCTATGATTGTTATTGATAAGTACGTATCTATATTAAAAGAAAGAATTGTGAACTATCTAAAAAAGGAAGCAAAACTAGTCATTAATGCTATAGGTAGAAATAATGAAAATATAGACCAACATTAAAAAGACGACAGTTTCGAAGCTAATTGTGAAAAAAAATTATACAGGGCAGAACACGCCTTTATTCGTGGACAGCCTTACAGACAGGAATGAGTTGGCAATTATAAGTGTAGCCTTACGTGAAAATAAAATAATATTAAGTAAACTAAAAGGTGATATAACAGAACACTAACTAAATTGGGAAAATACATATTGTAGTTTTTTTTATTTCATAACGTTTCATGATGCTACTTGCGAGTTGCATGACGTCTCTCAATGGAAGGGCACGACCTTCGAAATGCCACAATCTACATAATCAATAAAAATATAAGTAACAGTTACACTTACCACCACAGCCATACACATTGAATAAAAATTGAACGGATTTAGCCGTGAACAGCTAAGAAAAATCACCACACACGGTTAAAACGTGTGGACTGCAGAAATAATTCTTTAGACTGAATAATGGTGTTGCCAAAGAAAAGAAGAAAATATACCACTGAACCATAGATGTCAAAACGTTAATTTTTCCACCGTAGATATATTTTATCCTAATTTAAATTTTAGTTATTTTTCAATTTATCCTATATAATAAAAACTTGCATCGTTCTTAATCTTTTTTTTTTTTAAATTTAAATAACATTTATGTTTACAGATGTAAATAAATTGACTATTCTTCGACAAAACTCCCCTATTTTTGTAATCAATATTCACACTCGCACATGTCTTATATTTTTGGTATTGTGGTGTGTTCTATAGAAACACTTCAAATTATCACAAGCCTTATACCCACAGAGTATAATTATTTTCTCTGAAATTTCGGAAAAGCACAATAGCGAGTGCTCACTGAACGGATACAGAACTAACTTGAGACTGAAAAAACGCAGCAAATGTACACATATAATAAAATCGTAACACAGCCGTCTCTACATGAAATTTGGAAAAAATAATATAATAGTTGCAGAGTACTTTACGAACGATACTTATCGGAAAATAACCATTTTTGGAATTTTTGAAGCATAGTTATAGCTTACGACTTGGGTTAACATTTTATCTCGATTGGCTATAGAGTTCCCACGGGATTGACTAAAGTTGACTAGAATGAAATGGTTAACATCGATAGTCTATTAAATAATATTTATGGTAGAAATTTCGTATTCTTGGGTTGGTAGTAGAACGGAAATAGTATTGCCAATTTTTTTACTGAGTTTAGCCCATAACACAAATTAAATGGCGTGGGGTGGGGAAGTATTGATAAATTTTGAATATATTGTATTCCATTTGAAATCTGATTTTCGCGGTAAGGTTAGGAATTTCTTAAAAATTATTTATATACTGGAGAAATATTACATAGATATTTTATGTACTTTATGTACACCTAGTTTGTGGTGGCACTAAAAAACTAACGAACTAGATCATAAGTCATTAACATTATATAGGTACAACGAGAAATAAAAGAGTCCCAATGAAACTACTTTATTTAATCAAATGTATACAAATATATTGATTACTGTCAAGTTATTTAATATGCCGAGGGTTATAGGAACATGTCGTCATTGAAGCTTCCTGGAGGGGGAAGGTGATCAGCATCTGGTGGTGGGAGCCTTCTGCGAGGCATGGGCCCTCCGGGTGGACCGAATGGGTCGAACCGAGCACCTGGTGGAACTGCACCACTGTCAACAAAATGTTTCAGCGTCAAAGTGGGGTTTTGAGATGGCGGGAGACCCCCTGAGAGAACTGAGGTGTTTTATGGAATGGCGACTCCAAATCTTAATTTAATACCTTAAAAATAATCTGTAAACGGTAACCAGCCCTTTTATAGGTGCCTGTAATGAGATCATTATACATAGGTTACACTAAAAATTTCCGGACTGGCCACTTACATAAACAATATTTAAAAAGTAATTACAATATTTGAAATAGAATTTTCAAATATTTGAATTATATTTGAAAATAGAAACTCTTTGGCTATTTTAAATATTGTTTTTTCATTGTGGCGTCACTTTAAAAATTGCGTGTCTGCATTACGATGGATTTAACTCGTAAAAATTTTTGCTGCATGATTTTCTACAATTTTAAGAGTAAGCCTCACTCGGCTTCAAACTGCTTTTGGCGATGAAGAACCAAGCAAGATGGTAATTTATAGTTCGTTTGCAGAATCCAAGCGCGGTCGTGTCAATCTTAATGACGAATTTCACTTGTTCTTGTTTACAAAAATTAAGAAGCAATTAGGCGGTCAACGATTTTCATCGCCAGAAGAGGCTGTCGAAGAGTATGAAAAACATGTTTCTGAGCTCACCATAAAGGAATGGAATAAATGTTATGGAAATCGGTTGATTCGTATGAAAAAGTGTATTGACGCTCACGGAGAATATTTTAAGAAACAATAAATTGATTTTTAGCCATTCATTGTAATTTTTTCTTATTCATTCTAGAAACTTTCGGTGTAGCCCTCGTACTCTGTAGTAGTTTGAGATTAGAAAAAAAAGTTCACAGTATATAAAAATTGGTTGCTCACCTTGGCAGTCCACCTGGAATCCCAAGTCCTGGATTTTCAGGGTTAGTGCGGCCGAAGGGATTAAATATCATGCCCTGGCCAGCAGGTGCAAAAGGATCTAAGTCTGAGCGTCCGATGCCTGGCATATTGGCTGGAGGAAGATCCCTGGTAAAAAATGCAAAAAACAACTGATAATATTATAGTCTTAAATTGAGTGTGGGTAAGAAACAAAATCGAACCTATGAACACTATACAAGTCCAATTGGACTTAAGGTTGACAATGAAAGGACTGTGCTTTGGTGTTAAAAAATGGTATGATTACAAGGTTAGTAACAGTATAAAAGTGCTTTAAAAACCGCTTAAAAGTGAAAAACGAGAAACAACATTTGAGATTTTCGCGTTTTTCACACATATTAGCTCAGTAATCAGCTCCTGACCGTGGTTAGTGCAACCCAACCGAAACCTCGAGTAAAATAAATAAGGTAAACATTCACGTTAAGACCCGTTTAAATAGATAACTAAACGAGAATCCAACTACAAAAGTTGGATGTTGACTGAGCATCGTGTGACGTCACGATACAATTATGTAATTGTATCGTGACGTTAACACGACATACAATAGCGTTCATAAAACTCTACAACGTTTGTCTAAACATTATTTTACTAAAACATACGGAAAATAGAATATACGAAATACGTTTGATTTAAAGAGTGTATATTTTTATTACTTAATACAAAAAAAAATATGATAGTTCTATAGATCTAGTGAACTTCTCCAGTGATATAATAGGTTTGGTCATGTAGTGATGCGTGACATTTTCCTATTTTCCTATAAAGTTTCTTGCTCTCTCACTCTATCACTAACATCTGTATCATTCTATTAATTTAATTTTTGGTGCCACTGTCTTAATACACAAAGTGGGTTGTGGGGAAATACGCTGGAGACATTTTCTATTCAAAAACACTTTTGCCATATAACGAAAGTATAACATAAGTAAGATTCTCGATTCAAATTTATTTCAATTACCAACTGAACAGGTGGTAATTACCTAATCAAATTTATTTAAACTAGCTGTGCCCGGCATGCGTTGCAATGAATTAGATTTTTTTTTGTCAGAAATCTTCGCGGGTAATAAGTTAGAAATAACTCTCACCAGTTTCATTGGAATCGGATCACTAACTGAACAGTTGGTAATTACATAATTACGAAACCCTCTTTGTTTAAAAGAGCAATATATTATATTTTTACAAAATGTTGAGAAATAATTAAATGAGCAGCAAAAAACACTGAATGGGCAGCAAATTAGGGTTAGGATAGGTTTAGGTTTTCTGATGGGTTAGGTTAAAGAAATAGGAGTCTCGCCTCGTCGATTCTATGACAAGGTGACAACCTTCTTAATAATTTTCATTTATTTCAGTTATTCAAAAACAGTTTGTTGATCATGATTTTCTTCTCAGTTAGTGTTTTTTGCTGCACGTTTAAATACAATTATAAAATATTTAATTTTTATTTTTTATATTCTGGAATTATGAAGCCTACGGATACGACATGTACGGTACTTTTGTTACTGTACGTGGAGTCGTGGAGAAGTGTTATATTTGTGTATTTATGTGTTAAGGAACTCTTACCACAGATTAGGTGTTTCAGGATGTGGACCTGAGGACATAGGTCTTGGTATCCTCAATGGATCTTCTGGGGGTCTTCTGTTGTTCCAAGCACCTGTAAATGATCGAAATTGACATACCATACCATCAACTTATCAATTTATTTAGGGTTTAGATATAAGTAAATAAACCGAGGAATGTGCAACTATATAAATAAACCAATAATGATTAACGAGTCTGAGTGCTAAGAAAAAAATTAAGCACCATTAAAAAAGCAATAAAAAAAACTTTGTTTCGGCACAGGCAGATGTAGGGCTCTTTCAGGGCATGGCACTCGGTCTTTCGTTATTCTCATCCACAGTCACTATTGAAGATGTTTAAATTCACATAGTCATTTTAAATCCATGGAAAAATATTCTCCTCCCTGTTACCGTCGTGGTCGTCCCCCTCGGCAGGTCCTAGACTACCCTGACGACCCAATTACTGCTGCCAATGCGGTTCTTACATTACACTCACAGGATGCACATACACACCGTCCCCGTCGGCGGAGATGAGGACGTCCCTTTCGCTACACCGTGAACACACACAGAGTTTCAGCCAACACTTTTACCAGGTATCGGCACGTGGCTGGGTGCTTCTCACCGACCCGTGATCGTGCGGTACCCTCCCAAAGCAACGCCTTTAAGCGAGGTCCATTCCTTCTGCCGCTCTACAGGTGGGGGTCCTTAGGGTTGTTGCTGCACACAGATTTTGCTCCTGACTGAGTGCCTTCTGCACTCGCCAGGCCATTAGGGCCATAAGAATTTAGGCATTCCGAAAAAAAAGGCAAAATATTCTAAAACAAATTGTCACAATATTTTGTTAATAAAGTGAGCAATCCATTCCTACATCTCCAAAGGTAAGCAGCGCATCCGGGGGCATGCCAACATTGGTCATTGTAGACTGATGTTGGCATGTATTGTGGATGTCTATGGACAAAAGTATCCAGATACCATCAGGTGGACTGTATGCTCATCTGCCCCCTTTTTTCCAGAAAAATAAATAAATAATTAACTTTAGAGAAAATTATATAAAAATTATTAATTAGAGAAAAATCCAGATAGGTACTCTAGGAGTAATATATATTCTATGAATAAATAAATACATAGTCTAGTTTAAAATTGGCAGTTAGTGACACAGGTGGCTGAAGAAATTAAAAATAATAAATATGAACATGTAATAGAGGGAACGAAAGGATCCATTTTAATTTCCTGTAGTGCTATTATCAATATTATTAAATAATAATTAGAATATCTTCGAAAATTGAGTATGTGAAATACATAGTCGTAATAATTACAAAAGAATTCATTGAACATTCAAATACATTCTCAAATGAGTTTATATCGGCAGGCATGGAACAATGTGGTCAAGTGGATGGTAATATACACCTGATTAGAGTAAATGTTTCGATTACAATCACAGAATGCTTTTGGATTAAACTCTCAGTTGTAGGTATTCATGGAGATCTCATAAGATGGTTTGCATCTTATGTTGACAATCGCAGCCAAGCAGTAGTACTCCAAGGTTTTACATCCTCATCCCATAAGGTGTTCTGCAGGGATCCTTATTTGGTTGGATACTATTCATTATATTTATTAGTGATATAAAAAAATGCTTCAATTATTCTAAAATATTATTATTCATGGACGACATGAAAATTTTAAAAATAATTTGTTGTACTGATGATGTGGCAGATCTTCAAGAGGACCTTATTAAATTTGAAACTTATTGTATTAACAACAAATTGGACTTAAACATTTCTAATTGTTTTAAACATGTCCTTTTCCTGCTAAATTAACATAATTGATTCTTGTTATTAAGATAAAAGGATGTAACCTACTAAAAGTAACTATGATTGGAGATTTGGGGGTTATTTACGATTCTAAATTATTTTTTAACAAACAAAAAATATCGAAGAAAAATTGTCAAAAGCACTAGGTTTCATTATCACAACACCAGAGAACTTAAATATTAAATTCTTGAAGGTTCTGTATATGGAATATCCTTTTCATCTCTGGAACCCTGAATATGAAGTTTATAAAACTCGTATTGAGGGTATTCAGGAAAGATTTCTTCAATTTCTTGATTTCAAGACTAGGCAAGTATTTTGTTAGGTACTACCATCATTGCTGTAAATTTCCCGTCTCTGACTGAAAGACGAAATATTGCAGATATATGTTACCTCACTACACACATAGCCAATGGACCAATAGATTGTCCCAAATTGCTTTCCAAAATACAACTGCGTACACACAAAAATAACTTTAATAAGCCCAAGTTATTTCACGCACCTTTAACTAAAACGAAGTACATACAGACAAAACTCGTTTTTTTGCGAGGACTATTAATTTAATGTTTTCAATAAGTTGCCCAGTAACATAGACTTATTTTGCACCAGCACAGCATTAGTAGGACAAGCCCTAACAGGGAACATTTTCTTAGAACACTTAATTGCACTGTCTAATTGTTTAATTATGTTCATACAAGTGTTTTATGTTTTATTTAAGTGTTCATTAGGCCTAAATTATTTAGTAGTCAAATTTGGAGATTTAATTAGCAGTTAAATGTTTACCTAGACATTTATATTTCAAATTACTGTAAATATTGCATAAAAATCTTTACATAGTATAAAACAAAGTCGCTTCCCGCCATCTGTCCCTCTGTATGTACGCTTAGATCTTTTAAACTACACAACGGATTTTAATGTGGTTTTCATCAATAGATAGAGTGATTCAAGAGGAAGATTTATACATATAGTTTAATATGTATAGTTTAATATTGTTTTAACGAAACCGAAGCGAGGGTGGTTCGCTAGTAAATAATAAAATGAAAATAAACATTATATCTATTAACAACTAGGAATTAATAATGAAGTAGCATTATGAACAGGTTTCCTCTTGTGTATATTTCTACTACTGTGTTTATTTCTACTTCTATGCTCACAAGTATCTGACATGTTCAAAAGGCAGTCTTAAAGCCTTATGGCTTTCTCTATCATTTAATCATCAGAGCAAACAGAAACTACACAGAAATCATCAGAAAAACAGAAATGAGAGTGCACTTTTAGATAATATCTATATAAATAAAAATTAAATGCTGTTTTTGGTAAGCGCATCATACAAAATTTAGCTGGACTAAATAGGCTAATTTTTTTTAAAAAATGTTCATAATAGTCTTCAAAGGTTTTTAGACAAATAAAAATTGGAAAAGTTGCCTGGAAAATTGGAAAATTCGATAAAAACTGACAGTGGTTTTTTATATGGGATTTTATTATTGTATTATTGAAATTTGGACAGGACAATGTCTGTCGGGTCAGCTAGTATTTTATAAAATAACTGGTAATTGTAGTCCACATGGATAATGATTGAACACATACTTGTCTGAGTCTCAGCTGTGTTTGTACACCTTTCTGTGACAGTGTCTATGAGGTCTCGTTTGATATTATACATTAGGTCTTTGTAAGTTGGTATCATCTTGTCTATGGGCCCCTTTACCTCTTTCACTGTCTCATCAGTCTTGAATGCGATATTTGACACAGACAGGTCATCGGATTTCTGTGGAAAATTAAAGTAGGAATATTCATTTGAATGTCACTCTGTCAATTGAAAAAAATGGAAAAATTAAAATGTACAATTTGATTAAAAAATAATATTCTTGTAAGAGCATACAAAAGGTGATAGATATATTTTAACTGGATGAGCAAAAATTGTGACATCTAAAATGTCCCAAATCAGGTTTCATCAAAACTTTAGATAGAATAACCATTTCACCATCAAAAAAATTGTGTGGCCGCTTGATATACATACTCATGCTGAGAACTAAATAGTCACAGTGGTTAGCAACCAAATGTAGAGAAGTAGATAATTTATAAAATAATCTTAGTTGAAAATGCTGGTATTGGAAGAAGTAAATCTGTTATTGTTTTTGATAAATATATTTTACCATCAGATTGACAATAAGGTCTCCATCAGTGTTTAATCCATGCAAAATATACAGTTGGTCTTGTAAAACATAGCGCTGAGTGTAATTTTCTTTCTCATTCCAACCAGTTGGGAGTAATTCACTTTTTTCTTCATTTCCTGTGAGTTTTCGCTACAAAAAATGTAAACATGACATGATGATTTATCCAAGTTAAGAAAAAAGTGATGTCATCACTATTAGTGATTTCACCTATTGACCAAATAACACTGTTATGCTTCATTAGATAGCTGAAATCACTTTTTTCTTATGTGATTAAAGTATAGGTACAATATTATTAAGATGAAAATCATAGGGTTGGCTTTAAAATTTCACCCCACAAATTAGAATTAAGGGTTGTTAGGGGTATGGCATTTTAAAGGGATGTGTGGTTTTTTAAATGATTTTTTTGTGGGCATGTAATGAGCAACATTTCAACAAATAATATAACAAAAATATTCCAAATATTGTGTTCATGCAAAAGATGTAACAAAGTTGGGTCAAACAATGCATTGTTTGATAAAAAGTGCTTCCTTAAGAACTTCTTTGCGAAATAAACATCTAACATGAAATGGAATGCATCCACCCAAGTGACATTTTATTCATTACTGCATCATTCCATTCATTCCGTTTCTGTCGTGAATTTCATTGTTACGTGAATGTGCTGTTTGGGGTAACTTTTAGTGGATTTTCTAATGTTTTTGGCAATTCTTCTGGATTTCGGTTCTCCTTGACCTGTTTGACTTCGGTATTTGTACTGGATTCTGCGTGCTCAGCGAAATGGAATAAGATAATTATAACCACCCAGAAAACTTTGCAGATGTGATAGTAGAATGTGTGGCGAAGATCAATTAATAACAATAAAAGAGATCAATTTATTTAACTTTTAAAGGCTGTAAAGCATAGTTATATAATAAATTAATATAAAGAAAATCTTTTATTACTTTAGTGAGTGTCACAGAACCAAATGTCAACCCCGAATCCACGTGGTACTTGTATGCCCTACCCTTAGTGTTTTTATAAAGCTGGAGGCGATTATTTTTCTTCCTATGTTTGTATGTTGCCTAAGTAGGTAATAAAAAAATTGTCATGTAAAAATATTTTTCGGGCTCGTTTCATCCACTTCATGATCCTTAATACAAAAAAGAACAATTGAAGGTCAAAGGTTATATAAATCAAATAAAAAGGGTACGAAAACAGGTAGGTATGTAAAACAACATTCATTGAAGTGGTAAAAAAAATTTTTGGGAAATAGCATACCTCATCCCCTATACCAACTGCACGAAAGCCACTCTTAGTCAAATTCCAATGTATAAAAGCGATAAGAACGTCAGATTTTCGTTGTATATCTTTTTCAACAGTTTTGTAAGTTAGATCCCAACCGAAAAGCGCATTTGCAGCCATATTGTATATAGTTCACAGTTACTTTTCAAAGATAAATTGCGGAAGTAAGTTTAATACGGTGAATATTGAAAACCTTTCTATTTTATAACGTTTCCGATTTCGTAATAATAATTTTTAGATTTATTATAATTTTTAAGAGATGAGAACACAAATAAAATGAAAATGATTTGTAAGTTTTGATTTATCTTGTATTCTGTCAATGTCAAGTTAAATCACGTTTCGTAACCTGAAAGGAAAAAAAATCAATAAAGTTTTTAGATCTGTTACAATTTTAATAAACATACGATTGATACAAGTAAGTGCACAATAAATAATTACGTATAACTAGCATTTTTTATTGATGTATTTTGTGCTTACAATGTTACAAGGCACAATGATTGTCGTAGTATTTTTAAAGAAATATTATATAGGTAAAAACGAAACGTAAATAACAATAATGTTACAAGTGATCATTGTCGTGTCTAAAAAAAGGAATGAGCGCTCTCTAGACTGTGCTTAGATTAATCTGTTCATTGATTTTTAATTCATTAATCAAATTGGATTGAAAATAAAGTTTACTATTGTAGAAATGTTGAATAAAATGCATGTTGACATTATTAATTCATAGTAAGTATTTCTACAGTCACAGATTGCCTAAGTAGGTATTAATTTATTCTATGATAGTAGTCTAAAGCTGAGTAAAGCTAAATAATACCAAATACCTATTTAGATAGTGTGACAAGTAAATAATCGTTAACGTTTTCTATGGTTTATTTGGAGAATTTTTTATTCATCTTTTATATTTATATTTCTGTTGTTAACCTTTTCATTTCATTCCTTTATATCTAGCTTGTCAATTTTAGGATTTGAATAAATCATTTTATTTAATATAATCTAGTTAAAGCTCTATACTATAATACAAATGGCTTAAAATATAGGAATCCAGACCAATTATTATAAAAGGTGCGATTATAATTTAATTTTAATTATTAAAATTTAATCCTTATTTACTTGACATCTATTTAGTTGTACGTAAAAAATGAAAACAATAATATAATATAAAACTTCTGCGAACCGGTTTTTGGCACCGGTTTTGTGCGGTTTACGAAGCACTAGATATACGTAAAAACAACATGGCGGCCAGTGTCAATTCGGGAACGTCTTGATCCCAACGTCGTGAAATAATGGATTTTGTTGTTTTAGAATATGGGTGAATATGTGCAATAAATTAAATTACTTTAATGTGCTAAGTGTTGTGTTTTGATTATAATTGTGCATTTTAATTGTGAAAATGTCCTCGGATAAGATTAAAGTAGCTGTTCGGGTTCGTCCCTTTAACAGGCGAGGTAAGCTGGTTTCATTTTGATAAATAAAGAACTTTGCTATCATACAGGTGAGTATGTAAGCCTGAGTTTATCGATGTGTCACTTTACACGTACAATACAAAGATAAAGTAATAATAAATATAGTTTGTTATTCCGCGTTAGGCACAAATGTCCATGAAAATTCTTTTCCCCATGTAGCTTACAGATTTAAATGTGTAGAAATACATTTCATTACTATATCCGATAATTTTTCAACATTGATTATTCATTCATACAGCAACGTTTCATGCATTATTTAAAATTGGTATTTTTTTACTTTACTTACAAAACTTAAAGTATAAGTAATTATGTGCTTACTATAACCATAAATATATAAAATAACACTGTTTATTCAGCACTGATTAATTTCTACTTCATATTCAAACTGCACAGCCATGTATAAGGTAAACTTTTGTATAATAGCTTCTTTAACATTACAGAAGAATATAGATATGTATAATTTATACATACTTCGTAAAAAGTTTCTAATGCTTCTGCGAGCAAGGTGTGATTTAAAGCGAATGAATGAGAATGAATATTGCACCTAATGTATCTTTCTGTCTAACCCAAAGGTTAGCTGCTAGAGAATGCCTTAATTCCCCTTCTGTACCATAATGTACAATAAAGTTTTTAAATAAATATATAAAAAACAAAATTTCTGTATTAAATTTGAATAACACTGATGATTTACAGTAAGCCCCAGAATACAGCCATAATTCTCATTGTGATAGATCATTATAAAACTTAACAGGCACTGTTTAGCTAAACTGCTATTGCCCTGATACATGATGCTGCAGCTTGTGATTTGTAAATCAACATTAATAATTATCTTCATTGTATAGACTAACAAAGTAATTAGCACACATAGCTATGTAAACAGAAAACAATAAGCAGTCTTATTACAATTAAGCAATCTCTTCTAGACAACTTGCATTAAATTTGACTTTAATTATAATCAACCTTTACTAAAGCTATAACATGTCTTAATTATGTAGGTATTATCTTTTGAAACTGGGTAGTTCCCCTTGTTTGATAAAATTTAAAAATCTTATTGGATAATTGTTTCAGACCCTTTGTTTAGATATTTTTTTTACATAATTTGGAGTAAGTAGTCATTGTGATGCATTTGTATATTTATTGTTTTTTACATATATTTATTTATCGCCCACTTGTCTACCATGTATATTATTAAAAAAGGTACACGCTCAAGTCAATGTACAGTTCCCTATTTCACTTTATCTGCTGATCAATTAACAACCATCCATAATAATGGTAAAATTACTTGTAGACAAGAATGATTGTGTCATTACAGTATTGATACAATTACTCCACTTGCCATAAGTTTCTTATATAATTTATTAGACAGGTGTTAGGTGTATTTCATCAAGTATTAACCACTACTATTGTTTTGTTTCCTTGAATCATTAAATAATTAAGTTGACTAATATATCATGTGTTATAGATAATACTTAATATATTTTATTTTATATAGTATTGTTTTACTTACACATAAGGTACCATCACATCACTATATAGCCCAATGGATGGGTGGGAGAAAATGCTTTAAATAGCATGTCTTGTTAAAGTAAGTCTTGTTAAAACAATAAAGTGAATATAAATACATAGAAGTGGAAATTGTATGTAATTGAAGTTAGTCAATATAGTTTATTATTTGTATATCTATACCTATGCACATTGCACTTTGTGTTAAAAGTAACCAAAATTGGATATTGTCTTCTTCTTTGGGTTGATGGCGGTATAAATAGTCTACTTAAGTGTGATGACTCAAGTGTATTGCCAATGTCAAATTAAATTAATTTCCATCAAGCATTTTCTCCATCAAATTCAGTTAGGAGTCACTCAGTAAAGTGATAGTAGATTTACGGAGCATAAATGTTGGATTCTGTGGAAGCACACGAAAAATGCAGTCATATGTTTTTATTTGATTATCACTAAGGTTAGCACAAACATGACAAACTTTGAGGTTTAATAAACTATCGCTATTAAGGACAAAACCCACAATACACATTTTTTATAGTAATCAAATGAAAACTCAACCTTCACTTCTCTCAACTTGCCACCAATAGTCCTTCGACATTATCTTTTTTTCGACTTTATTTGACAGACCTTCAAATGCTAGGTAATAAGGTGTGACAATTTCATCTAGTTTTGGAGTTATTTTACTCTAAAAGTAGACAGTATTGGCAGTGTCGGATTAAGATTATTTAGGGGCCCATGTTATTTGAGAGCAGAGGCCCTCTTAAACCAAGAAATTTTATAACTTTTAGATGTAAGAATTTTTCAATGATCAGTCTTGGGGCCCGGGGCTATAGCCTATCTCCTAAGCCCCCCTTCATCCAGCACTGAGTATTGGCACACGGGAGTTTAATCTTCCATTTAATACAGTTAATTTTTCAACACACTTCTATCTTTTAGCAAATATGATATGTAGTAGTCTCTTAAAAAGGACAGCTTTATCAGAATTTTTATCAGTTGTCCTTATCTAAATAAATATGTATTACATTCTATAGTCTGATACATACTGTTTCACATACCAGATATAATAGTTTGACGTCACATTCTTAGGAAGTTCAAGATTTGTTTAAGCGAAATCTCAGTATGCTGAGTATATTTTTAAAGTGTGCATATAGTTAGCCATTTTATTTTATAGTATTCATTCTATTAAGAAATCTACTTAGATATGAATGTGAAGAGTAGTCTAAATTGTCCAAACAAATTAGCTAGTAAAATGGTGTCTCCAAGAATAATCTAGCAAGATAGAATAATCTCTGAAAAAAGGTGTGTCATGATTTAATTTTCAGAATCCAATCAGACCTGAATATTTAATATGCATGTATCACTTAATATGTGGCAACCCCACTATTCCTTACTTAAGCAGTACATAGTCATTTGCCAGTAATGGCCTGCAAAAATTAACTTGAAACATACAAATAGAAACACTTATACAAATACGTACAGAACACTGACAAATGGCCACAATATATATTAATTAACTTAAATGTATTTGTATCCCAGTAACATTTTATACAGTGTATTATAAAATCATAGTAATCATGAAATAGACTGCATATAAAAAAACTATTAAAGCACAGTTGTATGGCCATCTTGCCCGTGCCCCCAACTAATCCCCCCGATAGACTCGTTCGTGTAGATGGCGCCAAATATAGCTGCTACCACCAAGCTCTGAGGAATTACACCACGTCTAAAAGAGTGGATCCGCCAAACCGTTTGGCCAGAGTGGCGTTTCAGAGTCATACGTCTCTCATACACAAGACAATGTGCATGAACAGGCACATGTCCAGCAGTAGACGAAAAAAGGGCTAGTTACGTTTAGTAGGATAGATTTTTTTTTCTGAGTTACTATAATACTTCGATTTGTACGAAACGAAATGTCTGCCGACGCCGGGTTCACGCTATAAGCACCGCACCTATGATGCAGTAAATGAAGAGAAAAAAATGTGGTTTTGGCTACTACTAAACCAACAGTTATCCGTTCTGTATTACTCCTACTTTACTTAGACCACAATGGTCTAGTAAAACCGGATCTGAAAGAGAATCACGCGGACATACCAAGCGACCTCGACGTTGACTCACCACTGCATGCACACAACTATTACTATTACACACAAACAAGTCTTTGTGATAGTGAGAAAATTATCTGATACACGTCGACACTAATATGTCACGTGATTATCACTAATGGAATCAATCTCATTTGTTGTCTTGATTGTTGTGAAGAGAATTTTACAAGGTCCTCATCATACTCGCTTATCATCATGCGTCCCACCCCACATGACCGTCTGCCCCTATTCTATAAAAATGTATGATGTGAAAACCTGTTTATAAATAATTATATATTCCTCAACACATATGTTAATCTTTTAGATGCTAAGATGTATCAATAGAAACGAGCAATTTTTGAATTTAGTTTAGTAACGTGTTTGGAGACACTGCATCTCTGCGTTTTCTACCGCCTGTACGACTGCTGAATAGCGCGATTCATCTGCGCTTCCTTCACGAAGAGTTGACAGCAACTCTAAACATGTCTCTAACTCATTATTTATCTGTATAAAGTACAGTTTTTAAGGCAACTTCATGTTACGAACCCATGGCAGTCAAATGCACTGCCAACTGAGACTTTAAAAAGGATTCTTCAAGAATCACTTATCATTACGTGGATCGTCCGCCCGTCTGCCATTTCTAAAAAAAAAAGACCACTAAAGATTACAAAATGTGAACCACTCTTCAGAATTACAGGAATTTGAGTTAATAATTAATTTGTATCAGAACGGAGCTGTACAAATAATTAGACGGTGATTCTGATTAGTATTCGTGTCACATTCATGCACGTTGTAGGTAGGTATAACCGGTGAGCGTGACTTCATTCAGTTATCTCCCTGTTTTGTGGGCACGAGCGCTCCATTCCTAATTGTCCGTTTATAATCCGATTACAATACCTTATAGCGGGATAGCAATAAAAAAGTCAATGAGGGGTGGTGATTGATGATTTAGTAATTGATGTTAGTTTAAACATTACTATAGAATAACAAATGCCTACAACAGAAAGAATAAATTTTGAAGAAGGACAAATTGAAGACCGATGAATCGACACTTTTGTATATTATTTTTCTCTTCCACTTTGAAGATTTCGTCAACTGACATTAATTCTCGACTGACTGACAGTCAACTGACTTCTCGATGCACCCCACTGGACGGATTTAGACGTCGAGGAAGACCTAGGCGAAGGTTGCAAGACGACCTCGATATTTTCTGTGCAAATGGCCCGAAAGTGACTTCTTTACTAAATAGAATTCTTTACGCAGCGTTCCCCAACTTTGTAATTTATTA
The DNA here is from genome assembly GCA_943735995.1 of Sesia bembeciformis. NCBI lineage: Eukaryota > Metazoa > Arthropoda > Insecta > Lepidoptera > Sesiidae > Sesia > Sesia bembeciformis. The sequence continues at coordinate 16,426,396 of OX031026.1, read as the reverse complement.
CGATTACGTTATATACTTTTTTTATGATTTTTGAGTATCGTTGTAGTAGTAAACTGTCGTATATAGTAAAATGAGTGGTAATTGTTACAGAACTCGAGTTGGGTACACAATGTGTGGTGGAGATGGAGAACCAACAGACCGTACTACAGTATCCGCAGTCCGCTCATGAGAAAGAAAGGTATGAATCAAATTAATTGAAAATGATAATAAGTGCAGTGCTGTCTACAAGGAGTTTCTGGGTTTTAGTCTGCTTAGATGCTGTTTCTTTTTGCTCCGTCTTCATATCCGTAACAAGCCTCGAATTATACCTACGTTGTTCTCAAAAGAAAGTACATAAACGATTGCCTTAGTAGATTAATATACGTTGTATGCTTCCAGTTCCATTTCAAGTTAGGGTTTCTGTTCTAATTTGGACTTAATCATTCATTAAGGTTCATTCACCATGTCTCCTTGTTCTGAATAACAAACTAAGAACACATCTATTGTGGTATGTTTTTGTAAGTGATGGAAACCGTTTACTACAAATACATTGTGTATGGACCTGTTTGATTCAGAAAATGAGAATGTGTGCTTTGTTTTGAAATTATCGTTAACAAAACCAACCTTGCTCGTTTTTCCTGAAACCTTGTTCTCGTTTGAAGATGCTATCGCAAAATCATATGACTCAATGCCAATTAACATTAGATGTTCTGCTTGCCTTTTCCGATTCGATGTAAAATGTATTTTTTAAATGAGACTACCTTCCCGGACTTAACTACAGGTACAAAAACTCGTTGAATAAGTTAATTGCACTCATTCACCTATTTGAGCACCCACTGGAAAACTGATGTCACTGCTCTTTGTACTTCGCTTGTTCTTTTTAAATGTCGCGATTTATTACTAGTTTTGGTATTATGTATTCGGTGGTGGCGTGGATAGATCGGTTATTTCACGAAACGAACTATGCCTATATTATTTTACTTGATTTCAGTTAAAAAACGCATAGACATTTTCGTCTGATAAATATATCAGTTTTTAAATTTTGTTAATTTTCGTACATTCCCTGTGGTGGTAATAATGTCCATGATTACCAACACAAAATTCCTAAGTAATCATTTGCTTTACGAGTACCTGTATTTAATTGTTGTCATCGATATTGACTTAAAATCTGTTGTAATTCATGTCGTGTAAACTCCGTATATTTCTCAAGTTGTTTAACATTTGGTTTAGTACGAAATAACAAGTATAATATGTCATAAATAAATATCCGAGTGGTGATTTCATCGATTTAGTTGCAAAATTAAAAACAGCGTTAAAGGCAGCTGAGACGCTCTAATTGGCGCGTTACCTCGACTCGTTGCGTAAGCGGTGCGCGTGCGCATTTATTTCCACCAACGTTGTGGTTGTCGAATTCATTTGCAAAAATATTTACCAAATTCATTTACAATTACTTGTATTTAATTATAAGAAAACGCTGTAATGTAATTTTCGGAGTTTTGATCAATTATCAATGACGTCTAATTATTCTATTAGACAAGCAGTTCTAAAGAAAAACGTCATCACAGCGCAGGTTGTGCCATCTGGGGAGTGGAGGGGGGGGGGGATTTGATGCATTTATTAACCAAACGCTCACGCAGTTGCGACACGAAACAATGTTGGAAATTTTATTTATTTCCAACATTTGTTTTCTACCTATTTCCATTGTTGGGAAATTTAACTCATCTTTAGGAGTGTTTCTTTTATTCTATGTCCAATGTGATTGGTGAATTGGCGATACTACTCGCTCTTCATGATTAGAGTAAACAGTAAGATAGAAACCCACTAAGATGGCTGACGAAAGACTTTTGTGACAAAATAAATATATAATATTGGTTTTGTAGGAAAATACAAAATAAATGAGTTAATTACATAAAATGAACTTCAAATAACTTAAAAACAGTGTACATGTAAATAATAACAACGTTGTATCTCCCACATTAAACTAAACATGTAGTATTTTGTCGATTGCAGCGTTTGATTTCAATTTGATGTATTACAAAACAAAAGCACATCTTCTCGCGACCCACTAGAGGAGTCGTGGACAATTGACCGTAACGTAATGAGCAATTTTTAGTACCGCATTGCTTGTCTAGTAGAATACATAGAAGTCATTGCCAATTACAGATAAAAATCACTCGATCATTGTAGTGATATAAGTTTTATGTTAATATCTCACTACATTGCAATACTAGTTCGCAATTTATCTTAGGTACTAAAAAGATAAATACACTCTTGTTTCTCAGTCTGGTTTTTCACCCATACGCATTGCTGAAAAGCGATATCATACACTGAATATCGAAAAGACAGTTCTGAAGTGCAAAGTGCCTATTTATTGATTTTTCTTTATCTACCTTTCTCGTGTTTGATTAAAAAAAATGCATTTTTTTTATTAATAATTCTTATAAATAATCGGCATCTTATGACTCATTTTAAAATAACATTTAATAACTAGAATGACTAAATGAAATTTTTAAACCTACCAATCTGCGGTATCTTATCGTTGCTGAGTAGCCTCGACCTTAATTACTGACGCTTCGTCGCTTCTAAGAAAAACGTTTCAAGGGATAGTGGAAACCGGAAGGAATTATTTAAGTTCTAGAATGTTCTATCACCAGAATTTTCAATCTAGATAATTTGTTGGTTCTGCAATCTTGTGACTACGACTCTTTCTAACCATTTTTTTAATTGTTGATAAATACTTAATCCGCAATTTCTAAAACATTTTATATTATGTTGTACATGTAGATATATAAAATAGTTTAATAAGAAAGAATCGAGAAATTAACACACATAAAGCTATAAAAAATAAAATGCAATTCTCGGGCCTCCTCATGCAATGTCTCGTACTGAGGGGTGTAGGGCCTTAAAACCGCACGCTGCCCTAACGGGTTGGCGAGTCTCCTCTTTTAGAGTTGGTGTAGTATCTCAGGGCTTGTGGTAGCCGTTATCCCTTCAGTCACGTTTTACGACACCCACGGGGAAGAGATAGGGTGGTGCTATTTTATAGCCAGTCGATACCACACGGCATAGAAATTAACACACTTATAGATATGAGGGCGAGTCAAAAATTATCACAAAAAAGTATGGATATAACTAAGAAAAGAAGAAAAATAACAACCATAATAAGTAAAGAAAGTTGTTGTAAATTAAAATACTCAACATTTGAAATTTAAATTATTCAGCGGTTTCATTTCGTTTGCGTTAACTGCGCAGCACTATTTTAGATCTGAAAGGTCAGATTTGCATTTAATTAACTATTTAATTAACTATTGATTTAAGTAAATCTATTTACTTTTGGAAATCTACCAATGTAACTAACTATTGAATGCATTTCAAAACTACTTTAAAATACAGGAATTAATGATTAAATATGTTTTTAAATAATTTAAATTACATGATATTACATAGTGTTCTGTATTCACATTATGTCACATACAATTGTAATTTTATAATAATAAATTAATTTTAATATTTTGGTATAAATTCTATAATTATTATATAATTTTATTATAAGTTACAATCTTATTAGTGATAAATCCGTAGTACGTACGCCCATTGACTATACGAGTATTACAGAGTAGCATACCATTGTACTCGTAACATCTTTTCACCCGTAATTATCACAATGAATAAATAAATTATTTAATTAAATTTATTTACAAATAATTACGCTCAAACTACATACAATGCAATTTCAATTTCGGTATCCACTGCTAGACATGTCCCTCCTCAAGCACATAGTCTTGTGCACGAGGGATGTATGTCCTGAAAACGCTACGCTGCCCAACCGGGTTGGCGAGAATGCAAACTACATGGTACATAAATAAAAGAATAGATGTCTCTTTAACAGCCTTCCCAATTGAGCGCTCGAACAAATACAAACTCCTTGTAGCTAACTCATTATCAATTTTGATGACTAAAATTAGATATTAAATAAAATTCTTGTAATCAAATCTTTTCCATTATCTGGGACACCAATAGGTATCTGTAACGGTACGGTATCGGTTCTAGCGAAAGAAGCCGCGGACAAACACTAGTATTTGTTTATATAACCTTTTTATTTAAAGTATAAATAATTGTTTTTAAAGAGTAAACTTGGTTTTATAAATGCAAAGTATATATTATACATACTAGCGGTGCCTGCGACTTCGTTCGCGTGAACTTATAATTCCCGTGGGAACTAATCGATTTGGATGAAAAGTACCTTAAATGTTAACCCGGCACATAAGCTATAACTATACCAACTTTCATTAAAATCTGTCTAATAGATTTTGCGTAATGGGCGTTCAGATAGACAGACAAAAATTCCAAAATAAAATTGTTTTGGGCTTCACATCATTCTTACTTTATATTGCACACTTTTTTCAAAAAATGTTTTATAGACGCGGCTCTGCTGCGATTTTATTAGATATATGTATTGATATTTTTTTAAACTTGCACTTAGACTTGGGCATTTTAAAGTTGATATAATGGAAACATATTTTTAAAGTGCGTTTATATATTCCTCCTGAGGAATCAGCAGGGTCTGAATACAAAGAAATTTGTCTCTCTGTGTAGTGGAGCCTTACCACAAAGTGCTTCATTCGATTTGGTTTAAGTTCACATTTCAGTTTAAATCCCTTTGAAATAAACTTGTATGTAACTCGTAGCGATAACAGAAGTAATACCATATTGATTATTCTTTTTGAAGGCCATATGGATATTGTTGGTTGTGCAAACGTTTTGTACTCACAGATTCAATAGAATTAAATAAATTTTATTTACTTATTGAAGGCACTAACAGTGTACAAATGAAATATAAATAAAGGTACATAATATCCAACAATCCACACTAAATCCGCATGGTGGATTATGGCCCGAAATCCCCCCCCCCCCCCCCCCAGTGATTGCAAGTGCAAGGAGAAACCTGTGCATTGAGTGGGACATTATGGACTGATATTCATAGTCTTACTTCAGATAGGATTTCTTTATTACAATGTGTCGACAATTATACTTCACGTAGAATTTCTTTACAGAATGCTTATTATGATAATATCATATGAGAAGTATTACGTCAATTTTACTTTACACTAACGTGTAATACCATTATGGTGGAGCAGGTCACCAGTGCACTTGTGCCACCGATCATATTTTAGGATTAATGTTGCCTTTTATGTATGGCCGCAGCTGTTACTTAGGTATGACTTAGGTAATAGGCGTCTAGAAAGTGGCTAGAAAAAAATGCCGATGACAGGCTATTTTTCGTAATTAAAAAAAAAACATGTGGTTTCATGTGGTTCATAACATATAATCTCTTTAAAACTGTAGAATCTGTAAACTGTCTCTCTACTGCTGGATATAGGCCTTTCCCAAGGCTCGCCATTAAGCACGGCCTTCGGTTCTTCTTATCCAGCCATTACTGACAAACCTCTTAAGATATTAGTTAATATTTTATTATTAAGATTAATTAACACAAAAACAGCATATGTTTATTGGAGGCCCCTTATCTGTCTACCAGTAAAATTCCCGTTAAAATCTATCCACTTTTTGGAAGAATTTCTGACAACTAGACCAGTTTCCGAAAAATCCATAGACTTAGCTGTATAACAAACACCACAAGAGGCTCTGCTGCTTCTCCTGCTCTTACCAGTGCAAATATTCCGGAAGTATTAAATGCAATTGCATTCTCAAACACGTTTATATACCCGCTCCAGGTGGGCCTGCAATACAATTTACTTATTTTGGAACTGACTGAACAACATTCCATGAAAAACATGTTTACCGTTCATAGTTATAAAATACTTATGTACATTCTGTCCTTTATACGACGGATAAAAATAGCTTCATAGCACGTAATTTTGCTACGTCTTAGTCCTTTATGGTGTATAAGGTCAAGGATCCTAGTATGATGTTGATGATATTATTATGATTTATCCAAGAAAACTTCTTTGAGTTTGATCTCAAAATTACGGATTTCGTTTTTCGTAGCTTTCGTAGCTAGTAATCATAGTATATTATTATGTACTTGTATTATACACGAGAAAAACATTTTATTTCTTCACTGAAAGTGGGTAGTCGTATGAAATAATATCTTAATAAATTCGACACGCGACCGCGTAAGAAAGTAAGTGCAGTAAGCACAATGCTCCAGCTAGTTTGCAATAAAATATATCCCGCAAATCAGGCAGCCACTCAAGTAGAAAATGTTGGAAACATAACGACTTTATCCAAAGCTGTTAGTAAATATCACGTTAAACTGTTAACATTATGTAAGCAACATTTATATTTCTTTTTATAATTATAATTCAGTTTGTAATTTATCGTTTCTACAATAATTTAAAGTACAAATATCTATCAGAATAGAAGTTTAACCAATAATAATTAATAGTTACTTAGTACATATAATAATTGTAAAATTAAAAAAATACATACCAATTTATCGTTAGAATATGGGCTTAGAGACAATATTTTTTTTTGCAAATAAATTTTATTTATTCAGTTTATCAACAGTAGCTTTCCTTGTGTAGTAAGGTTTAGGGGCACACACACAGAATGAACACAAACAGTCCAGATTATGAAAAAAAACCCATTACGTCTTTAAAGAAATATTAGTCTGAAATAATTCCCGGGACCTGTCGCCACAGCAGGCAAAGGCACCACCAACTATACTGATCGGTCGCACTACATAATTATCTTCTTCAGAGAGACATTGAATTCTTTTGATAATGTAGAAGATAAATTCTATGTCATTTAAGATTCGTATCAAAGTATGTTATGTAAAACTCAGACCTCAAGAAAGACCATTCCCTATGAAATAAACTATTAATTCCTTAATTCATTGAGAGATTACAGATATGTCCTGCCAATAAACATGTTTATACCTATTAGAATAAGTATTGTATTGACAGAGGAATCTGTGTGCTAAGCATAGTTACGTGTCTTTTCTTTCTTTTGTAAGTGGTTCGAATAAACTTGCAGTTACACTTCTGAGAAATAACAACAGTCTCAGGCACAGGTCGACGAACTATCGGGGAAGCGGTTGCGGTTTTTGTGCCGCACCGCTACAGTTTAGATACGAGATAAACGAGTTTAGGGGCATTAGCAGCGATTTCTGCACGCTTTATAGGCAGTTTGACGGAAGGAAATACGATAATACTCCGCCTAATAGATGCAGTTATTGGTATTCTATTGAAATTATGATTTTTTTGCGAGGAATTGTCAAACCGGTGATTATTTGGTACAGAATGATGTGTCTACTTTTGGGTATTTAATTATTAGGTACAATATTTTTTCGAATCAGTTCAGTTCATTGTCATTATGATTACTAGAACATTATGATAACTTGGGAATGCACTAAGAAACTTGAATAAAATTATGTCATTGAAAAATTCTTACAATTAGTTACGAGTATCTGGAAATAGGTTTTTATTACTGATGTAATAAAAGTATTATAATGAAAATAGAAATAGAAATGGTGTCTTATTTAATTTTTAACAGAAACGGAACCAGTAACAGATATTTATAAAAAATAATTTATTATATATCGTATCGGTCTTGTACATTTGTGTAGTTTTTTTTGCAAAATAAACTCGTGTTTTTGACAAGTAAGCATATAATTTGTTATTTTGGTCATTGGAGGACTGGACTGATTCTCTCGGAATCCCTGGAGTGCCTGTTTTCGCCGGTTCTCGGTGAAATTCTCATCTCATTGGATTTTGAGGTTAGGTTTGACCATTTCAAAGGTCGTTTCTAGCCGTTTTTCTTAATCATCTCTGTGTTTGCTCATATCTTTGACCGGCTAATTTGGTGGACTGAGTAGCTAAATTTAGTATTGATTTTGGGTAAAAGAATAGCACGGATTTCGGTTTTGATTCGCGATGTCGGGGTCGAACGACTCGTCAGACGTGGAGCAAGTGCCGACCGTGCCCATGTGCGACGTTTGCCATGTTGAAATTGACCTGCAGAAACCAACAAAACATGCAACCTGCGAGAGCTGCAGTTGTCTTGTTCATTTTGATTGTGATGATATTTCTGCGACCGACCAGAGAAGCCTCGCTCTAAAATCGAATCGGAAGTTGAAATATTATTGTCGCGATTGCTCTCAAGGCCTACGTGGAGTTCCAAAAGTTCTCAAGAAGATAGCCGCCATTGAAGTCACGGTGAATAAACTTGATAAATTCGCTGACTCCATAACGCTTTTTCGCACCGAGGTCAAAAATGATATTGTTAAAATTAACTCGAGGATCGATGATTTGGAAAAACGTCAAACTGTGGCTGGAAATATCGACTTGACCATTTCCGGGATAGCTGAAGAGATTGCGGCGAGACAGTCGAAAGAAAAAAACCTTTTTTTCTACGAAGTGGCGGAGTCTCAGAGCAAAGACATTGATGTACGCATAAAACATGATGAGCAGCTTTTGTACTCGATATTTGATACCCTTGAAGAACCGGAGGTAAATTTTCTCAAAGCCATCAGGATTCCATCTAAATTAACTCCTCGCCCTCTAAAAGTTATTTTCGAAAACAAGGAGACTGTCATTAAACTCTTGAGGAAGAGGTCAGCCTTCAGGGACAAAGTCAAGTTCCAGGCCGATTTCACCAAATCCCAGATCGAACTCTACAAAAACATCAAGCGAGAGTTACAAAAACCGGAAAACCAAGGAAAAAAGCAGATCAAGTTCTCCTACGGCGTTCCTAAACTTGTGGACACTGCTCCTAAACCCTCTGCCGGTAAGGAAGCGGGTAACCACAACAACACTTTCCAGACAAAAAACGCTGTGAAATTTTCCACTTCTACTACCAAAACGTCAGAGGTCTTAAAACGAAGCTAAACTCTCTCCTGGACATTGAAGTTCAACCCCTCCAACCTGATGTCGTGCTGTTTACCGAGACTTTTCTGGATCCTGGGATTCAAGACCAAGAACTAAACCTGTATAACTATCACATCTTCAGGAGGGACAGGGATAAGATACAAACACAAAAAGCAACCGGGGGAGGAGTACTGATAGCAGTTCATAAGCGTCATAAAAGTATCCTTTTGTCACAACAATTCTGTTCAACTGAACATATTTTTATTCGGGTTTTTGCCTATGATAAAAAGATAAACATAGGCTGTGTTTATCTGCCCCCTCACTCTCCATCAGAGAACTTTATAGAACACTGTAACACTATCGATACATTAGATATTGATTCGAATGATCTAACCTTTGTTTTCGGTGATTACAATTTGCCAAAAATATCGTGGCATAACGATACTATAGGAATTTCTGCCTTACCTTTAGATGATTGTTTGAAAGATATTTCTGATAATGCGCAAATTATTTCAAATACATGTAGTTTATATAACTTATATCAGCTAAATAATATAAAAAATGATAACCAACAAATACTTGATTTGTGTCTTTCTTCTGATTTGTATGCTTCAGTTACAAAACATAACGATCCTCTTGTAAAATGTGATAAACATCACCCAGCTCTAATGGTGTCAACTAATTTGACGTTTGAAACACAGCCAGTGAATTTTATATTTCCGAAACCAACATTCGATTTTAAACACGCTGATTTGGAAAAGATTTATAACGACTTGTATAATACTGATTGGTCAATTTTATATACACTCTCTATAGATGCAGCTATTGAACATTTTTATTCTATTATTTACAACTTATTCGAGAAGCATATACCGAAAATTACCTATGAAATAAATAATTTAAAATCATGCTTTTTTGATAAAAAATTGACACAATTACACCGTCTAAAGAAACAAGCGCATTTCAGGTTCAAAACAACAGGGTTGATAGCTGATAGAATTGAATTCTCAAGATTACGTGCTGAATGTAAAAAACAATTGCGTAAAAATAATAACAAAAAGATCGATAATCTTGAGAAGTCAATTTATGCAGATATTAAATCTTTCTGGAGATATGTAGATAGTAAAAAGTCAAGTTATGGTCTTCCGAATATAATGTCTTTGAATGACATAACAGCTTCAAACTACTTGGATATTGTCAACTTACTGGCCGATCATTTCGAGTCATGCTATGTCACTCCTACCGTCGATATAACACCGGATGCTTACGATATTTTAGCGCGTGATGTTACTTTCGTGGTAACTGAAGATTCTGTAATGAATAAGCTCTCAAAATTAAGCGACAAATTCAACCCGGGTCCTGACGGGATTCCTGACTTCATCCTCAAAAACTGCGCTCAAATTTTAGCTGTTCCCTTATCAATTATTTTTAATCAATCTTTGTTAACTGGTACGTTCCCAAACAAATGGAAAACAAGTTTTGTTACACCGATTTTTAAAACAGGCGATCAAACAAATGTTAAAAATTATCGGCCAATAAGTATACTTTGCGGAATAAGTAAGACGTTTGAAAGTTTGATTCTCGATTATTTGCATCCACAAATTGAAACTATTATAATATCACAACAACATGGATTTTTTAGTGGCCGCTCGACATGCAGTAATCTGTCACTTTTTACCGATAGCATTATTAACTCGTTAGATAGAGGTAAACAAATAGATTCTATATACACCGACTTTTCCAAAGCCTTCGATAGAGTTGATATTAACCTGTTACTGTATAAATTGTCAAATATCAATCTTAGTGGTATACCAATAAAATGGTTTGCTGATTACCTCCTGGGAAGATCACAAGTTGTTAAATATAGAGAATATAAATCGCGTATTATTAACGTTCCATCAGGAGTCCCGCAAGGTTCTCACCTGGGGCCTGTTTTGTTCAATATTTTTATTAATGATATCAGCTCAGTTTTTATTAAATCGTCGTTTCTTTTGTATGCTGATGATTGTAAATTTTGGAGAATTATTGAAAACGAAAATGATAATCAATTATTACAAAATGACTTATCTGCGTTACTGGATTGGTGTACGACAAATAAACTGTTACTTAATATTGAGAAATGTAAATTAATGCGATTTAATAGAGGTCACAATGAACTTGTTTATGATTATCAGTTAATGAACTTACCAATTGATAAAATTTCGTTAATCAAAGATTTGGGTATAATCTTAGACGAAAAAATGTCTTTTACAAACCATATTGATTATATTATAAATGAAGCTATGAAAATGTTAGGTTTTGTCAAACGTCAAACGTCGCAATTTAAGTCCGAGAAAACAATTGTTATGTTGTACAACTCTTTAGTTAAATCGAAATTGATGTATTGCACGCCGATTTGGTCTCCAGAAACGCAAGCTCTAATATGTCGAATTGAAACTGTACAACACAAATTTTTCTCTTATATTGCCTTTAAATTCAAACTTCCAAGTCCTTTTTTTAGTCATGTTTATAATGAAATTGCTATATTCACAGAATTACCATCTCTTCGCTCTGTTCGCGAATTCAACGACTTGCTATATGTGTACAAAATTATATCTCGACAAATTAAATGTGTTGAATTACATTCGAAATTTATACCTTATGTTAACGAGCGAGATATGAGATTTGTATATCTGTTTCGAGAATTTTTCTGTAGATCTAAATATTTATATGATTCTATGATACCAAGACTGACTAGATTAGCAAATCGTTATTTATCGATTGAAATGTTCGATCTTAATATCGGTGCAATCAAGTCCGCTTTGAGTTGTTTACTTGAATTTAAATAAGGCATCCTTTTGTATTATAATTTCCTACTTTAAGTCTACTACTATGTCAACCAATTTTCATTTATATTTTATATATTTTTTGGGCTATTCAGCCTGTTGTATTTCCTTTTCAAATAAATAAATAAATAAATAAATATTTATTGATTTTATTATTGGTGCTTTGAAAGAATAATTTGTTCTTAACACAAACTGCATAGCGTCTTCCTTTAGAACTGAACTAAATGTCACTAAGAGGGATTTTTACCTGTCTGCTACACGTATTCTACAAAAAAGTGAGTTACTGAGATTAAACGTTGGAACGTTATCACACCCATCTACAGTTACAATTATACCAGCTGACTGTCTGTCCACAGTGAATAATTGAAGAGCAGGCTCACGTCAACCGATCGAGCGTGCGACTGGCTTTACTTTGTTCTATATTGATTGACCCACTCTTGCTGTAACCCAGAGCCATCCGGAACGTTGCTTTTATTACATTTTTTTCTTGATTGATAGCAAATCCGATTACATAACGTTGTTTCGTTTGTAATATAATGTAAAAAACATTATAAATAAATCTACATATATGAAACAAACGAAATATTACTAAAGTTACAGTCCTGTACGACATATCCAGTTAGTGGTATAAAAATTACAACATGACTTTTATTACTTTGGGAACTGCGATTCTTCTTGGGCATAAAATAAAGTAGTATTCAAAGTACGATCAAAGTAGAGTAAGGTATCCTAACTATTGACTCGCGCGTGACTGTGTGATAGAAAATCAACGTGACGTGAAATTAACGTGACAAGGAAAATATAGATTGAAACTGAAGGAAAGAAGACGTTTTTTTGTATAGCTGTTTATATTTATTTATTTTATATAATACTCGACTTTTTTTACTCCAAAAAATAGAACGTACATTTTCGTCACTTGCCATTGTGAAGGAATGAGGCCCAAACAATGTTACAAGAACACGTAGCTATCCAATGGTGAATAACAAGATAGTTTTTGCTTCCTTTTGGTGCGTGATAAAAAAATTAGCGTGCGTAGTTAAACACACGTTGCTCACATTTGTTAGTGTTATATCGAACTAAAATATCTTTTTTTTTTTGTTTTTTTTTTATGTAACGAAGACGATGACAAACTAATTGTCTTTATAGCTTTCTTATTAATTTCAGACATACTGTATTTGAATCAGCTTAATTTTTTTTGACCGAGTTTGACATTTATTCGCTTCCCTCCTTTAGACAGAATGTCTACTTGTCTACCGCCTTGTTTCCTATTAATTAAAAGTATATAACGTTCCAATATACATACATATATAACGTTTGTATTTTGGGTAAATACCTACTATTGTAATTCAGTTTACAGTGTATAATAAAGATTTCATTTATTTGCTGAAAATTAACACAGTGCGCCCGGCGAGTGCATTAGTGTTATATGAGTACAAACTTCAATCTAAAGTATCGCTTACCCCACTAACTTTAAACCCTACAACGATCACTGAATTTTCTTTATTACCCCACAGTCTATGAGTAGGGCGATAAACAACTTAGCGGAATTTGTTATTACAAAGTTGTTCAAGTCTATGTAATGTTAGTAGACTTACGATCAGTAATACAGTGTAGTACGTTACAGTAATTGTCAGTTTAAGACTTAGGTTTTTTTATATAGAAAAAAGGCGGCATACAGTCCACCTGATGGTAAGTGGATACTGTCGTCCATAGATATCCGCGATACGTGCCAACATCAGTCCAGAATGACAAACGTTAACGTGCCTCCGAATGCACTGCCCACCTTTGCAGGTTAAGGAATGGATTGGGAAAGGATGGGATGGGAATGGGAATTTGAAGTTTGAAAGATATTTCTGATAATGCGCAAATTATTTCAAATACATGTAGTTTATATAACTTATATCAGCTAAATAATATAAAAAATGATAACCAACAAATACTTGATTTGTGTCTTTCTTCTGATTTGTATGCTTCAGTTACAAAACATAACGATCCTCTTGTAAAATGTGATAAACATCACCCAGCTCTAATGGTGTCAACTAATTTGACGTTTGAAACACAGCCAGTGAATTTTATATTTCCGAAACCAACATTCGATTTTAAACACGCTGATTTGGAAAAGATTTATAACGACTTGTATAATACTGATTGGTCAATTTTATATACACTCTCTATAGATGCAGCTATTGAACATTTTTATTCTATTATTTACAACTTATTCGAGAAGCATATACCGAAAATTACCTATGAAATAAATAATTTAAAATCATGCTTTTTTGATAAAAAATTGACACAATTACACCGTCTAAAGAAACAAGCGCATTTCAGGTTCAAAACAACAGGGTTGATAGCTGATAGAATTGAATTCTCAAGATTACGTGCTGAATGTAAAAAACAATTGCGTAAAAATAATAACAAAAAGATCGATAATCTTGAGAAGTCAATTTATGCAGATATTAAATCTTTCTGGAGATATGTAGATAGTAAAAAGTCAAGTTATGGTCTTCCGAATATAATGTCTTTGAATGACATAACAGCTTCAAACTACTTGGATATTGTCAACTTACTGGCCGATCATTTCGAGTCATGCTATGTCACTCCTACCGTCGATATAACACCGGATGCTTACGATATTTTAGCGCGTGATGTTACTTTCGTGGTAACTGAAGATTCTGTAATGAATAAGCTCTCAAAATTAAGCGACAAATTCAACCCGGGTCCTGACGGGATTCCTGACTTCATCCTCAAAAACTGCGCTCAAATTTTAGCTGTTCCCTTATCAATTATTTTTAATCAATCTTTGTTAACTGGTACGTTCCCAAACAAATGGAAAACAAGTTTTGTTACACCGATTTTTAAAACAGGCGATCAAACAAATGTTAAAAATTATCGGCCAATAAGTATACTTTGCGGAATAAGTAAGACGTTTGAAAGTTTGATTCTCGATTATTTGCATCCACAAATTGAAACTATTATAATATCACAACAACATGGATTTTTTAGTGGCCGCTCGACATGCAGTAATCTGTCACTTTTTACCGATAGCATTATTAACTCGTTAGATAGAGGTAAACAAATAGATTCTATATACACCGACTTTTCCAAAGCCTTCGATAGAGTTGATATTAACCTGTTACTGTATAAATTGTCAAATATCAATCTTAGTGGTATACCAATAAAATGGTTTGCTGATTACCTCCTGGGAAGATCACAAGTTGTTAAATATAGAGAATATAAATCGCGTATTATTAACGTTCCATCAGGAGTCCCGCAAGGTTCTCACCTGGGGCCTGTTTTGTTCAATATTTTTATTAATGATATCAGCTCAGTTTTTATTAAATCGTCGTTTCTTTTGTATGCTGATGATTGTAAATTTTGGAGAATTATTGAAAACGAAAATGATAATCAATTATTACAAAATGACTTATCTGCGTTACTGGATTGGTGTACGACAAATAAACTGTTACTTAATATTGAGAAATGTAAATTAATGCGATTTAATAGAGGTCACAATGAACTTGTTTATGATTATCAGTTAATGAACTTACCAATTGATAAAATTTCGTTAATCAAAGATTTGGGTATAATCTTAGACGAAAAAATGTCTTTTACAAACCATATTGATTATATTATAAATGAAGCTATGAAAATGTTAGGTTTTGTCAAACGTCAAACGTCGCAATTTAAGTCCGAGAAAACAATTGTTATGTTGTACAACTCTTTAGTTAAATCGAAATTGATGTATTGCACGCCGATTTGGTCTCCAGAAACGCAAGCTCTAATATGTCGAATTGAAACTGTACAACACAAATTTTTCTCTTATATTGCCTTTAAATTCAAACTTCCAAGTCCTTTTTTTAGTCATGTTTATAATGAAATTGCTATATTCACAGAATTACCATCTCTTCGCTCTGTTCGCGAATTCAACGACTTGCTATATGTGTACAAAATTATATCTCGACAAATTAAATGTGTTGAATTACATTCGAAATTTATACCTTATGTTAACGAGCGAGATATGAGATTTGTATATCTGTTTCGAGAATTTTTCTGTAGATCTAAATATTTATATGATTCTATGATACCAAGACTGACTAGATTAGCAAATCGTTATTTATCGATTGAAATGTTCGATCTTAATATCGGTGCAATCAAGTCCGCTTTGAGTTGTTTACTTGAATTTAAATAAGGCATCCTTTTGTATTATAATTTCCTACTTTAAGTCTACTACTATGTCAACCAATTTTCATTTATATTTTATATATTTTTTGGGCTATTCAGCCTGTTGTATTTCCTTTTCAAATAAATAAATAAATAAATAAATATTTATTGATTTTATTATTGGTGCTTTGAAAGAATAATTTGTTCTTAACACAAACTGCATAGCGTCTTCCTTTAGAACTGAACTAAATGTCACTAAGAGGGATTTTTACCTGTCTGCTACACGTATTCTACAAAAAAGTGAGTTACTGAGATTAAACGTTGGAACGTTATCACACCCATCTACAGTTACAATTATACCAGCTGACTGTCTGTCCACAGTGAATAATTGAAGAGCAGGCTCACGTCAACCGATCGAGCGTGCGACTGGCTTTACTTTGTTCTATATTGATTGACCCACTCTTGCTGTAACCCAGAGCCATCCGGAACGTTGCTTTTATTACATTTTTTTCTTGATTGATAGCAAATCCGATTACATAACGTTGTTTCGTTTGTAATATAATGTAAAAAACATTATAAATAAATCTACATATATGAAACAAACGAAATATTACTAAAGTTACAGTCCTGTACGACATATCCAGTTAGTGGTATAAAAATTACAACATGACTTTTATTACTTTGGGAACTGCGATTCTTCTTGGGCATAAAATAAAGTAGTATTCAAAGTACGATCAAAGTAGAGTAAGGTATCCTAACTATTGACTCGCGCGTGACTGTGTGATAGAAAATCAACGTGACGTGAAATTAACGTGACAAGGAAAATATAGATTGAAACTGAAGGAAAGAAGACGTTTTTTTGTATAGCTGTTTATATTTATTTATTTTATATAATACTCGACTTTTTTTACTCCAAAAAATAGAACGTACATTTTCGTCACTTGCCATTGTGAAGGAATGAGGCCCAAACAATGTTACAAGAACACGTAGCTATCCAATGGTGAATAACAAGATAGTTTTTGCTTCCTTTTGGTGCGTGATAAAAAAATTAGCGTGCGTAGTTAAACACACGTTGCTCACATTTGTTAGTGTTATATCGAACTAAAATATCTTTTTTTTTTTGTTTTTTTTTTATGTAACGAAGACGATGACAAACTAATTGTCTTTATAGCTTTCTTATTAATTTCAGACATACTGTATTTGAATCAGCTTAATTTTTTTTGACCGAGTTTGACATTTATTCGCTTCCCTCCTTTAGACAGAATGTCTACTTGTCTACCGCCTTGTTTCCTATTAATTAAAAGTATATAACGTTCCAATATACATACATATATAACGTTTGTATTTTGGGTAAATACCTACTATTGTAATTCAGTTTACAGTGTATAATAAAGATTTCATTTATTTGCTGAAAATTAACACAGTGCGCCCGGCGAGTGCATTAGTGTTATATGAGTACAAACTTCAATCTAAAGTATCGCTTACCCCACTAACTTTAAACCCTACAACGATCACTGAATTTTCTTTATTACCCCACAGTCTATGAGTAGGGCGATAAACAACTTAGCGGAATTTGTTATTACAAAGTTGTTCAAGTCTATGTAATGTTAGTAGACTTACGATCAGTAATACAGTGTAGTACGTTACAGTAATTGTCAGTTTAAGACTTAGGTTTTTTTATATAGAAAAAAGGCGGCATACAGTCCACCTGATGGTAAGTGGATACTGTCGTCCATAGATATCCGCGATACGTGCCAACATCAGTCCAGAATGACAAACGTTAACGTGCCTCCGAATGCACTGCCCACCTTTGCAGGTTAAGGAATGGATTGGGAAAGGATGGGATGGGAATGAGCTCTGACATATCTCACCCACCATCGAAACACGTACGTACATTGGGGAAATACGATAAAGTGGGAAATGCAGTAGTCTTCTGTGAGAGAGGGATAACGTGGCAGGTCGAGTGCGCCCAACGGCTGTGGGAATGCAGCGTGCACTCTCTCCCTACAGTTGTGAGTTATAATATAGATTTAAACTTATTTTTTTAGTATTATATACCTTTAATGATTATTTTGTAGTCAATTCAATTATTAAAATATTTTCAATATGATTATTTAATTTAAATTTGATTACATATTTAAATTGTGGTATTCAAGTAGTAAAACCCATAAGTAGAAACGAGTATGTAGTAAGTTTACTTAACCAAGACTTTTTGATGCAATGTATATATGTACTGTAATTAAAAATTTGGAACAATATTTTATTTTATAATATATAAGGAACATTTGAATGTTAACAAGCAGTGTTTCTTATTTAATTATAATACTTTAACGATTTTCCATTAACATTAAGATACTAATCCAAACACATTACATTCCACTGCATTTCACCTTGCCATACACACACACTACCGTCAACGCTTACCATCCCGTAGGACCGCTTGTTCGTCCGGGCTACTTCACAATAACAAAACAAGCCAAACCTTATAATTTCAATAGTTATTATTACATATTATAACTAAATTATATTACGTAATATTATAAAGTGGATGTTTTGTCGTTTCATTTTTAGAGATTGTAGGAATCAAAGCTGTTTCTATTGTCTAACCCTTTAATGTGTCTGACATTTCCTCTCTAAAAATCTTCTTCCGTCAATTTTTTTCAGTTTTAATATCACACAGCAAATACCACCCCACCTTCCCAACATTATTACTTAAGTCTCTTCCCAAAATTGTTCTTCCGGAATCCGTGTTATCATTTTAAAGTAAAATTAAAGCACCTACTTAATGGCTCATTTGTATTCAACGGTCGAGGTATCGGAATAATGATTTCATCTCAAGACTCGCAGTTCATTTTTGTTTCATTGAAAATTCTCAGGTTTCCCCTTCTAAAATTGAAGAAACTGTCTGGAATATTTTTTATAAATGGGAATCTGACGTAAGTTATCTGTTTTAGTCTAAAAAAATAAAAAGTGTTTTATGAACGAGTGAAATGAGATTCTGGTTTAATTTCCGCTCTATTTATTCCGTTTTGACCTGACACATTGCAGTGAAATGGGAAAATAACGTGTTTCGATTACTTTTCGTATCTTTGGTAAGTAATGTTCATATTATCTCACATTAAAGGATTGCGGTAGCGATAAATGGCTATATCCGCTAATGTTCGCAGCCTCTATATCAGGGGTGCCCAACTTGTGTACGACAGCGTTCTATTTTTAAAAAATCTGACCTCTTGCTATCGACTTAACTGTGCTTTAGTGGGACGAATAAAACAATAATTAAATAGCTTTTTATATTATGTATTAATAGGGAAAATTAATATCAGTAGGTAAAGATAATGGGTATAATGTGCTTTCATTTCTTCTGTCAAATTAACAAAATCATTAGTATAATTTGATAATGTCGACCTTGACGAAATTACCCATCAGAAATTGTTATTTCCTCTCGCGATCGACAGTTGTGTCTTTGATGATCGACCGGTCGATCGCGATAAACGTGTTGGCCATCCCTGCTCTATATGGTATGCTTTCAACTTGAAACTGAATGTGGCATACAATTAGTTTCAAGTTCAGGTTTATCGTTTGCCTATTTGCCATTTTTTCTGTAAAATTTAAGTTATGTGAAAATGTTTTACTATTAAAAAGAAAACCATTTCAAACGCCCGCGTGCCCGTCCCACAATGTTACGGACTGCCTGTCAACCAGTACAAGTCGGGTGGTCCCGCTGTGTCACTATTAAGTTTGTAACGGTGAAGTTGTCCACCCACATCACAAATGTGTGCAAGGTATACAAACATAAACTATGCGAATTGATGTTGAGCGAAAAACAATCCATTATAACCTTAAAAGTCAAAGCTATAAAGATATCTATAGCTGCCATTCGATCTGACTGGTATTGTACGTGGGGTAGTAAACCTTTTGTGAAGTTATCTAGTCCACTGATAAATACCGGACATGTTCTCCTTCCTTGCCTTCTTATCGCTTTTCAATGGAACGTCGCACTCTATGACACGTCACTGCTTGAGCACGATTCTAACTCTTTTCACTTTATCGTCCCCTTGGGGTTAACACCTTCTGGAGAGTGAGGAGGTGGATATTAAACCTGTTCGATAAGAATCCAGTTTTTTGTATGTTTCTTAAATAAAATAATTAAATCAAATTCTACAAATTCTTAATACATTTATATGTAAAGGAGACGAATAATTCTGAGATCCGATATTGCGTGAGGCGTTGGTTAATTATGAGTCACTACGATACGTAATTAGTATTAGTTAAAGAAGGCAAAGGAATGTGTACTTAGACAATTATATAAGCCTAGTTTGTTGTAACATCGGTAATCCATTTTCCTGTCTTGTGCAAATGGATGCTGATCTATTTACGATATTATCTTGTTTTACGGTTTTTTTTTAGTTTTTACTATTGTTTTGTGTTTTCGTCTATCCACTTTTTCTTACTTTTATCGGATGCTCATCTGTTTCTTCCCTAAATCGCTTTGTTATCCGATGATCACAACTTTCTCACGCTGTAATTTCGCATCTTTTCCATCTCGAGTTCGTTTGGAGTCGGAAGTCTTGGTTCGTGATGTTCTGAGGAGATTTAGGTCTGTTGCGCTAGTTGGACCAATTACCCCCCGTGGCTGGATCTTATAGAAGCTGCATTGACTTACACTTAAATAGTTTTATTTAGATAGTTTTGGCAAAATGCAGATCTGAGTATGTGCTGTTAGTTTGTACATCGCAGTTTTTAGTTTTAGTTGCCGAACTACGTATTGTCCTAAATTACATCAACATTTTTATCAAACATATTAAACAAACAATTTAAACGAACAAAATAGAGTAAAATAGAGTATTCTTATCGACATCTGGCAAGACACTTACTTAGATGGTTAACGATTAAAATCGCTTTCAACTTATGAACATTCTGCAAAATCTGAATAGCATACTTTAAAATAAAATATCAATAAAATATAGGCAGATATGAGTATAGTTATCTAAGAGCAGCTTAGTGCCCAATGATATTTATTATGTAGTGGAGTTTGCTTACTGTTGAATGCCAGTGGAAATCCAAATGATTGACATTTACGGTCATATGCAGTTCCATTTAAGGGTATTTGTATGTGAATTATGATGCCATGTTATGTTGGAATGGTTGACAGTTGCACAGATGGTTGCATTTTGCATGTGTGTTAAATAACGGTTTTCATATTATTACTTTTGTGTGAACTAAGTGAACAAGATAAATTCACTCTTTCAATATATGCTTACTTTATTCTTACTTGTCAGTTGTCTTTGACTACGACTGGTTGGTAATCTTATACATACTACTTATATGGTGACCGAGTTTATATTTACTAGACTAACGTGAACCGCAGCTACATGTGCTCGGATCGTCCGAAAATATGATATTGCTGATATTGTTATATTGTTTGTAAAATCTATTTAATTTTCACAATTACTGTATGGGTTAAAAAAAGAAACCCTAAAACCTTCCGAGGAACAAAGTCGACCATCTAATGCGAATAAACAGACAGATTTTTAGGGGGAGAGTGCACGCTGAAATTTAACAGCCGCTCGTCGCGCTCGACTGGCCGCGTTACCCCTCTCTCATAGAAGACTACCTAGAAATGTACTGAATTTCCCAGTTTAACCTATTTCCAAAATGTAATTTCACAAGTCCATTCCTATCCCATCCTATCCCTCCCCGTTTTGCCAACCCTTTCTCCAAATCCATTCCTATTACTCCAAAGGTAGGCAGGCAGCGCATCCAAAGTCGTGCCAACGTTTGTCATTTAGGACTAATGTTGGCATGTATCGCGGATGTCCATGGGCTACAGTATCCACTTATTATCAGGTGGACTGTATGCTTGTCTACGGCCTTCATTCATAAAAAAAAGATAAATATTTACTTTTATATAAAGGGTCCTTTATATAATTCTGTTTCGTAACTGTCAACTATCCTTTAAGGAGTCAACGTCTTAATAACCGCGTGACGCATGACGTATTCACTTTTATAAACAAACCTCTCTGACAGCATGCACGAACATCCGTTGTCGCTTAGCATCCCATTACGGCTTCCCTCGCTGAATTAATTACTTCGAGACCATGTACTGAGCTCGGTGAACGCAATTTAATGCCTAAACAGGCTCAAACTCAGCCTTCAACGTCGAAATTAACGTGTTACATACTTACAGGTTACGATAAATACGCTACTTGAGTAATGTTGCGTTAATGATTACTCAGACATGGTATATGGGCGATGTTTGGCTACAGAACGGTATGTAACGAAGTTACTTTGATGGCTTTAATGGCCATTTTAATTTAATTTATTTAATTTAAAACGAAGTTTTAATGGCTCCGGGTTTAGACATGGAACCAACATTCGTTTATTAGTTTAAATTATCATCGATTTTGCTTCCTCATATTCGGTGATAAGTATATGTTACATTCTTTCAGTAATTGTTAAATTATGAGTTATAAATTCGATCATATAAATGCATGTTTGCAATATTGGAGAGCGTAGGCGTCTAGCAAAGTTTCAATAGCTGCTCTGAAAGACTATACAGTTGTTAAGAAACTTTTGTATGCAGCTTTAAAATTTATGAAATTGAAAGTATTGAAAGTTTTTCTAAAACGAAAGTACTTATTAATATTTTAACATAGTAAATCTTTGACATATTTTGCCGAACACATATTTAGAAGCTTACTTTTAGCACTCATTACTACAGACACGATACAAGGACAACCACGCTTGCGACTACGTCATACGTCATGTTTTACTTACTTATAAGGAACACATACTCGTACATTAACAGTGCAAGTTCAATGAAAATTGAATGTTTATGTATTAATTGAAACTTACGGAATATTAAATTCACTGTATGAGGTCTGTTCAAAACTAACCCAATTTTTTCATTTTTTATAGACATTTTAAGACGCGTAATTGGTAACACTGCATCGCGTAGGATCTAACGGATCATCTCCCAGCATGATACGATGATTTGTTATTGCGTAACATTCGTCCTAAGCAGGGGTTGTTCAGTGCCTTCTGTGATTTTTGCGATGAGTGATTTATACGAACAAACAGTTGCCGCGAGATTTTGTGTTAAACTGTAAAAATTTCACTGAAACTCACAAAATGATTCAAGAGGCTTACGGCCAGGACTCTTTGAGCCTTACATAGTGTTACGAGTGGTTCAGGTGCTTAATCTACACTCCTTAATCTCCAATAGGCCTGCTAATATTTGTCATTTTTGATCTTATGTATTACCATGTATCGCATGTGTCCATGGTTGACAGTATCCACTTACCACCAGCTGGACTCTGTCCATCCTTCTTTCTATAAAAGGCCGTAAATAATAGTTCCTTTCCATCTACATTTTCACATCAATTTTGTTACATTTATTATATAAAGTGTTTGTTTATTACAAACCCAACGCTGCCCACAAACTCTGCATCTATGAAACAGCAATATATTCGTCCCTTTGACCCATCTCAATCGATTAAATCCCATATTAGTTAGGGCTGACAATCGATTGCAAATCTCCATTCACCTACAATAAATCGGGAAGGTGGGGCCCATTAATATTCGACCCGTGTTTCAGTTACACGACGACGCTTTTATGACCTCCATTATGTTGTAATTTAGTAAAGACTAGCATTGCAAATCAGATAAAGGTACAGTCACCCTTGTCTTTAACGCGGTCCGCTCACTTGTTGCTAGACACGACTTGCCGACTTACGTAGTAGCCGCTGTTGCCGCTATTTCATTAACTTGCATAATAAGAAACGAAGGAACATTAAATTACTGGTTTTTAAAACGTCGTTAATTTGTCTGGGTTGTTGTCCAGACAGTCGATTTGTAGTCGAGACATAACGGGAAATAATTATTCAACTTATCTGTAAGATATATTATTTGTCAGTTATTTGAAAATAAAATCGATCTTTTTTACTGTGCTCCTAGCATCTTAATTAGCAAGTAATAAGAATTGAAATGTAGTAAGTAGCAGCACATCAAACACATCAAAGCCTAAAAGCCCAAATTATCAATTGGACAGTTATACGATATAAAAGATAGTAATTATAATACTATCAAAAACTATACCTACTTGCGAATTGGTGTATTTATACAAATACTCTTATTTCAAGTTTTTTTAAGCAGGATTACAGACACGTTAAAAATATTACAGAAGCAAAATAACAAGAAAAGAAATTTGTAGACATGCCATTTAAAATATCCTCAAATATGTATTTTAAATATTTATATATATTATAAAAGACTTAAACGTTGTTATAACAACAAAAGAACACACCCGAAGGAAAGAAAGAGAAAAAGAGAGTGCAAAGAGTGCAAAATTTTAGCAAAAAAATCTGTTGCCATGGTGTATTGTTTTTGTACAAAACAAGTCTAAATTAAAACAAAATTGATTTTTACCTTTACTGGCTCTAGCAATAAATGTATGCTGCAGGTAACTAGTTTTTGAAGACGACACATTTAATAATAAGGACAGCCTAAGTTTGATTTGCCGAATACGAAATTTTGTTTTCGATAGTAGCTCTGAGCTATCCACCAAACCGTTGACTATGCAAATATCCGCTTTTTCACGTCATTCCACTAGTGGAAAGAATGATAGCGTTTTTACATCTGGAGGTAAAAACTGGTGAATTATGTCGCGTCTTATAATCAAGAAAGCTTAAAAATCTTTTTTGTACACCTTCTATGCGGGTGTTATAAACATCAAACGAGTATCTGGGATTCCAGACCTGTAAAGCGTACTCCAGCGTACGTATTGATGTCATTTGTTAGTATGTTGGGCTTTTGGGCTTCTATGGAACTACTGCTAAATGGATGAAATGGAATTATGTACCGATGACAATATTGTTAACTGTACTAGATTTTAAAAACAATAGGAAATATTTATTGAACCTTTTGAAGCTGAATTGTATCCTGTAGTTATTTCCGGATTTTGAAATGACCTTTTCGTTTGACCGTTATTATCCGGGTGCCCATTAGGTTTGTGTTTCTAGTTCCCTTTTGGCGGGAAAATAAACGTAATTTCATTTTAGCGAGGTCGCGTCCGAGCTCCACACTTAGTTGGGTATTTGAGGGTGTTTCCCTGAGTAAGGATGATGCCGCTTTATTTCTATGAGCTTTCAGGGGTAAGGCTAGATTTATTGGTGGTGTATGATAGTTTAAACGCGTGATTTATTGACTTCTTACGGGGGAGAAATTTCTTATTTATCGTTTTTTTTTTTTTATTTATTGTAAAGAAAATATAAAAATGCTCATTGTCGATTGCAACCACTGCAATGCAGTAACTGGTGCCCGCGACTTTGTACGCGTAGACGTTAGGGTATTTTTTTAAATATTTTTTATTTATCGAAACAAGTCGGTAGACGAGTTGCCAGTATGTGTGATTAAAAGATTACTGATTATTTAATTTCCCGCGAGAACTACAATTGATTTGGATAAAGGGTATTCTAAATGTTAATCCGGCACATGAGCTACACCTATGCCAACGTTCGTTACAATCCGTCCAGTGATTTTTGTGTAATTCGCATTCAGACACTTCCAAAAATTCCAAAATTCCAACGCGAAAATTCCAAAAAAGTGTTGTTTTGGACTCTGTATCATTCGTAGTGTACAATGCAATTATTTTTTTCAAATATATTTAGTGTTACAGACACGGCTTTCTTACGATTTTATTATATGTATAGATTAATAGTTGCTTATTATCTTGTTGCCAATTGAAACACCAACAGCATTTGAACTGTACCAATAATTATCTTAATCAATGCTATTATATAGTGTCATAATAGCTTATTTGATTAGAATAAGGCTTGTTTAAACTTCAGTATAATTATATAGTGCCATATGGTGTCGGCTGACTATAGAATGGCACTACTCCAAATCTTTCTGTGGTTGTCGTAAATGGCGACTAAAGGATAACAAAACAACAACAACAAACGCTGAGGATCTACACCACCTCTAAAAGAGTAGTCTCACCAACCCGGTGGCATTTTAAGGCCGTACATCCCTCATGCTCAAGACAGTGTGCATGAGGAGGCCCAAGTCCAGCAGTGGATACTGAAAGGGCTAGATGCATTACATGGCATAATTATATAGTGAAAAAGTTTAATAAACTAAGAGCATAATATACTTGAATCTTAAACGATGCGCCTAACGAGCACCTAAAAGAGGACACTTCAGCTGCACGAGAGCTGCTAACCTACATTAACAGTTAGCTCCATTATCACACTAAAAGTGACGGCAGTATATTTAAATAGTAATTAATTATCTTGTACAGTACATTAACAAAAAATATCTGTTGAATATTTGATTTTTTGTAATTAGAATTAGTTTATATTTCAAACTGTTAAATTTTACACCCAATTAATGCTGGTATGTAGTACAATAAGAAAGACTTAAATCAAAAATTTCTTCTTCGAGGTGATTTTTATGAATTGTTTTTATTTGTCTTAGCTTTAAATTACTAAAAATATAAGCAGGAAAATAAAAGATTTTGTTTTTGAGAAACCCTATATAATTTTGTTATTTTTAACACAAATTGCTGGTTTCTTTGTTTTATAAACTCTGTCAAAGTGCATATTATGCTAAGGGCACGTTTCACAAAGTGCACTTTGTAATTTTAGGAAATACACATTATGCGAAAAGCACGTTTTCCATCGGGTGGACATTTTGCGAAATGCACATTCTGAGTCTAACCCCATGGAAAGACCGAGAACTTCTAAGTTGTTTTTTGTTGATGACCAAAAATCTTTACAATAGCTGATTTTGTCTTTAAGAGAATGAGAGTGTCCCGATAACCGCAAAGTGGAATTACAATCAGTACCTACACAGCCACAGCCCACAATGCTGCCCGTATGGGGGCCGCGGTGACATATTGATTCAGATGAAACCGAGCTTTAACTATTCATTAGGTCGCTTCAGGTACTTGGTCACATAGAATTATTTATAAGTGAAGGGTTTCATTAGGGTTGCCATGATGTTTATTCTGTTATCTTATATTACTCCTAAGTACCTAATGTGTAAGTATGTAGGTGTAAGAACTCTGAATAGGATTCTGCAAGGTCGGCAACGCACCAACATCCCCCTCGCGTTGCACGTGTCCATGGGCGGCGGTAACCATTTACCATCACGTGGACCAGAGCGGATGGACATCCGTCTGCCACCTCGTCTATAAAAGAAGTAACTAATTCTCGCAGATGTATGTACTCGTATTATGAGCGTTCATGTGCGAATAATAAGTAATGAATGTCATTACATTCATTAAATGTGAACTTAAACAATTCAATGAATACACGAGTTTGTACCAATGTAGTTCTCAAAACTATTGTAGTATAAATGTTCCTAATTTCTCAACTGGCACTTCCAGATGTTTTTTCATTACAGCGTATGCCTTTCAAACACGGGGTTTAGTAAGAGAGAAAGAATTTTATGCTGGGAACAGCGGTTCTGGCAATACCCGACTTCCCTACCTGACGGTGCTTTCCAGCAGCAATATATATTATTAAGGGGTTCACTCAGAACTGTAAACAGTATATAAGTAAGTTAGGTATATTCATAAAAACGCCAGTCACGATATATTTCCGTGCGTAATGTTTTCATACGCGCACTACGAGTATATAGAATAGACAAATAAGATCGATTGGAAGCAGTGTGACACTGACTCTGTGACACTCAGTGAGATTTAATAGTCACGATATGGGTACAAAATATACAGAACGCCCTTTGTACTTTTTAATTACTTATTTAATTTGTCTCGCTACATGTGTTGGTGTACAATAAGGCGTCCATCTGTCTATTTATACTTCTTTTTCTCTTTCTATCTACAGCACGATTATGTGCAATCCGTGACTCATGTCATGCACCCATGAAGATAACATGTTTGTTCTCATAATCTCGCAGATTAGGCTATGTTCTACTTACATTTATTGGTATAACAGCAAATGTCGACAGAATATTCGCAGTTTTCCGGGAGTAGCGTTTCCTTACTCTAATTGAAGTCAGGGATGGGTGATTTAAATCAAAGTCAAGGAGGAAGCAAAATTCACTAATTACAACAAAAAACGATTACAAATATGAATTAATAATAAAATAATTCTTTATTTTTCGTTAATCATCATATAGGTATATATATATACATACATATATATATACACATACATATATATACACATATATATATATATATATATATATGTATGTATATATATATATATATATACAAATATGATCCAAATCTCGTCTTTCTTTCGTCCTGCAGACATTGTCACATCCAAAACTAGTTTATATTTGTGTGGTATTTGTAAACAACCAAAAAAAACAAAATCACAGATTTTACTCGGTGACTGTGACAGTTGGCGCGGCACGACTCAGTGGCTACCAGAAGCCTAGCTTTATTTACCCCTTTTAAGCATAAATGTTGCCTATGTAAAAAAAAAACATGCTTTTTTTGATTAATTAAAATGAAAAATCATGATTTTTATCAACCCCGATTGAAATCATCAAATGTATCGGATGCTCGCCACCAATTCCACCCATTCCATAGAAATTAAAGTCAAATATTCTATAATAAAATGTTTTTCTTTAAATGACAACCCTACGCTAGAGATGCATTACGTTCATCTTTCCTCATCAACCTGAGTGCTCGTCAGCCTCGGACAAGACTGCGCGACGCCATTTTTCTTTATGGCGTGTGTGGAAATCTTGGGATAAGCCTTTATGAACCGTTCAAGGAATGCTAGGTGAGCAGTTTACCTGGCAATCTAGACATCGTGAACATTTTGTAGACGACACCTATATTCTATTTACGTCACTTATAGAATAGACAGAGTATAGAATAGACTCCAGACAATCTCTCACACATAGGCGTGAATCCTTCCAGACACAAGTTCCATAACACCGGCGACGGTTAATTAATTTATTTCAATATTAAACATGTGGATTAATACTAATTAGGCCGCACCAGCGCGAGTTGAATCATAATTTTAATAAAAATGTAATCAAATCGCTGTGTAATGCAGATGTAATTGTGTATTATATAAGCAGCTGTGGTGTTAGGAGCATAACTTCCCGATATGAATAAGAGATACGAGTAAGTATTCATACGTCGACGTTTCGTAGATTAACTAAGTGTTTGAGTAATAAGGGTAACAACTGTCTAAACTCGTACATAACTCCGTTTTATACATAAATGCAATCAATTATGTATAATCATCTCATTTTTGTATAAAGGCCTACAAACAATAATTCTAGTTAAATAAAAATTAATGCAAGCAATTTAATGGAGGAAAGGTAAAAATAAATGAACTGACTGAAAGTTCTTAAACAAGTATTATAACTTTGGTAAATTCGACACAATTCGATTTTCGGATTTAGTAGATGTTATTCGCGACAGTGGACATCACTTTAGTTTCTTTACATAGTATTTTAGAGCAAACTCTTGAATAAGTAATACGATAGCTCTCACTGTAGAGCAAGCAGGTTTGTGAAATATAACAGTTAGCGCAGTGCGGTGAGTGCACCCAACCGTCCACTTCATGTCCAATGGTTCACTCGGGCCGCCTATGACGCGGTATTTTAACTAATAATAAGTAAAAATAAACAAGGATTTTATTCCAAATGTAACTTATTAAATTAATAATTTGTTAATAACTAATTAACAAATTTAAAAGTTGTTGAGTTGTTTAATATTATTTTTTTGTATCATTATCATCATAATCTCGTAACCTTGTGAATCTTATTTTTGTATGGGACCTGAATTATCGGCTTTTCCATCTAATTGGTACGTAATTTCCCACGTCTAATAAATTTATTTGGTATCGTACGTTTAACTGCTTGAAGAAAGTCAAAAAATACCTATCGTGAATTTATCCACATTTGCACATGACAACAAAAAGTATCCCATATATTATTCTCATCGATATATTTAATTAATTAGTACCTATTAACCACCGATAAGATATAACCTACCTTTCAAATAAGTACATTACGTTTAATTTGATCGCTTATCGTCAATTGTTAACTATAATGTAAACATTGTTGATATCATATCGACGACGATGATAATGACGATTCTCAAATTAATTGCTAAAAATATATATATCAATAAATGTTTTTGCTAAATGTATCAATAAAATCAAATCTTGAAAATTTTTAGATTTAAATACACATTCCCATTTTGCCATGCCTAATAATGTTATTAGGCACTTATACTTCTGTATAAGTATTCTAATAATAAGTCGCTGCTAATAGAAGGAAAGTGATATTTCTTATCTGAAGATACTGCAGCATTAAAAAGTGTAATTAACAATACAATCATTGAAAGCGACGTGTATTGTTACCCCGTTACGTAGATAAGAGAGCAACGTACTTCGTGACAATTGTTGCTATATGATGCGTACTCGTATAACAAATCACATGATAATTGTGCAACTTTCAAACAAATCTCCGATGTCCAATGTCTTTATTTCACTGGTCTACTAGAAGAGATCTCCACAGGAGATAAGCTTACGTTTTGTACATCTTCTCTCATTTAATCATGTATAGCAATATTGTTGTGTGTGTACAAAAAAATCTTGCTCCGTTGGAGCCAAGGGCATCGCACACGACGTTGTATCCCCTAGCCGTGTAACCAGCTGTCAAGTCGACTGACTGCCGATTATGTGATTGCGCGACACCTTGTCAACACTTTCAAGCTACCCCTTTGTAGTTACTGGTCGCGTAGACGTGTGCCGCTGCAACTAGCGACACCGTGTGTTCGATGCCAAATGATACGTCGGAGGTAACATTGCTTGATTGTCTGTGACTTAGTTTTGAATTCGTATTGTCTACGAATAGAAGAATGGACCCTACATTTTAGGACATGTAATAAAATTAAATAAATGTACAAAATTGGTTAATTGAGCAATCTAACAAATACTAACTCCTTTGTATTACTATTATATTCAATAGACTGGAGTAGGTGGCGCCGACAGAAAATATGACATAGTTAGAACAAACAGATATGCACTTTAAAATCACTGTAACACCTCCATGAACGCAAAAAAAGTCTTTTAAGGCTACAATCAAGACAGTAATCAATTTTGCCCTTTAATTGCACGCGCTTCATCATTACAAATAAACCTTATTAATATGAAACGGGGACGAACGGCTTCGGAATCATCGAAAATACTCTGAAATACACATTTTTATTCCGTTACACGAAAACAAATACCATTATCCGTCAAAGTCTAATACGATTACGATTGAAACTGCCGATATACTACGATGACTGTAGGATATTGATGTAGGTGCATACTCTAGGCGAAACACTTCTGTATACAATTAAAGTATGCTATTTTAACTTTGTGTTAACTTACATATAGAGCGCATTAGTCTGGAAATTTATTTGAGGTTGACTTCGTCACGTGGCAGACTGCACTATGTAAGTCCCTATGTGTTAGTTCAGTTCAAAGATCGTATCGGATTGCATTACGTGACGTTAATTTATTATTTATCCTCGCAAAAATGTGAGCGGTAATCCATCTTGTGAAAATGGGATTGGCTTGAATCTTTTATGGCATTATAAATACATTATCTGTTTTTTTTTTCAATTATGAAATATGGTTATCTTTTAGCAAGTTTTTCGAGACAAGGAGTGTAATGCTAGAGATAAAAAATAGCCTTTTTAATTATTATAACTGAAATATTTTTGAGACAGTCCTTTAGACTAAGTTCCACAGGAAACATGCCGATTTTTGTTGTATTTCGTCTTGAAGCAAAGTAACATAACTGCCGTTCTTGACATAGGGTCGCCCGAGTGAGTCGGGTGAATATCTTTCTTTCAAGGAAACAATATAAAATTGTATCATTTTTACCGTCAGTGCTTCTAAATTTGAAGAAACATTTTATATGATATAACCACACATTCGAATTTTCTGTTCACAGGAATTGTAACTACAATCTATAGTTTAAGCAGAATACATTTGTATGAAAAACTCTTTCGTTTAATAAATTAATATATTTTTTGCATATAGGAAATATTAACAGTGTAGATTATGCACGCCAGTGTTAATGTCAAGGTAAACATCTCACGTAAACCTTCTGCGGAGCTCTCTCTCGTCCAATATCACTTTAATGCAAAGTGTTTGCGAGTTCAAACTTGTTTGAAATTTATCCAACAAACTTGCAGTGCTAACATCTCCTACTTGCTAACAGCCTAAATAAGTTTATATTAATAGAGTTGCACTTCGGCCCTGTACAGGTTTCGACTTGGAACCTTGTAACGAAATTTGATTTAAAGTACAGGGTGGTTTGTTTACATACGAGGTCGTAGTTAGAAAATTACTAAAATTTATTAAGGTACACTTAGCAAAGTTTGTGCGGCACCTTGAAGTAGCACACAACACCATACCTTCAATTATGACCACATTGACACTAGTTACGTGTGATACTCGTCAGAGTACAAAAATTAATAGGCATTGGTAGGCATTGCACACATATATCTATACTAATATTATAACGACAAAACTGTTTTTTTCCGTTTGATTAACATATGTAAACTTTTGAATTTACCTCTATAACTAGACCGATTTTGAATTTCTTTGGATTCTATAGGAAATGGCAATATTTGTTCATAAGTTACCGTGGTTTTTTTCGAAAAACCATAGAAGAGTGGTCTATATCCAGCAACGGAGAGATACAGGCTGGTGGTACGATATGGTAACTTGCATAATATTACAACATATGTACCTCTTATGTATTTCGGTCGTCTTAATGTAGGTGAAGAAGTACCTGATGGAAAGTTTCGCGTTCATGCAATGTACTTTTGATAGCTATGTGTTGTATATATCAACCTTATAATGATAAGTGATGCAGGAAGCGTCCGTGAGCTAGAATTACCTTGTGAAATGTTTTTATCTTTATTCGGGAAGGTCGTATAGTTTGCTGATAACGTACGTGACACCTATTTCATTTATTACATATGGTTTAAAAGTTTCATAAAACTGTTTTAATAAATCCTAGAATTTATTTGTAATGCAATAAACCGTCGCATTGGTTTTGGCAAGTGGACGTAGCAGCGTGGCCCGTTGGTAAGTAGACATTAAACACGATACGATAGTTTTTTGTATAATACTTACCATGAGGTAGGTATATGTAGTTTATTATAATCAATATCAAAAAATATTATATGAAAAGCATTTTTATAGTTGATTATATTTCACTGAAATGATCCAGTTTTAGATGCTTTCACTTCTAAGCCCTACTCAAAAATGTCTAGTTTTATCTTTTTGAAAGTTACGTACATATCTCATCTATATAGACAGTCCTTCCGGAAGGTCGCGCTTGTGACGTTTGTTTACTACTCGCGGTTGTAAATCGATTTACCATTGTGGTTCTATAGCCTTCATGCGGATAGCTCACGATTCAGCGCACACCGTAGCATGACGTAATCTGTACTACCATTATTTACTACCTCTATGGAGGAGAAATATTCATTTGAGGTAATCTTGAATCAATTTCTGGAAGTTCTCCCGTATTTCAACCGTTATGTCAACAAAAATCACCAATAAATATTTTATTATTATTATTTCTTAACGCGTAGTTTTTTTATTTGTTGTTGCATTTTGTTCCTTGTTTCCGAAGCACGACTGGCAACTATAATATATGGAGAAAGAATGTAAGACCGATCCTCTATTCCCTGCTCAAAACTGTGTTAGAGGTAGAAAGCCTATCAGCAGCTACTCTCTGATCCCCATTGTACTCGCGTTAAGCTCCCATCGAAATTGTTCAAGATTATTCAGATTATTTCAATGAAAACAAAACATTATGTAGTAGAACACACTAAGTAACTAGTCAGAACTGGTAGTGTTAATCCCAGTTTCTTACAAAAGTCATCAATTTTCTTATTTTAATAACTGAAACAACATACCATCAGTCCGTATCTTGTCACTGTTGAATCATTACTTCACTGTCCCTGCCAAGGCCCGCCACCCTTATCCAGGAACTATCGACGACTTGTTCAAGTTGTTGGTCTACGTGGCCGGAGGGTGTCGGACGCTGCCTTTCCGGGTATCGTTACTACTATCGTCCGTTACTCGAGGACTCGTTTATTTTATTTTTATTGCAGGTTAATTGAATACTGGTTAAAGCATATATAGCTATAAAATTATAATTATTTCAACTTGATATTTTATTAACGTTGTCGTGATTTGACAAATAAAACTTTTTTTTTTCTATTCTTCAAATAGAAAGGTTTTTATTTTGGGGTTAAAAAATTTAATAACTACAACAGAATCGGTTTATTTGTTCCAAATATTATCTAACCCAACTTAATAAACAGACATTCATATGTATAGAGATGAACAGATTTTCATTAATATTCATTTCGGTGTGAAACGTGTTTCGATATTAATATTTAGTAATTAAGTGTCTGGTACAAAAATGGGTCATAGCGGTACTCGGCAACAACGACCCTTTTCATTACAATATTATTTTATTGTCTATAATATAACACTTTAATATTATTGAATAGAGTATCTAGCGACTTTTAATTTACTAGTTGGAGAAGGATTTTTGTCTCGTACCTTTTCTTACCATTTTACCTTTTCTCAAGTATGGACGCTATCCAAGCCAGGTTTGCTGTATGCTTCCGGTAGCGGTCTTGGGATGCCATACCCATGCACTGGAAGAGTATGTGGGGTGGCGATTCATTAGCCTCTATGCACAAGAAGGGTCTGCCTGTGGCGCCTATAGAACAGAAGGCGTTTGTTATTATACGAAGTTTATGTCTCGTTAGAATTCCTACTTACTATACGAAGATTACTACCCCTGCTCAGCGCAGAAAATGCTTTCTTTATCCGTCGTAAGCTCAACATTGTGAAGTTTTCTCGTGATTGCCTGCAGTCTGTGCTGAATGTACATTGTACATGCCAGTTTGTATTTTTGGTTAGTGTAGTTCGAAGTCCTAAAATTTTTGAATATCTACTTAAGTACCGTGTTTTTTAATTAGAAGTAACTCAGCGGTAAAGTGAAACATCGTGGGAAAACTCGCGTGCCCGAAGATCGGAATTTCTTTTGAATTTTGGACAAAACGTTCTTTGTCACTCCTGATGTGAACAGTTATTTTTATAGGATTTCATTATGTGTATTTTGTACCTATTATTGGACATACTATTACCTATTCTCATATATTAAGGTTATAGTATTTTATCAAGCACTGTTTTACGTTTCGAAGTCGAGATTGCTATATTATGAATGCGGGATCATAATTTCATAAGAAAAAAATATATCGCTATAATAATATCGAATTTAGAAGAAACTTACTTATTGTATAATAATATTTGTTTTTAACCTATTGCAAATAAATTTAAATGTTTACATACAGGCTGGAGAACATTTTGTCTATTATATTAAATAGTCAACAAAATCATTGCTGAACTGTCGTTTAATACGGCACTGTAAGTGCCGCATTAAAATGCGACAGTAGATATGTTTACTGTACGAATATGTTTTGGTCCCTAAAGTACCTGATTGCCGTATATTATAGTAGTATGAAAACACTGAGTGAGTGTTTTTATATCCAGATAAATATATTTTTACATTTTCGGGAAGTAACTGAATACCTATCGTATTTACATGAGCATCGCCAGTGCTCCTGTGAGTCGCAAGCTGTGAGTGACGTTTCCAATATGGCTTTGGACTTTTTCATTCAGTTCACGGTTGTTGATTTCTGTCGAATACTTTTTGTTTTTTTCTGTTTAGGGCTAACAAATTGGAATTGTATGCTTTTCCTTACACTCTTGTAAAGTAGGAGGTTTTCGCGAATAACCATACCTTAGGTATACGTCTCTCCACTGCTATATGTAGGACTTTCCTAAGACTTGCCACCGCACAAGATCTTCGGCTCTTCTCATCCAGCCACCACCGGCGAACTTCTTCAAGTAGTCGGTCCATCTAGTCGGATCATCTAGTACCCAATAACAATGCATAATCTGTCACTCAATTAACAGATTTTAATGAAACTTAGCGTAGGGTCTAATTTATGGTCTAGATTAAAGGCTACTTTTTATCTTTTTATTACATTTTCAAAGGGTTCGATTTCTGGTCGGACAAACATTTGTTTAAAGACGGGTGTTAGTTCGGGTCTGGGTGTTGCATGTGTTGTGTTCGTCTTTGTATGTGTCTCTGGACCCACAACACAGGGAATCCTAGTGTAGGCCATTGAGTGTGGTGTTATTAATTTATTTATCTAATTCGATATGAATTAAATCTCGGGATTGAAGTGAATTAGGCAACTTAAAACCCTAAATTATTATTATTATTTTATTTTCTAGATTAAGTTACTAATTGATTTCACATAATATGTATGGATTGATACACATGCAGGCTATGTGTTGGCGACGATATATATAATATATAAGGTGGTGCTCGCGATCGATGTTATACCGCAGGGCCAATGTTGCAGGCCGCACGTTGCCTTCCAACGGGGGAGGGTAGAGGTGAAAAATACGGAAATAAAAACGCTGCTCTAATTCACATTGAACCACAGGGGCGCAGAGAGGAAGCGGCAGTCGGCAGCGAGCTTGCTTGTATGAACTTGTTAGGTATCTCCACAATGAGGAGTCTGATGGATCAAGTCACTGCTTGAAGTGATAAATGTAAAACTAGCAGTTCAAGTTGCTACTTGAAGTGCTGAGGACGAACTGGCAGTTCAAGTTACTGCTTGGAGTGTTAAGGACGAACTGGCAAAGAGAGGTCGGAACCTATGCCTTTTATAGCAAGTTCGCTGCCCGTGCGATCCCCCTGCTCCCTGGGGAAGTTTATTGTGCTATTCGCTCTCCAACGTCATACATAACTTCTAGGCTACAAGTCACATATCCTAGGGTCGGTTCTCCTCTTATGCGGAGAACAAGGCTATTTTCGATGACGATGCATGATGATTTACATTTCTTTGGGCAATTTAGCCCTTTTTTCCCTCCCTCCTTCGTTGAGTAGCAAGGGGAATGGGAGGACTGAAGGTAAAGGGGAAAACAGTGGCGCCGATACCGGAATTTCGTCATCTAGCCCGCAACTTTATATGTTAATCTAATGCTCAATAAAACACACTGCGGGCGGTAGCCTTTATTTTGCCTATACCCTGACCTGTAACCTAGTTTCCCTAATACATTTATGGAGAGCGAATACAAACACATACAGTTTATGAACAAAGACATTTAATATAATATAAATGTACGCACTAACATCCCATAGTCTCGTAGGAAAGGTGTATGGATTTGTCTCGTACGCTTCTATTAGTGTAATGTGAGAATTCCTTCGTCCTCACCTCGCTAGTTGCGTAACCCTTGTGAGACAACCCCCTTTCTTCCCCGAGTCGTGCGATGTCAGTACGTACATATCATGTACACTTGATTTTATTTGCATAATATTTACATATTACATAATACATATCTTAATTGTACTGCACTTGTGCTACGCCCTTATTCATTCTGTCGTGCACACTATGTAAAGTTGTTTTAAACTGAATCTGTGGCAAGTTTTATGTGAAATTATGTCGAGTAATATCAAGTTTTATATAGAAAATGCCGACTGCAAAAACTTTCGCCGTACTAAGACATAACAAGGTACTCGTATGTTCCGAGTTTCCTCGAGATGTGTCGTATTGACAAACATGTTTATCAAGTCATTAGGTACTCGTCTTCCTTGCCTTCTCCTACTATCAAGAATTTTAAGTAAGACATTAATTAACTTAATGGTCGTTTCAAGTAAAGCTAAGTTCTGAGAAATGTTTCATTACAAGTTGTAAATTTCCGTTTGCAGTGTTTAATTCTTCGGCCTTCCTAACTTTAGCTTGATCGTTTTAAAACGTCTATAGGTAGAGCCCTTAATGTTTTAATTAACAAAGGAGTTGTTAGTGATTTAATTAACTAAGACAAATTATAAATATTTTCGAGTTTTTTTAAAAATCGATGTAAAATAGAATCGACACGCTGAAATGGCAATTGGGCAGGTCATATTTGCCGCAGGACCTATATCTGTTGGGGTAGACCAGTCCTCGAGTGGAGGCCTCTTACCGGGAAGCGCAGTGTGTGACACCCTCCGACCAGGTGGACCGACGACTTGAAAAGGTTCACCGGTGGTGTGGCTGGATGAGAAAAGCCGACGATCGTGTGTGGTGGCTGGTGGCGAGCTTTTTAGGACAGGCGTATATCCGGCAGTGGAGAGTCATACGCTGATGGTATGATGTGGTATCATAAAATAATTCTCAACTTCTATAAAAAAATACATTAAGAACGCACGTAACATAATGTTTATCAATGAAAATGATGTTTAACTGGAAAGTATCTGACTCACCCTTTTTCCAATCAAACCCTGATAAAAATATGACTATGAGTCACTCTTATTTGATAAATTAATCCATGATGACTACACGTATTGATAAATCATTCTAGAAAGTCAAAAAATATTTTTGAATGAAAGCCTTTTCTATCTCCGCATATTATTACATTTTAACAACTATTCCGACCGTCCTCTCCCGTCTGTCTGTCCGTTCGCACTAATTTTGGGAAATATTGGACCGATTTTGTTGCGATCTCCATTATTCTGTAGTATGTTTATCTTTTTGAATAGTAGTACTGAAGAAATTTCCCAACGAAATCGGTTTCGTGGCCCACAAACCTGCGAAAAAATGCTAGTAGGAGTTTATAGCAAGTTATAGCCTTATTCACTTGTCACTATCGCTTTTGGCATCTCGCCAATGATAAGCCGCATGTATGTTTCCCCTGCGCGTTTGAAAGGCTGTCGACCCCACAGATATAACGCAATCTGTCCATCGTTGCGTGCCCGAAGTTGGCGCTAAGTTCCTATTTCTCGCGCCGCTTGTTCAGTTTATTCCGACCCATGTCACAAAACACAAAAATGCCCAATTACCCTACAATCCATTGTATAAATTCGTCAAAAGTGGTGAACTGAGTCAGGGAGATGTTTCGTTTCGTCGGTGAATAAACAATATGTCTTCCAAGGACTAAAGTTTACTGGTGTCGTGACACGCTTGGTTTCCATACAATTTCACGAACTTGCGTTGTCTGTTTTATGTTCATAGTCGACCCCTTCTGGCCTAGCTGGACCATTTTAATTTTATTTTCATGGATTTGTCCTTAATTCGTCATCGT
This sequence comes from Sesia bembeciformis, assembly GCA_943735995.1. Classification (NCBI taxonomy): domain Eukaryota; kingdom Metazoa; phylum Arthropoda; class Insecta; order Lepidoptera; family Sesiidae; genus Sesia; species Sesia bembeciformis. The sequence continues at coordinate 16,387,435 of OX031026.1, read as the reverse complement.
CACATCACGCGTTTTTTCTTCCATATTATAGTGTTCTCTTCATTATAAAACAAACGGTTTCGACGTTGATTTTTTTACATAATTTATTATAGGTTTGTGCCAGTTGCGTCTAATTTTTTTTTCAACGATTTGTTTATGTTTTCGAAGTCTGCTTATTCGGACAGTTGTATAAACAATAAAATTATGCATTGAAGGTACAAGTAAAGTTAAACTCCACTTCTCTGTTCTATTTGGATTTTAGTTTATATTTTAACGAAATATATATATATATATATTTGTGAACTTATATTTAAATATATATAACTTGTATATACAAGATCGGATTTTTATTTTTATTTTCAGTACAAATAGATGCAATTTGATAGTATCAGTAGAAAGAGTCACTTGAGCCCATGTCAAGCATGGCTGTTATGTATCAAGACGAAACTTGACGAATATCAACTATGTGTGACGCGGCTTGTCGCATAAAAGGTCAAAATTGAAAGTGTATACAATAGATAATCCACCTCTGTACTATGGTAATCTGTAGTCAGAACTTTCTGATAGAAGTCCCTGTAGTCGAAGTCCCTAGATAGTTCTGTTAGCATAATATATCATTACATAACCGTAGTAACGTCTCGTAGTTATTATTGAAGTTATTCACGGCTCACCGCGTCCAATCACAGACCTTTGAGCCTGATAGCGTTTCTCGTATCAATAGCTACGATAAATATTTATCACCCACTCGATAACACGCCTCACACCACACGGCTGTATTGAAAGATCGGGCGTCTAGAATTTTGGAGCTTCAATACATACATTTTACAATGTGGAGACATAACGTCGCCTTTCGATGTCCAACGTACTGAAACTGCCGACTGGGTGTCAGTACACGGGACTTGACGGGACACACACGTATATGTCAAGCGTGTCTATGCCGATCGCTCCCATTACGATCAATAGTAAAGTTTTTAAATACACATACATTCTTGTGCAGGCTGCTTCAGTTTGTTGTTCATTCACAGTCCGTGTATAATCATGTTCTGTGGTTCAAAGACTTGATAGACTTGATATAATCATTGTCTTTCAAAGTTGATAGACGCGAAAAATAAATGAATCTGAAGTTTTCATCAGTTTGACGGACGGACATAATAAAACAATAACGTTTGAAATTGACTCTAAATAAAATTTCAAACCATTCCCAGTAAGACAGAAAAGGCTTCGTTTTAAAGCACAAATTACGAATAACAAGTGAATGGTTAAATCACAGTGATTCAGTCACAGCTCGTGAATCACGCAGCCAGCCTGTCTCCGTCCACGTGGGTGGGGACTTGCGCAAAGACACGGGAAGCCAGTGGCGTAACGCAAACTCCTAACCAGGCACGTGCTGCCTATGACAGTTACATTTCGAACGTGTCTTAACCTTTATTCACATAGTTATGATGAAGTCTTCATTTCACGACTGCTGCGAGCGTGACTATTACCATTCTTTAAGTAGGTACTAAGTTTTTATCAATAAGTCAATTAGTACGGACTAGCTGCATGTGAAGATGGTTTTATTTTCTTAATTAGAGGAACTTGTATAACATACTGCTAACCTATCAAGCATTATATAATCATACGTTTTATTGTTTTCTATTGTATTCCGATCCCAATTAAAGCAAATATCGCTTGACGACTAGATCAAGTTGGAGTTTACATATATGTATTACCCTACCTATTGTTACTTTCTCTAGCTTCCATTAATTTCATTAATCTTTCATTAACACAGTTAAATTTCTTTGACGTCACTGTGCACTAATGGCTATTATATATTATGTATACATTTATTATGTAGTATTTATTATTAAAAATATATTTAATCATAGTCACAAATTCCTTTGTCACGATTGTCTGGAAGGTATTGGTATAAAGCAATAAGACCGCTTTCTCGTATTCTTTTCTTATAATAATTGTTCCTTAATCTTGCCATAATGTAATATTTATATAATAAAGAGTTCTATCTATCTTATTTTTAGCTGTGCGTCTACGTACATGAGCACAATTTTGTCTTTGTTGTCTGATTGGTTTGTCTGAATGGAATGAGCGCGTTTTAGACGAATTCTTGACCAATATCAAGAATTCCCGCAATATCAGTATATTGCACGAACGGATGTGATGAGATTTTTTCAAGAACACTTGTTGTGACACCACAACTCACAATATGCAACTAAATAGTTATACTTGTATAAATCATTGTGTTTTGTTGCCGAACGACGCAATACCGTGCGTGAAACTTGAACGAGTTTTCCAATTTACGAGTATTCCATGTTTGTAGCGACTTGGTCTGTGTAGATTGCGTCTAAATTGCTGTTTGCAGTTCCCTGCAATTCGCCCGTGCGGCTAAACATTGCTGCATTTGCAACCGTTTGATTACCATATAAGAACTCCTGTGTGTTCGTAGCGAGCGTCTCGTTATACACACTTGTAAATTTCTACTACATACAAGTAATAATACCAATGCAGAACCGCTGAGTCAACGATCTCATTCTAGAATTATAATGTGGTAGAGTTGTAGTAGAGATGGTATTTAAAGGCGTTTTCATATTTGTTAATACGACAATAAAACGTGAAGTTTGTGCCATTACTCTGTTGTTGTATTATTATGTAAACAAATATGGCGTATTGATAACCAAAGACAATTTAGTGTTGTGAAATCATCGAATGAATTATTGAAGGAATTACCGAAGTACGTAATCTTTTTTAGTGGAATGCGCCCGCAATACCCCTGGTGTTGCAGGCGTCCAAGGGCGACGGTAACACTTACCATCACGTGGGACCGCTTGCTCGTCCGCCCACGTCTATAAAAAAATAATATTTAAAATACAATTATGATCAAAATACTGACTAACAAAAAATTTCCTTGCTATATAGTATACTAGTGACTGCCCGCGACTTCGCTCGCGTAGGAAAGTTCTTCATCCCGTGGAATAAAAAGTAACCCTTGGCCTATTCTGAGTTATAGTTTACCATGTACCAAAATTCAATAAAATTGGTCTAGCCTTTTATATAATGTCTATAAAAGGGTTCAAGTTGTACCTCAGGTTTTACTCAACCCATAGAAATGAAATGTACCCTATATATTAAGTCAAGTGCTAAACAAGAAATCTATTTTCAAACGAATGACGTACTGACAGCGCCTTGTCACTCATCGAAATTCATGGGAGTTTATAAGCTTGGTTACGAAAGCCGGTTTATAAAGTTCAATAGCATGTGGGTGAGAAGCATTAATTAATGCATCAAAATGAAATATATTGCCTTATAACTTACTTTAGTAAGAAAACGGCGCCTACAGTTCTATTATTTAATTTTTAGCATTGATTTCTGTTGAAGAATTGTAAAAATGTACTTCTTTAGTCTGCACTTTTAATTATAAGTACCTACATACCAATATATTTGAAGTGCCCAGTTTCATATGGACTTAATATGACCTTATTTAATAGGTGATAATCTGATATCCATACAAAAATAAACCTGCCTTTTTAACATTTTTTAAACCTTATTCTATGTGCCACAGACAAAGTTCATGAACTTATCAGTCATTCATTCATTGATCAGTGATCACTTGATCAGTCCCATCACTAAAAATAATCCAAATGCAACGGCAATAAAGATCAGAATATATCAGACGTAATATCAGAAGCCGTCAAATGTGTTTTATAGGACAATAATTTCATTTTGAAGTAAATTTTGTTTTAATTGTTAATTTGAATCAGTTTTATGTGCAATTCATATTGTGTGCGTTTTTTTTTATTTAGAACGTAAGATATATTTATTCATAGCCCATGTTGTGTGATTAATACAGCAAGTTATGATTTTGTTACGATGCGATGTTTGTTTATAAGTAAGAAAAAAATTGTGGTTATTTTTTACGTTGACCTCTTGTAAACAATGTTGTGTGGCTGTAGAGTACTATGGGCGGGACGCACGTGTTCATAAATTTTCACGGTACGTGTTACGTACAAAGGCGACAAAGTTATTGTTCTCGCGGCAGTGCTATTCAGCTTCACCATCTGAGACTGGGACGTTTTTTTTCAAGGTTAAGTCCTTACAACTCCGATAAGGCACTTTTCACAGTAACAGTCGGACCATTGTTTCACAATATAAGGTTCTCTTGTATGTACGACAACAGCGTTCCTTTTTGTCTATAGCTTCGTAAGCAGATTCTGTGATTGAGATGGGTTCGCGTCTGATTATTCTGAAGGTCTGTGATCTGTGAAGCGAACCTACCAACGGGACGATATCGTTTGTGAGATTGAATCGTACCCATACGAACTTTTTTCTATTTACTCAACGCGCGTAGTGCAATATTGGTGCGGTCCTAATTTCAATTCCGTAGCAACGAGCTCCCGCTATTGTAGCCCGCGTTCGTCTGAATAACTTTGGAAAGAGCTTTCATCTAAATCGCGGTCCCTCTGTAAAAGGACGCATTTCGACGTGGCAGCACGTACAGAAGCCAAATGAAATTTCCAAGTGCTAAGAGAGTGGAGGCTGCCGGGCGCTCGATCCCTCGGGGGCGCTCTGCTGCCCTGCGAATTGCCAGCTATATTTGTTTGAAACTTCTTTGTTTGACCTCTAGCAAATTCTTAACCTGACGGCTCGATGTTATTGTAAGCAGTTTTCCTTTCATTCAACAACAAGTCACTAAATAAATGTGACTGACAAGAGGTCACTTTATTCCTTAAAAGGTTTTCGTTTATACGAGGGGCGTTCAAAGTATTCTCGGTATCTGAACTTTTTTGTTAGTAATGAGGGTAGTTTTTGTCTATGGTTCTCTTATGACATTATCCAAGGTGACAATTAAAAATTTTCGTCGGTTTATCATAATACGTTTTTTCACAATCTTGCTTCGAGTACAACAAAATGGCAGACGCGAAAATGTTGACCAAATTCGAGCACCGCGCAGTTATTAAATTCTTGACGAAACAAGGAAAATGTCAAAAAGATATCCACGAAGAGATGGCGGCCGTTTACAAGGATTCCGCTCCTTCGTTATCCACCATTCAAAAGTGGTCAAGTGAATTTAAAAGGGGTAGAGAGAGCATTGAAGATGACCCTCGATCAGGTGGTCCCGTTTCTGTCACTACGGAAGAAAACGTGAAAAAAGTCGAGAAACTTGTACAGGATAAATTGATAAAAATCAATTCTTTAGCAGAAATTACCAAGCTATCTACAGGTACCATACATTCAATACTTCATGACTTTTTGAACCTCTCAAAAGACAGTGCAAGATGGGTGCCACGAATGCTCACACCACCGCAGAAACAAACGCGAGTTGAATGCTGTAAAGACTTTTTGGAGCTTTGTGGTGAAAATCCTACCAGTGTTTTCGATCGCATCGTTACCGGCGATGAAACCTGGGTTCGTCACTACGACCCTGAGAGCAAACACGAGTCAATGCAGTGGGTCAAAAAGGGTGCAGCACCTCCGAAGAAGTTCAAAGTCACGCAATCGGTCAGAAAGCTCGTGGCCACAGTATTCTGGGACTCGAAAGGGATTTTGCTTCTTGAATATACCAAAAGAGGCCAAAGTATAACCGGACTAGTTTATGCAAACACAATGCGTAATTTGAGGGAAGCAATTAAAGAAAAAAGGCGAGGAAAACTGACCGCGGGCGTCTTACTGCTCCACGACAACGCGCCCGTTCATTCAGCGCGTGTGGCCAACGCTGCTATTCAGGAGTGTGGTTTCCAAGAAATTAATCATCCACCGTACAGCCCAGACCTGGCACCTAGCGACTATTTTTTGTTCCCTAACCTGAAAAAAGAGCTTCGTGGAAAGCGATTTTCGGACGATGAAGAGCTCAAAGCGGCCATAAATGATCATTTTTCACAGGACGAAAATTATTTTTTGGGGGGTATTGAAAAGATGATTTCGAGATCTAGTAAGTGTATTGAAATTGCAGGGGACTACATAAAAAAATAAAATTATTTCAGGTTTTTCTGTCTTTTCTTTCATATCCATACCGAGAATACTTTGAACGCCCCTCGTACCTTCAAAACAAAAACCTTTTCGTACATAGTATAAAATTTTCATACTTAGTTCATATTATAATATAAAATAAAATAAACTGAAATCCAGAGTCGTAGTCAGAATTAGTGTTCAGATTAGTCAGATTAAACAGAATTAGGTTTACACATAGCTAATTTTTATGCAAGCGTTAAAAAAAAATCAGTGAAATGCGCGGTAGACTTGGATTGGGGTTATTATTTTTAATTTTTTGAAGATTTTTAGAACTTCTAGGAACAATTCCTGTCTGAAAATTAGTTTTTTATTAGTATATGATCGTTTCAGGAGAATTTCGGCAGTTTGAATCTCTTTGTAAACCACCCTCTCCCGGCTACGTCCCTGAATTCAAGGGAGCTGGTTCATTCAATATTCATAATGAAACATACGTAGGTATGTTGTAAATATATATGACCAGCAAATAAAATCCTTCTTTCACGAATGAAGGTAAAAATGTATCCGTAGGATATTTTCTATTTTGTTGGGTTTGCGAGCTATAAAAGAAAATGTATTTATTTCTTCTGGTCTGGACGTCGATTGTGGCTTACTTGCTATATTGGCCTGATTACATTACATTTTTTTGTATCTGCAATGAGTCGTATAAGTAAGTCATCGTCCTGTATCTTAATAAGATATTGCTATCATTGGTTGCTTCTTCTAATCAAGATGGTGACGAAAGTTAGATCAAATATGGAGTCTCCGTTAATTTTTTCTGTGTAATTTTTTGTATATATGCTACACGTAAACATTCATTTTACGAGTCAGTAACAACTATTTCGCTGGCTCCAAATCCGTAAAGCAACCTTTTGTCTATATTAACTACAGATTTGTTTCTAAATGAAAATTTGTACCGCTCATTCCCCTCAGAAATTTAAGGATAATTGAGGTAGGACTATGTAAATAACGGCCTTTATTTTTAGAGCGGGACGCAGATGGCGAAGGTCGTTCTTGGTACAGAATGCCACTCAGTATTTATTTAACGCCCACACACCGCGTCTGGTGTTCATTACCTTTGGCGGCGACGAAAAAAATATAAAAATACGACTAACTCGCGGTTAGTGGGGATTGTAATACCCCGTGTTTGTGTGTTTTTTCAGTTAGCGGAAAAAACATACAGAAAAATATTGAAGTTTTTCATTACTCTCTATTTTCTGCGTTCATATTTGTTTTTCCACATTAATATCTGTTTTTTAAAATAACCTAACAACACTAATAATACATTTAATAGTTTATCTACTAAGTATCCCCAGATGAACCCAAACGAAGCAGCTCCTAAATACATGTTTTGATAATTAGAAGTTCACGTTCATCATCTAGGCAAGACTTGTTAGCAAAAGTTTCCAAAAGAATCCCTTGTGTTGAATAAGTCACAAAGCTCAAACAACTTGCAACACTGAACGAAACGGTCTTTGTAGAGAACGCAAAAACAAAACTGAGTAATATTGCAATTCATAACATTCATCCATAAATGTACATAAACCCGCGTGGCTGCCACTCACTGTGCCACCGTGGGCGGGGGCTTGCGTGTTTGGCTTTCATTAGGCGGCGTCCACACCCAACAAATATCGTCTGTCATATCGCGTAGGGCTTATTTACTATCTATTATATTTCGGAATACGACCACTAACTCATTTTCGTAGATGATGACTAATGTGGGGCAATCGGACACTTGTTAGCTTTGTTATAGACCTGGCTTTAGAACTCTGTTATTACCCGGTGTTGTATTTCGGACGAATTTCCACTAACTTGTCCACAAGTACGTAGGAAAATTTATGAAGAAAACAATTGGGTATATACGAGTACAATTTAATAAAAAGTATATTTATATGAACAAGACCACTGATATATTTATTTATAATTCTCATATTATTTATGACCTACACTATCAACTTTTCTTTGTCTATAGTATATTTTGTTTTTCAGCCTGATAGTAAGTGATTAACTTACACTACGGCATTGAATATAATTCTACGGAACACCTGCAGTGCTAAAAGTCTTGCTGTTGCCAAGTTTTGAATATACTGTTTTTGCCATATTAGCATAAGTACTTGTGTACGGAATAAAGTATAGTTTGACTTTAGGCTTTGAACCAGTGCCTTAGGCCTTAGTGTAGTTATGGCTAGAGACCTGCTCATTGCCATTTCCGAATATTTCAGTAATGACGCTGTTATTTCAACGAAACGTTATACAAATAGCTATGAATTGTAAATTAACTGTAAGATAAATAACATTCTGTTGTCTCCCAAAGTTATAACAAATACCTTTTACATCTTTTTGTTTTGTTTTGGCACTAATAACACATATTCTCATATTACCCTGCCCTGTCCTTCTACCCATATGTTCTTAAAAACCAATACCAGTTGCTTATTGGTTTTGAGACTGAACATAAACATTAGTGGCACAGTACATTATAGTAATAAATCGTAAAGGTAATTATTTAAAAAAACAAATAAGCTCCCTGCGTCCAACATCTACAATATATTTTACTAGCATTTGACCAGAATGTTGAGACGCAAACACTATAACATCAGCCTGTTTTTCGTCTGCTAGATATAGGCCTCAAGCAATGCTGTCCGCCAAACACGACCACTTCTCATCCAGTTACTACCAACAAACATTTTTTTATGTTTACCGGAGTAGAGTACCTAACAGCGCCCTACCCTTGTCCTTCGACGGATGAAGGGCGAGATATAGTAATGTCTCCGAAGTTTAATTTAAGATGTTTTTATTACCTTTATCATTCCCTGGTCTTGATATGATATAGTTAAGATACATATTAATATAAGTACGTATTAAGAAAGGCTTCACTGATACATAAACATATTAAATAATGTAGTTGCCGAATCACAACGCGGCTCTGCCAAATATGGCAACAAATGCAGCTATACTAATTGTGCCTATTTATATTATATTAAAACTTTCATAAATGACGCCCTATCCCTCTTGTTCCCGGTACACTCCATAGCAAGTGTTGGACATCTTCCACACTCTTGCAAACTTCGCAATTAAACGAGTCTACTTTTTCCTTAAATATCCAAACTTCCTACATGAATAGTGCCCAGAACGTAGTCTAAAAGCTTAATTTAAGCCTGGATCTATTCATTTTCAACTCAGAAACCAAGGTATTCGAGGAGATTGACACTGGATGGTTATACCATTATATGCCCTTTTCTCTACTTCGCCAGTCTGTCGGCCTCCTCGTTATCCATTAATCCTATATGAAATGGAACCCATTGCAATCTGTTTTTTGAAGTTACTATTAAGAATATAAATCTGTTTTAAAATTGTGTCTGCATGATACACCTCTGTACCCAGAAGCACATCGAGGTACATGCTGAAGAGCACTTCAACTACCCGTAAGTATTACAAGATTATTTGCATTACCCATATTTCTAACATATCCCAGACCCTCTGAGATTGCAATAATTTCCATAGTCATGCATAATAGAGATACCGGCTTGTGTTTTATGAATAGCAGACTTCTTTGTACCTGGATCAAAGTACGCAGCCGCAAGAGCGTTTGTATCCTTACATACATCCGTAAACACCTTACACCTACCAGCATATTTTGCATGTAATTCTTTAATTGCATGTCATTTAAGATGCTGGACTGGAAAGGACGTGAAGTCAATATGAACGATAAACACATTTCGCATCTTCATTTCGCCGATTACATAGTCATCATATCAAGATCGGTCGAAGATTTGAACTTTATCTACTGAATGGCCTTTATGCTACATCATACCGGACACAATATCTTTCCGAATGCTGAAAGCTTTTAGAGGACCAATACGGTCCAGTTGGTATTTCGGTGCATAAACCCAAAAGCATGAGGAGTATTTTATTCTCAGATTAGACCCCATATGAATTAATTTTGTAGTTCACCTGTAACTAAAGCTCCTTTGTAGAGCATAAGGCGATGTCGCGGCTTTTTGGATACCAGTTTGGCCTTCTTACTCTTATATAAGACTCCTAAATTCGCCTTTACGGGAAATATCAATGCTGAGAATCCATATACATATTCTCGAGATCACAATATTAACATCTTGAAATCGGGACGCTACCTTGAATCGGTTTTTTAGTAGTGAATGAATAGACTTATGTCTTACTGGGATTAAGGTAAACCAAGTTCAATTTACCCGAAATCTAAACGTGGTTTGAAGTATCCTAGACTTCGGATTCAATTCCAGCAAGACTTTCTTAAACCTGAAACTATCGAAGTTTTATATATGAAATATCGTACATTGGAACGCCCCCACCCAAATGTTACCTATACAATGACGAGACATTTCGATAATTTTACAGCATTTTTTCTTCTCAGCCTTTCTTGTGCATCTTTGCGTTCCTAAGAAGAAGAAGAAGAAGAGTTTTGAAGAAAGCATGGGTAACGTTATATTCGGAAATTAAAAATAAACATAGAGAATAAACAATGGTTATTCTTATTGTGTTATCCAAAACATTAAGTTTCCAGCTTGATTTTAAATTAATGAAAATTTTGCAAAAATTATTGCATTTTTCTCAAATGTCATCAAAATGCACTTGTGCCTTTTTTAAGGAGGGCAGACCTACTCATACATTAACACTTAAAACGTCCATAATATCTATCTACTGAACAATTCAAGAGTAATATTTTTTCTATTCGATTTTTACAGTAATCGTTTAATCATTCGGTTTTTATCCCTAAATACATTTTTTTCCATATATTACAATATAACATTTTTTGGTAAATAAATAATTTAAATTAAATAGTGATTCCGAGTTCGCCCTTTGCTTCTGAGTCCGCCCTCGTCGGGACCCTTACTTAATTGTAGTGAATTGTAAGGTTGTGAAATATTTCCAGTCTTTTTATTATTAGAAATCAACCCGTTAAATGGCTTAAATGCCACAAATAAACTGTACATTGTGAATGATGTGAAGTGAAATTTTACAAGTTTCATTAACGGTTGTTACTTGTTTTGATAGACATTTAATTTTATTTAATTAACTAACTAATCCCCTCCAGTACAGTTGTTATTAGCTGGTATATTAAAGAAGTACAATGAGTAAGGATCATTTTTAATTAATGAATAAATGAAGGAAATGGTTGACTATATAGCAATTTTTATTTGTTTAAGTCCTCATAAGTTTCGTGGTCTATTTAAGGCTTCAATTACAACTCGAATTGAAAGCAAGCGTGTCTTTCCAAACATGTACTAAAATTCCTGAACCTCTTCTATTCTCTCCACAGTTATTATTTTCTTTTGTAGTCTTTGCGGGTAGTGAAAAATCCCACCCGCTTTCTCTTCAGTATGTTAGGGGCCTTATCAGTTACATTCGCGCGCCCACCGAAACCCTCAATGGGTTACCTTATCTCATCGGTTTTCTGCAGAAATCAGAATAACGTATACATACGCTGTGATCAAATGTTTTCCCCTTCGTTTAATTCATCGTTAAATGCAGACTCACGTGCAGACAGCAACCCACGCTACGAGGCAACTATATTTATTACAGTAGTAAGTATGAAACTAAAAATTATTGCACCAGAACACTTTTTTGTTGCGTATTTTGAAACTTTCCTAGAGCAGTCTTCAGAAAGTGCACTATAAATATCTTATTCCCGAAAAGTTTTATCTATGTTGGTTTCATTACACAAAGTTTTAAAAACCGTTTTCAAAGCACTTGTTATTTAAATATTGTACCCGAAGAGCAGTCTAACTGAATGCATCTGACAACACCTCTACAAAGGAAACGTAAAGGCACAGCGTCACAATCACATTCTGACTTCTCTTTACTGTGCCTGAAACTTCAACACGACTGAACCTTTATTATATCGCACAATAAATTCTACCTCGTTTTACTACACCGGTGAATATTTTAAAGCAATATTAAATTAAATGAGTGTTCATCTATAATGGACGTTGAATAATTATCGAAGATTTATCTTTCCGAACCAATAACGAGCGTCCTCCCTCAGCGGGCTTTAGAACCGGATTATTGCTTCCTATCAGCTAAAGGAGTTAGGTTGAAAATTAGTTTGAAATTGAAAATTACTGTTAGAATCCAGTTTGAAAAGCGAACGACTAGAGTTAGATACGAAAATAACTAGTTTATTACAAAGGAATTTGCCAGACATGTGCTTAATAAGCGAATGACCTCACAAATGGCCTTTGTTATACAATTCTTTCATAAACGGCCTCCACTCCAATTTCAGCCTATTATCATACTCGGCAATTTTCTGCCAATTTTATAGTATTTTTTCATTACCAAGATACTACAACGGCAGTTTACGAGAAAAGTTTGTATACCAATGCTTCAAAAGTCTTGAATTTCTTTTTACGTCCAGTAAACAATTTTTTTGTAACATTTTGTAGCCTTACCGAAGGATACCAAATGGTAGTTGAAAGGATTTTCTATAAATTCTTTATTGTCAACAGCACTTTCGTGTTCTCCCTGCTAGATATGTTTTTTTACCAATGCCTATTTCGTTGTAAGTTTTGTCTGTAATAAGCAACTTGCTTATCTCTTCTCGTCATCGCATAATCGAGTCGGTGGTCTGCTTGCACTTTCCTTTGCTTCCGGGAAGTATAATGTTTAATTTTATTGATGCTAAATCTAATTGTAGCCATGATATAACATAATGTCTAGCAAATATTTTACTATTTTATTTTTATCATTTGATTAAATCAGTACCTAATTTATATCAATCACAATGTGAAGAAGATCTTCACATCTTCACGAGGTCGGTGTGCCCTAAATCGATCTACTATGAAACAAGTGGTACGTCACTAGTGTTTGTGTGGACCGTCTCTACGGCGACCAATTCGATTCGCTTAATGATGGTTCTGCTACTATTTGTGCGAGTCGATTTATCGAGTTACAGATCATGATGACGTTATTATTTTACGTGATCGAATGGAAATACGTAGTTTTTGGTAACTGTATACCATAGCGTACTCGTAAAACTACTTTATATTATTTATAAACACGTTTGTAGGATGAAGTTTATATGACGTAATTTTACGTTTTAAGACCTTCATATTTAATAAGAAAACTCCGATAAACTTCGTTCACTCCGATAAAACTGTTAGAAAAATAAGATTACCTCAACATTGGAAATAGAACAATAAAATTAACATTTTGATGCCGTAGTAGGGTTTCATGTTTGACTTGTATTAATTCTGTTTAGATTTCTACACGTAACATATCGTTCTACCTGGATACCCATTGTTGGTATGGTCTTTGTTCTAGCCTAATAATGACAAAGTAAATTCTACGTTTAGTTCTGCATGACTTCTAGAACTTGTTGAGTAACGTTGAGTAAAGTATGTGTACGTTTCAATTTTACTATTTATATATTGGGACTCTTCATGTTACTATACTGTTTATTTCTAAAAATATTCATAATAGACGCGTTCGATTCTAAAAGCTAATTTATTATTCAATAGTATTATTTGGGTCGAAATGTCTCCAATTGACTATTTAAAAAGGAGTCCATCGATTATTTCCCTTTGATTCGTAAACAACGTTAACAAAGCAAGTTTTCATCATTTCCATTCGGGTTAATGTGTCTCCGATTCTCTACGTAAAAGGAGACCATCGATTCTTGCTCTTTCTATTCGCTTCCAATTTTATTAAAATAGAGTTTCTGGTTAGCGACAGAAAGCGTTATAATGTCCTTCATAAATATTTATGTATTTTCTTAATATAGCATTTCTAGTCATTGAGTTTCGGTTTAATTAAATGAGTTCTCAATGAGTTCATCAAACTATCTTGAGTTTTCGCATCAGACCGCTCTTGATGCTTGATATTTACTTAGGATTTTACCTGTCTTTTATATTGGAACTAGAGCCAATGGTAAGAGTTAAGTTTGTGTGCATATATCGCATCGTTCACAGTCGCTTGTGCACTGCAATCAGTTTAGTTCCGTTGGTCTACGCTTTTGCTATTGCTGATGAGGTATTTGCTTGACTGTATATATAGTCAGGAATATTTAGGAAACAAGGAATTTATAACATTTGAGATTTTCGCGTTTTTTACACATATTTATTGTCTATTTAAACGGGGGTCTCAACGCGTATGTTTATCTTATTTATTTTACTCGACGTTTTGGTTGGGTTGCACCGAACATGGTCACCAGCTGACTGAAGAGACGGGTAGTCCACGTTTGGTTTGGTTTTCATAGTCCGGAAAGTTGCGGCACACAACACTCACAATATCTGAAGTAGCGTCAGAATGAAAAATCGCGAGGTTCAATTGTATTAAATTTATTAATCACTAAATTCCACCAAACTACTATTTCTAGTGCAACCCAACCGAAACGTCGAGTAAAATAAATAAGGTAAACATACGCATTGAGACCCGTTTAAATAGATAAACACATAACTTAACACCTGAAGTTATGTTTCTTAAACCCTTTCACTATCCTACCCACAGGCTCTTTGAGGAAGCGCAGCTCCTAACAGTCCGACAGTTGCACCTGTTGAAGGTTACTCTTACTTACCATAAGATAATCATAAGATCTCCTAATTACAACTTACCTATCCACAGCAGACGTCTCAATTTATCGAGACCTAAAGTGAAGTCTGTTTTCGTGCAGCGTTTCACCGCTTTTTCTCTTCCCTTCATATACCACCAAGTTAACAAACATTGCGACATAAAATATCTGACAGTTCGTCATGTTAAGCATACTGTTACAAGATGGCTTTTAACACTTGACTATACAGCTAAAGAATGCATACTTAATAAACAGCGGTAACGTGGCAAATCCATATTTAAAAAAATACATAATTTGTTCACATAATTTATCACTTTATTGAATATTTATGAATAAAATAAGAATTGTAACAACCAACCAACGATCAGTATTTGTAACTGTTTGTGTAATTCGCAACCTGGGCGCCCGCCATACGGGTTATCCTAGTGCGGGGTCCAATAGCAACTCTGTGTACCTTTTTTTTTTTTTGGTCACGGGGGGGAAATCTTCTCAAGATACCCGACCTTCTGGGGGGAAGGCCGGGTTATGTGGGATTCCTACCCACTAAAACCCCCTCGGTGGTCCTCCTCAACGCACGCGTAGAGGGGCTCCGGGATCTCCGGCGGAACACACCGGTGCCCCTCCAGTGCTCCGTTCTTCACCCATCCTCTGGGGAGACTATACGTGCCTCCCCCAACACCCTCGCAGTGTTCTACGGCAGCACCGGTCCACAAGGTGCTGCCGTCCTTCTCTTCCGGGGCCGCATGAATGGACGCACGGAGCCCCCACTCCGAGCGGCCGCGGCTCCGTTCACTAGACTACTGGGCTGAGGGGCCGGGGCGATTGTCGCCGCCGCCCCGGCGCCTCCGTCTCCGAGCAGGATCGGCCCTCTCCCGACCCCGCTCGGCGACCTTCTTCTGAACCAGGACGGTTTCGCAGAAGGAGGCCACGGCCCTCCACGCCGATTCCCCCGCCAGCATAGCCGACACTAGTGCTGGCAGGGACAGGTCCTGCCCGATTTCGTGGACCAGGGTCCGCCGCTCAGAGTACCAAGCTGGACACTGCTCGAGCGTGTGCTGAGCGGAATCCTGGTCCCCTCTGCATTGGTGGCATTGCGCCGTCGCCTCGCGTCCGATCCTGCTCAGATACTCACCGAAGCAACCGTGTCCGGTGAGCATCTGGGTGAGCCTGAACGTGACTCGCCCCTCCCTCCGCAGCCAGGTCTCAAGGCATGGCAGTATCGCGCCGACAGCGCGTTGGCGCATACATCGCTCCTCTCGGAGACGCTCGCGCCACACCTCGAACGCGTGCCGTCGCTCCTGCCGCCTCAGCGCTTCGAGCGTTATCGCTGCCGAGTCCCCGCCGCCTCGTCGGGTGGCACGGATTCGGTCGTAGAACCTCGCGTCCATATCCGCCAGGATGTCCAGGGGCGGGAAGCGCGCCAGGACTGTTGCCGCCTCAAAGGATATCGTACGGTATCCTCGCACGATTCTGATGGCCATCTTCCGCTGCAGGCTATTGAACTTGGCTCTGCAGCGTCGGACCCCCGACAGCCTGTTCGACCACACAGGCGCCCCGTAGAGGGCCATCGATCGTACGACCCCCGCGTAGAGGCGGTGAACTTCCTCCCTCGGTCCCCCGAGATTGGGCAGCAGTCTGTGCATGGCACCCACTACCCTCTCGATCCGGGGAACCTGGCGTTCGAAATGCTCCTCGAAGCCCCAGCGACCGTCCAGGGTGAGACCGAGGTACTACACGTACCGACCCACCCGGACTTGCGTATCCCCTGCGCGAATCGACGAGCTGGGTGGTTCCCTAGTCCTCGGTAGTTTATGGAACCACTGTGTCAATGCCCAGTTCGGACAGCTTTATTCTGTTCTTAGCTGCAGCCATCACTTCCGCATAGGAGGTCGTGCTGCCCTCCGGCACGGTGACAGTGATGGCCGCAGATGTCGGGAGTCTAGGCGGCTTCTGCACCTTAGGCGTCTTCGCCCCGTTTCCCTTCTTGGCCGGTGCCAGTGCCGGCGCCGGCTGTCTTGGCTTGGAAGAAGCCGCCTTCTTCCTTGCCACCATCGCCCAAGTCTCCGCAGCCGGTGTCCTGGGCTCCCGGGCCTGAGGTGGTACCGCCGGCGGTAGCGCCACGGGCGGAGGCAGTGCCTGCGCTCGATTGGCCTTCCTGCCCTTTTGCCTTGGTGGCATCTGCTTTTCAGGGGCCCCTTGGCACGCCGTTTTCGACAGAGGGGGTCTTATGGCCCTGCCTGGAAATATTTCGGCCTTGAAAGCAGCCAATTTGCTTTCAATCAGAGCTCCTATCTGCTCCATTAAAGGAGTAGACGGAGCCCTGGGGACTTCCTCTTCCCGACGGAGGGCACCAAGCTCATCCGTCAGCTTGTCCACCTTGGTGCTAAGGCCAGAGATTTGGGAGCGCAGCTCTGCGTTTTGTCCCTCGAGCCTTTCCACGTTGGCATCGGCGGACAACCGCTGCGCCAGCACCTCTGTCGCGGCCTGGACCGACCGTACCGCCACGCGCAGTTCGTGGACGACCCCGCCTTTCAGGTTTCGGGACTTGTCCGTGATCCTTTCTATGGTTGCCAGGTCATTGGCAATGCAGACCCCGAGTTGAGCCGTTGGCTGGGTCTGCATCTCCTTCGCGAGTACCTCCGGGCGCGGGAGGCTGCGCTTCGACCTGGTGTCTAATGACGCTACCGACGCTTCCCCGTCCTCGCCAGACCGCTCACTCCCGACCAGACTCCTTTTCGGGTTCGGCAAGTCCGAAATGCCGGCCAACTCCTTTGGTCGGATCCTCTTTCTCGACCGTGAACGGTCGAGGTCGGACGCTGTTGACGTCAGAGACGCGACGGACATGAACGAAGAGTCCGACCGCCCCGTCCACGTCACTCTCTGCCCGCACGCCAGCAGGCGTGTATGGGCGCGCGAATCGTCCGCGACTGTCGCGCCTACCTCGTGACAAGACCACGACCGGTCCTGCCACGTCATCCCTCTTCTTTGTGATTGTTTTTTCATTTTGTTCCATGTCCCGGATCTGTCGTTGAGCCATCGTTCTCTGCGGACGTATCCACAGGGACAAATAGACCAGCGACAGCCCGGGCACACGAGGAGGTTTCCCGGCCACGCCACCCCACTCTGTGTACCTAGTATATAAGGATTTTTGGTAAATAAAGTATTTGAATTTGAAGTTCGCACATTGATAAAAAGACAGATGAATGAATTGTTGGTATCTTCTACTTAACAATGTTTTTTTTAATGTATGTCCTAGGTATCTTTTTAATCGTTCACTAATTTGTGTTTTTTCTTGTTTCAGGTATAATTTAAAGACCTAATCTCCTAATCTGCGAGATACAGAGAGCTGAATATTTAGATTTGAACTTTACATTAATGGGCACCTGAGTGAAGTCTTAGTTACATTTGTGCAACTATGTATAAGTAGATTTAAAAAACCTTTACATGATAATACGAGCACGCAGTTAATTTAATCAGGACGGTCAATGAGAAAATTTGCTTCTATGCTGTCGAAATTTCACTGTGGTAATTCCCATATTTATCTCTTATTGCGATAAAAAAGCGTGCCTAAATTGTTAGAATGTTTAAGAGGGCTTAGCTTGTTTTAAAGGTTCGTTTACTTGAAAAGGGTAGGTATCCAATAGAGTGTGAATTTGAACAGACAGCTACAGTAACCCTAAATGCGCGTAACAACATTTCTCAGGCCCTTTGCGCCGCGACGCGCGCCGCATACTCATTACTCGATTTATTTGTCGAGCTGTATGTACGAGAAACTTTTCTGTCTTTAAAGAGTCTTTCCTTAAACATAACTTGACAGTCACTAATTTTAAATTTGGTAAGACCTTGCTATACGCATTGATTCTTGGTAGAAACCAAATTTCGTTTATTTTATATTTATACGAGTACTTGTGATAGTTACGTGTGATTTTTCCCGTGGCCTCTATAGAAACTTTGTAATTGGTCTAGATAACAAGTAGCTTATGGCCTTCTCATTGGCCTAATATTCCCTCGTGTAAATTTGCAATGCAATGCAACCAGCCCACTGTATCCACTGTTGGACACGGGCCTCCTCGTGCACATTGTCTCTTGCATGAGCGATGCAAGTCTTTAAAACTGAATTAAAACATGGAAATTTAATTGTGATCAATTGCTGAGGCGTCAATCATCGAGGTATGAGAGTAACAAACGAACACTTTCATTTTTAATCTTTCTCATTTAATCTTTTGAATCATTTCGGCCACGTGAACCGACGACATGAAGGAGTTCGCCGGTGGTGGTTGTATTAGCAGAGTCGCAGATTGTGTGTGGTGGCGAGCCTTGGATGGCCCCTACCCAGCAGTAGAGAAACAAGCTGTAGGTATGGTGTGGTATCATTGAATTTAATAAAAGAGGTTTAGCGACACTTATCTGCTAAATCGCTTTGGTATAATTTCGGAAAACTTAGCGTGTAGGAGTTTAAATTTTAAATGGACTTGCAAGCAGTTTTAGAACAACAATTGCGTGCGTAAAATGGACAGACCGCAAACGAACTTTTACGAAGGGCATTTATTGAAAGTTATTCTAAAAATATTTCATCAATTCCCAAGTTGGAGGTGAAGTCAATTTGTTAGTTCTCTGACAGATCGATATTAATAATAACAGGGTAGCGTAACACGCGATCGGGCAAGGTCTTTGTCTGGTGGTGGGTTGAGTTAAATTAAATATACACACATGACAGTCATATTCCTTATATATTCCTTATATTGGTATATTCTTAGAAGTTACGTTGGCACGATTGCTGTTACGGTATTGCTGGCTGTCCCATTTTATATTATACTTGTGATGTTGGAATTTTGGAATGTGGGGCTGGTAGAGAATGCCTGAAGGCATGAATCTAGCTTT
Source organism: Sesia bembeciformis (assembly GCA_943735995.1). Lineage (NCBI taxonomy): Eukaryota > Metazoa > Arthropoda > Insecta > Lepidoptera > Sesiidae > Sesia > Sesia bembeciformis. Next base: position 16,368,057 of record OX031026.1, on the reverse strand, counting down.
TTGTATTTATAATGTTCAATAAAGCTCTAACTGCAATGGACCGTTTAGTTGATTGACTTTAAAATAGCACCACCCAATCTCTTTCGATAGCTGCGTAACGTGAGTAAGCGATAATAAAGCCGCTATCACAAGTCCCGAGGAACAACACGACCTCTAAAAGAGTGAACTCGCCAACTCACTTGACCAGCGTGGCGTTTAAGGCATCCCTCATGCTCAAGACAATGTGCACGAGGAGGCCCATGTCCAGCAGTGGACGGGGTGGGTGGTTACGGTTACGTCAGTTACATGTATGTAATATAGTTTTTTTTATTTAGAAAATAATAAAAATGTAATCCACTTCTCATTAGACACTGTCTTAGTTTTCTAACTTTTTTCATAGTTAATTGACTTTACTCAATAATCATGTCCCTCTCTTTTACATGATGTTTCTATAGTGTGTAGCTGTAGAAGAGATAGCAGGCATATCTCGTTTGCGTAAAGATTTTTTGTTGGGTACTCATTTGTTTCACTTTGTACCTTTCCATTATACCTACTAGTCACTTAGATTGATTGCAGTTCACCCAAAGTTCACTCGTATTTTGAAAGGTGGTTACAAACTCCCTAAGTTTCATTAACAGTGTAATAAATTTATGTCTTTCCTAACAGGGCAACACTCAACAGGCAGTTCACGTTTCATTACACTTTATTCACAGGTGACCACATAAAATGATTTATTGCGTTACGTTCGCTAGGTTTTGTGCGACTGCAATCGTGACCCAGTGTCCAAATCCATAAAGGTTCTTTCTAATTCCAGTGCAGGGATAACTAATACAATAAAAGATTTTGATTATATTGCTTTATTGCTTAAACACTTATTTTATAGTTATAAACGATAAACAATAACAAAATATCTCTGAACTGAGCTGTCTCTTTCTAAAAAAGTAGGGCTTTCAGGACAATTGGTTTCACTTCAAACGTTGCGCTAAAAAAAATTTTTTTTTGACAGTTCATACATATTCCGCACACCCACGAAAGGCGCCTAACACTTCTTAGGCAGAAAAGCTACGTGCCTTGTCACCTCTATCATCTATACTAATATTATAGAAACAGTTTCTATGTAAGAGGTAATCTCAAAACTACTGTACCGATTTCTTTTACTCTTTTAGGACGGTAAACCAATTCCGATAAACATGGGCTTCCTACGAAATTGTTACGTCACCCGAGCGAAGCCAAGGCGGGTTACTACTTTGATAAACGATTACTCGTATATTCCGTGATACTCATCTGCAAAAACACGGTAAGAACTTGTAAGAACAAGACGTTTTATTACCTTATACATCACAGGAGTAATCGTCACTAGAATTAATGAAAGGAGTTATGCCTTTGGCACTAATTTCCTCGAATTAGCATTTGAATGACCGCTGGACGCTGAACAAATCGCGCTGTAACACCTTTAATGTCGAATACTTACAGCCGTGCTATTATTGGATACTCTTAATATGGACTTAACACGCATCTTGAAAGTAACAATATTTAAACACGGACACAATCACTTTATTATTTTCTAGTCTCTTTCTGCGGATTTGCCCGCTCAGAACTAGTTAAGTTAGGTTACTTTGTTTTACCCCTTAGTCGCCTATTACGACACTCACGAGAAGTGGTGCGGTGGTGCTATTTTAAATCTGGCCGACACCACACGGCCTAAAACTACTAAGAGATGACAAAGATGCTACCACAAGCATTGAGGAATTACACCTCAAAGAGTGGACTCGCCAAACCGCTTGACATTGAACAGCGTGGCGTTTTATGGCTATACATCCTTCATGGACAAAACAATGTGCATGAAAAAGCCCAAGCGCAGCTGTGGATGATAAAAAGGCTGGATACAGTTCACGATTATTTGGTTAGTTTGTTGTTCCAAACGGAATTTTTATAATCAAGGCGGATAAAACAAACCAACAGCTAGTTTCTTTCTAGTCTAGGCGCTTTACTGGTTTAATTTAATGGTTACTGGTTTGCCATCGTGGTCAAAAATACGATGATAACCTAGGAGTATTTATTCTCGACTCTTATTTGTGAGGTCGCGAGTTTAAACCCCGACCCATATCGCCAAATTTCTACTCAACGTAATTAACGTATGATCTTGTAGTTCTCCTTTGTTTCATTTTTCTTCGGTCTTTACGCTGGAAAAGTTAAGTACGCATTTTTAATTATCACTAGTTAAGCGATGAAAAAATATATAACCCCCTCGTGCCCAGAATGTAAAAATAATTTGGAGGATATTAATCCAGCAGACGGCATTGCGCCTGCGTGGTGGATTATGCCCCGGAACCCCCTCGTGATTACAACATTGTCCTGCAATGGAAACCTATACTCTGATATCGAAAATACGATAACGATCTTTTATTAAAAAATATATTAGGATTTTTTCGTCGTAACACAAGATTAATCATCATTAACATACATGTATCTGCTAAGTAGACGGAAAATACGGCTAATTAGTTTAACCTCTTGTGGTGTAAGTTTAAGGCTCGAGAGGGGTCAGGACCCTCTAGAACTCCCTCTCTTAATTCGTTTCTGCTAGGGAACATTTAGAAAGGGAAATTGGTATTAATTTTTACCTCATCATGAATAATATCATATAAGGGTAAATTAACGCAAACTTACCTAATTTGTTGTCCCTTGGTTTGATACGAGTACCATACATATTTGGGTGGTATCAAGGGAACCTGCATTCCAATTTCCTTTTAAGCGGTTAATGTGAAGCTAATATAATATGGAATCGTTTAGGCGCATAATAATATATTCTATATACAGTTAATAAAAATCCACAAATATTATATGTACATAGGGTATGAAATATAGGTCAGTTATTCAATTGTTTTGTTGTTTATATAGATCAATAGGAACAGATTCTTCTTTTGAGAGAGTCTATGGAATTATATAGAATAATCAACATAAAAATGTTATATTAATTTAAAGTATATAAATTAACACGCTGACAATATCGAACAAAGAATTCCAAAGTAAACCGAAAATTATTTAACCCCTTTGAAATACACATATACTCACATTCACGTGTTTTTTTTAAATTGTTATCATTTAATTTCTATGCAATGTTCTGCACTCAAATTTAATCAGTTTACAAAATGAAAAAAAAAATGAAGTAGGAAAACAAGGGCAAATCCAATACTAAATCTTTTACTAAATCGTAACAGCATTAGCAGCAAATTGGAAAAGCCATGGGCGGCGGTCTCGCAGTAATACTCGTACAAAAGATATAGGATAATTGAAAACGGGAATATTTGCTGGCTCCTTCTATTTTCTCGTACACGTAAGCCTCGTGTACGAGCTTTTCCCATCACGCAGAATATGCGATACTGTCAACAATGCGACCCCCTTTATGAATTTTCCATCTATAGTTATTTCAATTCATGTTTTTGGTATTTTTAATATGCTTTTATAATGAAAACATTTAGATCATTTCTAAGGTGAAAAAAGTCTAATTGCAATCGAATGCAGTAAAATATTATTTTACAGAAAACTAGAGAATTTTGAAAAGGAGGGTATATTTTTGGGAAATAAAATCTCTTTAACGTAAAAATATGCTCAGAAATTTTGATAACGTGGACTTTCATCCCCTTCTAACCAAGGTCGACGTTTCAATTTATATTTCCTCGCTCATGTCGCTTTACGATATTGCCCCGCCTTCATACACGTTTTTTCATCACAAAGAGAGCTTTTTGTAAAAGCATAATTCAAAGAGTAGACTTTTCAGACAACATGATTAAACAAACATTAAATAGAATATTTTTTGTCGAATTAATTCAATTCCTATATTTCAGTTATTCAATTCAGTCAGTCCATTCAAATATTTCATGGCAATACTTCCAACAGAATGGGGGAGGCCTTTTTCCACGGGGACCAGCGGGACACGGTATACTCGTAGGCTATTAAAAAAAAACTTGGTACCTAATACTTAATCAGTAATACTTCGGTAATAATAAATTAGTTGACCATATAAACTAAAAAAAAGGAAACTACATCCCATCCATAGAATTAACTATGATTTCATCAAAATCTTTTATTGAATTACAAGGCCCTCCTCGAACCGCCATAACAAAACGCGAATTTAGAAACTTTTAATGTTTTTCTATATTAATGGAGGCAGACGGGCAAGCGACCCACATGAAGGTAAGTGGCTATGGACACCAGCAACAGCCAGGTGTATGCGGGTCCGCTACCGCCCTGGCAGAATCCTATTCACAACTTTCTTGAAGAACCTTATGTCGTAGCATAAGGGGAAATCTCGGAGCAGTTTGTTCCACAGCCCACGGGTTCTTGGCAAAAAACGATTTTTACGAGGTTTACGAACTTTTGGAAGGTCGCAGAAAAAACGCTCAGAGAAGGTTGTTCAAATGCAAATTTCACAAGCTTTGCATTTTAACAGAGTCCCTAAAATAAACGAAACAGGTGGGAGCGTCTCGCTTTCACTGCTTCGAAATTTCACACCAGAGAGGGCTGCGTGGGCAGTACATTCAGCCGCATATCAACTATAAACCTTTACTCTACAATGCACTAGTAATAAGCGCTAAATTGGAATACCTTGTGTAGATTTAGGTCGATGCTACAGCACTACCGGCGCGCCGACTTGGAAAATTAATATAAATTCCTCATCGAGAGCTATTTATCCCTTTAATTTGGAAAGTGTCGTTGCGCAGGCACGCTCCAGACACCTGACAGATCGCGCCATTATCGGGGAGCAATTAGGGATCACTTTGAATTGGTATTTGTCTTCGGTATTATGTTCTCTTGGTAGAATTATGTTTATGAAATACTGGAGCTGCCATTCTGTTGGCCATTTATTAATTTAAAGACAGTGCGCTTCTGTTGTTTTTCATGGGAAGGTTTGAAAGTCATCATTTACATCCTTTATTTATACAAAATACTTGTTGTTTTTATTACAATCATTTGCGCACGTAAACTTATTCAACTTTAGTATGTTTGTACCCTTTTAAAGTATTTTATTAAAGTATTATAAGGGGAGAGTGCATGCTGCATTCCCAAAGCCACTGAGTGCACTCTACTAGCTACGTTACCCCTCTCTCACAGAAGATTACCTTGAATTGTACTGCATTTCCCACTTTATCGTATTTCCCCAATGTACTTACGTATTTCGGTAGTGGGTGAGATATGCCAGAGCCCATTCCCATCCCATCCCATCCATCCCCATTTTCCCAATCCATTCCTTAATCTGCAAAGGTAGGCAGCGAGCGCATTCGGGGGCTTGCCAACGTTTGTCATTCTAGACTAATGTTGGCATGTATCGCGGATGTCTATGGACGGCAGTATCCACTTACCATCAGGTGGACTGTATGCTCGTCTCCCGCCTTTTTTCTATATAAAAAAAATGTTTCATTTTAGCACTTTATAGTCGTATAGACGGTTTAAAGATACTTTATCGAAATATTTATTTCAAATATCTAGCAACTCTGTCAAGTGAAATAATTATGATTTATTGTCGCTTAAATTGCCGCAACACAGTAATCAGTTTCCCCTCCATTGGTTTCAAGGCCGTTTGATACCGTAAATTCCGTTTATTGTGACATAAAAGAAATACATTTTCCGAGTGTTCATTTAAAATATTGTTAACATTTATCAAATTGATGATACTTTCTATCCATTAGTTACTGTTTTATAAGGAAACCCAATTTTTCCTACGGAAAATTTAATTTAGTTCCATTTAGGACTAAGAATCACGATACAGAGTACATAATCTTTATTTAGTCATTTAGATTATTTTAACATTTGTATATTTCATTTAACGTTGATTATTTTAACGTATGTAGGTATATTATTGTACACGCTTCTCGTTCTATACACGGGTATTGTTCGATAAACCATAATTACTTCAAATTCAGTGATATTCCTACATAGTTGTGTTTTACTACATTTTAAAAATTTAAAACGCAAAAGTTCATTTAATTTTCATTCATATATATTTAGAAAGTTTTGAATTACGGAAAACTTGTTCATTTGTTATTTTTCAAAACCGGCATGGCATGGTTTTGAAAAATAACTTTATTAACATCTTAAACCGCGGGCAAAACTGCAGACGGCCCTAGTCTGGATAATCTAATACAAGCATCTGTTCCATTCATGCCTTCACATGTTAAACTTATTCCACGATACATCAATTTAAATAGTTAAAATAGTTTTATTTAAATTTAAATAGTTAAAACAATTCGATACTAGTCTTTATTATTAACTTATTGATGTGATCTGTTACCGAACGCACATACGGATAATGTACGAAAACCTGATGAATTACACCCTTTCAGCGAACCCCATGTTTGAACGGCTTTGTTCTAAATTAACAATTACTAAACGTGTATTGTCATTGTTGAAATTCTATTGTTGCCCGTTTCTATACGCCTTTGAACTTTAAGAACACTCATTACTAAATTTAACTACAATTTCTATTACGTAGTATTAACTTTATTACCTCATGCTGTTATTATTATAGTTTCCACAATCACAGGTATCATTATAATCACGGTAAAAATATTAATTAACTAGTTTTAACATTCGAGCGTAAGTACATAGATCACACTAAAAATTTTCGGAACTGGACAATAAACAATATTTAAAAAATAATTACAATATTTGAAAATGGAACTCTTTGGCTGTAGAATAAAGTTTGTTTCATCTAATATAATTTATTTTTTATTGTGGTGTCATTTTAAAAATTGCGTTTAAAACAATGGATTTAACTCGTTAAAATTTTCGCTGTATGATTGTGACAGCTCAGCAGAGCTTCGCTCAGCTTCCACTTGGTGCAATGTCATGCTTACCAGATTCAACGAAGGGGCGTCAAATTTGGTGTGGAACATAGTATCAGGTAACGAAACATGAATTTACAGCTACGACCCCGAAACAAAGCAGCAATCGACCATTTGGGTCTTTCAAAATGAGCCGAACCCCCAGACGCATGTGCAAAGTGCCGCGAAGCAGATGGTCATCTGCTTCTTTTTTTAGCAAAGCTGGATACGTGGTTACTGTTGCTTTGGAGAATCATCGTACCGTGAATGCTGATTGGTACACGACCATTTGCTAGCCGGAAGTTATTGACAAACTCTGTAAAAACAAACGTAAACGCCGCATAATCTTGCACCATGACAATGCCAACACCATGACTGCCTAACAGAGAAACGACCTTTTGAAGGCGAGCAAAAGGAAAACCCTTTTGCTCACGATGTTCCTTCACCGCCGATGTAGTGTTATTTATTTGTAAATTAAAGAAACTCAGTGATATGGACCTGGGATTTGGACGACTTTACAAATGAATGTCGAGAATAGATATCCTTAAGCTAAAATACTAATAATATACTATATCTTAAAACTTTTTTCAACTAGTTCATCCAGCAAAGAGCAAATTCTTGTAGTTGTAAGTTATCGTCGAGCCCGTGTCGTTTCAACGCGAGGAGCACGTTGTAGCGCCCCGAGCCGCCCAGGCGCCGCCCTGTGACGTCACCGCCTCGCCCGCCGTCTGTTTATCCCTTAATAACGGTAAACACGACCCCCGACGTGTCATGTTTACCTCCATCGCACTCTGAATCCGCGGCACTGTAGTATTTGACGGATGTCATTCCTCAAACATGTAGTGTATCACTCTTCAACGAATTTTGACTTGTTTTTTTTATTTCCAAAGCAATTTTTCATTCGTTACTCATTTTATAGTCGGTTTAATTCTCACGCTTTTAACAGACATATGGCGATCAGTGATGACACTTGGCGGAGTGGGTGGATGACGAAGATTATATCCTCATATGGATGGACGATGTGGAGGAGGGCTAGCTTTGAGCTTGCTTGCCTTTGCGATTAATCGCCTACAATTACAGACATATCACGTGGCCGTGGGACCATTTCTTGTTAAAATTAAGATATTAATATGGCCACTGCTCAGAATTATATGTTTTAAAATTGGTTTGCTTTATGAAATTTATTAACGGAAAGTTTGTGCTGTTGTATTAGTTTAATAAACCCTGTGATGTTGTAAACGAAATGCTTCCAAATCAGTTTGTCAGAGCGCCGAAATAAGGTATATCTAGATGACTTTATTATAAGTTTCTGTGATATCATAGCCGTACCGTAACCAGCCCTTTTTCCGACCCGCTGGACATGTATGCCTGTAAAACATCACGCTGGCTTAGCGGTTTGACGAGTCCACTCTTTTAGAGGTGGTGTAGTTCCCCAAGGATTGTGTTCGCGCCTTTGTTATCCCTTTTACGACACCCACGGGAAAAGATGGGATGGTGCTATTCTAAAGCCAGCCCACTTTACGGCCGAGTGCCATCATCTAAATAGATTACCGTGATAATCTCTGCTCGCTATTTTCGAAACTACTGAACCGATTTTAATAAAAAAAATATCCATAACTTCCAGGATAAACACGTTACACAAGAGCGAAAACCACAATAAAATGTACCTATTAGTTCCCGCTTTAGCGCGAACGAACAGATAGTCGTTGTCCTTTAAATGTGCGGAGACGCCTAGTCTCTTTTTGTATATAAGTATACATTATTTCAGGAACGCGAAGCGTCCCGCAGATAAGTTAGTTGTTAGAATTCACTATCGTTTGTATGCAAGCCGCTACCCGAAACTTATCCCATTACGAGTTTTCTCACTCTTTATACAAGACATTAACCTCTCTGTGGTACCGTCTACAATATATTGTGACTTTATTTTCGGAAATAATATATGAAAAACTATTTATATCACTACATAGTATGATATATAGTTCCCGAAACGGGTGTAATAAATTCGTAGTGAACAGTTCGTATGTGAAATAAACTCGAAAACATTTTACGATTTACGGAAGTTATTATTTCATATTTTCATAATTACATTGAAATTTCGTTCAAAATAGGGCAGAGATGATGATTTTTGTGAATTAGGCTTCTAGGCTAATGCTAAGGCTAAATTACGTTTCAAATCGCATTCAACTCTTGCGAACCCCGCGCATTTTAGTGCATACACAAGCATAATTATTATGCATAAGCTTTCAGGATAATTACCGTCAAAATGAAATTGATAATAACTAATCGTTCAAAAAGTAAACAAAATTGACATTTGTGTTCGTATTTGACGGCTATTAAGAATTGAAGCGGTATCCACTGCATTACCGGCGCTATAGAAACAATGCCCACAAGTGGGTCGCGAACTTAACCCGACACAAGCGAAAGTGTTTCATGCAAACCGTGAACACTGGTGTGTGATTATAAGGCCCAGTTCATAATGATGTTTTTTTTTGGTTCTGTATTTGTAAAAAAATACTCTTGAATTTAGAATTTATTAGTTTATGTGTAATCAATGATCGATTGTGTTTTTCCCCACTTAAATTTTGTCTTGTTTTTTGAAATCGAAGACAAAGTAATATTTTTTTTTGTAATTATGTAATTTTGCACGCCATTTTTATCAAATGTGTCTATCTGGACTATGTATTTATCACTTTGTAACGCAAATTGCAAATAAACAAATTGAATTGAATTAAATGAATTCATCAAAATCGGTCTGTGAAAGGCGAATGGTCGGACAGGGTCGGACGTTTTATTTCATTTCATTTTATTTAATTTATTTTACATCTTTATAATAATGCAGATTTTATTTATTCATTTTGTATCATTTTATTTAATTTATTTTAGGTTATTATAATAATAAAGAAATTAAATTGAAATGCGTGATTGCAGTCAGTAGGGACGACTCCTAAAGAGGATGCAAGTTGACGGAACGAATTTTACATTTGGTCACAGTGCGCTACGCAAACTGCCCATCTGTCATTAGAAAGTGGTCTACAGTTCGTTAGGACTTCTTTGTTGCGTAGGCTCTGACGCATTTTGTAGATAAGGAACAAAAAACTAATAAGTTTAAATTTACGTATAATATAAGTTCAGTTCCATAAATTAATTTTTTTTTGCTAGGAAATACTTAATAAACTAACTTGCATTTTTTTCTACCCCATTATTGGGGGAAAAACTGCCCCTTTCTCTACTCTTAAAGTAATGTTAAATTAAAATTTGTTCTTATGGGATCCTTTTTTGTTCAGGTTGCACGGCTGTGAAAGTAGTTCATTACCACACACAATACGGATAATCCCCGCATCGAGGACGTTTTTAAAGAGACATAGAACATCTCTCATTTTCTTACCAAGTACATATGTGTAGTATGTATCGGAATTTATGATACTCGTATATGCATTGCATATGTTTATTTATTCTTATTTTTATATGTATAGTATGCACTATGTCTACCCTTTCTTTTCCTGCCCTTCTATACCTTTAGGTTTCGCCTGTTGGCTGAATTTATTTGCCGTCAAATGTGAATTTGCCTGCCAAAGTGATTTCATCTCTGGTGTTATGTACTCTCATGTGCTTATTATTACCTAATAAAATTATATTTGATTAGGCAGAAAACAATTGATTTTTGCCAAAATTTATTATAGAAATATTATGCTGGCACGCTTCTGTTCACCCCAGAAATGATAACTAAAACAGTAATAAATTGATAACAGATGTAGCTATTGGATTTATTTTAACTAATTAATTTTAATTTATGGCGAATCTTGTTATACCTGATTTTCATTGAAAAATGTTTTGTCTCAATCAATATATTAGGGAGACCTTTAACAAAAATAAAAATTCGTTTGCAACTCGACGTGTGAGTCATGTGAATCTTAATTGTGTGTCTGGAACACTGGAAATGAGTAAATTTGCCTTTTTCATTGAAAATCAAAATATTTACTCTTAACTTTGTCAAAATATTGATCAAAAATATTTTAAAACATGATTTTTTTTTATTATTTTCTGTACTGTGAACACATTCGTAAATTTCCATGTTTTACGTAAAACTCGACTTAATTACATGGGAATAGGATCTCATTACATTAAAAATCCCTCTAAAGCCTCCAACAAACTAACGGTTGAACTTCGCCCATAGCAGTATGAAACTCGAAGGAGTCGCCCGACAGGTAGGTCCTAATACCCTTTTATAACTCGTGAAAAGTAATATGGTCCCTTCCATTCAAGGGTATAAGCTGTCATTGCGACCGAGTTATGCTAACATTCACAGATATTGCTTGCCTTACTTTGAGATTATCACGTCTCGCCTGTGAGTAGTTCAGAACATACTTGCAAAGGTAAGAAGCTGGTAGTGTTTTAAGACTGGCACCAAAGACAGCTTAACGTACTCGCAGATTCTTAAAGCATATTCTGAACAGATTGGAATAACATTTTTACTTTTATTTATCTGTTTGTTTTATTTATGCATTATTGTACAGACAAAGGTTCATTTCATTGTCACTTTTGTAAACGTAAAAAATGGTTTTAAATTATTGAGCGTAACTGTTTATGGAATGATATGAATAATTTTAATAAATCTATGTAATCTGTGTCCAGTTTAAAAACCACTGAATATTAAATTACTAACCGTAGCTTACAGCTTCGTCTATGTGGAGTTAGAGTATATTGCTTAGAATGATTATAGTGATAAAAAATAGCTATGTGTTAAACCCGTGCACAAAACGGTGATAGTGACAGTTCATAGTCAAAGACAGTGGATCTTTGATTTGTTGCAGAATTTTAGATAATAAGAACAAATGATCCTTGTCATTTATAATTAGTTAAGAGGAAGGTCGTCTCCATTTGATGCGGTATAAAACATCTAAACTTATTTTTGGAGACCGTCTAGTATTTGCCAACTCTAACACTATGCCATGTCATTATTAACTGTAATTAACTGGTTATTACTAACAGAGTAACTTTTCCGGACATGAGTAAATGTATCGTATTCGTATATAAAATGGTAGTGAGGAAGGAGCAGACATTTTTTTAGTATCGTATATCCTAATGAATCCACCGTTTGCTGGAACACCTATTTACCTGTTAGTGGGCACCATTACACCGTTCCTGAGCCGTAATGATAGAAATTTCAAATTATATTCTAGGGTTAGAAATTAAAATGTAATGGATGTGTATATTTTACCTATATTTTGAGAAAACGAGGCATATCTCGTAAGTTTTACACACTCCGCGACAGAAATACCGGAAGACACAGAAGTCATTGTAGGAATTTATAAAATTCATTTGTACGACTCGAGATTGCTCGACGCAGTCCCATTATGAATAAATATCTGGCCTGTAGCCAACAAGTGCTACTCAATCGCAAACATCGCAAGCCTTCCGACATGCTGTCGCCTCGAAGTACACACAAACTACTAATTATTATGCGAAAAATGTTGGCGGCAACTAAAATATCCCTTTAAAATGTTAAATTTAAATCAATACTTTTGTCACCCGTTACAATTTTTGTTATACAGTTGTTCGTACAGTTTTCATTAGTGCTATTTCGAATTGCACACGAGTTCTGTTTTATTTAGTTTTGTGTACGGTATTTACGTTTTTGTAATGTGTGTAATGTCTGTTTAGTGTATAATTAAAGATCAAACTTGTTTGCAAGTTTAATGAAATTGAATTGCTATTTCGTGTATCACCACCCGGTTATAGTGCTGCAGGGGATTGTCACACGGCCAGGGCTTGGCCGACACTGACCTTTACGTGTATTTATTGTTTATCTGTTGGTTAATTTGACAGAATGTTATTAATTGTCTCCAAAGTGCGGCAATGAACTATTACTTAAGTTTATGGTTCATATTCCTGCTCATAAATTTGTATAACAATCTAATTATACTAATCAGAATCTTTATTGATTCGAATATTAAATTATAAATTATGTTTTTTTTAATGTACAATCAAACATAATTTATAACGTTATTCAATTTATTGTTTGAACTCTATACATCAAAATAATTGGTTAAATAATCAAAACTTCTGAAGATCTGCGAAGTTGTTTTAACCTAGAATTGTTTATAACCTGTCGGTGTAAAAGGTATCATCGTTTTACACATACTAAGTTAACTCTGAAAGAGCAGCATCATGTTAAATATCTAGGAATCTCATAAGGTGACCTTGAGAGAATAGGAAGGAATGTTATTCGAAGAGCTCTATATTTATTTGAAACTGCTATAACGAATCCATTTTTGCAAAACTTACTAAAGAGGAGCTCATTAGAATGAAGATTGCAATACGTCTATTCCTTCCTGTCTTATGCACGACTATATATATCAGCAACCTTAGCACATGTAATCAACCTATCTATCTATAGAACAAGGAACATTCCCAGCAAAACTCAAATTATCTATAGTAAAACCACTATTCAAAAAGGAAACAAATCGTACATGAACAATTATAGACATGTAGCACTTATTGCTATCATTGCTAAAACATTTGAAAAATAATATACGTAAGAATACAAAAATATTTAGATAATAATATCAGGAACAAAACGATTTCCAAAAACATAAATCGACAACACTAAAGCGCGCGCCACAATGACCGAAATTCTTCTTATTCTTAGCGCGTGCTTTAGACCCTTCATATTATTGAACCTTAAAATGAGGGGTCTAGTAAAGTGGTCGATGATCGACGATTTCATCGAAATCTCTTTACCGTCGAGTCTTGGCTGACCTCATGCCAATGACCATAATTCTTCCTGCTCGTGGCGCGCGCTTTAGCAACATTTGCGTCGGTCAAATGTGTGTTATCTGTCATTAACAGTAAAATATCAACGGTTGCATTATTTCTCGATGTAAACAAAACTTTTGATTTTGTTGTGCACAAATACTTATAAAATTAGAGCATTGTGGAATACGAGGACTAATATACAGGGTTACAGGAAAATAGAACATTTCCTCTCAGAGGGTGGTAGTATGGAGTGTAACGATTATTTTTCACTACTGCATATCCTGACCAAAAGTTGATAGTTTCAGAGATATATTATATAAGATTTTGTATTTTTCTCAAATAATTCTTTAATACCTTCCATCGATAATTAATAGTCAATTATTTTGCTAATTAAAGATTTCTGTATTAATTTTTTGTTTTAAAGCGTGGTTGAATATTGCATTGAATAACCGACGAGATATAGACATCAAATAATTTAAGACAATTCCAGGCAGTTGCGGTGCTGCTGGATAGCGTTATACAGACTAAATTTTTGGGTATAGTATTTGACAAACATTTGAATTGGAAGGCACAAATAAATGCAGTAGCTAATATAGTTAATAACTCAGTATGTACCTACTCTAAGAAATATTAAAAAGATATCTTCAGTTGAGGTAGCCCTTGAGAGAGTATTGCAGATGCCGAGATTATGCATAGCTCAAAAAGAATGTATAAGGTCAATATTGGCATTGAAATGGACGGAATCATGCAAACCTACCTCTCGTAAGCAAAACCTCTTAACCGTCCCTAACTTATATATAACTATGAAATGTGTAAGTTTATAAATAATATAGAACAGCAAGATAACAGGAATGGGCGTTTAATAACGTATAAACCGCTTCTGATGCCCGTACTTAAACTCGCTATATATCGCAAAAATTGCTATTATATAGCTGCGAAGCTATTTAGTGCCTTACCTTCTAGTATAGTAACTCTTCTGTTGAGGCAGCTCTCTTGTAATCTTCACGCATGACTCGTACATAAGTGCTTCCATTCTTTAGATGAATCGATGTTGCATCGTGACTAATGGGAGTGAGCATTGACCAATTGTCTTCTTAACTTGGATCAATATTATTTTATAATACCAATAATTTTAAATTTAAACTAATAATGTTTTTTTTTAAAAATAACTAATTGTATTTACAGTAAGTTCAATTTGACGATATGTATAATTGACTAATTTTGTATTTAATAATTTCATAATGTGTTAGTAATTTGTATAATTGATATATTTTATATACCTCTCGATATTATAAAGTTGCATGCCATTATATTTGTAGCTAATATAATATAACTAATTATTTAATTATTTACCACCTGTACTACTCACATCAATGCATTAGAATTATGCATTATGAATTACATTTCCGACATTACATTACATTGCACGTGATAATGAACGAATGAAGAAAATGGGAAAGTAAGTAACCGCGATTAGAATCACTCGGCTCGCCTTCTGACTTAACCTCTGAGCTAAACAATGCATCGATCGTCCTAATTGAATGATGTCACGAACCTTTTATATTTGGACTGAATAGAAAATATTTCTAGAGGGAAATATAAAAGTTGTCAAACTGGAAGAGCATCATTATGTTTTTCGACTGCTTTTAATCTAATGCTGGTCGGCAGATTACAGTTAGATTCCACTGGATTTAAAAGTTAAAGTGAAAAGCGGCTAAAATCTCTTTCAGCATTTACAGACGAAGATTGAGATCTCTTTGAATTATTTTATTATAGATAAGAGGGCGGACGAGCAAGCGATCCCACTTGATGGCAAGTGTTTCCGCCGCCCATGGACACCTGCAACAGTAGGGGGTATGCGGGCGCGCCGCCGACCTTGCAAGATCCTATTCGCAGCTTTCTTGAAGAACCCCATGTCTTCAAATTCTTTGATGTTTTACTACAAGTCATTAAATGTTCCACTGGTTGTCTGTTATCCAAAAAGATTACCTAAAACACTAACATTTCTCGAAAATAGTTAATAAGAGTAAATTCTATTTTTTTTTTATTATAATCATGAATGTATCCTAGAAAACCTTTTATCCCATTTTCAATATTATAATTTTGGATATCTTTAGATACATCTTTAGATATACTTTAGATCGCATACAACAAAATAATTTTAAGACACATTTTTCACTAAAGTGTACTAAAGTTTGCAAACAACGCACATGAGGTGAAGTATTGTTGCCAAAAATGTATTAAAGTTATATATGGGCTTCGGAATTTGTATCTACTCTCAGTTCATGGCAAAACAGAAAATCGCAAGTTTGCACCAAAACTATCCGAATCGGAATGCCTGTGGGTTTACTTATTGCTGGTTTGTTTTTGGTCTGAAATGTAATTTTAACCGGATATATACCGAGAAATAATCCTACCCAATTCCACATATTTTCCTTAAAACAGCGAATTAGGTTTTATTTTGAAAATTATCTTTCTTGTAATATTACTTAAATTATTAGTAGATACTTTTTTCCTAATGAAGTTAATGACGAGTACAGTAAATATATTTAATATTATGTATTTAAGTACAGTAAACGTTACCTAAATAGTAATTTAATATTATTTAATAAACAGAGACAAATATTACAAATTGCCTAAATAGATTAAACCCGATGTGTTTATACGAAATTGTCTACTTAATTGGATTTCTCCCAGCTGTGATATAGTGATAACTGATATGATAAGACTCACATTTCACAAATAAACTTTATTTGAGGATCACAAAGCTTATTAGCCAACATACTTTTTCATGTAATTGAAACAACAGTCCCAGCATACATAATAAGTATACCAGAATCTCGGGCATTGGCTTTGTATGAAGTCGGAAATTAAATGCAGTGTTTATATTAACGGTAACTACTCGTACTTCAGATGTACATACATTACCCGGTTTTGTTCCACTATGAGTAAACTCACTTCCATTTTAAAGTTTAGCTGAACGAGATAAAATTGTAGTTTCAGAACAATTGCTAGAGTAAACATTCTCATTGGAAATTGTAATAACTAGAAATGACTATTTGCTTCATGCATTATGTATTGCACAAATGCTCACTAAAGTATCTAGTCTCTTTTGTTGTTCACCTTTTCGCGTAAATTCTCATTTTATTCCGTGCGAAATATTCGCTTTGCAGTTGGTTGGGCTTTTATGCGACCGCAGCAAAGCTGATGGTGTAATTGTTTATTTTTTACTTTCTGCTTCTGTATTGCAATCGCAGCGTTATTATGTGTCTTGTTTGAGAATATTTTTTTCTTAAAAACATCAGCTAGATTATTGCTTCTTTTTTCGAATTTGATTTTTGTATTTATTTGTCGAATAGTCTGTGACAGTCCACCTAAGTGAATACTGTCACACATGAACATCCGCCATACATGACGACATCAGTCCAGACTGACAAACGTTAGCACGTCCCCGGATGCGCTGCCTACCTTTGGAGATTTAAAGGAATGGATTTGGAGCAAGGATTGGGAAAACAGGGTGCGATAGGATAGGATAGGACCATCCTTTAATATTCATATAAAATGTATTCATGTATTCATATACATCCGCAGTATGTATATGAATATATACATATATGTTCAAATATTTTTGTAAGTACAAGAACTGTTATAAAAACGTATTCCCAGCCAAGATATATTAACCCTTTCGGACCGGACGACTGCCAGTATACATCTATGTGATAACATTATCTTTGGCATACGCCTCTAGTTTGTGCCCTATTGGGTTTATCGGTCCACTGGGTACTATCCGCACCTGCGAACATCCGTATTTATCACAGACTTTCCTAAGGTGAGGCAAATGTAAGGAAGAATTCCATCTGTATGAAACAGCTTTAAACGATTCGTTTGTTAAAATATTTTTTTCTGTAATATTTTATCTCTACGTATTTTATTAATTTTGAAAAATGATATAGGTAATTTTAAGAATATAAATGGCTGATAAAATTACTTCGGTTCAAAGCTACCACAACATATTTATTGCAACTACAAGTAGGTCGTTTACGTATGCACAAGCGATTCCATTATATATTGACAAATCGATTACGAAATAACGGACATATTTTAATATCAGGCCAGTTTAGGCGGCGGAACGCAGGACGGCCCACTAGGCATTTCATTAAAAGTTACATCCATTAACGTAGTTTAATTAAACTGGGACGTGCGTCGCGTGCATGAAACACCAGTGACAGGGGGTAGTATTTAATTTGCTAAAGTATTTTTAGCAGTAAAACTAATAGATTGTTGTCGATGCAATGTTTAATTACAAGTTTAACTACAGTTTAAGTTGATCTGTAAAGTTTTACACTGAAAGCTGTAGCTGATTTCTCAAGTAATTTGAAGAGGTTTTCCAATGGTCATTTGAACGTAAATGAAAGGTTAAGTATTTTTAAATTTTTAATAAATGTTGCATAAGTTTTGAATTAAATAAATGATATGAGTGGTCGTTAGAATCCATACCTACATACTTTGTTGATGTAGAATATGTAACAATGTCGTGCTTAATAATTTATCTTTACGATAATAAATAATCAGAATATGAGTATGTCAGGGTAAATTGTATGTCAGAATTTGTCCGAACTAAAAGATAAATTTTATTTTGAAATCACAAGTTTAAGTGGTTATAAACTTAGTTGGGAACAGTCGGAGTCGTACAAACTAGAAAGAAAGGTTTGAAGGCATATATTCCAGTTGGTGTCTGGAGAATATATGGGCGAAACTTGCACACTTATTGTGGGAAAAACTAAACTGAGTTGGGTAGTTTGACTGGATTACTCAAGTCAGGGGAGTAGTTTCAACTTTTTGTGTTCGTCAAATTAGCTAAATGACGCAGCTGTATTTCGTATATTTGTAGAATAATGTTTACTTTAAACATGTATATCTGACCTGTTATTGAAGTTAGATCATTGAAATTAAATGTTGCACACATAATATTGAAATTTTCACCGGCATTGCCTTCTTCAATCCACATCAGTGACCCACTAAGAAAAAAAACATAAGTAACATTATGTTTGGATATTAATAAATGTCGGTTATTCTCTTTATTTTATCGAAAACTGTCTAGTTTGATTTTACATTCAATTAAAATTTTAGTTAGGTACCAAAATATTTTTACTTTTTCTCGACGCATTCGATTTCATTACAACATTACAACGCATTTCTGTTTTTTTTTTTGCTAAGGAGGTCACTTTATTCACAGTTCAATTCACAGATTTTAATAGGTTTAACATTATATTTGGTGGGGCTTCCAACTAGTAA
The DNA here is from genome assembly GCA_943735995.1 of Sesia bembeciformis. NCBI lineage: Eukaryota > Metazoa > Arthropoda > Insecta > Lepidoptera > Sesiidae > Sesia > Sesia bembeciformis. The sequence goes on along the minus strand of OX031026.1, from coordinate 16,349,206 downwards.
GTGTGTACGATGAGATGAGGCTTGCACAGCGCGATGCTAGCTAGTGCTTATCTGTGCGTCACATTTTACTAAATTTATTTTTAGATCAAACCGTATCTATTACCCGTGTACATTCCTAATATATTTTTCGAATTTTATTGTAACTATTTCAAAATTGATAAATTGATTCATAAATTTGTAGTCAATAATGATGTAAGGTGCACAGTTAAACAGAATGAAGACCTTCTGGCGGATAAGGTGTCGGTTTTGATATTCCAAGTACATATACTTCGTCGCTGCGATCAATAAAACACACTTGTATCCGGTGACTTATCCGGTGTTCGCTGGGAACTGAATTAAATTACAGGGTTTAATATCTTAGTGTAACACGTGTTGTTTAGTGCATTTGATGCGTACATAATTTAATTTTCAAGATAGTACAACGAAATTATACTCGTATTAAACTATACCCTTATATGAATATCGTTTTAATGTCTCTTTTATCATAATGATAATAAAATTTTAAGGCCAAAGTTTAAGGGATCTTTATAGTCCGAATACCATAATATTGTCCGTCGAATAAGAGTTGAATTTATCGATTCATACTATTCTAGGAAGAAACTGAAATGCCTTAAAGTTTGGGCGAGTTAGGACCAATTCTCGCTACCAGTCCCTTGTGGGCTCAAAGCCTTCTCCTCTTCTATTACACATCTCTTTATTCAATATTGTTTTTGTTTTCAGGAAACAACCAAAGACGTTCGCGTTCGACCACTGTTTCTTCTCACTGGACCCGACACTGCCGCACTTCGCCTCCCAAAAGACAGTTTTCGAATGCCTCGGGAGGGACATACTGGATAACGCTTTCGATGGGTACAACGCGTGTATCTTTGCTTATGGACAAACTGGTGAGTGATATGAACATAAAGAGTGGACTGAAATATATTTTTTTTTTTTTATTATTATAGACTAGCGGGCGGACGAGCAAGCGGTCCCACGTGATGGTAAGTGTTACCGCCGCCCATGGACACCTGCAACACCAGGGGGCATGCGGGCGCGCCGCCGACCTTGCAAAATCCTATTCACAGCTCTCTTGAATAACCCCATGTCGTAGCTTAATGGAAAGACCTCTTGAGTTAATCTATAATTACCTATTTTACCAATATTGCTGCTGTCTCTACTAACATTATTATAAACAGAGATTGTAATTTTGTTTTTGTTTTGTTTTTACGTAACAGGTAAACTCAAAAATAATAGATCGATTTTGAGATTTTCTTCACTTTCAGAAATCTAATATAATATTTTAGAATCTAATGACGACCGATTAGGCTAACTGATAGTACCCCTACCTGCTGCATAAAAGGTCCCGGGTTCAGTTCCCGGTTGGAAGTTTAAAGACAAATGTCTGTCTGGATGGCATGTTCGTCTTTGTATTGTAGCCCACGACACATTAAATTGTAGTGTAGTCCATTCAGAACAAAAAAAAAATCAAATGGACGTACGCAGCCCAAGTTTGGTTTCTCTAGGGAAGTCGCCATATTTCTAAATTAATAATTACAATTATTATAATTTTAAAGAAAAATCTCAGCAGATGAATTTTCGCCGATATACTGGTATAAAAGCGAACAACTTAATATTAATCAACTGATTATGTAGTCTGGGTATACATTTTATGGGCGTATAACTTCATTCTGCTTGTGCAGCGGCTAGAAGACAGGAAAGGCTGCAAGTCGACAATGCGTCCGTTTGCGGCCAATTCGATGTTCGAAGTCGTAAATATTACGACCCTCCTCACCGTCCTCAGTTCAGATGTATAGATACCGGCAAGTTTGTCCAATTTTCCGCGAAAGTACAGTGATAAAAAGAGAGTAGATCTGTCATTGTAATTCCTGTAATCACGTTGAAATGTGATGGTTTTAACTGGCTTTAGAGTTCCCAAAGTGCTCAATTTTTTTTTAGGGAACGACAGAGACATGTTTAACGCGTTATTTTTAAGAATGCTCTTTTTTACCATCGATTTGCCGCCCATTTAGTATTTTCTGTTACTTATTTAATTATTTCTCGTTATATCTTTCATATTTGCAACACATTTCGTCTTTTATTAAAAATCGGAAGCCTTACTGGTCTTCGGGATACTGAACTTTTAAATGGAGTGTACATTTCACGGAAGCCACTTCTAGCAATAATGTTCATTCTTTGGCAAGGAGCAACGCTCTTCTGTAGCTTGTATCTGGAGGAATGTTTTGTCAGATTTAAACTACTGCCGGAGGTTGTATGTGTCATGTTTCTCTTGAAATATAGACGGAACGTTGTGCTCTTTTACACTGTTTGGTTTTGTTTTCTATTTGGCCATAGTTGCAGTTTGCTTTAGTTCGGAAATCAAGTCAGGTAGCAATTTTATTATTTCCTTATTTTGCCCAAAGTAGTCTTCACTGTATTAAAATACAACATAAAGATTGTCTCAAAAGCCACGATGTCAAAAGATGTAATCATAAATGATTAAATGATTGTGATTAAAATGTGAGATATCTCATAAGCCACTAGACCAATTTTAAAAAATCCTTCACTGTTAAGAGTATGTATAATAAGTTAACGTTAATGACGACTCCATCAGACTGTTTGGCAGGCACTATGTTTAAACATCAGAGTAGTCTTAATTTAAAATTAATTATGTTAGAATTTAATTAGAGCTTATCGGAAATTTCAAAATAAAGTTTAAAAGTTCGAGTGTTCTAAACTAAATGTTTTAATTAATGTACCAATTTAAAATATTATTATTAGCAAATCGTCCAAAATGTATTTTAGTAAATTTTCATCAAATTCGGTGCCGAATAATGGCGAATAATTTACGTGTTTCTATTTATTACTGAGCCGACATTGTATTGTATCTTTTTTTTTAATGAAATGATAGAAGTGGTCTTAAAAATAATATTATATTTAAGAAATTAATAGCAGCCAATAATGAATAGGGTATTGACATTTTGCGTATTGAACATTATTCCTGGCGATGGTTATATCGGCCTCGTGTAATTTTATGAAAACGAAAGAAGGGCACTGAATTTGATGAAAATTTACTAAAATGTATTTTGAATTAATTACATTTTGGACGATATGCTCCTAAAGGATAATTTATATTGGAGTATGACACTAATTCAGTTTATCGTTATGCAGTCTTCATATGATACGGTAACAAAGGGGCAATAATCATAATTCACTCTGTTATTGGTTTACATCACTATTATATAACGCTAAAATATCATCTACTCGTATGTACTATAATAACATTTTTTATGATAACATAATGATATGACTAATAGTTTTTTGTAATTAAAATATATTTTTATAATTATATGTTGTCTGTGATGCTGTTTTAGGCTAGATAAAAAATATAAAAATCGAAACAGCTGAATCTTCTCTATGTTAATTGTGTTGATTCCTCTTAATATTTATAGTGGAGTGTAGGCTTTCTCGGCCGGTGTCCATATTAATTGAATCTTCCGGGCTACTTGGCCGAGGTCTTCTGGAATCTTCTCTTTCTTCCAAACGTTTCGTCAACAACTGCGGTTCATCTTCAGTGGCGGCTGCGTTCACCACGACTGTGGCGCACCGGTATTTATTGTGGGTGGAGGTTGTTGTAATTGTGTGGTGTGTACTGAGTCTGTTTGTGTCCCCCCCCCCTCGTCTCTCTTCCCCGTGAGCTTGATGTCTTCGGAGTGCTGGATACCAGATATTACGGAGTCTTAGATTTTCTTCTTTTTTGTTAAAATTGTTGGGATGCTTGTAGATTTCAATATTGAGACGGGAATAATAATGATTCCCGGTTGACAAGATCTTTGTGTCTCTGAAACGGATTTTGTGCTCCCCATCCAATAAGGCATGTTTAGCTACGGCCGACTTCTCAGTCTCTCCTCTTCGACAATTGCCTTTATGTTCTTTAATGCAGGTATTGACACTCCGTTTTGTAGTGCCAATATACACTGACCCACAGGAGCATGGCATTTTATATACTCCAATCGAGGACAACGGATCTCTGGGATCTTTGACTGATCTGATGATATTTCTGAGTGGGCTCGTAGGCTTGAAAATTGTCTTCACGTTTTTCTTTTGTAAGTTTTTGCTGATGCGATCTGTTACGCCTTTTAAGTAAGGTAAAAACGCCCTGCTTCTCTCTGGGTTGGTGTCGATATTGTCAGCTTTTTTGGCTCCTCTTTTTGGTTTTTGCTCCCTCTTGATTTCCGAGACTGTGTATCCGTTGCTTTGAAGGGCTTGGTTTAAATGTGTCAATTCCGATTGTAGATGCATCGGTTCGCAGACTCGTTTCGCCCGGTCCATCAGCGTCTTCATCATTGCTCTCTTTTGTTTAGGATGATGATTAGAATCCTTATGTAGATATCTGTCGGTGTGGGTGGGTTTGCGGTAAACTTGATGTCCCAAACCGCCATCTCCCTTTCTGCTTACCAGTACATCCAAAAACGGAAGCTTCCCATTGCTTTCTTTTTCCATGGTGAACTGGATTCTTGGATGGATGTTGTTAAGGAGTTTCAGAAAGAGTTCGAGCTCTCCCTCCCTATGACTCCAGATCACAAAGGTGTCATCCACATATCGGAACCAGCACGATGGTTTTTGTAGTGCTGTTTCCAGTGCAGTCTCTTCGAATGACTTCATGTAGTAGTTGGCTATCACGGTACTCAATGGACTGCCTATCGCTACACCCCTCTTAATATTTGTATTCCTGGCTGTTGTTTATTACACAAACTAGCCTCCCAACTCGGCGGATTCAGCAAAGATTTATGTTTCGGCCTCGCCCACTTCTCGTGTAATTTTAACCTTATTTATCGCACGAAGCTCGGGAAAAATATCCCTTTCTAGAAATAATATAATGAGAATTTGCGCCCCGTTGTTGTTTTATTTGTATTGTTTTGAATTTTATTACAGTTGGCTCGTCGTGGTCGACAACACTAACACACTAATTTGTATAATGAGCTTTTAACCAACATACATATATCATCATTCTTTAATCTGTGTTTTATTCCAAACAAATATCTATGGATCACAACTTTACTATAAAATAAAAATGTTTATACTCGACTCATTACGCTTCCCACTTTTGAAACAAAAATAAAATCGTCGCGTACAAGTAGTTTGCGCTATTTCCACAACGGAGAGAGCACTTCTCAAGTGTACGTTATTTAGACATGAAGAGCAGCTGCCGATTCGTGAGCCGTTATTAAAAATTCCAGCACGTAAACACGAGCGGCTCTATGGGCGCAGTATCACGACCGCCACGTGCGCTCGCGCTGTGAGACCCAAAGGGAGTAGACACAATGTCTCGTGTCGTTACGTCGAAGGTGACGTGACAATCTTTTTGTCGCACTGCAACGCCATTAAATAGATGATTCGTGACCAATGACAGGCATTGTTAAACAACCTGTTTGAATATCAATGACCCATATAGATTTTTATAGGATACGGACACTTCCTTAGTATCCAGGTCGATGCATCTTTGTTTGGTACATGCTAAGTTATTGATTTTCGTGTACATACAAAACATTGATGTTTTAACGATTTCACACTCAATTTAGCGGAACAATAATAAAATGCAAATGAAATACATTTATTTAAATATTAATTAAAATACAATTATTTACAAAATCTGCTCGACATTCTCAAAGGTCTATTGTCTCAGAAAATATATCATAAATCATAATCATAATAGTGTGTATGACAGCTAACCTGCCCGCTGTTGTACCTTTCTCCGCGAGGTCTAATTAGAAAGGTCTAATGAACAACAGCGGATTAAGTGTAATGAATGGCGGCGGTTTTGTAAGGATTGTACTTTTTATTTTATGTGTATAATGCATTTACATTATACACGTAAATACATTAATTGTCGACATTAATGTGGACAATTAATGTATATATATATACCCACTACGCCTGCTGCCTATTTGTTTACCTTTCAATTATCTTTCAATTTAATAGACAAGAGCTTATCTTTTGTACATCTTTTCTTGTTGCTTTTTTATTTATTTCATTTTATGTGTGTACAATTAATTATTAAATAAATAATTTCATTATTGTCTACAGAGATCTGTCACATAACTCGTATTATGAATTATTATGGCATTCAGAATTATGCATAATGAACGTTTAAATTTATTAGCATAATTAATTTATTAGATATATTTAGCAAATCTTCACCAATTTATAGACAAACTAGCGACCCGCCCTCGCTTCGCATCGGTTTATAAATAAGTTTTTTATTTCTTCATTTTTTTTTCAAAATTTCAAAATAAAATATAGCCTATATTAGACGCGGATAATGTAGCTTCCTATTTGTGAAAGGTTTTTTGAAATCGGTTCAGTAGTTCCAAAGATTACCCCCAACATACCTACAAACACACAATTTTACCTCTTTATGATATTATATAGAATTTAGACAAATGTACCTTGTCTGTTTTAGTTTCCCCGATATTGAGATTTTAGTGAAATCTAAAAATATATCATATTGTTTATTACTTTATCTTGAAAATCAAATGTTTTAAAGCATGCTAGAAGGACAGAATATTGAAACAAAAAAAAATTATATTAGAAAATCTTAATTTAATTCAATTAATACCTACAATAAGGTCCTTTTGCATAATTTATCCACTAAACTATACATGATTTATAAGCATTTTTTTTAAAGAAAACAATATCTACATAATTGAAATCAAACAGGAAGAGGCTAGATTTTAATATACTGAAAAGTCTACAAAATAATCACGCGCGACAATAAGTTCATTGGTTAATTACTTTCCTTAAGGTGTCTTCAATGTATCGAACATCAAAGTTTCTAAAAGACTTTGTAACTCGATTTCAGATTTCATCTAATAAACTCTGATTGTTCCTTAAATACCAAACTTCGGCAAGGATATAATTTTATGTACCCAATATGTATTTTATATGATAACTGATAACGCACTTGTAAGGATAATTTTCTTGTCTTAAGAGAAAGAGAAACTTAAAATATTAATACTTTTCGCTTCGTCTATTTGCTTCGCTAATGATCTATAAAAACAATTTTCATTAGCTACTTGAGGCTTTTTATCAGATTTTGCTATAGTCTTATCGTTAATCTTTATTACTTTTTTAATAGTTCCATCCCACTTAACACGTCCGTAGAAGATCCTTTCAAGAATTTTAAGATTCATGGTACAACATCTGGCTTATATTAAAGCTAGTAAAATATAACTAAACTAAAATGATGAATGAAATTAAAGTGATGAACACGCTTGTAATCTTCATTGTTAATTTTCACCTTCTTGTTGTCGTTTTACTATTTTATTGTTACTTGCCTGATGTAATCAAGTAAATAATTGTCTGAAAGGTCTCGAGTCCGATTTCCAACATGTTGGATCTGTGTAGTTTGTGTTCGTGTATTTTAGCATCTAGGTTTAAGTGAATTTTAGATGTTGGCCATTGAGTGTAGCTATTTGTTGTTTTTTTTAATGCTATCGAACTTCTCTACTTCGACTCATTCAAGCATAAAACATCTATTGCCATTTATGCTACAGAGTTTTAATTACCGACCTGTTCCTTCCAAACGTCAAATAATCAACATCTCCACGTATTCAAATGGTGTTACAGATTTGGCACCGAGACGACTGTACACACAAGTTTAGGTTTCATTTTAATTCCAGCCGTTAATTACTGAGTCGACTTAATTACGTACATGTTCTATAAACACGAATACGTCCTTCTGAGTGAACGTCTATGAAGGGGCTAGCACACTGATGAGATTCACATTTATTTACATAATTATGGAATTGTGTAGAATGAAACTTGTATGTGTTTACTTTTTTAAAAGCCCGTGTTACTGTAATAATCTCGGTACATCCTTATCTGGTACAAATCGTGAACAAACCTGTTGTGCCTATCAATTATATAATGTTCTAAATATATAAAGTACAAAAAATATATATGTACTATTTGATATTCTATAAGGAGACAAATTTAATTTTATGTAAATTAGGTTTCTCATACATTCTTTCATTAAATCGCGTTCTCTTAAGTCTCTGAAGTTAAATATTTTGAGCTAAATAACAGATTTTTTAAGTATTATTACATAAAACTTCAAATTGTGCTGCTTGGTTATTTTAAAAAGTACCCAGCAATTGATTCGAATGTCATCAGGCTTTCGTCACAATTTGGTACCTCTAAATATTTTTCTTATTATCAGGATATCAGATGTCAAATGCTATAACGACTTATATATGTAGTACCTATATAATAACGAATCATACGTTTTTGTGAATTTATCATAGCAACTCCACCTGTGTGCCCACACCGTTCACTCCAAATCTTGAAGAAATCACTTCTTATACGGCTCACATTTGATACATTATCTTGTTGAATGCAATAGTGGCGCAACTGAAAAGGTATGATTGGAATAAATACGTGTCATTACAATGATATACAAGTAAATCGTTTATTATAATGACAAAAACCGTTAGATTTTTGGCATACATCGATGACTAAGGCATATATGTCATCGATGTGCATGTATATGTTACTTTATACATGTTTAACCCGGGAGCGCTGAACATTCCTTATGTACGATTCCGGTAGAGTTACTCCACTTGTACGTATTAAATCAAAGCGCAAACGTTTGAGAGAAACGAATTCCTTTTACCGCAACTTTTGCAGCGACGACATATTTAGTAATTTTTAAATAGATTTTAGGATTAGATTTGAACGAATTTGAGCTAATGTTTTATCTACGTACGTATAATATACGTATAATAAAATTTATATTTTATAAAGCAAATGTGAGATGTCGTTCTGTGCCGTATCACATGAGTCCGGACATTTTCTAATTTGATTCATCTTATCGTCATATCTTTACAGTAGATATTAATTCTGTTTTATACTAATGGATAACCATCTTTGGAGATTTTCCTTTTTAGATAGTATAATCACACCTTAATGCGTGTTTTCATGCAACTTCAACGTATGTAAATATTTATAGTAGCTATCTATTCTTGTCTCGACAGTGTATGGCACTTATCTTGGAGTTCAGTAAACAGAAAGCATTCGTAAACAACTCTCGGGCGACTCACGATTATCCGATCATTGATGTTTATGCCCTCGGTTTTATTACCCAATATTTAACGCAAATAATACTTCAAGAAACCACGCGATCGTATTTTTAGTGGATACAGAAAGCGGGAATACATAATTCACTACTATTTTCTTTTGGATATCTCGAAAGTGTCATCATCGAATACTTTTCGTGTACTTAAATAGTATTAGGTTGCATCGTGTTCAGTTTTGACTTTACTCTGTTCTTTTTAAAGGATCAAAGTCAAATTTATATACACATTATAGTCGATACCATAATCTCTGAAGCCCCAGGTTGTTTAACCAACTCATTCTACAGGTGGTGGTCTGTAACAGAGAAACGTGAATACTATTTATAGTCTACAAGCTAAATCTTGTTATGCATAGCATCTAGCATATCGATGCTAAATCTCGTTATGCATATCATGTTATGCTAGATGTTATGCACAAAGAATTTGAGGAATCTTTCTATGTTTGAGGGACAAAACTCGGAACGAAGTCATTTGTCAACGTACGAATCCAATCGACATAGCCTAAAGGATTAATAAGCTGAAGTGCCAATGGGTTAAGCATAGCTGTCATGGCTTTGACAACCTTTGCAGCAAATGAGTGTTTGAGTGGAGATAACGTACTGGATATAGATACGTATTGCGCAGTATTGGACCTTTCCTGCCCATTTGAACTGAGGACCTGAAAAAAGTAGTGGGTGGCGTCTGCTTGGAAAAGACTGGGTGTACATTGTGTCACCCTTGAACACCTTTGGAGGAGATCTATTTGTGACAATGCCTATAGTATCTATATACGATCTTAAGAAAAGGGTACTATTTCAGAATGTTATTATCTATCTTGTTTGTATCTGTTCATTTAGTTTCATATGTTTAAAAATATATTTCGCTTTTGAGGAGGTTGACTACTTGTAAACTGGTTTAGTGGTTCATCGAATCGAATTTTAGTCACTGTATTTGTAAATCTTATCGATAAGTGTTTTTATCAGTATATCAATTTAAAATAGCGCCGTGGTCGACTTATTGTCGCGTCGTATCACAGCTTTTATCATTTCATAAAAGTCTGTGATCATTTGATTAGTGATCACTAATTATCTATCAAGCTGCAATTTTTTCAACTTTTTTAACGCGGTGCTCAGGCGTGCTCAGGTTCAGACCATAATCCACCATGGGTGCTCTGCGGATTGATGGATATCTCCGGATTTTTTAATTTCTGGTACTAGCGAGTAGGTTAATTAAAAAAAAAATCGTACTTAAGTAGAAACTCAGTGGTCGAGAATTTCAACTCACAATCTCACGAATGAGAATCGAGAAAGAGACACACCCCTAGGCTATCACCGGTCTCAATTGCTCGCTGCAATACACGTTAAATATTTTTCCGTAGCTTCATTGTGACGAAAGGTTTGTTAAGATATGTTAAATGTGTTAATTGATTACGCGTTGCTTAGTCATCATTATTGGAGTACTGTTATTAAAAGTCTAACTTTATATCTCATACTTTAGTCGTCTTCATCAGGTTCATAAATTATTTTCTAGTTTTTCTCGATTTATGCATATTTAGTAAAGTAAAAATTACACAAACAGCTTAATACCACTTATAAACGCCCATAACAGCGCGTCGATCATATCAACTTTGTGCAATATTTGCTTTGTAAAACTACTGTAAATTACAATAAGTAATCTCATTTGTACAAATCGTTGCGATATATTTGTTCAAATCGGCTTACAGCAGAAGCCTTCCAATCTTCTTGCCGTATGAGTAATACCAATCCATACCCTATTAACTATACTCTAATGCCAATTGATAATGGTTTGAGTATTAAATTTACTTACTTATATTCATTTAAAAGAATATCTAAAGAAAAGGTAACTATTACCATTTTAGCTCGCTTGTATCGCGTTTTTAACACCTCATCACATATTATCACGACTGTACATAAGCATTAACGCGTCTACGTTGCCGAAAATGGGAAATTTTGCAGTAAGGAGAATGCGCAATTTACGTCAAATGTATCAAGTAAATGGGCGCGTTAAATATAAACTGTTGTGATATTAACATTTTCTGAGGCATTTCAAATTAACTTCGACGACGCGCGTGCCCTGAGACGCCGCATAATAAGAGTAAATTCATGCAATTGTTTGCCATATATCTACAATTGTGCGTGCCAAAGTTTGTCGTTCTGGACTAAAGTTGGCATGGACGACAGTATCCACTTACCATCAAGTGGATTGTATGCTCGTTTGCCACCTTCTTTCTATAAAAAAATCAAGATTATAGTAATCAGACATTAATGTGAAATTTGTAAATACAAGTATATAAATGATACAAAGAAGGTTGCGTGTATTGGCTTGTATTTAACACAATGGAGAGACGGGCTGTATAATGGTATGGCCATGCTAAACAAAAAGTGATGCTTTCTAATATGTAGGACGTTACATTAAAAGGATTGACGTGTGAGCGTTTAGGTACTAATTATACATATTATAGATATACATAGAGTATAGCCTTGCCTAGTATTATATTGTGGTAATTAGGCTATGTTCCGTCAATTTACGCCAGTCGTGTCAGGCAACAATACAATTTCACGGCTGCCTCGCTCCGAAGAGCACCACCAATTAATCTATCCACGTTATCAGCCCCTTTTGCTGTCGAACGTGTTTGTCCGAGGACTTGTACACATGAGGACGACATAATAGTCCAGCTTTTGACCTAACTGTTTCTTTACACAATACGACAGTGTTGCCGTTTGCTAATCGCACAAACGAATTTTAGATAGGTGAAGTAAAATCTTGAACGAATTTCGCTTTCTCGTTGAAGCTAAGAATCTAAACGAGGTGTTTGATTGACTGGCGGTAAAGTGAGTCAATGTTTTAAGAACATTAATGGAACGACGTGAATAAAAAAACACTGGGACCGAGGAGAGTGGAACTAAAACAGAAAGGTAATGAATATAATGAAGATTCTGGAAGAAAGCTTCCAGTAATGAAGATCACACTTTTAACGCCACGGCACTTCTGTCCTCCCGACACGCCGTTGATGACGCTTCTGGTAGAACATTTTGTAGGAGATTGCTCACACTACAAACTACATTATGTACACTACAACCACACTACAACGTATCTATGCGTTTGGACATTCTGGAATGATGTTGGCATGTACCGCGGATGTCCATGGGCGCCAATATCCACTTACCACCGGGTGGACTGTATGGTCATCTGCCGCCTTCTTTCCATAGAAAAGATACATTAACTTTTTCAAGCATTCGTCGCAATTTGAGGTGCCACGGTGAAGTGGCAAAAATGGACTGTAGGAATTGTGATTGACATTTTCTTCGTGCCTGCATAATGTAACTCATGCTGTGCAAACGATGACAACATCGACGACAACGTGTAGCGACGCCAGCACTGTCGTGAAAAACTAGTGTGAACGGAACGTTAGAGAGCCTTTGATCCAAGCACTAAAGCTTACAGGTTCATTGATTCAGACTGATGCTCGGATGTATATGTATGTATACACGTTGGAAGCATACCTACAGCACTCGGCACTGATTCAATTTTTTGAAATGTTCGACTAACATCAAGTGTAGTCTAATTCGAATACTAATTTAAAAGTGATAACTTCTCTTGATTTCTTCGAGCTTATGATTTCCATATTTCTTTTTTGTAAAAACGTTTATACTTTATGTTTAAAAAATGGACATTAAATCCGTTTCTTCTCGCTCGCCATCTTAATCCATTATTATTATTGTTGAGGTCTACTAGTTTCATAATTATCATTAATTTATTTTCTTCATACAGCCTTTAGCTGTCATCTTTCAACCCGTTTCCCTAACTAGGTGTTCAAACATTTAACTAGACAACTTGTCTTCTTGTGCCGCCCTCAAAATTGTTGACGCGTCTTGTCGCTAATGAATGTTGCCTGTCAACTGCCTAAATTAATCTTTAATAGCCTCCTGCATAAATAGGATAGTTCACTACACTGTTTCGTTTTTGAATAAAATTTGATAATCTTTCATTATAATTGGAGTTTTCTCCGTAATTAGTTATAGTTAACGTTTAGACGCTGACTAAGTGGACACCAAAGTGGTACTCTTATTAAATTTCTAATCTAAACTAATATTATAAAGAGATATTAAGTTTTTTGTTAAGAGATAAACAACCACTGAGCCGACCGAAAATTCTTTTACTTTTATAAAGCTAAACTGGTGCAGATGGATATAAAGCTACGTTTTGGGATAAATAAGATATCGTTATGCCATCTAAACGAAGCCAGGTATTGATATACTTTGATCTCGTATATCTGTGAATTAACCCGTACGATTAGCGTACGATTTGTATAAGTAGTCCACATTTTTTTTTGTGCTAATACTAGAAAGGTTTCTTGTATAAGTAGTACAATTTTTTTACCACATTTCTTGTAGAAAATTTCTTACACTCGTAGTAAGTAGTACTACTTGTCCGGCGTAGTTAAGAATCGTTAATGATAATATATTTTAATTATAATGTCATTATGAAACATCGTGCCGTGTCGTGTCGGCCGGCTATAGAATATAAAAGGCCACTAAGGGATAACAAAGCGGCTAGCACAAGCCCTGAGAAACTACACCACCTCGAAAAGAGTGGACTCGCCAACCCGCTTGGCCAGCGTGACGTTGTAAGGCCATACATTTCTCACACATTGTCGTAATGCACATTACGACAATGTGCATAAGGAACCTTATGTCCAGCAGTGGACATTGAAAGGACTTTTTCATTTTCATATAAAACATCTTATAATTATACTTACCGAATTGTGTTTGTTAAGTTAAATAATTAATCTAAATAAATCGCAACAGTACTAGGGGAACAGTATAGATTATCCGAAACAGACATGTTGCTTTTTTTGTACATTATACAGATAGATGATGGATATACATATCAGAATAATCAATAACCATTCATCATAATATGATAATATTTGATTAGTATCTATGACTAGGCACCTCACGCTGAACTATACACACGTATATAGTCGTCTCTTGTCAAGTTATCAGTATAATCTCGCTAATTTCCACGCTCGGTGAGGTGTGTGGGCGGAGTGAGGGACGAGGAAATTGATTTTGAAACATTAATGCACCGTGCAATAGCAGCCTCAGGCTAGGCTTCTAAGGAGCGGTGGCTTGTATGATGTAAGATATATATTAACGCCGGATTAATTCCTGTTTCTCTTTGAAGAAAGCCACTGTGGAGAAATAGATTGGTATTGATTGGGGGTTTTATACACTAGAAGACAGAATTTAGTCACCTTACATTTGTTATACGAGTAAGTAGCTGTTTACAGCGTATAGCCGCTAGCGTTAAACTGTGAAGGAAATAAAATGGAATAGGAAAATGCGACTCCGATTTAAATTAATTTTTATTTTGTGAAAATGTTTTTAAATATATCACGTATCTTTGCAAATGAAATGAATAATATAGATAGATAGAAGTCTTTGTTGCACACCAAAACAAAATAAGACAGTAACAGATATTGTAACACATGAAATGTATAAAAGGCGATCTTACTCGTATCACTAATAGTGATCTCTGCCAGACAACCTTCGGGTAGAGAGGACATAAATACAGAATTTAGTTATTGATTAACTATATAATTAATATGTAATTAGAATTTACATAAATTAATAACCAATATTTTGTTAACAATGAAATAAACATAAGCACTTAAGTAGCATTAAAAAGTTTTTGAATTCATGAAATGGTACCACTTTTTATGTTAAACTACTAGGGCCCTTACAACGTATATCTTAATGTAATTAAAAATACATATATGTATTATACCGTCCCATCAGAACCTGTTTCTACACTGCTATATATAGGCCACCCCCAAGGCCTGTCACTACACACGATCTTCTCTTCTCGTCCAAACACTGTAGAAACTAAAGAAACATCGAACGCCTCTGAAGTATCAACACAGGATATTCCTTTTGTAGTTACGAAGATTTCGAATTATAATCCACCCAGTGCGGATTGGAATCGGTTGATAAACATACATTGTATACATAAAACTTAATTTTAGTCCCTAAAGTATCGGAACACTACCCTACTACCTGGTAGAAAATCTGAACCCAGGAACAACTTTTATTTACTGCAGAAACATCTTACTGCAATACTGTAGGTCTTAAAGTTTTTAGACCTATGGTTTCTCTAGCAAAAGAATAACTACGTATTTCTTAGAATTTCCGACAGTCTAATAGATGTGATATGCGAAGCCTATTTAATGCATATATTCGATTATCGATTCCATGCGATCCTTTATACGAGGTTCCGTAAAGAGCCCTACGGAAACTTTTGTATATTCAGTAATTCCATAGAAACAATACCAAGGTTATTTCGAGTGACGTTTATCCCGTATCCAAATTCGTTGTTTGGCCGGCGACGAGAGAGCCAATTAAATTCATGTCAATAATTGTCCTATATTAAATTGGCTTTTGAATTGGGGATAAAGGGGATACGGGGGAGATTTTAGTCGGAAACTGTTCCGGAATTGCCTTTGTGGACGATGTCGCATATATACGACTTTTCGTATACCTACATTTAGACGGGTATCTAGTTGTTATGATACTGCAGTCCTGTATGTATGTATACTTTCTATCAATTGCCATGACAAAGTTTATCATTTGGTGTTTCAATAGATTGCATTAGTTCCATTTTATTATGTTTAGTTAAGATATCTTTCCGTTTGTTTGATTTGATGTCATAAATAAATAACACCACACTCCACTGAGTGTAGGCCACTGCCCACGATAGCATTCCCTGGGTCGTGATAATTATTAATCATGTAACAAACGAAAGCTTTTATTTTGTTACTATGGTCATATACAATACAAATAACAGAAAATAAATTCTATAAAACACCTCTTAATATTTGAAAGATAATTGCATTAGTTAAACGGGCAATATTCTTAATTAATGAAACATGTAGAGAAAAAAAATGCGTATTTTTCAGCTATACAATCCCTACAGGAAAGCACGGTGATTGCTCAAAGCGTTTAGGAGCAACCACCCGAGCATTAGGAGTTCACAGTAAAAGGTTAGAAACTAGCAAACCCCGTTGAGCGTCGACCCTCATTCAACAATTCGCGAAGGAAATAGCATTACAAATTACACCTTTGTTCAATAAAACCAGGGATCGCGCCGCGTTGCGAAGTAATATAATTTTATTGTCATCTAGTATTTTGTGTGACACTGCAAGTGCAATTTCGTGTTCTCGCTTACAGCGGGCGACAGTTTAATATCGCTTTTCCTGAAGCGAATGACGGCTTGAAGTGAATATTTTGTACTCTTGAACGAGACAACGCATATTTTGCCAGTTTTAATAAAGGATGTTTCTTAAAGTTGTATATTGCATTTTTTGCATATTGTGTAGTTTATATGCAATACGTTATATGTCTTATTGAAAGATATTATGGAAGTAATGTAATAGCGAGTG
Source organism: Sesia bembeciformis (assembly GCA_943735995.1). Lineage (NCBI taxonomy): Eukaryota > Metazoa > Arthropoda > Insecta > Lepidoptera > Sesiidae > Sesia > Sesia bembeciformis. The sequence goes on along the minus strand of OX031026.1, from coordinate 16,332,655 downwards.
AAGTAATTATATGTAATTAAGGATGATGCTTAATAGTCCATTAAAAAATACGGGAAAAGCTCGTTAATATCATGAAATTGCAGTTTGAATTTAAAACTGAGAATATTACAGGAATGGACAAACAATCGTAGTAGGAAGTTATTGAATCGAATGCTTTCGGATTACTCTGGATGCATGGATATCGAGCTATCTCCATCCACATACGGGTGCAATCTACTTTGAAATTTTCAAGCTTCTTGCTATGTTGTACTAAAATAGTTTTTTTTTTGCACAAAGTAGCATTAGCAGTGCCAACTCGATGTCAACTCGATCGGATCACGATTCGAATGCATCGGGAGTAACCCCTGTGCGAGCACGATACGACCTCGCAGTTTTGTCCAATCGATTTGAATGTTCATTGAGTTGTTCCGGTAGCGTATGCTTGAACCTCGCATGCCATGGAGAGTTTTATGATCGTGCTATTTGGAGCATAGGTTCCCGACTGAATTGTGACGTGTCGTTTTGTTCGATTTGCCTAGAGTAAAACTCTAGGCAAATCGAACAAAACGACTCGGAAAGTCGTCAGTTCTGGAGCGTCAACAGAGATTTTTTTTTAATATCCCTGTTTTTATTACAATCTGTTATTTATTATTTTTCAATTAAACAGCAAGTCGAGGTTACGCAAATTGTTTTCGATATTGTATGTCCGTCAAGACTTTTAAAAGGGTAAATATAACTAAACATTATGATCAAATTATGTACTTCTTTCTTTAATTTAGTACAATACAAATATTTTATTAATGAAACATTTATTAATTATAGGAACAAAACATTATTTTTGTAACGTATAACTTGGTGGGACTTTAGTGATCGTGAATACGCAACCTTATAATGCGATATGAATAATTGAAACGAAGGCCCTTTTACATTCATGAGAAGTGAAGTGGGTAAGAGTGGTTTTGTGAGACGGGATGCATATTTATATGTAATTATCGCAAGAAAACGAGTGCTTCATAAAGTAAGTTTGGTATTCATACGATTTGGTATCTGTTGATATACTTAATAAGGAAAAAGAAACGATATATAGTTTTTTTCTGGTTTAGTCGTTTATGATTAGACTATTGTTTGTGACTTAGTTTTAAAACACTGCTCGCGTTATTAATGTTATTCATAGCTTTATTCTATCCAGTTTATCAAAACTGAAATCTAGATGGCACAGATGATTATGTTGTGAAATACATAGGCAAGTAGTTACGTTTATCTCGTGTTTATCGTGTTTTTGTTTTATAGGATACGTATTTATTTTATTTAAAAAACTTTATTGCACTTTATTGCATAAAATGCGCGCTTAATGCCTTAAGGCTTTCTTTACCAGCTAACCTGTAGTTTGATCATTCGTATCATATGTGAAGTACAAGCATTTTTATTAATCATAATATTATCAATTTGTATGACTACAATATTTTATTCCTTTATCTTAATCATTTTACAAAAAGAAAAATTCTTTGTTTGCTTTTTCAGTAATCTCAATTCTTAAAGCCTGGCTCTGTGAAGAGTCTAGCGCTCGGTTCCGCTTATTAGGTAGCAATTAGCGCTTTAAATGTTGGCCTCAGCCAACGCAGCCGTTTGGGTATCGCTGAACAAAAGCTGCTCGACCGCTGCGGGCTGCCTGACGACCCAGAAACGTCGCTTCGCCCCTTTGTGTTACGCGCCATCAATCTACAAACGTTGGTGGCGTAGGCGAAGGGAAATATTTGTTTTCGGTCTAACGCTTGAGGAAGCAAGCCATTAGCAGACGTGTATTGATTAACAAATCAAACTTGTTGCATTAACATCGCATTATTTCAATGAATATTACATTCGTTCTTATTCTAACTTATTTATCGAACCTTTATAAATTATAAATCGAATTTATTTCAAACTTTTGTGTAGTGTTTTAGTTTTTAAACTTATTTTTTTAAATTATTTTGGGGTCTACGACTATATATATAATTTTCTCTGAATTCCGGATAACTCGTATCTAAAATTATTGAACTTATGATAATATTTTTTTAAATTAAATTGCATAGAGACGGATATACTCGTATTAAAAAATCCTTCCATCCAGATTTCTACTCCTCCAACGCCTGCCCGCTCCCACCATGTAATCTATGCGAGGCTGAAGACCCAGTTCTCGCGAGGCTGTAAGACAAACTTCGCGTAGGGCGAAGCTTTTTTTTTTTCGGATTGACTAAATTCTTGTGGCCCTAGTGGCCTTTCAAGAGTCACCGGACTTGTTTAGTTTAGGGCGAGCGCAGAAGGCGCTCAACCAGGAACAAAAAGTGTCTTGCAACGAGCCTAAGGGCTCCCCCGCCGGCGGAAGGAACGGACTTCGGCTTAGGGCGTTGCATTGGGGGGATACCGTGGGGTCGCGAGTCGGCGAGAAGCGCCCAGGCACGTGCGGATACCCAGTGAAAGTGTTGGCTGAGGGCCGGTGTGTGTTAACAGTGTGAGCGTAGGGCGAAGCCCGGGGCGTGCTAACAACGTAACTCCAGCCCGCCCCCACTTTGTAACTTAAGTGAGGGAATGACACATTTTTCTGTATATATGTAAGTTGTGCACATTTTTTGATATTTTTGGATTGTGCGCTTTAAACCCTTTCATTTGATACTAAACACGATATATTTGTCTGCATTTATTTTTTTGCTACGCATATTTTTGTGTTTCATATCGGCCATTTGGAGCCATATTGGGCTCATTTGTCAAAATGTGATGAGTAGATTAGGAGCTACGAGGGAACAAATGAACAAACATACTTGCTATCGTGTACGTGTACATACTTACATACTGAACAAATGCTAAAATAATAACCTGTGTCGTAGTCTTGTAATAACGAAAAAACATTTTACATTCCGTTTGGAGTTTATTTTTCACTTTTCAGCGCACTTAGTTACAGGCCTTTTATACTTTATTCAGACGTAACCAAGGTTTTATCAAAGAAAATGTTTGCTTTTAACAACAGACGAATGTTACTGAATAAATGATAATCAACTTTAAGACCCAGAAAGAATGTTCAATGTTATTTTACCAAATTAGACGTTTTAAATACAGATTTGCCGAGCTTATTACGCCCCACTCAATGTGGCACACTAGGATTTCCTGTGTATTGCACAGACACATAAAGATGAACATACCATCCAGATCCCAACAAATATTTGTCTTTAGTAAATGTCCGACCTTGAATCGAACCTGAGTCCTTTTATACAGCAAGCAGGGATGCTACCGAATATGCTAAATTACACAACACGTTGTCTGTGCTTAACGGCCACTTTACACACAGGTTTGCACTCGATCAAGTACTCACCAGTGACGTATTCAGTGAATATTACTAATACACCGTTCTGTTACAATATGGTGTATTGTTTGTTAGCTAACGACATAAAAGCGTGTTAAACCACTCCTGGACGGGTATCCAGTCAACAGCAAGCGTCGCGGATTTACCGGACTGTTACGCTCGTATTTATTGTCACACGACACAACGCGTGGGCTCCGCTAGTAATCCCTGTTTATGTGAAACGCTCCCTCTTAACTCTAGCGTCACTCGTAATGTTCTCGCGTACGTAATCCTTTTTAGATTTGAGCATTTACTGCATGGAGAATATTCCACAGGTTTTCAGATTTTTGTGTATGGGAATTAACATAAAGATCGCAGGATAACTGCTTTCACGGAGTTCGCGCCGATTATAACGTTTATGATGCTATATTACTAGATTATAACGTTTATAATATTTGTATCGTAATGTACCTGTTCACAATAAAAGCAGACTGGTACCTAACCTGCTGACAAGCCCGGTGGGATCGGATGAGTGAAACGTAAAGGTTTTCTGCTTTCGATTATCCAACTCTGGCTATCAGTTAGCATGGAACCTACATTCTTAATGTCAATATTTTAACAAATATGTTCTACTGATTCGCTGATTGTCTAAGTCTAGAGCAAAATTGCATATGCCAATTCACTTCAATTAGAAAATCTATACCTAATTAAATTCAAACTGTCGGTATACTGTAGGGTAAATATTGCCAGTGTAACTATTTTGTAATGTAAATGTCATAATGAATGAGTTGACGGTGTAAAGGATGACTTGTTTAAACATGGACTTGAATAGCGTATTTGTATAAGTTTATAGTAAACCACATCTCATGGAACATTCCAGGCAAACTGGGACGTTGTTAGTGTAACTCGCACCGTCTCACAGACACCCTTTGTTGCCGCTTCCGTCCTTTCTACGCCGCTTTTCCTGGCTCTTGTTACTGACGTCACAATGACACTCTCTTCTCGGTGTTCTTTATCTAAGTAAATGATGGCTGTAATATAAGACAACAGAAATATATACTATGCTAATATTGCTAATACATAACATACTACAGAAGAATAAATAGTTCAGGGTTATCAATACGTAATAGAGCCGATTTATTAATTACACAGATCGGTGCATAGTGAAATATTTCGACATTCAATCTGCTATATATCCGCTGATATATATCAGCGAACCCTAGTTATAATTATATCTTAACCTATTTATTAATTTATAATTTTTTTACTGTCTAAACGTACTAAAAAAATTTAGTGGCATTTTCAGATTCAAAATTTAACTGACATTAAAATGTCGAATGAAGCTGACAACAAAAAGTTTGAAACTAAGCAACATTCGCGTATTTAACCGGATTAGTAACAAAACACTATACGAACAAGGCCGCATCGCTCTCCAAGGCGCAGTTTTCAACCCGCCACCATCTAAGGCCGCGCTCACAATGACGGTGGCGCGGCGAAGACATTTAGAGTACTTATTAGCTGAAAAAAAAGCTGTACACTGTAAAGCTGTACTGTACATTGTAGGCGTGACATAAGTTAATGAGTTTCAATAAGATCACCAGCATTTTCACAATCTTCCTATTATTCCTTACACGACAGTTGTCATTTACACTATTTGACCACTGCTGATCATTTGGTGACAAGAGTAACCTATCATAATATACCATCAGTCTGTCTTGCTACTGCTGGATATGGTTTTCTTCCAAGGTTCGCCACTACATACGATTTTTGGCTTTTCTCATCCAGCCACTACTGGAAAACTTTTTAAAGTAGTCGGTCCACTTAGCCGCAGAGCGTCCTACAGTGCATTTGTTGGTTCGTCGTCCATTTAAGGACTCGTCTACACTATCGGTTGTCGGTCTTGCTTCGCCCTATTGCTAATGCTTCCATTTTTGTTCAAATGCAAACAGTGGTTATATGGCGTTCACATTATCTCTTGGTTACCGTGAAAACGGCTTTACAGAAGAACTGACGTAGATGTACAACTGTTGCGGCTAACAGCGCCCCCCGGGTAACTTACAGCACTGAATTTACATTAAATTTACAGATAACTCGCGAAACGCGAAAAACGAAAATGGGGAATTGTGTTAAAGTTGGAGTTTAGTTACTGCTGTGACGCAGTTGTAGCCTTTATATTATACCGTGTAATTTTGCATAGTCTTAATCCGCCTTTAACAGCTGCTATAATTTTTATAATTTGAAAAAAAAAAAAACAATCTCTACCAGCCATTTTGTCGTCCACTGGTGGACTTGAACCTCCTCATGCACATTGTCTTGTGCATGAGGGATGTATGACCTTAAACGCCACGCTGGTCAAGTGGGTTGGCAAGTTCACTCTGGTTGGAGTTGTGCAGTTCCTTGGAGCTTGTAATAGCGTCTTTGTTATCCTTTAGCCACCTATTACCACGACACCCATGGGAAGGGTGCTATTCTAAAGCCGGCCGACATCACTAAATAATGAAAGTTTATATCCTGAAGTTTTTATAATTATAATTAAATTATTGTAAGTAACTCAAGTAAATAACTATTACAATATTTTGACCAGAGAAACAAGAAATAATTTAATAAAATAATAGTATTTTGACTTTGTAAAGACATGAACTATTATAATATCGAGGAAAAGGCGAAGGAGGATGTTTATAAACTTTTCGAGGCCGTATTTTATATTTGCTATTATTTTCCAAACTCCGTAATATGCAAACGATATCCTTGCGTCTGAGGATATACTCATAAATTGTTGGGTGTTTGTTCATTATATTTAGTAAAATCCTGCTCAGTCCTTACTAAATCCTTATTTTTTTTTAACATTTGTGGATTGGAGATAACCCTGAATTTGTACTTCAGTAGATTTACAAGTTTAGTGACAGCACTCATAATAGAACTCATAATAGAACTCATAATAGAACTCATAATAGAACTCATAATAGTAACAGATAAAATTCTAATAACTTGCTGAAATGTAAGGGAGACGAAGTGTGGAGAATAAGCGAGGTGTTACACTGCAAAGTTCTATGAATTAAATAAACTTCAAACTGTAGTCATAGGCACCAAATATATTATTAGGTGCTTACCTATGAAATGACCCATTTTATTACTGACCACTTTGAGTTTCGATATCTTTTGTTCTAATTCGAATTTCAAAATAAAACAAAATGCATCTAATAGCTACAATGTTCTTAGTTCAAAATCAGTCAAAATCAAATCTTATTTCATTTGTTTTTCTGTACCTAAATTTTGTTCACGATGTTCATGTTTCAAAATCGATATTTCATGTACCTAAATTTTGTTCATGTGATTGTCTTGAAAAGAAAACGGAGAAATTGAAGTCGTGCTATTTTTTGAATATGATTTTCGTCGCGGCACCAACGCAAGTCGACAGCCCACAATATCTATGTTTGGGCCAAACACCACAAATGATCGCACCGTGCGTCGATGGTTTGAACGCTTCCGTTCTGTAAATTTCGATCTTAGGATGAGCCCCACGGACGACCTACGACCAAAGTTAATAACGATGAATTAAAGATTATAGTGGAAACAGATCCATCTCAAAATACAGCTCTGAGTTAATAGCAGGGTTTGATTTTAGTGGTAAAACAATATTGGTTCATTTGCATCAAATCGGCAAAATAAAATCACTCGAAAAGTGGGTGCCGTAGGAGTTGCAGCCCAACAATGTGCAAAACGCAAGATAACTAAGAAAAAGCTACTGGTATCAGTTTGGTGGTCATGTGGCGGTATTGGCCACTACAGTGTCTTGCGAGCCGATCAAACGATTTATGTAGATGTGTACTGTAAGGAGCTGCAAACGATGATGAAAAAGCTGGCAACATAGCAACCACTTATTTTTCATGACAATGCCCGCCTTCACACTTCTCATACGACAGTTTTAAAACTTCAAAAGCTAGACCTGGTGACTCTCCCTCACCCACCATCCTCACCGGACCTTGCCCCCGACAGACTTGCATTTCTTTCGAAATTTGGACAACTTTTTGCAAGGGATTTTTTTTTATTCTGAAGTATCTGTGATTAGGACTTTTGAAGAATTCATTGATACCCTTCCACGAGACTTACAGGAGTGGCATCAATCAACTGCCCGTGAGGTGGCGAAAGTGTGTAGATAATATGGGTCAATATTTCGACTAACATAATAAATATTTTTTAACAAGAAAAACGTACAAGTACGTGCAAACGTTATAGCGGTAATGGGCTGTGTCGATAAAAGTTTGGATTTAATAAATCAAGAATTCTTGTAGTTTAGAATAATAAAAATCTATAAATAAACTCTCACCAACAGTAATAAGTAAAAAAGTTAAAGAGGCTACTATTATTTGCGTAGGCATAGAAGAAAATTGATATTTACTATTAAATAAAATTCATGACGTTTACAAACTGTTTCCTGTTACAAACGAGCGATGAGTGCCGACAGGACGCTTCATTTGAGCTTAGTTTAGTTTTAATTTGATTTACAACTAGGATTTTAATATAAAATTAATATCGATATGAGTATGGACTAGGACGCATCATACATTCTTATCATAGAAACCTGGTTGGCAGCTTCTTGGGTAAAACAGATGAGGCCCTCCTCTTCAACCAGGTTTTTATAATTCTATGATAAGAATGTATGATTCGTTAAAAAGTCAAATTTGACACTCCGTACTACGTAATAAGAATATTCGGTTTTCAAAATACATGAATTAAACGAGAGCTACTCCACATAGTACAATACTCTAACGTGGCTACCTTAGAGTGAGATAGGGAGAATATCCTTTAGCAGGTTTTTAAGCGGCTTTTAAATCTAAACGAATAAGAAATTATGAATTGTATAATAACGAGGACGAATGCGCGGGAATAATGAGAACATACACTCGTATCACGCATAAATCGGAATTAGAACACGTTTCGTTACCTTCGCTGGTTGCAGAACTAATATTCAGGTACCTGGGTGCTTATCCGCATATTCATCCGGAAAATGCAATATTCGCGAGTTTTGTTTCTATATTTCTTCTAGCATGTATGTATATTATTGATAGTGAGTCAGGTAAATAGAAAACTACCACTAGGACGGTTATCTGCTGGGGTTCATACCGAATTAAGATAATCACGGGATTCCCAATCACTGACGCTTTACGACAACCTGAGGACAGGGTAGAAGGGAAAAGCTGGTTGATAACAGTAAAACATTTCCTAGACACGATCTTCAATAATGAAGGAAACTACTAATGATGTAAATTATTTCTCTTAACAGCTGATGATCGCCATTATAGCGGCCTTAAACTAAAATTCATATTCTAAATGTAAAGTAATACATTGAACGACGTAAATACCCAACAGTATACAATGTCGTATATTTGAGTGTATGTAGGTACATGTGTTTGTAAGAGAACAAACGACGCCCGCTCCACGAGCACCCGTCGTGTCCGCGTGACCTAAAACTGCAGGTGCCAGTTTTGTGCTGACTATGATGAGAGGTGCAAGTTGGGAGATGCAAGCGAGATGATAGGGTGAAATGAATGTCTTACGTTATAGCCCTTGTTCCCCATCTTTCCCAATCCTTTTCTATTTTCTATAGGGTATGCGGCGCATCCGAGTATATTCCAATATTCGTCATTCCAGACTGATGTTGTCATGTATCACTTATCACTTACATCACCCACTTATCACCGTGTAAACTGTTAGCCATCTTTCTATATAAAAATCTACTATTTTCGATATAGATCTCTTTCAACATTTGTCTGTAATTATTAAATTCTTTATATTGATTTTGATTAATAAGGTTGTAAAAAAATCTTGTTTTTCTTATCAAATAAATTTTTAATCCTGCAGTCTTATAATGGTAGAATACAACATTATAGATACAGGTATTCTCTCTCACCCAAATTACATATTATATTCCAAGATTTTTCACTTTCATGGGTAAATTATGTGGAGGCATGTAAACTCATTTACTGATTTACAAGGAAATTTAAGCTAGCGTTCTGTAATCAACCCTTTACTTTACCGCAGAATATATGCCTCCTCCTGTACATAGTCTCTAGCACGAGGGATGTATCGCCTTAAAACGCCACGCTGATGGTGTAGTTCCTGAGGGCTTGTGCTTGTGGTAGCGACTTTGTTATCCCTTAGTTAAAGTTAGCATTCACATCACCTCAACACTTAATTTTATTTATAATAAATTGAATTTTTTACGAACCTATATTATTTTGAATGGAAATTCTATTACTTTAGAAATTTTAAGTGTATACTCGTATGTACTCGTATATTGTGTGTGTCAAATTCTACTTTAGTAATTTCCCCCTTTCTCCTCATCAACGTGACCGCTGTGGTCACGTCTTTGTACTTATAGTTGACAGGTACAAATTTTGCGCTTGTGACTTTTAACGCGTCTAACTTTTAACTAGGAGTGTTTGCTGTAATTGCTTCACCTCCAGCGAGATGCTGGTCCAATTTACTAACAAGGAACCATTTATTAACCATCGAAAAGGTTGATGATTCGAATCGTATTTATGTTTTAAGATGATTAAGAAATTGATATTTGACTGATGTTGACTTATGGGCATAGATGTCCATTGACAAATCACGCGAATTGCTTACGCGTTTCGAACTATGTACTTGCATTTTTTATGTAAAAAATACAATTATATTCTAAGTGAAAATTAGATTTTAATATAAAAATACAGCACCTACATATATTACAATATATGGTACGTATATACTTATTGTTAGTACAATAGAGCGATGATTGTCTTTATCTATTCTCGATTCTCATTTATGAAGGCGGTGAGTTCAAATCCTCGGCTTATACCACCGAGTTTCTACTTAAGTTTATACTTTCTATTTTTTTTAAATTATCAATTATTCAGTTTCGAGGGAAATATCGTGAGTGAATCCACATGGTCGAGAATAAAAAAAATCTGGCGTATTAGCACTAGGCTCGCGTGGTGGATTATGGTCCTAAACACTCGTACTGATTCATTAGGGGTCATTCATTAGACATTAGGGGGATTCATTAGACCTGTCCTCTCAAGTGGCACGTTAAAGGCTGATCGCTATCATATAAAATTAGCCACGAACAATTAGCAGGTAGTGCAGCTGTTTAAAGACATGTGTTTGTTCGGGTGTGAGTTTTGTACGTGTTATGTTTCTCTGGTCCCACGATACACGGAATCCCAGTGTGAGCCATTGAGTGTGCCGTAACTAATATACATACATACACACACACACACACACACATACACATATATACACCCACATTCCTACGTTCCTCTAAATTGCTATAAGTGGAATATCCACGTGAAAATAGTTTCAGTCCCAATATAAAAATATCCCAAGCGCTTAATCCTCTTTACGTCCGCCTACAAGCAATTATCTTTCATGAAACTATTTATTCAGGCTTTCGTAACTCTGATGAAAAATTGGATACATTTTTCTACTCTATATTATTGTTGCCCAATTTTCACATCCATTGATACGACGTATGTCCATGTCCACATTTATACTGTATTTTTTTTACTATAATCTAATTATTCCTTAAATTGGAAAGCCAGACTATATAATTTTACATTTTACTTATATGTACTTAGCTAATATTAAGTCATATTAAATGTCATATTAAGGTTTTTATCTATACTAATATAATAAAGAGGTAAAATTGTGTGTTTGTTTGTATGTTGGGGGTAATCTCTGGGAACTACTGAACCGATTTCAAAAATTCTAGGAAAGGAACTACATTTCAGCTACATAGGAAGGAAAGGAACAAATAGGAAGCTACATTATCCGTGTCTAATATAGGCTATATTTTATTTTGAAATTTTGAAAAAAAAAAATTGTAAAAATAAAAAACTTATAAACCGAAGTGAAGCCAGGGCGGGTCGCTAGTTATTTATAATTATAACATCAATATATAATTTATGTTTTCAGACATCTTCAGATATGATGTGATTATATAATTTGAATGGTTAATCTTAAATTATAATATGCCAATTCACTATGAAATATGACAAAAGGAACATCAGATGTAAGTTCAATTTTATCCAAAATCTTAACTTATAGTGAGCAGATCCGTCAATTAAAATTGAAAATTGGTTAATTGTCAATTGAGAATAACAGTGCTAATGTGATTAAGCTCCATAGTTCTTGCAATAGGTATCGAGTGATTTCATCTTTCTAAGATTTTTTGTAATTGTTTCGGAAACTGACCTTCTTGACCATCTTTGGTGTTTGTACTGTCCGTAATAATATACTATTTCGGAAATTGTAAACGCTTGAGGCAAATATTTTTCATTGTTTTCAAAACTCATGGGAGTGTCATTTAACATTGACGCTGACGTGCTGTGTAGAGTTGGACGTTTGCCAGTGGCGAGTGGCGGATCACCATCTCTCATCCCGTGTTGTGTTATTTGTTACAGTAGTTGGTAGCTGCCATGAACATTTATCAGTGCACTTATTTTGTCTATTACTAATGTTTTATATGTTTAGTGGTTTGATGCAGTACTGTTTGAGTTTCCTTACAATTTTGGGAGGGGGAGGGTGCACCCTCTCACAAAAGGCTACCGTGAAATGTACTGCATTTCCCATTTGTCATATTCCCCAATGCAGTTGTTTCGGTAATGGGTGAGGTACGCTAGAGCCCATTCCCATTCCACCGTATCCCTCCCTATTTTTCCAACCCTTTCTCCGAATCAATTTCTACACCGCATCCGGAGGTATGCGTTTGTCATTCTGGACTGAACTTCTCATGTACCGCGGATGTCCATGGGCGACAGTGTCCACTTACCATTAGGTGGACACTCGTCTGCTGCATCCATTCTATAAAAAAATATCAAAGATGAGAATACCTTTTTATCTTCTAATCATATTTTTTTAAATATGTATTTGTATTATTAATAAATAAGAATGTTGTTCAAAGGCATTTCTGCATTTGGCATAGAAACATGATTCGGTTTTGCCTTTGTAGTCCCTTGAAATTGATTTCAACTATTGGTGCTGAATTGATTGAAAATATGTAGGCCATTATGCTGCCTCTGTATTGATGGACAATACCTTCATCCAAGAGTATGTATGCATAAATGTTTTTTTATACGTTTTCAAATAAAACGTAGCATAGCGGTGAGGTATAGGTACAGGTGCGTGTGCCAATAAAAGTTGACATTTCCATTGCGATATCTCACTTGAGTTATGGCTGCCCTATGTTACTTTTTACTGGGTTCCATATTTTTCCTTCTTTGTTTTCTTCGTTCTAATGTTACCGCATGAAAAACCTGATATCCATTCCTGCTGATTTCAGGAAGTATTAAATCGTTTTTGTGCCTTATCCTTAGGGAAATTTCCATTGCGGCCACGTTTTATTATAATCCAAATATTCCTAGCCATTAATCATACGCAAACCTGCATTTATTTGGCACGTCCGCCATTTCCGATGGACTAGATTCATACAAATGCGAACGAAATAATGTAGTGTTAGATATTGGAAATCTCTGCCCCTCCAGTAATAGGCACTTAATGTATAATCTAACATTGCCAATAGAGCAAGCTAAGGAGCTCAATATACCCAAATTCTGGAATGAAAGCAGTGCAATATATGAACATGTGTAGTGTCATATAGTAAACATTTGTGTAGTTTCTCTCGTGTTGTCATCCAACACATTTGGGACATTTCACTGGGACGTCAGGTGCTTACCTCGTATAATTCTGCGATAAATTCCACACCAGTGCGCCGCCATTGTTTCCATTCCATGTTTCCACGTGTGGAATATTGAATTGTGGCCATTCGACCCAAACGTGAAGGGCACGTTATATGTGATCGCTTGCTGTATTGGTTGTCTACTGTTTCGATATTTAGCGATGAATTAGCCGTTTGGTAGTTCAAATTTACATTTAGTGTAATGCAATACTGTCCTTACCTAATCTTTTGGGAGACATGTTGAAAAAAATAACAAGAATATTAAATAATTAGCTGCAAACGAAATTGCAATTACATCCAATTGTCCATCTCATCCCGTGGGTGTAACAAGCCCCGAGGAACTATACCACCTCATAAACGAGTGGACACGCCAACCCGCTTGGCCAGCGTGACGTTTTATGGCCATACATTCTTCATGCGCAGTACAATGTGCACGAGGAGGCCCGTGTGCAGCTGTGAACGATAGTAATGCTGGTTACGGTTAGATGTTTTGCAAACCAATATAAGTATCAGTCTATTCATTCGTTTTACAGCGTTGCTCTCTGGAAGATTTTTTTTAATAGAAGAGATCGCTGATGGGTGGCCGATCCACGCCCCTCATGGACACTTGTAACACAAGAGGGGATGCGGATATGCTGCCGACCTTGTAGAATCCTATTCACAACCTTCTTGAAGAGTTACTTACAATATCTCCAAAAATACATTTTAGAGATTTGTAAGCTTTGTAGCTTTCTGTCTATAGAAAATCGCGTCTTTGTTCGAATGTTTTAGAATCATTGCGAGCAAAAGTTGCAAAGCAAAGCCGCGAAAACGCTGTAATGACAAAAGGATTTGAACAAAAGCGCCGTTTTCTATAGATAGTAGCTGCTGTTTTCTATAGATAGAAGCTGAGTACGTAGATATGTAATTAAATTGTTATTAGGTGATAAATGTGGGATTAAAAGTTCTTTGAAGTGATTTAAAATGAGCGACCAAAGTGCAGCGAAGAGTTTGTTTTAAATTCTTCAGTGGTTTGAACGAGTTCTGAGAGTCTCTAGGATCTACTTACCCCGTTCTATTTAGTGAGGTAAAACTTTCGCATCATGCATAAGTCACTTGTGGGCTGTAGCAGCTCCTTTTCGCTCTCGAATAGGTTGTCCGATATTCTATTAGAAGTGTGTATACTAGACTATTTTTCTAGAAAATATTTCGTTTATTTTTGATGTCACTGTATGACGATTTCTTTTAGTTTTATTTCAGATTTTTTGCATTCTGGCATTTGTACAAAAATGATAAAATATAGTCATATTCTACGATTTTCCAAATTTGCCCATTGAATTTTTAATCAATTCGTGTTCAAAAATATTGTATAATAGTTTCTTCTGATGAGTGTGTAAAGGATTCTAACTAATATTATAAATGCGAAAGTTGATTTGTTTGTCACCTAGAAACTTTTCATCAAATCTACGTTTTGTATATAAGGGATGGCACGAGGTAGCTTTCCTCTCGATCAATGAGAGCGAATCCGCAGCTAGAAGATAATAAACAAAAGTGCAAATTATAATCAAATACGCAATATGAAAAGGAGCTATAACACCTTTTCACATGCATACCGTCAAAAATCAAATCGTCCAAAATACACATCGTCTAAATGTCTTGTAAATAGCGTCAGATTTTCCAAGATCCGCTTTCCGTTTTTAAGTCATGGAAGTGATTTCACAGGCCGCGTGGCACGCCGGTGATTTACTCGCTTCCCATCGGTACTGTCACTAAACAGGACAGGTGGAACGGAATCAACTCTGTTTTTCTAACTTACGTTCTTATTACTTGTACTGTGTTGCATACTGTATTTACTGTAGAACATTGTAACATGTTACATACCAGTAGCGTACATAGCTCAAAAAATAGTTAAGCTGAAGTGGGAATGGCCAGGTCACGTTTGTCGCAGAATTGATAAACCGATGGAGTAGGTCCCATAGTGGACACTACGTATCGAGAAGAATAGTGCCGATAATGTCTGCATGAGAATATCGGATAAACGACTGTGGTGGCGTGCCTTGGCAGAGGCCTATATCCAGCAGTGGAGAGTGTATATTTTGAATATATATTGAGTATATTATATTTATCATGTTTTACCAGGAATACAGGAAAGATAAATCAGTGTATAAGTATATTGTTGAAGATTTAGTAAGTAAAGGTATAATTTACCTAGAATAGAAACTCGTATTGTTGTCTTAATCTTTATGTCGCAGTTCATTT
The DNA here is from genome assembly GCA_943735995.1 of Sesia bembeciformis. Taxonomy (NCBI): domain Eukaryota; kingdom Metazoa; phylum Arthropoda; class Insecta; order Lepidoptera; family Sesiidae; genus Sesia; species Sesia bembeciformis. Next base: position 16,317,407 of record OX031026.1, on the reverse strand, counting down.
AACTTCGTGTTTCAGTTACTTGGTTTTGATACAGGCGGCTATTATTCAGCGAAAACAGATTTACAAACGCAAAGCTTTATCCTATAAGTTTCATACACAGTTGATTTGACATTATTGTGTAACTGTAATATGAAATAATTAAGTAGGTAATATTAATAATACAACTCTTTTACTTACGTGATATTAATATCGTACATGTGATAATTGTATTTTCTGTGCCTTATATTTAATGCGAGACCGCTACTTCGTACTACAAACCGATGCGCTGCTTGCTGGTGGCATGTTTATTAGCAATAAATTATTTTAGCATTTTGAATCTAAATTAACATGACTTTACAATTTCATACGTACGCATGATATTTTTATATCCATCCATATTTAATTAAAATTATAGATATTGTTTCGTTTGTCGTTTATATTGTATGTTTATATCTTCCAGCGCACCTCCCAATAATGTTTGTTTGAAAAATTTTCACACATGAATGGAAGAGGAATCGAGCTAAACTATTGTATGGACTTTCTTGAAAACCATGAAAAGGACATATATTTTTAATACTTTTTATTATATTCATTGTTATTCTCTAAACGGACGATTATGTTAATCAAATGCATTCTGGACTAGAACCAATTTATCGGTACTGTACAATCTTATTTAAATGCAAGAAATAGACTTGTTAAATATGAAAGCCCGCACAAAGGCTCCAAAGGATCTTGACAAAACGGGTCGCCTTGAGAAAAAGTGAGAAAAGTGAGCTAGGTTATTACGGTTTACATAAATTACTAAGAGAGCTTGCTTCGTCCGCGCACTGCTCTTGTTGTTACCGATTTACAAGTTATGAAAAATTGAATGCAATTTTCTTCGAGTACTTTCATTACTCGCTTATCTTGTTTCTATTGTGTTTTGGGATAAAAAATCGAATGACAAGGCTAAGCAAGCGAAAAGGCATTATAAGACTTTCGAGCAGTGATAGCTCATCTGTTAACGACTTTCGTTTATGAGGTTATAAGTTCAAATTCCAGCCAGTAGCCAGTGAATTTCTACGGAAGTATGGATTTTTTAAAATTACCACTAGTTTGGCGATGAAAACATTGTAAGCAAATATGCCTGACAATTAAAAACTACTGTGACATGTATCCATCTCTCCGCACAGAGCTCACGTGATGGATTATGACCCGAAACTCTTATGACTGCAGGGGGAGGCCTGTTTCGTGCAGTAGCACGTTATAGGCTGATATTGATTGTGCGTAACATCAACGGCGACACCGACTGTTAAAACGATGTTTTCGAAATTTATTGCATTTTTACATTTTTGAATTTATTCGAAATTTATTGCGTTGTCAAATTTTGTCAAATTTTAGTAATAATTGTTTTCATTATGCCTATTTCACTCGAGGGAAATATTCCTTATTATAAAATGAGCAGAGAAATCGGACCACACGGTCGATTCATTTTGTAGAAAATTATTTCTAAAGTTCGGGACATTCTATAAAATAAAAACATTTTTATACATAACTAGCGACCCACCCTCACTTCGGTTTATAAGTTTTTTCATATTTCAATTTTTTTTTTTCAACATTTCAAAATAAAGTATAGCCTATATTAGACACGGATAATGTAGCTTCCTAATTGTGAAATAATTTTTGAAATCGGTTTAGTAGTTCCAGAGATTACCCCCAACACACCCACAAACACAATTTTTCCTCTTTATTATATCTATTAGTATAGATCATTTTTTAGATCTCCATATCTGTAATGCAATACTTTAGATTATTAACATAGTTTATAGGTTTGGTTGTATTAACACATTATTTAGATCGTTATTATCTGAAAATAAATAATAATTATTTTAAAGCATAAAATTTTTATTACATTACATTCCTTGCGAATGAAAATATTTTTCAAGCCAATCAGATGGAAATGACTCGGAGAAATTATAATAATTCATACTATCGGTAGGAGAAATCTAAAGTCAAAATGTTTATAAATCCTGCTAGGATTAAGTTGAAGTTAGATCTTGCTCTCGAGTTGGCATTGTTTGCACTTTCCCAGAATTTGAATTGTTATCTCTGGCTCACTGAATCTGCTTGTTTATCAACCCAAACGATAATGGAGGAATGCAACTCAATTGTCAACTCTACAAATAGCTAAGTTTACAGAAGCCGGCCATCTGCCCGCGGTGAATAATTCTGACAATTTATAATTGTAACTTCCATCTAAATTCATCTGGAGACTTGTGAATTGGAATACAAGCTGTTCGTTAGTAGAAACTTTGTATCCAACTTTCGATACATTTCATGTAGATAGTAGATAGTATAATAAGATACAGTCATAGATCTATCCACCTACTCTTACATGGGAATTCTACTTGAATCGAATAAACAAAATTGTGATTTGAATAGAATGCCGATTTTTCTCTTTTCTACTTTATAATATTGGTACATTTCCGTAAACAGTAACTAGCCTATTTTTAATTCATCGCTGGACATGGGCCTCCTCATGCATATTGTCTTGTGCTCGAGGGATGTATGGTCTCAAAACGTCATGCTGCCCAAGGGATTTGGCGAGTCCTCTTTTTTAGAAGTGGTGTAGTTCCTCTTCTTCAAGACTTGTGGTAGTCGCCTTTTTATCCGTTTATCGCCTTTTACGACACTCAACGGGAAGAAGTAGGGTGGTTATATTCTAACGCCGATTGACACATTGGTACATTACACACCATTAGAATATTCACTGTTTCTTGTCCGCAGGATCCGGCAAATCATACACGATGATGGGCTCGCCGGGGGCTGACGAGGGAGGCATTATTCCGCGACTATGCGACGCACTCTTCGAGAGAATCGCGGTCCAACAGTCGCCTCCAGCGCTCACATATAAGGTAACGGATGACAATCAACTGTCCACACTTTTTTTAATATAAGCTCACTGACCTAATCTTGTTTGAATTCTGGCTAAGGCAATACATCTTATGCTAAAGCCGACATACCTATACGATCCATGTTTGGCCGCTTTTACTGAATAATATGTATGGCAATCTGGCAAATATACTCTTACGTTCAGCTCTGGGTCATTCTGCGTTCTAAAATAACAAGAAAGAATGGATGACGATTTTTGTTTGTATTTTGATGATAAAAACAACGCCGTGGTTAAAACCGGAGTTCAATTCAATAAAACGACTATAAATGGCAATAAAAGCTAAAACAGTTCGTTATTTCAGTCGAAAGCAATGTTAGACATGAAAGGCCAATACAGCTTTAGCATACTACGAAATTAAATGGATTAAATGGAATTAATTATGTGGATGCTGCGACTATGAGAGTATTCTAGTTAGCTAACTGCTCACTAAAGCATCGTTAAATCAATGTTTGTTAATCAAACTGAGAAGACAAAATGCTTAGCCAATTACAGATATAGTTCTAGGATTGTACTTAGATATAAGACCACTTAGTATTGTATGCCTACCCGGCTAGTTATAGTGGACCAATGTATAGGTTGTGAGAAACATCTTTTTATTTTTCTTTAACTGAGCAATAAATGTTTTGAATTTAACATCGATTACAACGCTTTCGCAGCTCTCTCAGATCGGTGATTACATGTCCATCTACTTGTCTATTTTGTGTATTGGAATTTCAGCATTCATGATAGTGGAGATCATATCAGAGGACAATGGGTAAAAATCTCCAGTTGTATCTCTTCCCGTGGGTGTTGGTGATGGTGGGTGTCGACTAAAGGATAACAAATCCGCTACCACTAGCCCTGAGGAACCTTACCATCTCTTAAAGAGTGAATTCGCTATCCCGGTTGACTATTGTGGCATTTTAGGCCATACATCCCTCATGCTCAAGACAATGTCCATTAGGAGACCCATGTCCAGCAGTGGACGATAAAAGGGCTGGTTATGGTGTTCCTAACCATCGTCGTAGTGATATTATAATTAAAAACGTTTATACATATAGTAAATATCAAATTTCTTCTTTAGGTGGAGGTATCATATATGGAGATCTACAATGAGCGCGTGCACGACCTATTAGATCCGGAGACAACGAGGAGGTCACTAAGGGTGCGTGAACACGCCGTATTTGGACCATACGTGGACGGACTTTCCCAGTTGGCGGTCTCGTCGTTTCAGGTAAGAGTTACTTTTGGATGATCTTGTGATGATTTTTTATAATTTCGATTTTAAGACTGTTGAAATTAATTGATATTTTATTTCTACTCCATTAATTGTAAAAATAGTTTTTTGTCACAGAAATTATTTTAATAATTAAAACACTGCCGATTGAGATATTAGACTAAACAGAAATAAATACGAAAGCCACTTTGACACAAGGCATCAATTTCAGACCCTCTCTGAGCTACTATAATTCTATGGTGAATTAACACTGCCTTGGAAATTTCATGTAACTTCAGAAATACTTCAAAAATATCGCTTAAAAATGATCACATGAATGTTGAAATATTTAATATCTAAGCTAAGAGAGATTCTTTTGTGTAACATAACCAGGTCAAGAAGCCTGAAGTTTGTGAGGAAAATTCTGCTTTTCACTCGTAAGATTCTTGCGTATTTGTATTTACGAGTATTACACGTTTACAACGTTTAGGAAATGAGATTTTCTTTCATGACATACGTACACACTTAGAATTAATAAACACAGTTCTTGTGAATCGTACCTAGGTACTTCTGTTATGGTTCAATTTCAAAATTTTAGGCACTAGTCAAGGACTCGAGGTCAATACACTCCGACAGTAAATATGAATCTAATGTGCCGCCCTGTCCGCCAGGTCTTGCAATATCACGTTACGACATCACTTATCACTCGAGAGGGTTGGCGGGTAGAATGGGCCGCTCACTTCACCTGCCCCCTGAGAACGATTATCAACTCCGGAACTATTACGTGGGTTAGGATATCTTGCATTGGTGGATAATGTGATGACGTAAGCGGTAGATTGGATTCCCGTTGAAACGAGGCCTAAATTTTGAAATTGCTTCCGTATTGTGGTGCCCTTTTCATTTATGATTTTAATGCGGGATTTGTTTTCATTTCTGTTTATTAATTAAAGTACGAGTAGTACGCACAAGTCCCTGTACATAATTATGTATTAATTGCAGAATATCGCTAATACTGATTATTAATTATTAATCAGTGATACTGATTATTAATTTTTATTTGTAATCATTATAAGTTGAATTCTCATACGGTTAATAAAATATCCAGTTTTTAAATAACATTCTCATTATTGAATAACGGAACAAGCTGCCACACGCCCAATACAAGTTTAATGGAAATCTTCTATATAGCTCACCACTGTTTGACTTCTTATCCGATTAACTTTAGTTTTTGCACATGAAATAATTTAAAATCACCTTAACTATGCTACATTAATGAGATGATATATTTCATTTAAGATTATTAACTTTTTATGTTCCTTAAATCATAAATTACTGCACTATATTACTATTAATGGTCCCATTGTCACATGACAGTCATTCAACGCAATTTTGATAAAAATCCAAAATTGTTTTATCTCGAAGAACACAAATTCACCTTTAATTGCTTTCCATCCTATTTATAATATAATCCCCTACGTGGTTCGTTTTACGTTTTCTTTAAAAGAGTGTTCCCGAGTGCAAACTTATTTCAGATTGAATTTTCAAGAACGATTTGCCAAAAAAATCTTCGCAGAAACTTGGGCTTATCGAGTAATCCGGATATAGAACCTCAATATATCTTCGTCTTCTTTATTGATTACGCCATGCCAAACTTTGACAGAGTCCCTATTAATTTTTAAACTTGACTTAATGGAGATTACAACTAGTTTAAAATTCTATCCAGAAGGGCTTGTTGCTAAAGATATCCAAACTGCTCCGAAATGTTATTTGGAAGGTACAAAAATTGGCCTTTAAGCCAATTTTTTCGAGAGAAAATCACTTCAGGCAACTGGCTATTTCGACAGCTTCATTAGGTTCGGTTAGAAGCGCTCGAGAGGCTTAATGGGGTGCTTTTACCGTTGTCTATTTCCACCGAACTTGGAAACCTTTTGTATCGGAAATGTTTTAATTTAGCCCAGAGAGAGTTGTTCAAATACGTCATTGACTGTACTGGGATTTGTTTTAATCAATGTTGATTAAATCCATTAATATTTAGTTTGTTCAGAGCTAATTAACTTGGTGAAGTTTAATTTTATATTCATACTATTTTTTGTGACAGAGACTCGTTTTTCAGTTCCACTTCTTCGATTTAAAGATACATATAGATAAAACAAATAAAACTTTATTTTTTATCTTTTAATAATAAATGAGTTCTCAAATGGACTCTTTCAAATGAACTGAAGCTTTCAGTTCATTTGAAAGAGTCCGTAAATTAGTTTCCTTGAATAAATGGCTTGTTTTGTTATAAAGAAGTATAGTTACTTAACGGAGTCTAATCAAATTTTCGTGTAGAGTTTGTTTGGTATTTTGGTAAATTAAGGTGTTGATTAAAATTATTAAGATTGTTTAGGGTTTCGTATACTCGTAGATTATATAGGTATGTGTTATGTTACCTTGTAATAATTTTGAATCGATCGTTTCAACAATGCAAATTAAACTAGTGTTCCAATTTGATTGGCTGCGGTGTCGGTGGCGTACCAATGACCATTTATTATTCCGCCCGCCTCGTATCAACTCATTTCCCGCGCTGTGGTGCTAAGACTGGCTCAAATGGGCCGTTGTCAATAGTAAACCAACCGCGCCTGAGAATTTTGTATTGTGATTTTAGTAAATCTTTAACTCGGCTTGAGTTCTTTAATTGTCAGAGCTCGTCTCAGATTCTTTTATGAATGAACCCGTTACATGAATGTATAGCTTGAATAATGGACATAAGATTACATATGAGTATAAGGAGGGATTGATGTTTTAAATTTTCTGCCACTCGCTATAAGATGCATCGCTAGGAATATTAACAGAATACAGGGATAAAATTCCGCGTAACTCTGGGATCATAAAACAAACAAGTGTTTCACGTGTGCCATGTTTATAACGAGAACCTCTCAGATGATGGATTACGCTGAATGAACCGGGAGTCGGCGCGGCTCTTGATTAATCAGACAGAATTTTTTCCATTAACGTTACTACCATGATAGATATAATTATTAATTTATTATGTATAATGCGTATCTATGAACCGATAAAAATCTAATGAAGAAATGTATTCAGTTTTTTTTAGTTGTTTGTCTGCCGCTTTATAAAAATACCTTCATTAATCATTGAATATTACATTTCTTTAGGTACATATAATACATTATATAAGGGAAAGTTATCTAACCTATAACCTTGTACCCCCGCTAAGATCCGTCGACGTGAGCAATGGCCCTTGAAGGGTTTCCTATAAACGTCATAGTCTACCTTGAACCCGTCCGTCCGTCACCTCCACGTATTAGCCAATCCATATAAATCCGTATAATATAACAAATCCGATCACTCGCAGGCACCATTTACGGTGTTATCGAGGGTTGAATCGTTAACTTTGTTATCATGTGATGTTATCTGAGCTATTGATGTTTTGATAATCACATTGAATTAACGTTTTGTATTCAGGAACAATAGGAGAGGAAAATCGATTGTGATTTAATGTGCACATGGATATGAGGAATTCGTATATTGTTTTATTATGCAAGCACGTTGGGTGGGTTCAGGGACTATTTTCTCCAGTTTTTCCTCAAACAACTTTTCAATACTCGTACATTTTCGCGTAAACCTTTCTGTTGTATTCTTTAAAAATTGAATTCGGGTATTGCAAAAGAGTTTTGTGAAGGTGGAAATTTCAATTAACCCAAGGGAAAATCCACTACTTTTCAGCATGTGCATAGACCTACCTATTATAGAAAATTGTCTGTAACTTTATCAGTGTTATAGCTATTGGTTTGATCGCAAAAACTTTTAGATTATAACAATAGCTGTTTGTAAAAAAATGATTTTTACTCCTACTTATAAGTATTAATTTATTCGTTACGTCTATTGAAATTTCTACGGTCGATATCTTCCTTATTATTTTGAATATTCTGGAGACCATGCACTGGGAAGAGCAGTGTGGGATACCTTCCGATCAGGTGGATCGGAGATTTGAAAAAGTTCGTCTGTTGTGGCTCGATGAGAAGAGCCGAGAATCGTGTGTAGTGGCGAGCCATGGGAAAAGTATATATCCAGCAGTGGAGAGACATAAGCTTACGGTATGTACACCATGCTCAATTCTGTTTCTTTTAGGGTCGTTGCCGTTCGGTTTTGTCTTGTATTTTTCACCCAATACCCTCGACCTAACATTTTGGTTTTTGTGGTTGATGCTCCAATTGATTTCTCGACTTTCATATCCTAACCTGCTGTAGACTGTTATTGTATCTTTTCATTACTTTTTTATGATCATTCTCATTTGTCTAATTTGTTTTTTCCAACTTTTACTGTGTGTTGTGTCCGAATAAACTTATGTTTATGTCTCTACGATACTGGTTATGTCTGTCTGACGTTTATTTTTAAAAGCAAATTAATTTAGATGTGACAAAATTAAACACGGTGAATACGGCTGGCTTTTATTGTTTGTTGGCTATCAAGAAGTCAGCTGGAGCACTAATAAAATTCGGTATTGCACGAAATTGGTAAGAGGCTGTACTCTACCATATACAATACTACAGAACCAAAACATAACTCCCCAATAAGATGTATAATGAAATAGAATGGATTATTAAACAGATCATTACGGTCCGGTTATCATACGAGGTGCGCTGACAGTTCTGTATTTAATTATTTTTATATAAATACCACATCTTTCTTTACTCTTAATCATATCGTAACACAATGAAATATATAAAAAATATTCTTAAGACTATCCAGTTGTAAAATTATTTTTACTACATGTTAAAGATTTGTTAAGATCTATGTCCGCCGTCAGAGCTCTTCCTATAATAACCGCACCATAGACATTGGTCTCGTCCGCAAACTCTTACAACGTTGTTTGTTTTTGATAATAATTTAAAAAAAAAAGTACTTTACTGAAAGTAATTTAATATCTCGACGTTTCAGTCACATCGGTTGTGGTTACGAACTGATAGCTAAGATCGAATAAAATTAAAACGACAACTACACTCTTTTGTGATTAATTTATTTAGTTTATAAGATTTATACAAAACTCAAAAAAAATAAAGTTGTGTTCTTTAGTATTGCACTCTTATAAATCACTTGGATACCAGGATCGCAAATCATACAGGCATAATGAGCCTGTTCAGTTCCAACGATGTATGCAGGTACACGTTTTTGTTTTCATTATTTCTGACGTATACATAATGGAGTAAATTGAATTTGAATGAGAGAATATGGAATAAGGGTGCGTCTCTGCGGAATGAGAAAGGTCTAATTTAAATGTAAGTACATACTCTGTTTTTCTGAATAATACGGGGATATGAAGTAAAAATATAAATACAGCCATTATCTCCTAAATTCAATTTTCATATCGATATAATATTTTTTACATTTATGAATTTTGGTAGGTATGTTTAGTGTTTCTATTGGGTTTTCAGTTAAATGTTATTGTGAAGATTAATATGATGCGTTTCTCGAATCCTAAAGGAAATTCTCGTGTTTAAATATTTCTAGACGACTGAAAATAACGATTTAATATCATTGCCTTTACTTGTCGAGAGAAATGAAGAAAATGCGTACCCACGAGTCTCGTATATTAATACTCGTAGTTCATTTTTAATCTTACTTATCATTAATAATTATTTATATCGATTTACTGTAAAAACCGCAACCAAACCTTTTAACGTCTACCGTTGGACATAGGTCGTCTCATGAGTACTGTATCCCACTGTGCATGAGTATGCATATTGTCTTGAGCAGACTTCTTACTACTAGCGTAATAGACAAACAAAGATCCTTTGACGTGTGACTGTCCTTGATACGTAAACGTGTGCGCAAGCTTCTGTATGTGTGAGTGAAGAATAGTGTAGTGTTGTTCCTTATATGGAGTAATGTCGATATTTACGATATCACAACCTAAAGCTCATAGTTCTATACAGACTTATTTTAAGAAATCTTTGATTCTGTACTATACGTAACTAATATATCGACGGTGGAAAGGAGAAATGGAATAAGCACACATTAACTTTCAAAATTAAACCTTAATTATTATTTATTGTGGTTTACGTTAAGTAAGTTGTATGTCGCTTATTTCTTTTTTCTACCGTCGATATGTACATAATATAACTACTGTCTGTAAGGGAAAATGATGCGTGTGTACTCATTGTCATCATCCTGGAAACTAATCAACATATATGTATGTATGTGAAACAAAATGCTGATTCGAACATCCATCTGGACCTGAAAAGCCATGTGAAATATTATGCTTAACACTGACAACTTCTGATAAACTTTAGTCTTGTGGGTACGAGATACTAGGGTCTAATTCTATATTATCCAGATTGTGAAAAGTATGAAACTTTTATAATATAAAACTTGCTTTTCCATTTGTGTATGAAATGAAATAAATAACTAAACGAAAGAAAAATCATCTTTTACTCCAAATTTTCAAATCTAAATTATTGATAAATAAGTACCAATTATTTGTACAATTTAATAATCAAAGATTACAAACATAATAGCTTCTATATAAAGCAACTGATTCGTCATTCGGATTTTGTCACGTAAAACATAGCTTTGATGTAATCATTATAGACCGTGAAACAACACTATTTTGTTAAAATAATTCCGTAATGATTCTTTTGACATATTTTTTAAAGTAACCTGATGCTTCAATCTTAAATCTAAGTACGTTTCCACAATTTATTTCAGAACTAAATATCTACGGCTGTTTGAGGGATCTTGTTCTAAGATGTGATATTTTATATTTATAAATATTTTTTCATTTGAGATCTCCCTCAAAATATAAAGGACAATAATTTGTGAGAAATCGTGATCATTGGAATTAAATTTATTATTTGAAAAAAATTCTATTTTTTTTTTTTCTGAAATTCCAATCGTTTTCTTGGGCGTCTATGAGAATTAATATTTCACATCGGTTGATTATATGGTTCGTCATATGTCAAATCCGACCTATTAGAACGCTCCAATTATAGTATTAAGAAGTCTTTGGTCTTGAGGGATGTATGGCTTTAAAACACCACGCTGGCCAATTGCATTGGCGAGTACACTTTTTAGAGGGTTCGTGGTAGCCGCGTTATTATCTCTTAGTCGCCCTTTACGACACCCACGGGAGGAGATACATATATCGATTTATATAATATAATTTAAACACTGTTTTTTAAAAACAAGTTAATATTTAACATACTAATAATGTCGACAAGTGCTTGCAAATATTAATTCTATTACGACAACATCGAACACAGTTAAGACATTTTCTGAAACAAACTTGATAACAATTAATTGAATTTGAACTTGTGCAACTTATCCCAGTACCCTTTGTAACGGCCCTTCAAACGAAGCAAGTTTCGGTCTCGACGTAATAACACAATGGGAAGTTATGTTTGTACTTCAGTCTCGAAATTTAACGTATCAGCCACGTACACAAGGTCTGTTACGAGACAACAATTACTTTGTTAGTGGTTTCTTGCTATAAAAATAGAGTACCTAATGTTAAAGTAAGGCGAAAGTATAACATTACAGTTACAGCGAGAATGTTTCTAACATGGTACCTAAATATTGTTTATTACGTAATTATATTTATGTATTAGCCTTCAGTATTTTAACAGAAGATGACAAAATTCATGTTGCTTGGTATTTGAATTTTACTTCAGAGACTCTGGTGTTGACAAGCTCAAATACCTAAAGAGTATTTCTGTAAAGAATGAACAGCAAACTGACAGGCGACCTAATTGGTTAGTTGGGGGTTGATTTTGTTCAAAAATTGAATTGTGAAGCTAGAAATTCGTCGCCAACCCGTCTGGTTAACCGTAATATTTTTTCGCAATTTTTTGCACCCAAAGATTTGTGTTGCGAACTTCTCGTAACCACCTTCGTAACATACTCCAATCATACCATATCCAAATTGTATATTGGAAATGTCGTTTCTTCACCTTGTATGTAAATGTAAATAACAGAATTCGTAGTATTTCAGATTAATTTCTGGTATAATTTCGGTTGTGGTAATTCACTGTTCCCTTAATTAATGTGAAGGCGTCGCGCGGTTATTAACTGTTGTTTCGTTTAGTAATTAGTTTCTGTCTGTCTGGATCTTTCTGCCATTCTACAATTAAACCTTAGTGCTTTCTGATGGATTCGTTATAGAGCTATGTTTACTTGAATTTACTTAATTTATTTCACGGAAAATATTTACATGAAAAAGTGTTTTGGAAAAGTACTTTAGGCATCATATAAATACTGGGAGGTGAAAAACAGTGTATAGAAGATATTTAATTGATTCAAGGTATAAATAACGTTCGTATTATAGGTTGCGCGTGCATCAGGACACTTGTGTTCTAAACGTCATGCAAAGCAGGCGGATTAGTGAATGCATCCTAGGCATCCCGGATCAGTAATGCCGCTTCCCGTCACCAATCTCGGATATTTGAGATTTAGCGATTGTTGGAGTTATACCACCATCAGTCTAAACGCTAGAACCCCATCCGTTTTCCATCCGCTACACTTATCCAAGCGGTACTTGCAGGAGGGAATGGGCTTGAGTTCTGTGGGATGGTTGGCGGCACCTAGCGAGACGGGGGTCGTATCTACACTGAGACTGAGAATAGCGGAAGATCGTTCGATGGTGGGCCTTGAGAGTGGAGAGGCACAAACTGATGGTAAGGTAATACCATAAGTACGGGTGTTCTGGTTTTACGGAAATTATCTTTAAAGTGTGTTATGACTTCTATACGACTTTTATGAATTTGAAATAACAGAATTTTGTGTGTGGTATTAAATCGAATTTTGGTGTAGCGTTGAAGAAACATAGACTGATGTTATAGTATTGACAGTATTGTAGCGAAATTTATTGCTCAAACACAAAATGCCAAGCAAACATACTAAATAGAGTTAATTTGTACATGTCTTTCATCATTTAATTTTGTCAACAGGACATAAACAACTTAATGACTGAAGGTAACAAGTCGCGAACAGTGGCTGCGACCAACATGAACAGCGAATCATCCCGTTCTCACGCAGTGTTCAGCGTGGTACTTACACAGACGCTCTGCGACGCGGCGACAGGCGTCTCGGGCGAGAAAGTCGCGAGGCTCTCCCTCGTTGACCTGGCGGGCTCAGAGAGGGCTGTGAAGACAGGGGCAGTCGGTGATAGATTAAAGGAGGGATCTAATATTAATAAGTAAGTCAGTTCTTGAGATTAGCTAACTAAATGGTGGAATGCAACAATTCGCAGATTTGTCGCTCCATCAAATCCCGACATACGTTGTATTTTCAGTCTTGTACTAATAATACACTATAGCTTTCCAAACACAAAGGTTCTTCGGACATCGCGGCTGGAGTCTCACAGGGAAAATAGGCGCTAGACTGTTGTGGAGTCGCTTCAAACTTGATATCAGCCTATTTTTTCCCACTGCACAGTACAGGCCTCCCCTTGCATTACCGCGGGTGTTTCGGGCCATACTCTACCCAGTGTTGGTTGGTAGATATTATACATGACTCAGATTTTTATAAGTTTTCAGTTCAAGGGTTTCTTGAAAATGTTTTTTTCACAGATGAGTAAGAATTATTAGGCTCTAATCTAAAATCCATGTCAAAAATACTCATTTTTTCTTTTACAGATCTCTGACAACACTAGGCTTGGTAATATCAAAACTGGCAGACCAATCTTCAGGGAAGACGAATAAGGATAAGTTCGTTCCATACAGAGATTCAGTGCTCACGTGGTTACTGAAAGACAATTTAGGAGGGAACAGTAAAACTGTTATGGTACGTTGAATTTAAATATTTCCAAAGCCGTATAACGTAACATTAGGCAAATATTTTAGAATCTAGGGGCTCATATGGTCTATCTATATATAGGTCATAAGAGATTATTATAACATTATTTACCCAAATATTATTATGGTCGTAATGTTGCTAGATACGTTAAGCACTATATAGAGCCTGTATAAAGCCATGCTTATGAGCAGTCTTTATACCGTTTTTAAGCTGCTGGAGTAATTGAAAGAAGGCATCTGCTGCTTACATAATGATATCGTGAGTTCTCATTCTTTTTCATATCTCTGATAGGGACATACCAACAAAAGAAAGATTTCCCTTTCTGTCTCCCCAGATTTTCCTTTTTTGTATAAAATCCTGTCAAACAGTTGGATTTTTGGCCATTTATTGTCTTCTATTTTTATAGTAGGCTCATCGATAACAATAGCTTGAACAGCAAATTTATGTCTAGGTGGCCAATCAATCTCCATTATTGATTGGCCTCAATAACTTAATTAAATACCCATCTGTTTTTCATTACGACTTACTCTGTTGTTACAATGACGTACATATAACGGTTTTACAATTTCAGCTCCGATACTTTGCCTCAATATCAAAAATGGAAGCAATATTTGCCTAAATTTGTGGGAAGGCATTGAAATTAGAATTGGTACATACACACACTTAAATACATATATAAATGCATACATATAAATGCATAAATACATATATATACACACTTTTTATACATATATAAATGCAGCAAATTAATCCATCAACTTGTACATGTCTTTTCAGGTGGCAACAGTATCCCCAGCAGCGGACAACTACGAGGAAACACTATCGACTCTCCGGTACGCGGACCGCGCGAAACGAATCGTGAACCACGCTGTGGTCAACGAGGATCCCAACGCGCGCATCATACGCGAATTGCGACAGGAGGTTGAGGCCCTCAAGGAGATGCTTAAATATGCCACGGTTAGTATAATATAAATCGCCCTTGGTTCTACCACATTTCCATATATTTGTTATCCTCCATGAACTCTCGGTCCTTGTAAAATCTGTACTTAAATAAAACGCAGTACCATAAGCCTCGGCTTGTATCATTTACTACTCTTACTTATGCATACCTACATACTATCTTGCACTTTGAATTCTGAATCGAACTGTAATTCGATTTATAGGTATAGTAAGTATTCTATACCGTGCACCGGCACGTTGTTAATTGAACTATTTAATGAAAGTTTTCAATAAAATTACGCTATGCTAAGCTTTTCAAAAAGCTATTAACAGGATTCTATTAACAGTCGGCGGAGTACTCGCATCCTCCTTAGAGTTGCAGGTGGCGGCGGAGATCCTTCATAGAGATCTACTGTGTGCAGTGCAGTCTACAAGACACTTTATACGGCGAATCCGAAAGTTGTCTAATGAACTGCCTTATTAAGTTTTCTCACTTAAGCTACTATATGGACCTCTTCTAGAAAACTGAATAGGTTTCTGCATGGTCAGCAACGTACTCTCAATCCTACCCAGTGTTACAGCGTCTGGCGGTAACCTCTTACTATCTCGTGAACCACCCACCCGCCTGCTACCTCTTATATAAAAAACAATCACATACTTATCGATGTGTTGAGAAGACTTAGGTGTTACGGGGAAATATCAAAAAACAATGTCTATTATTATAATTTTAACATACATTCGTGTTATTTCAGGGTTCGCCGGTGGGTGAAGATGTCCACGAGCAACTAGCACAGAGCGAGCACCTGATGAAAGAAATGTCGAGAACGTGGGAGGAGAAACTTGTTGAAACTGGTATGAATATTGACAAAAAAACCTTTTTTTTTGTATATATGTATTTTGTTAAATTGCTAATAATTATTGTTCCTCTTCTGAGCAATAGGCCTTATTTCATTATCTTTGATGCTGTTCAATCATGATGCATTGAGGTTGTCTCGTTATCTTCATCTAGTTTTTCTTCGGCATCTGTGTCTAACTAGTGAGATCCATTAAGAATTTTATTTAGAATATTATTAAGCGAATAATGCTATACGTAACAACTCATATCCATCATACCATGTATGGTGGGTCTGACACATAAAGATGAACAGAACTACTCAAAATCCAAACTGTTTTTCATACTGCGAATTGAAACTGGAACTTTTTTGAGTCATCCTCATTTAATCTTCATTCTATCGATTATCATCAAGCTAATAATATATATATGTATTATACAATACAATACAATTATAATAGTTAGTAAACTGCTGACAAAAGAAGTGGGGCGTGGTAAAAGAAAGGTTGGGAGCTCTCCGATTACTCAATCGGGTAATTTTAAATTGTATATTATTTTCAGAACGGGTACAATGCGAGCGCCAGCACGCGTTGGAGAAGATGGGTATCAGTGTGCAAGCGAGTGGTATCAAAGTGGAGAAAAACAAATACTACCTGGTCAACTTGAATGCAGATCCATCACTGAATGAGTTACTCGTATACTACTTGAAGGTATATAACTTTTACTTTTCTTATGACTTTTCCTGTTTAATGTTAGTTT
Organism: Sesia bembeciformis; assembly: GCA_943735995.1. Lineage (NCBI taxonomy): Eukaryota > Metazoa > Arthropoda > Insecta > Lepidoptera > Sesiidae > Sesia > Sesia bembeciformis. Next base: position 16,300,979 of record OX031026.1, on the reverse strand, counting down.
AACAACATTGGACAATTAGTAATTTGTTAGTAATTTGACAAGTATACTTACTTGGAAGAGCAAAAGTACTTTTAAGACTACCTTAAAGAGACACAGCTAAGAACGTTAATTCTAATAGTAATTCTAATCTGTCAATATTTTCCCCCAGCTTGATTTATTTTGTTAAAGCAGATTATTTATAGTTTCTTTGATCATTATTATTCAAAGATTGCATTATATTAAAAGTCTAGTAGAATGCTGTGTACTGTACTCATATTAAAGACTGAGTATAGGTAGAACGCAATGAGTTGTTTCTTTATTATAAATTTCATCAGCATCGGCGCGGAACAAAACACTTCTTACGGTGGATCAAGTGGAGACTCCAATTATTTCAGTCGAAGCTTGACCCACCAAATACAAGTCTTTGCCGCATGGGCGTAGCCACGATGGGGCAGGATGGGGCGCTTTCTTTCTGCATTACACTATATCTATTTCAATTATAAAAACATTATTTACTTTTTCCCACCCCTATTGTAACTTTTAGGGTATGCATTTTTCTTTAAAATTTCCTCAAACCATTTTTTTAAATAATTATGTGTGTCGTTTTATAGCAAATAAATTTCTCATTCATTCAAATAATTTATTTGGCGTAGGTATATTATTTTGACATAATTACAAAACCAACTGTTTAATGGAATGGTGCGCGAGAGACGACTGAAGGGAGCAGGGGCGTACGGTGGTTCGTCCTCTATATTTGGCCTTCGACAACATGTCGATACTGTGTCCCTACATCTATCAGCGTTGATGACATGACACGTGTTCCAGGATCGAACACTAGTCGGCGCAGACAGTTCAGCGGATATCCAACTGTCCGGGCTTGGTATCCAACCGCAGCACTGCCTACTGGTGGTGGAGGGCGGCGGGTTGCACATGGAGCCGGTAGCCGCGGCGCGGTGCTTCATCAACGGCACGCCGGTGGTGGCGCGAGTGCGGCTTGGACACGCCGACCGCATACTGTGGGGGAACCATCACTTCTTTAGGGTCAACTGCCCAAAGCAGACCGGTGAGTACTTTGTTATATCAGTTTATGGGGCCAGTGGTGGCGCGCATGCGCCTCGGACACGCTGATCGCATACTGTGGGGACCACCACTTGTTTAGGGGCAATTGTCAGGAGCAGACCAGTGAGTGCTATGTTATATCAGTTCAGACATCCAGCTATCTAAGCTTGGTATCCAACCCCAGCACTTTTTCTGATGGTCAAGGGTGCCACGGTGCTTCCTCAACGGCACGCCGGTGTGGGCGCGGCGTGGTGCTTCTATGTGAGAACTATACGTGCACGGTCTGATGTACTATTCTGTCAAATAGGTTTCGGATTTTTTTTAATAAAACAAAAAATAGTGCCGAAAATCGTCTAAATTTATTTTGTCGCCTTCGAAAATTTTACTCCATTTGACGCAATGCACTTCCGCCAGCGAATAATCCATTCGTCGAAACACGAATTTTGTTTTATTATTATTTTGTTTTGAATAAGAAAATGTCACAGAGGGCCATATCTGGCGAATATGGTTCGATGACTTGCTATATAACTTGGTCGATGATATTCGTTGAATTTTTAGCTAAAAATTAACGTACGATGATTGAAATAGACGGCACATTGTCGTGCAGTATCCAAGAATTGTTGTTCCACAAATCTGGTCTTTTCCGACGAATATTCTCTCGTAATCGCACTCATACTTATTTGACAGTACTTATGTACATTGGATACATGCATGAACTGCATGAAAAATCTACATGAACATGATAAATACATTACTTTGGATTGGTATATAGCATACTTGGGGGCTAACTCTGTTGAGTTACTGATGGTTTTTATACAAGTGGTTTTTGTATGCACTAAATAAACTTAAACGAAATCGAAAAACAAAAATCAAAGAGGGAAGGTGATATTATAAAAGATATGGGAAGGTAGGATAGGATAAGTTTTAACACATGTATCAAAAAAAATGAATAAAGAAAAACAAATACTTATGGGAAGTACTCATAATATTCAAATATGAGTATAATTCATTGATTAAATTAATGTAAATGATTAATGCACAACAGCAGCGGCATCTGAGCCTCAAACTCCCGCACAGCCGATCGACTACAACTTCGCGCGCGACGAGATCATGCTCAACGAGCTCAGCAACGACCCCATACAAACCGCCATCTCCAGGCTCGAGAGGCAGCACGAGGAGGACAAACAGGGTGAGTGTTTGTCGCTCTACACTAAAGCCGTGAAGCCCCGCGAACAGAGCCGTAAAAGGCAAGGGTGGAGGGCTCTTTCCCAGTTGGAAAACAGGCCGCAAACGCCTATTTAACGTGCGTAATTTCTTTTAATTATGAGTTATTGTGTTTCAGTTGCATTGGAGAAACAGAAGCAAGAATATGAGAGACAATTTCAGCAACTCAGAAATATATTGTCGCCGTCGACCCCGTATCCACCTTATTCTTACGATCCGTTGAAATTGGGTGAGTGAACTAATTACCTTTATTTTTATCAATAATTAATTCTCTGCACTCGCATTGTAAGTTACTGTCATATATTAAACATTCGAATACGTCACAAAATTATGTTTACTACAATAGACAAATAGCCTGCAAGATGTTTCAGTAACTGCCAACGTTTATCTGGGAACGCGCCATGTTTGTCATTCTGTACTGATGTTCGCATGTATCGCGGATACATGTTCAACAGTATCCACTCAGCACCAGGTTGATTCTATGCTTTAGACAAACAAGATAAGTGTGTCCTCGCGTGCATGATTGCAGGGGTGCGAAGCAACGCGGGGGGTTCCGCAGAGCGGGCAGCGGGACCCCGCGTTTCCCCGCCAATGCATCCCTGTAATCGCGCAGGCGAGGACTCACTTATGTTGTTTGTCTAAAGTCTACCGCCTTCTTTCATAAAAAAAACTGATTAACTACATTGAATCGAACTACATCCATTGACTTTAAACATTTTTGCAGGTAAAATGACAGCGTGTACGCCCACAACAGCGGCCCGCGTTGAACGCTGGGCGGCGGAGAGGGACGATACTTTCAAACGGTCCTTAGGACGATTGAAAGCAGATATATTACGAGCTAATGCGTTAGTGCAGGAGGCCAACTTCCTAGCCGAGGAGATGAAGAGGAACACCAGGTTCAGTGTGACTCTGCAGATACCGCCGCAGAATCTGAGCCCCAACAGAAAGGTGAGTAGAATATAGGATTGGCCGGATTTTAAAAGGGAAATAATTAAATGAGCAGCAGAAATACTGAAAGTGGCAGCAAATCGATGGCAACATATTTAAAGGTTGCTTAGGTTTAGGTTCTTTAGTGGTAATAAAGATATGGTAGTCCCGCCGTCGACTTTGTGTTGACATTCTTAGTAATTAAAAATTATTTATTTCAGTTATTCACAAATAGTTTATTTTGTTGATTTGCTGCCCATTTAGTATTTTTTGCTGCTTATTTAAATATAAGCCATTTTACAATATTTTGCAAACAATCTTTCGGGCATCCATTAGTCTTACACTGGGTGGCAAAAAGGGACGACACGTACAAACGGTCCTTAGGACGACTGAAAGTGGACATATTGCGAGCTAAAGCATTAGTGCAGAAGGCCAACTTCCTAGTCGAGGAGAAGAGCAGGAACACCAAGTTCAGTGTCACGCTGCAGATTCCGCCGCAGAATATGAGCCCCAACAGAAAGGTAAGTAGCCTTCTGGATTTTATAATATTTGGAAAATAATGTTTCGGGCTGCTGTTATTAGAATGTAAAGATAAACCAAATACAATACTAGAATTGAATTCGTTTTTTTAATTCCTTTCAGAAGCTGCATCTGTCCACGTTAACACGTGACGTAACATACACAGAATATTTGCACAGATACAAATTCTGAAAAACTAAATAAAGCCAATTTTCTATATAAGTAGTAATTTGTATAGTGTGATTGTTTGTGGAAATGAATTTATTTCATTATATATTTTTCCGACTTGTTTAATTCAATATGGCGGCTCTAATATGGCCACCGATAGAGAGAAATCCATTTTAATGGCATTTCTATGCCTTTTTTGATATTTCTTGATAAGATACAAAGTTTAAATTTTGTACAAATAATTCTAAATTCTAATATTCTACATTCTAGTACAAATATTCTAACATTTTTATATTCGGAAAATTCAACACAGGGAACTCAAAAGTTACAATGGATTGAAACATATTGTAATTTGAGAGTGTCAAAATTTGAGCCAGAAACACTAAGAGTTGTACGAGTGTTTTTGCCACGTTTTGATTACTTAGAAAACTGAAACTTAGTGCAAGTCTTCATCAGCACATAAACTTGACGAGGAATTTCTTTAGGTTTGGAAATGGTGGATTTAATATAAATAGTAGCAAGTTTTCATAATTTAGAAACCTATGCAAACCTAAACCTAGAGGCATCATTGAAAAGGTCTTCGAGAGTGCATTTAAAAAATGATGGCGCCTTCAAAGTATTTTTTTGTCACTTTGTCCTATTTTGTCATTTTTATTATTATTATTATTTAATAGGCGAGCAGTTAATTGCTGATGTGTTTATATCTCGTGCTGGGGTATTTCCTAATGTAATTTGTTGTTTATTATTATTTCTATCAATTTATTTAAATAAAATAAATATAAATAAATTTATTGCGTGATGTGCGTTTAGACATACAAAAATTCCAAAAAATATTGTTTTGGGTCTATCATTCGTATTTTATATTGCAATAACTTTTTCAAAAAAATATTCCATGTATAGACGCAGATTTGTTACGATTTTATTATACGATTTGTTTATTTCCAAGTGCTCATTTGTGAAGACGATAAAGGAAGCCGAAAATTTGTTGTAACACAAAATAACTAAAGTTTTGTTGTTCCAGCGCGGCGCATTCGTGTCAGAGCCAGCTATATTGGTGAAGAGACCTGGTCGCGGCGGGCAAGTGTGGTCCATGGAGAAGTTGGACAACAAGCTAGTGGATATGCGCGACATGTACGACGCGTGGCGACGTCGACAACAACATGACGTTGAAGACGTTGAACAAGTAAGATTTATATGTTTAAAGCTTTAGAATTTACTTCGGTGTTCCTTATGCGGGGTCGTCCTCCGGCCAGGTGGGCCGACGACATGAAGAAGTTCACCGGTGTGCTGGCAGCTGCGGTAGAGGTCTATATCCAGCAGTGGAGAGACATAGGCTATATTGGCATGATGTGGTTCTTTAACTTCGCCCATGTGGTATCGGCCGGTTTTAGAATAGCACCAATACCATGTCTATGGAGAAGCTGGACATGTACGACGAGGGGCGGCGGCGACAACAACGTGACACGCAGGAAAACGTTGAACAAGTACATTATACATACATAACTATACATGTAACACTATATTTACAGCTTTAGAATTTAAATATACTTTGATATTCTTTAACATGAGTGATGTACCTTAAATGCCATGCTGACCAAGCGGGTGTCCACCGGTGTCTTAAAAGTGGTGTAATTCTTTAGGTCTTGTAGCAGCTGTTTTGTTATCCCATACGACACTCACAGGAAGAGATGGGGTGGTGTTCTTCACATACATCCCTCATCGCATTGCATTCTTCAGTATCGGCCGTCTGGCGTCGGCTGCATTTAGAATAGAACCACCCCATGTCTAGGAGAAGCTGGACAATAAATTAGTGTTCATGCACGACATGTATGACAAGTGGCGGCGACAACAACAACGGGCTCCATAGGAAGACGTTATCTATTAGTTATCCAGAGGATAACTAATATTGGTACATTTACTGGTTTAGAATTTGGGAACATGGGAGAGGCTTATATCCAGCAGGGGACAGACAGGCTGACAAAGACTCATACTCCACAAAAAGCTTCCCGTCAGCATGGAAGGTAGCTCATGTTCACCCTTTACCTAAAAAGGGTGACCGCACAGATCCGGCCAACTACAGGCCAATAGCGATCACCTCCCTCCTCTCTAAGGTGATGGAGCATGTCATAAACACACAGCTCCTTGGGTACCTAGAGGATCACCAGCTGATTAGCGATCGTCAATATGGATTTCGCCATAATCGCTCAGCTGGTGATCTTTTAGCGTATTTAACACCCCGCTGGGCTCACGCCATTGAGAGTAGAGGCGAGGCTCTGGCTGTAGGCCTAGACATTGCGAAAGCTTTTGACCGGGTATGGCACAAATCGCTGCTTTCCAAGCTACCATCTTTCGGGATACCCGCAGGATTATGCGAATGGGTTGCCAGTTTCCTGACTGGACGGAGCATCAGAGTCGTTATCGATGGTAGCCGCTCCGACACCATGTCTATTAACGCTGGCGTCCCTCAAGGCTCCGTGCTGTCCCCAACTCTGTTCCTTCTGCATATCAACGACCATTGCAAATTGGTGACATACGTTGCTATGCAGATGACAGTACTGGAGACGCCTTGTACAGGGGCCGCGCCAACATCCCTCGGGTCGAAGTGGAAGAGAGTCGCGCCAGGCTTGTGTCTGAAATCGAAGACTTTAGATCTAGTCTCGATTTGGGGTTCTCTGAACCTAGTGGATTTCAACCCCAGTAAGACGCAAGTCTGTGCATTCACCGCTAAAAAAACCCCCTTTGTCGTAGCACCTCGCTTTCAGAGCACGCCTCTTAAGATCTCGGAGAGTATCGGGATCCTTGGTGTCGACATCTCCAGCAAAGTCGAATTTAGGGGTCATCTGGAAAATAAGGCCAAAATGGCCTCCAAAAAGCTCGGTGTGCTGAACAGAGCGAAGCGGTACGTCACCCCTGGGCAACTCCTTATGCTTTACAAAGCTCAAGTGAGGCCCCATATGGAGTATTGCTCTCATCTCTGGGCCGGCGCACCGAAATACCAACTGGACCCATTTGACTCCATCCAACGACGTGCTGTTCGTATTGTCGACGATCCCACTCTCACGGGCGGTCTAGAACCCCTCAGCATTCGGAGAGACGTTGCGTCTCTCTGTGTGTTCTACCGCCTGTACAATGGGGAATGCTCTGAGGAACTGTTTAATATAATTCCCACCTCGGGTTTCTACAGCCGCACCTCCCGTCACAGAAGTGCGGTCCATCCGCATTTCCTCGATACAGAGGTGTCGCGCACTGTTCGCTCCAAAAATTATTTTATACCGCGAACCCGTAGTCTGTGGAACGAACTGCCTCAAGAGGTCTTTCCATTAAGCTACGATATGGGGTTCTTCAAGAGAGCTGTGAATAGGATTTTGCAAGGTCGGCGGCGCGCCCGCATGCCCCCTGGTGTTGCAGGTGTCCATGGGCGGCGGTAACACTTACCATCACGTGGGACCGCTTGCTCGTCCGCCCTCTAGTCTATAAAAAAAAAAAAGGAATGTGAGTTTAGAAATATTTTCGGTCTTCTTTAGTTTCAGTACACAAGAGGGCAGGCATAAAGAGCCTAGCGGTATTTAGGTTTTGACCAGTTTATAATGCTGACTCCTCTGGCGCAATTAACGAGTATATTTTCGAGTCTTTCTTTGAAAATATACTTAGGTATTCTTTTGCTTCAGTACAATACGTCACGGAGTCAATAGTCAATGGAGTGTTTAGGTGATTTCGACTCCTTTGTAATATTGACCTTCCTGGAGCGATGAGCAAGAATAATAGCAAGAGTCTTTAGAAATATACTTCGGTTTTCTTTACATTGAACAGGTTACGATCGGTAGTAGATAAAAAGAGTAGATCTGTGCTTAGGTTTAGATTCTTCTATAAATATTAACGCCTCCTGAAGCATTGAACAAGATATACAGGGATATTTCTTTAATAATATACTTCGATATTCTTTAGCTTGAATACGACGGGCAAAAAGAGTTGAATGGTTGATAGGTTTCGAATCTCCGTAAGTAGATTCAATTCTATTTGAACTTGTAGATTGGCGAGACGTATCAACGTTTGCCATTCTTCACTGATGTCGATATATGTATATCGCGGATGTCCAGGAATAACAATATCCATTTGTAACCAAGTGTCTGCTCATTAGCAGCTTTCTTTTCATAAAAATAAATATTTATAAATACATTGTCTTCTTAGCTCGATATTTAATTTGTAACTGTCCATTTTAGGAGCAAACCGTCAAAACCATAGACCCATTCTATGAGTCTCAAGAGAATCACAACTTGATCGGAGTTGCGAATATATTCCTGGAGGCGCTTTTTCACGACGTCACTCTGGACTACCACACCCCTATCATCAGTCAGCAGGGAGAAGTCGCTGGAAGATTACAGGTTAGTAAACGTCGACAGGTTGAATTTCAACGTCTATTCTCTATATTTCCCAATATCTACGTCTCTTCCTGCAGACCGGGAGGCATATTGGGAACTTAAAAAAAAATTAAAGTATTTTACAGCTCTTAAAACTGTTTTGTATTATTTCATATCACAGAATTGAAATACTTAGTGACTTTTGTTTGTTTTGATTGCCTATGGTCGTGGTTCCCAGCAGGGCGGTACAGCCTCCCTGACGCTGAAATGATCCAAGGGGCCCATGGAATCCGAGCCCTTTTTACTTTGCACATGTCCCTTTATTGTGTTAATTGAATGTTGTAGTTTAAGGGATCGGGGCACTTGGTATGAATTTTTCTGAAAGGGCACTCTACAAAGATCATTGCAGAAGTTGCAAGACAGCTCATTGCAGATCGTTGCGTTTGTACGAAATTGCAAGGCGACTCATTTTATAGTAACGCGATAAAAGCTTATAATAGTCATCTTGGAAAGATAACAGATAACGACTTAGCAAGCGTATTGCCTGCAGAAAATATACATAATACGAGTATTAGAGCATCTTCAAACTATGATGTAATAATAAAAGCATATTTTGGTATTGTATTTCAGGTGGAGCTCAGTCGTGTTTCGGGCCAGTTTCCACAAGACAGAATATGCGAAGCGGCGTCAGACAGTTCCGGCGACATGCGGGATGAAGACGATCCTGCAGACCCTGCTTCACAACAAGTACGTATATACTTTCAGTGTTTTTCTCTTGTTGCTCAATATCACAAGCTACACTAATTGGGTTTTATTTGGGTTTATTGAAGCGTGCGCTACGTATGATATGATTCGACGACTATATTTAGGTGCAGCATAAATTAACATTGCCGGGACACGTGAATTTTTATAAAAATAATTTTGTTTTCTTTGCTAAATATGTTGAAGGTTTTCACGTGCCTGATATCTAAAAGGACGTATTATTTTTCTGACTTAAGTCTTACCATTTGTCTTTTACCATCTTTAAAACGCATTAAATAAACATTTGATTTAAATTACATTGTCTCTCAGGTTACGATCCGGGTAGTAATCAAGCAAGCGACCGGCCTACCGCCCTCCCTCTCACACTTCGTCTTCTGCCAGTACTCCCTGTGGGGTGGGGGGGAGCCGGCGGTTGTTCCCCCCCACGCGACGGTGGACACCCCTCCACCTGCGGCCCCCACCTCACCTCGTCACCAGCCCCAAGCGCCATTCCGGTTCAACGACCGACGGGACTTCACCGTCCCACTCACTGAGGAGTTCATAGAACATTGTGCAGGTTACTGTAGTTTTCAAGACCTTATTTTAGGATAAGTGAATGTTTCTCCGCCGTATATGACAACCATTGCATACCACGGAGAATGACTGAAGGAGAAATTCGGGTGATGGTAAGGATACGGGGTACTCACAGCCGGTTAGGAGTGTCCAGAATCTCAGGATTATTTAGATGTCACACACAATATCACATGTCTTAATATTGCACACTAATTATGGTGGCTAATATAACGGCGCGTGGGAAAGCACGGGCCGTAATAGACTCTCCTCGTTTGTCACCTATTGGATAATGTCCCCCACGGACATCCGTGATACATGCCTATACATATCCATGCGTGATACATCAGTCCAGAACGGCAAACATTGCCACAAACGGACGCGCTGCCTACTTATTTAGAGTAAGGATTTGAAAAATGGAGATGGATAGAAGACGTGATGGGAATGGGCTCTGGCATATAATATCTCGCTCAGTACCGAAAAACATACGGGAAATAAGATAAAGTTGGAAATGTACTACTTTAAATGTAGACGACGCATTTGGGACCACAAGAACGCTCATCTTGATTGAAGTTTCCATTATAACTTATTAAACTTTCGCGTGTTATATTGTATATACTAGGTGCGCAACTAAGTTTCCGGGTTTTTTTGACCAATAAAAAATCGAAAATACAAAAATACAAGACAAATACAATAAAATCAAGACAAATACAAAAAATGGTTTATTCGAAGTATTGTCCCTCGCTATTTACACATTTTTTTCATCTCTCTGGCAATACATAAATACCGCGACGATAAAAAGACGCGTCTTTGGACCGAAACCATTCGTCCAACCAATTTTGTACTGCATCATAATTGGCCAAGTGTAGTCCACCCAAGCCATGCGCCATCGACCGGAACAAGTGATAGTCTGAAGGGGCCAGGTCTGGCGAATACGGCGGGTGCGGTAGCAGATCCCATTTCAGTGTTTTTATGGTGTCCTGGACGATGGAACTGCGATGGCACGGAGCGTTGTCGTGCTGCAATATCACACGTTCGTGTCTCGTGTCCCATTCTGGCCGTTTTTCGAGCAATGCGTGGCTAAAATTGATTATTTGTTGTCGGTAGCAATGCCCATTGACAGTTTCGCCCGGTTTCAGCAGCTCATAGTACACGATTCCTTTCTGGTCCCACCAAACGCAGAGCATTGTCTTTTTTCCGAAGCGATTTGGCCGTGCCGTCGATGTCGACGCTTCGCCAAGTGAAAGCCACGATTTTCTGCGTTTGGGATTCTCGAAATATATCAACTTTTCATCGCCAGTAACAATTCGATGCAGGAAACTCTTTCTGTTCTGCCGCAAAAGCAAAATTTCGGAAGTGATTCTTCGATTTTCCATTTGTCTCTCAGTCAACTCATGCGGCACCCACTTTCCTTCCTTTTTTTTTTCCCCCATGGCGTGCAAACGTTTCGAAATACATTGCCGCGTCACATTTAATGCCTCGGCGAGTTGATCTTCTGTTTGAGTGTCATCTTCATCCAATAACGCTTGCAGATCGGCGTCTGCAAATGTTTGCGGTCTTCCCGAGCGCTCCTTGTCCCCAGTCTCAAAATCGCCACTTCTGAACCGCTTGAACCAATCTTCACACTTTTTTTTTGATGGTATATGTTCGCCGTAGGCCTCCTCAAGTAACCGACGTGCTTCAGCTGCTGTTTTTTTTAGGTTAAAGCAGAAAAGCAAAAACGTTGACATTTTCGAGGTTAGAAAAAAGGTCGTTGTGTTGCGATATTTGTTTATATTACGACTGGGTATTCTTAACAGATGTCCAAGCTATAAAGACACCCAATTTCAGATCTGTATGCCGACTACATGTGTCGCTAGCGCCATCCATGTGTGAAACCCGGAAACTTAGTTGCGCACCTAGTAGCTGTGCCCGGCATGCGTTGCATTTGCGCATAATATATAGCCTATGTCCATTTGGAATAATGTACCTTTCAAATGGTGAAAGAATTATTCAAGTGGTTCCGGAAATTACCCTCCACATACATACAAACTCACAAAATTCTCACTCTCTCTTTATTAGTATAGATTGTAAGTGTTGTATTTTATATTGTAAATCGGATCTAAGTGCGTGAAATTAAAGGCTGATGTAACCCGTACCGAAACGTCGAGTAGAAATAAAAGAACAAAAACTTTTAATTTTACGCGTTTAGACGCAATTTACAATATAAAATGAAGTTGGCATGGTGATATCATGGCCATGGGCACGATATCACAATAGTCAGTCTCTATTCGTTTGTGATCTCTACTCTCCTCGGCATTATATTCAAGTTAATCGTTTTCATTCTAGAGGGTGCTCTCTCGATCGAAGTGTGGGGCCACCGTTCAGCGGGGTTCAGCCGCGGGCGCGGCAACTGGGAGGTGGAGCAGCAGCAGCTGGCTAAGGCGAGGTCGCTGGCGGACCGCTGGGCCGAGCTCACCAGGAAGATCGAGCTTTGGGTCGAGATACATGAGCTCAACGATCAGGGCGAGTACGCTCCCGTAGAGGTAAGTACTCTATCTACACAGGGTTTTGAGCAACAGCTGACCAAGGCAAGGTCGCTGGCGGACCGCCAGGCCGAACTCACCAGGAATATCGAGCCCTGGGTTGAGATACACGAGATCAACGACCAGGGAGAGTACGCTCCCATCGAGGTCAGTCCTCTATCTATACAGAATCTTTTAGCAGCAGCTGGCTAAGACAAGATCCGAGATCAACGACCAGGGCGAGTACGCTCCCCATCGAGGTCAGTCCTCTATCTATACAGAATCTTTTAGCAGCAGCTGGCTAAGACAAGATCGCTGGCGCACCGCTGGACCGAGCTCACCAGAAAGATCCGCGCCCTGAGTCGAGATACACGTGTTCAATGATCACAGCGAGTACGCTCCCGTCGAAGTCAGAACTCTATCTATACAAGGTCTTTTGGCAGCAGCTGGCCAAGGTGAGGTCGCTAGCGGACCGCTGGACCGTACTCACCAGGAAGATCGAGCTCTGAGTTGAGATACACGAGCTCAACGATCAGGGCGAGTACGCTCCCGTATAGGTCAGTACTCTATCTATACAACATTCGTACAATGACACGTCGTTATTTGTCTGTGTCGCTCGCGCACAAATATATTGCCGTCTCGCTCGCACAGATGCGGTGACCGCCGCCAACACAGACTGCAAACCTTTTCTCATAAATAATACGGCGTGTTCTTGTGCACGTGTTCTTTTGTTTGTTCTTGTAATTGTCCTTCGAGTACTCGGGCGCTCTCGGTGGTCGTCATTTGAAAGCGGATTGCGATGTTACCGGGCGCTTAACGACATTCCGTCTTGGGATGCGCTTGGGATTACTCAGTTAAATAGTTTTTGAAGTTATGTTATCTTGTTTCGTTATTCATTGTTAAGTTTTTGTGCTGTTCTGTTATTTTGTGATTACTGTTACAAAATGGAACCAACTCCCTATACCTTACGTCCATTCGGGAGTTTGTCTCCGCGGGAGAAACGAAGAATATCACTTTAGTTAAAGTGAAAAGCTAATGATAATTAACGTATTTAAATACGTAAAGGAACTCTGGCCGTAGCGCCGATTTAAACCTACAGTAGCGTAATAGCGTAAAATATTTATTTTAAGGAATAAATTAAACGTCTAAGGTTTTGTTGTAGTGTCTAAAACGTTCATAAAGTCGGATTATTTATTCGAGTCAGGGATAATGACATATATAACTGTTAAACAGAGTGAAATTTGTACAGAGATGACACTTTATTGAACGTTCTACATGTCATATCTCTGACTCGAACAAATAATCCGACTATAGTACTCTTAGTGAGTCGCCTCCGACCCGCGTACAATAAAAAATATACATACTAGGATTGTACCATAAATCATGAAAAAAAAATCTGGTGGAATAGATTCTACTCTCGACACCTATAAGGTAAAAAGACGGCAGACGAGCATTCAGTCCGCCTGATGGTAATTGGATACTGTCGTCCATAGACATCCGCGATGCATGCAAACATGCATCAATTCAAACATAATGACAAATGTTGGCACGACCCCAGATGCGTTGTCTACCTTTGGAGATATAGGAATGAATTTGGAGAAAGGGTTGGGAATATAAGGAGGGATAGAATGGGAATGTTCTCTGGCGTATATCATTCACTACCGAAACATGTTACATTGGGGGAATAGGATAAAATGTGAAATCAGTACATTGCAAGGTAGTCTTTGCGAGGGGTAACACGACCAATCCAGCGCGCCCAGTGACTGCGGGATGGACCGTGTACTTTCCCCCTCCAGAAAGGTTATAAGAATGGTTATCATTTTTGATGAATTTTGTCGTTGTGTCCAGGTATCGCCACGTGCGGACATGTTGACCGGCGGCGTATACCAGCTGCGTCAAGGTCAGCAGCGGCGTCTGGCGGTACGTGTCCGTCCGGCACACAACTCCGGCACGCTGCCTATCATCTGCCAGCACATTGTCAGCGTTGAAGTTGGCTCGGTTACTGTTAGGTACGTAGATACTTATCATACCTAAGTATGATAAGCAGTGTGACTAGATTTTGACTCTGATAGTCGGCTAATCGATTAGCAACATTTATACAATATTTATTAATAGGAATGTTAATCCGTTGTTAAATCCGTTGTTTTGAATAAATCTATTTTTCACATATTTTCTTTGGGACACCCCTAGCCTTCTTTACCATTTTTCGCTTTTTGGTGTAACAGAAAAGGTTTTTCTTTAATATTTAGTACACGAGTGATTTACTATTTTAAAAAATTAAACGTGCTCTTGTCCGCGAATGCGTTAAATTGTATTTGCTCTGAACATGTCTCAAGAACGGGTGCAGACGCTCAGAATTTGTCATTGACCGCCAAGACTGTGTAAACGAGACGAACGTTTCAGCATATTTTAGTAAAATAGACGCGGCCACACGTGCCTTGTGGTGTATTTAAGATCTACAACAGAGTTGATGAATATGTGGGACATTGAATATGAACATTGATGTGGGTATGCCTGTTGTTTTTAGTGTAATCGACATTTCTTCCTCATTAATACTTCTTTAAAATGTACGTTTTACAGATCCCGTCTACAGAAGCCATTGGACTCGTACCAGGAGGAGGACCTGGCCGTGTTACGCGAGAGGTGGAGCGACGCACTCGCTCGGAGGCGGCAACATTTGCACGCACAGTTACAGGTGCTCTCACTTGTAGTGACAGTATAGTCTACAGTACAGTATATTAATATGTGCCGCGTAGTGTCCGGCCCGTTTTATAATAGCACCACCTCAGATCTTTCCGTGGGTATCGTGTCGTGGGGACTATGGAATAACAAAGCCACTACCACAAGCCCTCAGGAACCACACCACCTCTAAAAGGCTGGACTCGCCTACGTGTTTGCTGGCCGACAGCATACAGAAGAAATACAGGACACAGAATAGTTAAGAAGATTACAAAAGACATGAATTCAAGTGAAATAATATATATATATATATATATATATATATATATATATATCAATGTTAAGACAGATAGATCCCAAACAACAGGCACTTTAGCCAAGATAATTAATGTACATTCAATCATATTTCTAAGAACTCACTAATTTCATCTGTATCAATAATTGTTTGTATTTTTTTTTTTATCAGAAACTGGTGAATATGTCTCCGTCGATGAAAAGTGAACGCGACATGGAGCGGGAACAGTCGCTCGTGGAGCAGTGGGTATCGCTCACTGAAGAACGAAACGCTGTAAGTTTTGTTAAAACGTGCCAAAACGATGATCGAATAGTCAGTATGATGATATTGTCAGTGCTGCTTATTTAACTCGTTTCAGATATTTTATAATTAAACTGCTATTTGCCCGCTATTTTTGATTTTGTTTTGAAAGTAATGGACTCTACCTGGAAAGCTAATCATTTTTGCCGGTTATATCGTCCCTTCCTCATTCATTTTAGAGATACTTGTAAGGCAGATATCTTATTTCCCTTTACTTTAATACTACTTACTTTAATTTGGTATTCATATGGTTTGTATTGGATACACCATCCAAAATGACGTATAATTGAAGAATTTGACGAATAAAGAATAATTAAAAAATCCAAAATGACGCAAGTAAAGATTAGTTATAAAACGAGTGTGTATTTAACAGTGATAATGATAATAATGATGTAAGTGATAAGGTTGGCTGGCAGAAAATGCTTTATATTTATAGCATTGCCTTTTGTTAAAACAATAGTGTAAATAAATAAATAATGTATGTCTGGTAGGTGTTGGTGCCGAGCCCCGGCAGCCCCATCCCGGGCGCGCCGGCCGCATGGAGCCCTCCGGCGGGCATGGAGCAGCACATACCTGTACTATTCCTTGATCTCAATGGTGAGGCCGCTACAACTATTTGTTAACATAGCTTTAAAAAATTCCGAAATTTTTTTGGTCACGTATTAGGAAGCTCAATGTGGGAATCTTGACAGATAGATTTATGACCTGAAGAAAGTATCAGAAAATAATTAACATATGGAAATACTTTGCTGGGACGACTACATTAACAATGATTTGAAACAGGCTGATAATAATAAAGACAACGGCGCTGCAATCATCTTGTAGGGTATTTCACCATCAACTCACAACTTATTCGATGTTGGGTATTTAGTTCTTTAGAACATGATATTGAATCATGTTAGATTATATAAAGTAGTAATTTTTTTTCTAGAAAATTGTCAGACAACCAGACGGTTCACCTGATGGTAAGTGAATACTGTCACCCATGCACATCAGTCCATAATGGCAAACGTTGGCACGCCCCTGTTTGCACTGTCTACCTTTGGACATTTAGAAATTGATGTGAAGAAAGGATTAGGAAAACGGGTAGGGGATAGTATAGGATGAAATAGGAATGAGCTCTGGCATATCTCATTCACTACTGACAATATACACTTCCCGGGCGAAAGTAATACACATCGGCCTTTAGAAAGAGACTATCGGCTAGCTTTGGTTTTGTAGAGCGTCGTCTCTGTCGTGTGTCATTACGACAGAGAGGATGCTCTACAAAACCGAGCTATCCGATCATAGTCGATGTGCATTATTTTCGGCCGGGATGTTTACGTACATTGGGCAAATACGATAAATTGAGAAATGCAGTACATTTTAAGGTACATTTTTCTATGATGTATTCTATCATATGTATTTTTTTATGAGCCTAGTTTCTTAAATAACTTCATAAATGATATAAATAAAAGTAACCATGTATTTCCCAGCGGACGACCTAACTACCCACCCATCGGGCGAGGAGGTGACTGTGGCCGGTTTGCACTCCATCCTGCCCAAAGAACACGGGAACAAGTTTTACGAGCTGCAAATATTACACCACCATGACAAGGACGTTTCCGCCATCGTCTCGTGGGATTCTTCTATACACGACTCGCAGTACCTCAACAGGATCACTGAAGGTGAGTATCACAGCTCTAGAAGGATAGACAACGCACGCTGTTCGTCGCCGCGTGGCCGAAATTGGCGCTAAAGTACTACTTCTCGCGATGCTCGTCTTTGGGATCGTCCATTAATCACGTGAGGCTCGAAAGCGGGGGTTTCGGAAAAAATCACGAAATATCACAAGGATGTAGTGAGATATCACATGTATTTATCACCAGTATCACTACGTATCACGGGGGGGGGGGGGGGGATTAAAAGTTGCTAAAAAACATCACGTGATTAATGGACGACCCCTTTAGAAAACACAAAATGCCTATATTCTGTTCCTATCTAATCCAAAATGTAACCAAACATGGTGGCTTGAGGTAACTGACATGGCCGTTTTGGGGCAAACTTGCACTTTCGATGAACCAAACTATAAATATGTAAACAATTATTACCATTACCTCACTATTTAAGGCCGTGTCAGTTACCTCAGGCCGTCATGTTCGTTTACGTGACACGCTTGTGGATAAATTGCATTGTGGACAAATTGCATTGTGACGTGACACGCTTGGTTTCCATACAATTTCATGAACATGCGTTGTCTATGTCTATGGTGTGTACAATAAGCAACGAAATTACTCTTTTTGTCTCAATAGGATACAAGCGTATGTAATGTAATTGTATTTGACGGCTTTGGGTGCTTCTACTTAAGTACGGATTTTTAAAAATTGTCACTTGTTTGGCGGTGAGGGAAAATATCATAATGTACTTGATTGTAAATTACAATTTACAATGACGGTGACTTTCAATGGGGACAGTAATAATATTACTTTTTATTTTTTATTCTTAAGAAAATACAAAAATAAGATATCATTAATAGGATAAGTGTAATAGAATAAGTCCTATTACATTTTTCACTCGGCGCTATGGGATGGAAAAAGGGCTTTGGCAAATTTCACTCCTTCGCCCTGCCGTATAATAAGTACGCCAGGGTGGGGTAACACCGTCAATTGGACGCGCTCAGCGTCTCGGATTCAAAGAAGATACAAAAATTATTTATTTTTACCAATACGACACGCAAACCATACTATAGACGCCTCATGTTATACTTGCCTTTTAATTTTGAAAAATTCTGAATATATCGGAACGTAACAAATTAAACGAATTGAAGCCTGCACCTTCTTAACAAATAATTGTAAGTAAATGTTTCAGTGTATTTGTGCGTGTTACAGCAAACGAGCGCGTGTACTTGATACTGAAGACCACAGTGCGGCTGTCGCACCCCGCTCCCATGGATCTCATAGTTAGGAAAAGATTAGGGTTAAACATATACAAGCGGCAGAGCTTCACCGACAGGATACGCAAGAAAATTGTCAGGTCGGTGGCCATATTTTTGTTATTGTGTTTTATTTACAAATTTTACTACCAGTCACTGGTAGTAGTAATTAGTGCCCGGCACTTCGTGCACCGAGACGTATAGCTTGATACCCTCGGTATCTTCATAATTGATCTAGATAAAAAGTACCCTAAATATTATAATTATACTAATTTTATTAAAATACGATATGTAGCTCTCGCGTGATGCGCGTTCAAAAATTGTTGCTGTGGGCTTTGTATCGCTCGCACTTTACGCTGCAACGACTATTTAAAAAAAATATTAAATATACAGACACGTCTTTGTGTTACGATTTTATTATATGCGTATAGACATAAAAGAAGAAAATGTCGGACATTTTTTTGTTATGTCTGTTATGTTATGTCTGTTATGTTATGTCTGTTATGTTATGGATATTTTTGTCATTTGTTTGACTGGTAAAGCGCAGCTTGACCTACCTGGGCCATTACGGAAAACAGACGGTCAGTCGTCTTGTAGCTTGATAGATTAATTAAATTCTTCAAAATATTACAGCTCGCAGATCTTTGAGGTTCCCAGCACCTAATAAATTATATAATAACTAAATAAATAAGTCGTTCTATAGAAAGAAGACGGCGGACGAGATTCCATGAATGCCAACATCAGTAAAAAATTACGTTGGTACGTCCGCATATGCGTTGCCTATTTTTGGGATTAAAGAATAATTTTGAAAGAATAAGAAGGGAGGACGATTTTTTTCATTCCAATACATTCCTATTTTTCTGTAAGGGACATAATTATTAAAAAAAAAAATATTAAAATATTTTTTAAATAATTCACAATGGGGATCAATGGGGATTTTACTTCCAGATTTCCCTGAAAATCAATGTCCCTAAAATATTATTTTAACATATTTTTTTAAATAAGTCGTTATCGTAACAAATATATTACTTACTTCAAAACCTCTTTGAAAATAAACGTTCTCTAAAATGTATTATTTTAGAACGGACCAGTTAACGCAGACGGGCGTGACGTACGAAGTGGTGTCGAACATCCCGAAGGCTTCAGAGGAGTTGGAGGAGCGGGAGAGCCTGGCGCAGATCGCAGCCACCGGTGAAGAAGCCAGTGCGGCGGATGGGGAAACGTATATAGGTTAGTTTATCTTGTCTTTATATAGCTATTTATTATTAATAAATAATTAATAATAACAAATAATAATATTAATAATAACATAATAATAATAATACATTATTAATAATAAATTATTATTATAATATGCTTACACTACTAGTTTCTTCTCAAACTTATCTCTATCCTATGGTTGCCTGGAAGAGATCGCATAAGCGATAAGACCGCCAATTGTATAAATTTTCATTGATGTGTTAAGTGTTTATATTATGTATTGTGTATTTGTATTATATTTGTGACGTTATCTGAACATTAAAAGCTTTCATACGATAAAAAGTCAGTTCAATCCAAGGATATATGTAGCTAGACAATGCTTGCTGTCCGTCATTTTATGCCAGAAGTTGGCGCTAAGCTCCTACTTCTCGTGCTCTTCGTTCAGTCTTGTTCGGACCCGTGTCGCTAGCAAGTCATCACGAAAGATAAAAATGCCTATTTGTCTATAATTATACAAATTCGTCTAAAAGTGGTGAACCGAGTCAAGGGAGATGTTTCATCGGTGAGTGGTTTGTCTTCACTATAATATACTGGTGACGTGATACGCTTGATTTCCATACAATTTTACGAACTTGCGTCGTCTATCTATGTCTATCGGCTAACTACTGATGATGCCAATTTATTTATTTTATAATAAATCAATAAATAAAATAAATAAATACACAGTTCCGAATCGCTAAATTTTAGTGATTAAAGGCCTGCACTCTACTGAGTACTGGAGACGTGTAAATAAGCCTTATGAGTATGCTTCAATCCAGTTGAATGGTTTGCGTACAGAGAAATACACCCGCGGCGTTAGCGCAGTGGAAAGCATCCTATCGTTGGACCGTCTACGCCAGAGCGTCGCCGTCAAAGAGCTGGAGCAGGCGCGCGGACAACCAATCACTATGAGGAAGACCGCTTCTGTACCCAACTTTTCACAGGTAAGTTACATTTACTGTGTAATACATACTTGTGGTAATTGCACAACACTTTAATAGTGACAATAGTCAATATAGATTGGTCACAAGATATTTCACAATAGTATGTTAAGTGCCATTTTGCCATTTTTGTACATTGGTAGGGGCACATATGTGTAGAAGTGTTTCTCCATTCTGATATAAGATTTAAAGTACTTATCTTACAGTACTATTAACAAAATAATATCGATCGGCTATCTTCGTGTTTCAGTAAAAAAGAAACAGACAATCACACTTTCCCAGTTTATTACGTTAACCACTGCATGTTATATGGGAGTATGGTCTGTCAGCGTTCAGTCACGGTGGGAAATGCAAAGATGGCCCACCTGTATTATTTAATTGGTAGTACTGTACGAGTATATCCCCATACTTGATATGGAGATGAAGAGGAATTGGTTCCCATTCTGCTCACTACAATATAGCTGAATAAAAAATAAAAACTGAAGAATGTTCACACAAAGTTAATTGTAATTCAAAGCACAGTACACAAAGAGAAATATTTTATTTGCAAATTAGATATGTCAATGTTGTAAAGCTTTGTGCTAACACTAAAGCTAAACTAACTCCTCACACCATTCCAGTAAACACACACACACACACATTTAGGTCATACATTTGTACATAGACAAATGCTTTTACTAACACAAAATTTAATAGATTTTCTACGTTTGCTATTCAGCTAGTAAATGAAAATAAAGAACAACGAATTAATATCTTCTACTGTGAACTTTATGATCGTGATCTTATTGACTTTTAGACAGATTTTAAATGGTATATTGGTAATGAATAAACAGTATGTTTAAATGGGATATTTACAGACTACTCAATGCTGTAAGTTATAATCATATAAATTGTCGTTTCACTATGCATTTGCACTGCTTTTACGTGCACTGTGCTTCAGATATTATGTAAAAACCTATATTGTAACGAAGCCCGAAACGTAACTTTTGCGTCAACGTATTTAAAGTTATATTATGAAGAATATCAAACGAGGCGGACGCGTTCTTTTGAGTTGTAAAATCAATATATATCGGATACCTACTATAATACCGTTAACAATATCGGAATGACTTATGCTTTGGCACAAACTTTCATTTCGCATTAAATTTATTCTACAAACAATGATTGTCGGAAACTGAATAGCAAACGTGAGAAGTGTTATCGCAATAATCGTTGTGTATGCTTGCTAACGTGTGTGTTGTCGGCGGGCAGCTCTCGCAGGCGCTCGAGAACGCGGCCAAGAACGGAACCAACGTGAGTCCTACGCATGGCCTTTACGTACACCTCACCATTACTATGTCGCATTATATCATGTTCGTTCTGTAGACAAGTGCGTGAAATACGTGTTTTGAAATTAAAGCTTGCCGGCTTTAATTATACCAATTAAACACTACTTTCGTCATATATTTAGTTTTCCCATCGAAACGTATCACAACGAAATATCCGGAATTCTTTACGTGGCAAATTTTTTAAACATTTTGACACTCGCTTTTACTAATGTTTCTGTTATACCTATCGACTGTGTATAATTGTAAATGCACAGAATCATTTACAACTCTATAATATATAATATATTGATATAAATTATCAAGTTTATTTTGTGTTGATTATAATGTGTGTTAACAGACCTTGATTTTTCAAATTTGTCGCTTTTCTTATATCATGTTTCGGTAGCCAGACCATACCACCGTTATCAGTTACAGTAATTTATTTTAGTTCTTTATTTTAGTTGATACCATAGTTGATTTATTTTAGTTCAGTTCTGATCTTGACAAAATCATATTTCTCTTTTAATCTTGCACACTTGTCAACGGAATATTCTTGCTAAGTGTTCGTTTCGACCGACGACAGTAACTTTGTTATTTATAGTTTTATATGACACTTTTTAACTGTAGCTTTGAAATAAGTTTCTCGTTTAAGCTGTTCTCATAAGTTTTAAAGTTTTATTCATTTTTACATGTATGTTTTTATTTTCGTACAGTCAGGAATACGCTAATATACCCAAAATTGTTAGATTCTGGACCTTATTACTATCTTATTAGGGTATACGTTGACCTGTTGCTGACTGTACAAAGTGAACATTATCATTCATGTTTCCATTTTAGACGTGTGGTTATTTTTCGTTCAAAGTAAAGTGAACATTATAGCCTAAAGTGTATGAAATACTAGCTTGAGCGTGTGGTAATGCTAAATTACTTGTAATAAAATTGATATTATATTATATTATGAAATGGGCTTCATTAAGCGCTTGTTCAGACACGGCGGAATCCGCGCGGATTGGACCGCGCGGATATTGGTTGTTGTTGAGACAGAGGCGGCGATAGTGCGGATATGCAGGACAGGAGCGGAGTTTTACCTCAATGCAAAGATGTTTAACAATATGTTTAACGGCTGTTCTAGAAAGTATTTTTTTCCAATTAATCTTCTCCATCTCCAGGTAACTCCACAAACACTGTTTTTAGCAATTTTATTGCAATGTTCTTTATACTGAATAATATTGCTGGCCCTTTCTCCAGTTCATTGATAAATAGTTCAGTATCAGAGCGATCCATGGTGGCACATGTCCGAAACGCGCGGCTCCCGCCTAGCAATTGAACGCCCTCTAGGCACGCCATAATAATATTGGATGCTTACCTATGTAATGACCGATTTGTATGAGAAACTGATTTTTAATTAAAACAGAAAATATCGAAATTCAAAGTGGCCAGTAATAAAATCGGTCATTTCATAGGTAAGCACGTAATAAATCCGCGCATACGCCGCGCGATTTCACTTTCCGGTGGTCGACTTGCGGTAACTTCGCAGATATTTAAACGGGGGCGGTTTAAAGATCCGTGCATTCAAGAACGAATATAAAGGCGGTAGTACAAAATGGCTCCGCGCTTCAATTTATTCCGCGCTGATTCTGCCGTCTCTAACTACTAGCGCTAAAACCATGTAAGTAATAGGTACTGGCTTGTGAAATTACATCTGAAACATACATGTCTTTAGTCTTTGTACAAAATATTGTTATGACATATTGCGTTCAGTTTTACGTATTCTGAATGTGCACTTTATTATTTTTAAAAATATGGTGTTTGTCTAAAAATCATTAGTAATTGTATCCGTAATAAAATAAAGACCAATCAGGACTGAAATGCGATTATTACCCATGTCTGTACCCCTCCACCTTATAAGGTCAACTTTGCTAATCGTCCACGTTGCAAATCTCTAACTTACAAAACTTATACTGTAAACAAATGAAAACGATCTTGTAATTCATGATTATAGGGTTACACAATTTCACTTTGACAAATTTCCTTGTTCTCAAAAACAGTAGATAACCCTTGCGCAAACTCTCACTATATTAAGTTTCATCAAAATCCTTTTAACTTTAAAATTACGCATGATCAAACACTCATGCGAGCAAGGCTGTGGCTAAAGTATAATATGAGTCGTATAGAATCAAAGACGGCAAAATAGGTTAGTAAGCAAGTTAGTTAAGCAATAGGTTAGTTAGATGTACTCGTATTAACATCCTTGATAGTGAAGAGTTAATCAAATCAGTTTAGTTTTAAATTTTCTACGTTGCCATATATTTACCTCATTTTTGCTTACTAACCTATTTTGCCATCTTTGATTCTATACGACTCATATATTCAAGCAAATAGTGTCACCATTACAACGCTCAAAGCGTTTTTGATAATCGGTTCAGTAGTTCCAGAGATGATACAAACTTTCCCAAGAAGTTATTTGTGGCGTGCAGCCCCTACAGTTGATCTATCGGTCCATACGGGAGCCCCATAGCACACACAGCCAATATACGTTGCTCCATAGATAGTTTTCAGGCTTTAAAAGACCCCACGTTGAAGTCTATATATAATCTAGGCAACGCGAAGAAATTTCTGATGGCCTTCTCGCCGACCTCTTTAATGTAATTTATGAAACTAACGTTTTTTCTAGTATGATTCCTGAGCAGAAAACTAAAAGTTTTCTGCCCTGAACGCGGTCTATCGAATATCGGCAGAATGTGAAGACGTGAAACAAATCGGCTAAATCGATATGTATATTATGAACATGACTATATTTTGCGTCATAGTGAAAATTGGGTATTTGAAGACCACTAGACGTGAGCAAAATCGCATGCAGTTAACTAAGTGGCAAGATGACCATATAAATGAAAAGTTGACATATTTCAATTACAGATTTTGCAAACTTGTCGATTTGCAAAGTTGTCCTTATATGCTGGAGGGGTCTGTACTATAATACAAATGTCACACGTTCTCAAAAAAAAAATAACATAGATTGTGTAACTGTTGACGTCATATCATCAGTGTCTTTCCATTCATGGATAGATATAGTCCTCGCTCAAGACCTACCACACACCGTCTGCCGCGCGTCATCGACTAACCAAAATACAGAGGTGTAGGCATTACGGCCTTAAAAGCGAGGCATTTGCAAGGCGGTCAAATTACGCCTTGTGAATTCAGTTTGTAATTAATTTTAAGTAAATTAATAAAGCAAAAACTTTAAAAAATGTAATTATTATATTACTTCTCGTTTATCGTAACAGTAGCATTATATTTATACCACTGGCATCATTCATGTACACCGTTTTGCCACATGGAATTATCCATCTATGTATTTTGATTGATCTGTGCCGCGCGTGTCATACAGCCAGGATTATATAAAACTTTATGTTAATGAAGACTGACCAATATTTCTTTGAGTCATAAAGTCGAAATCTAGCCTAAATAAGTTTCTATCCATGTTGTGCACGTCTTTAATTCGGATTCACACTAGACTTTTGTCTTATCTAATTATATACTCGTGTAATCATATTTTGTAAGTATAACGTTGCCGTGTCTAAATTAATCAATTATCTGACTATTTATTATCGTTTCGTCATCATTCTTTCAGATCATGCGTCTGGACTCATCATTCGAGTCGCTGGCTGGTTTGGCAGCAGGTCGGTCAGGAAGCGTGGCAGACCTTGCAGATGAGCAGCCTCGTCGAACACACCATAGACATTCATACGCAGCCCCTAATCACCCAGACCCGGACATGCAGACACCCACCAAACCATTTGGCCTTGGTAAGTGTAGAGAAAATTAAACGCGTATGTTTTTCTCTTAAGCTCAGTGTAAGTAAGGTCTAAGTGATTGAAAAGGAAAGATGTTACGAGTACAGCGTCGCGGCGTATTTGGTGGAATTGTTGTATATGTCGTCAAGTATAAAGTGTCAAATATTGTATTGGACAATCGAGCGTTAGCACGATTACAAACGTTTTTTGTATTCGTTATTTTAATTTATTTTATTTTAAACTTTATTGCACAGAGTGACAAAAGGCGAACTTAATGCTTATGCAGGCGCGATGGTGCGATATGTGCATTTATACGTTCAACAATTGTTGCTTTAACTTTTTTTTCCTTTTCATTACGGTAATGGTGCAATTAGCATATTTTGCCAGTGTCAAGTTTTCTTCGTAATACACAATTTTAAAGTCTAAAACGTATCCCGTCAATCCCGTATCCCGTTCTCGTAGAATAAGTTAAGAGTAGCTCAGTAAATGGATAGTAGGTTTACCGAGAACAGAAGAGGACTACTCAGGACTAAGAGAGAGCACATGAAAAACGTAGTCCTATGCTTTCATTTGATTATCACAAACATTACGCACAAAAACATTTTGAACTTTAATAAACTATCACTATTATACCATAACTACCTTGAAATGTACTGCATTTCCCACTTTATCTTATTTCCCCAATGTACGTACGTGTTTCGGTAGTGAGTGAGACGTGCCTGAGCCCATTCCCATCGTATCCCTCCCCATTTTCCCAACCCTTTCTCCAAATCTATTCCTATATCTCTAAAGGTAAGCAGCGCATCCGGGGGTGTGCCAACGTTTGTCATTTTGGACTAATGTTGGCATGTATCGCGGATGTCTATGGGCTACAGCATCCACTTACCATCAGGTGGACTGTATACTCGTCTGCCACCTTCGTCCATAAAAAAAAACACATTTTTTATAACTCAACTTCAATTCTCGAGTTCCCGCCAAAAGTCCCGTGGCTTTAACTTAAAAGAGCAGGTCTTCTACAACGTTGTATTTGCGGTTGGCCCCACTTAGTCGTCTCTTTAATATGTTGGTAATGAGCTGTAAAAGCGTTTCTATTTGTTTAAACACCCGATTGGTCAATACAATTGCTTTAAATTCAACGTTAGTGTAGCGTTGCGCTCGTTAATAAATATTTTTGAAGAGTTACTATTGATAAAAGGATATCTATCAAGAAAATCGCTTTAGCGATTAGGCCGCCGGTTGTACTTCTAATTACTTGCAGTTTGTATTTCTCTGTATGTTTTTGGTGTACAATAAAACGTATCTATCTATCTATTCTATTGTTTCAACCACCTGGACTTTATTTATACCCTGTGTCAAAATATAAATATGTCCTGCGGATGGAAATAGCCGATAATTTCCCATCACAAAGAGCGGCAGTGTGCTTCGTGGAATTTTTCTACTGAAATATATTGTTATAATATGTGTGTTTAAATAGTAATTTACTGATGAACAATTTCTTCCAGTACAATAACAACAGAAACACTCCTTTTCCGATACATTTCATTTTCTATTTCCATCACTCATGTATCGTTCACACTTGTTATGACATACCTACATTACTGTATGAATATATAAATAAAACACTTGCGCTAGATGCCTTATGAAATAGTGTAATTGTAAACATTACTTAGTAATTCAATTATAGGTAATTATAGTGCACAAGAGTAGTTTACGTAATTAAAATGTATAAATTTACAAATGCACGATATTATAGGACAGTAGAATATAAAATAATTAGCACAGACATTTCAAAGAGATACAGCAGGCGACTCATTCTTCACATAATAACTTGTTCCCACATAATTCTGTCACGTTATAACATCCCTCATGTTTCCACTATGATTGATTACATTTTGTTTTCAACTTGCTTTGTGGCAATGCTATGGCTCAATCAACAAACTCTTACCTTTCTTTCAACTTCTGCCATCTCTATTTTTACTTCCATCCTCTTTAATTTAAACAAAACTTTTAATAGGATGCTCAGCATCTAAATGACACGAATATTCTTTGAGGATTTTCTAAATTTAGAAGAAAATATGTCTGCAACACCTACACCCTTAAACTTCGAGTTTGAATAGTAGAAAGTACTACCTAATTCTTAATCCAAATTTGAACATCTGTTTTTATTCAAATCGGAAACGTCTCAAAGAATAAGGTGTAATAGGGTCACAAAATTTTATTCCCAGCTTGCAACTAATATGTTTTCTGTATATTAATTCCCGGCTACCTTCAGGCTCGTTCCTATCAGGTAAACTGCGAACATGGTCTTGAATCGGAATGACAACTGTATTACCAAATTGTTAGAAGAATGTTAATTGATATGGATTATATAAAATCGATAGATGTGCTGTATTCCTTACCTTTCATACCCTTACAATTGGCTGTAAATTCAATTTTAATGTACATATATTACGTAAAAAACTGTAAAAGATATTTCCAAAAAAAAGTTCTTAATTTTATTTCAACAATCTAAGGCACATAAAATTGACAAAAATATACCCTAATGTATTGGCTATTAGATGCAAATCTACCTGCAAGCTTCGAGCATCAAGCGAGCTTCTGTCGTTGTGTTACTATTTGTTTGTTTGCGCGTATCTTTCATTTGCATGGACAGAGCATGACCTGTGATTATTTAATTATTTCCTTCTCCTTTCCCCTTTCGTTAATATATTTGCTGTGACTTAAAAAGCGTACAGCTTTCGAACTAGAATCTAACAATGATAGGCGAAAAGTTTTGCTTGCGAAGGCAAAAGGTTTCTATAAAAATATGCAGCCAAAATTGACTTGAAATCTTCAGTAAGGCAACCCTAAAGTTGTATTACATTAAAAACTTGCAAAACAGTCGTTTCTGTATGTAGTGTGTAATAGTAGCATAGACCAATGAAAAGTGTAAATGTAATTAGGTTTGTGTGTGTGTGTGTGTTAGGAATATTATGCCGCTTATTGATATGGCGGGGTGATGCAATGTGATTTAGTTTCGAGATTTACGTTCATAGTGTCAGTGAGATGGTGTACTTCTTGTGATATGGTGCGAAAATGTAGACAAATTTTGTATGGTCGTGGGCGGTGACAAAAACCCATTTTACATTTAAGTACAACAGTGTAGTTTCATCTACCACCAACAATCATGTGAAGATTCCTCTTTACCACCAAGAAGAAGAAAAAATGCTACACATATAATTTTTTTTTACAAAAGCGGTTAAGCTATGTTCATGATTTCTGGTGGTAAGTGGTAGATACTATCGATCTTTGCTATAAATTTACCGAATATTTCCAACTTTGAGATGACCACCTAATTGTATTGACTTCGGTAGTTCTTATATATCAACATTGGCATCGTATTTCTCAAGTCTACATCACGCTATGCCTCACTCGATAGGCGGTTATAAGTGCATGTTATATGTAGATAATTGCAAGATGTATCGAAGATAAATATATTCAAGTGTATAGTACTAAATATATCGTACCGAAAGCATGTACTAGACCAAGTATGTGAAGTAAATTGTGAAGTAATTACTTGTAATCTATGTACCTGTCTTTATGAAAAATTATCTGTTGTGAAGGTGATATTGTAACGAAAATTTTGTGTAATTTGGAATTCTGGGACTTTTGAAATCAATTACATAGTAAATGATAAGGTGAGGAAAATTTCGTTATCTAATTCTCATTTATTTAGTTGTATTATCTAGCAAAGACAAAGACGTTTGCCATTGACCAGTCAAGTGTGGCTTCGCTCAACAGGGCCATTTTGCAAAACAGAAAATCAAAGCTTGATAGGTTTTAGAGTATTTGTACTTATTGCAATATTTTTTGTTTATACAAAAGTTCCGGAATTTCAATTTCATTATTTATAAATATTGTTATATTTACGGTGGTACTAATATTCTTATTGCAGCTCGGCCAACATTCCTAAACTTGAATTTGAACCTGAACTCACTGCGACTGCAGACGCCCAGCAAGTGTACGTCCAGACTAATTAGTTGTAGATTCACTAGTTTTGGCTTGTTATAAATTGTTTTGGTTTACGTTTCATGTGATTTGATTTCCAATTATTGTATAATGTTTTCATATTACTTTGTACGAGTGATAGTTAGACCGTTGGTTGTGTGCAAACTAGTGCTTTAATTCTATCTATATCGAGTACAATTTTGCATGAAAACAATTTAAAACCTCAGAAGTTTAATTCACTACTCTGATTACATAGTGCAAACCAGCAACATAATTATGTTTGATTGTGTTCTTTAAGAGCGCATATGATACGATTATTTTTAAAGTTATTCACATTTCTTTTCTTGGGCTTTAGCCCTTTGAAGTTCTTTTGATAAAACTTACCAAATATGCATGTGAAAATAATAGATGGTAGGTTAAAATGTTCTGTGTTTATATAATTGCAACATCAATATTTTTTTTATTTGCTACATACACGTGAATTTAGATTTGTTCTTTGTTCTCATAGAATTTCATTGGCATGCTATCATCGAACTCGGGCATGATAATTGGTTATTTCAAATTTCACCGTCTTATTCATAAAAAGTTTTACAAGCAAATATCGGAACAAATATGTTCCGTTTTGATCTACTATATAATATTTTGATCAAAATCATGAAAGGGCATAATTTTTTAAGAAATTGTTATTTTATTTTCTATTCCATCATTTGAACTTGACTGGTAATATAAATTTATATAAATGTCCGTGATGTCCACACGTACCTATATTCAAATAGATTTTACGGCTTGCGTCTGTTAGAGAACAGTTTTTATATGTTTAAAAACCTAGTCCTATATATACAAAATAAAAGAGTACTGAGAAGCCGTTATAATAACATATTGTTGTCTGTAGATTAAAGCTGAACTTCATAAACTCTGATTCATCATAATCACGTGTGATGCTACCTCATTTTCAGAATTTAGGCAATGTTTTTTTTTACGCTACTTGTAACACTTAATTTAAATTATTCACATTTGAAAGTATTCTTGTACGACCATATTTTATTGCAGCATAACAAGTGTTTCTTAGTATGGCTGTTATTTTAGTACTATTTTTTCTACCAAACAGTGTCTACTTATTTGAATATTTGTATTAATAGTTGAATGTTTCTTCAAAATTGTAAATTAACATTATCAGCTAATATTTGTAGAGACAATCGAGCGTGCTCTTGTGTTTTACAATAATGTAACGCTCAACGTAATCTACACGAACCATAAAAATACTCAATGTAACTTTGTAAATTTTTTTGCACTTTTGGGCTTTTTTTAAAGGGTATCACGTGTTCAATCCACTCGAAAAATCACACGTGACACAAATAATCAAAATGCTCAACGTAACTGTTTAGATTTATACACATATTTATGTATTTAAATACAGTTTCACATATTCATCCCGCCCGAATGTTGAATTGATAAAAATAGGGAAATAACTGGCGTTTAAGATCTATTTTCTATATAAAAATGGTCACGCTAAACCAGCTTAATATTACAGCGTCTCCAGCCAGCGTGAAACTTAATCTTCGCATGACCACTTTACACGAAGAGCCCGCTCGAAGGAATGACGACGATTCGCATTCCGAACCCGAGTCCGCGCCCGACGCGCTCACTACGCCACGGTCACATGTATGTACATTTATGCTTTATAACTCCTTATGTTTAATAGTGTAATAATTATATTATCAGTTCCTCCTTTATAATAACTAACTATGTTTTTATATCGCTCATTTTTAGTAATTATCATCATAATATAATTTCTTTCTTTGTAACTAACTTTATATTCGTGCTAAAGTTTGAATTAAACGCTGAGGATGCAACAATCAGTGTTTATAATAGTTAATTAGTTAGTTTATAATAGTTTGAAAATCATCTTCACTATGTTCATGGTTTTCTATCTGTTCTAGTTGCTAAGTTCTCTAGCCTTGGGCGTGCAGGCACAGGCGTGCACGTCACTTAAATGTTTATTTATCTATATTTACTGGCTTACATGACGACGCGTTAGTCTCTGGCACGTTTCGGAATTCCGGACAAGCCGTGAGCTAAACTATTATTTAAATTTTATTTCTTTTTACTTAATTTTTTTACACTTATTATACAAAGAGAACAAGATACGGGTAAATGTGTAATAAGTGCAAAGGCTTATTTACTAAATATTTACTAAAGGATTCTAAAGTAGGATCTTTTACATCCAACCTCAATGTAATTAAGTGGCGGAGGTAACAGGGTAAGGGCTGCACAGCGCAGTGAACCTCGTGTTAGGAATATATTAGTTTAAAAGTTAGAATATGAGAATGTAAGAGTGAAGTCATAATTGTCAAAAGATAATAATAAAGACAAATAGGTAAATATAAAATATACATATAACTGTTTTTTTTGTTGACAAAAGTGTAAATGTTTTGTGTTGCAGCGCACACGGCCACGTGCGTCATCTCGCGGCTTCCTGCCAACATCAAAGACACTGGATTCGCTACACGAACTCGCTTGCGAACGAGTGCCCAATAAGAACTCGCCCTCAATATCCTCCAGTGGTTACGGTAAGCACGCGACATTGAAGTATCGAGGTAAATCATGAGTCTCGATGGATGAATATAAAAGACGAAGATATATGGCTAGGACAGCATAAAATTAGTCTTTCTTATAAAGACCATAGCAGGCATGTACAGTTGAGGACCGAGTCGAATGAATGCGCAAGAAATGCGTCTGTCACTTGTTCGTCACGTGTTTGTTATAAATCTATAGAGGTCGAAACGATGCTAATTATTGATTTCAGTTAATTTTGTCTTATGTTTACTATTTGTACTTTTATGCAAACGGTCATTAAATAATTAGAATATTATTCTGTTTTTTACAAGGAAAAAAAACTGAAAACAATTATCATACTGTATTTGACTGCTTTCCTCTTTTCACAATATTATAGGATTTTTAATAATATTTCTAGTTAATGGATCACGGCCCATTTGTATCTTTCTTCTGCATTCGTTTTGATGCATACAGACTACACAATCGTACAATATCATAATGGAATATGTCACTAAAGGGAACGGGGAAAATGTCTCGATGAGAACATCAGCACCCCCCACAAACTTCAAACTCTCGAATACATACAGTTCGCAACTTTACTGTTACTACAGTTACTGTTACTATGACTTACAGTTTCCTGTGCATTTTAGGTTCGCAAGCTGTCTCATCCACAAACTTGACAAACGACGATACGCTCTCAATTCGAAGCATGTCAGTGGACGACACCCCAGACTTCGACAAAACAATGGATTACACTCAATTAAGTCGAACGAAAACTTCTGTAGCTGGCCTTCGAAACGAAATCACCGAGCTAAGAAACGATATCAGTGAACTGAAGAACGAAATCGTGGAATCAAAAAACGAGTTAGAAGATACGTCTTACGATAAAGCGAAGACTCCAATCCTAACTCCCGGTTCAAGGAATCGTATTAATCCGTTTCTGAGGGATTGTGAGGAAGCAGCTAAGGAGATGAAAGAGGATCAAATGGTGGACCCGTTGGGTGCGATTCCAGTAGAAAATGCCGTAATGTCTAGTCGAAAAAGTCCTGAACCCGCACATGTCAATGGAGAGTCCTCGCATGATACATCGCACGATACATCGCATGATACTTCTGTTGGTGAGTTTTACTAAATTATTACTTCCAATCCTAATTTCTAATTTCTTTAATTTATTCCTATTGTGTTATTTCGTAGATTATATCTAATTAATTTTAGTATATATGATTTGTACATTTACCAGCAGAATAAAAACCAACCAAAATGGTGGACAGACAGTTTCGTCTGTCAGTAGTAACGACGTCTTCATCCGCCACCGCAGTTTCGCCGTGACACGGCATATTTACCATAATTATCTACTTTAACGGGTCTCTACGTGTATGTTTTTTTACCTTATTTATCCAAAAATCCTCTCTATTTATCACATATTTCTCCAGGATTGTGCGTGAAGTAATTGAATTCAAGAAACAAGAATTTAAATCGAGAAGATGGATACAAATTGTCGTCAACATGGAATCCAGTTATTAATAAATTTAATAAAATTAAAACTCGCTATTTTTCAGCTAACACTACGTCTGATATTGTGTGTTGTGTGCCGTAACTCTCCGGACTATGAAGACCAAATGCGGGTAGTTGATGAAACCGCTCGCAACTCTTGTGGACGGACTGACTATCCACCTCTTCAGTCAGCTCGTGACTATGGTCGGTGCAACCCAACCGAAACGTCAAATAAAATAAATAAGTTAAACATACCCATTGAGATACGTTTAAATAGATAAATTTGTGTGGAAAATGCGATCTCTGAAAAATGAAAAATTAAAAATCTCAAATGTTTATTTAATCCTAACCAACTCTTTTTTTTTGTCTCCTACTGGACACGAACCTCAGGAGTATGTCGAGTGAGGAGTATCATAACAACTGTCTGTCATACCAATGTATTCTTTACCTTTGCCTCTCTCGTCCTATCATCTGTAAAGCATATGGATAAAAACCATAACCACCTTAACCTTTTAACATCCATAGCTGGACATGGGCCTCCTCATGCACATTGTCTCGTGCATGCGGAATGTATAGTCTTAAAAGAGCACGGTGATCAAACGCGTTGGCGAGTTCACTCCGAGTTTAGAAGTGGTGTAGTTCCTCAGAACTTGTGGTATTTGTTATCCCTTTGTCGCCTTTTGTTAAGAGATGAGGTAGTGCTATTCTAAAACCGGCCGACGCCACACGCTCAATTTAAATGACATGTATAATAACAGTTTATATAACACGCATTGTATGACGTATTCCAGCGGACGTGGACGTGGAATCCGTGAGCTCTGAGCAGTCGATCAACAGCCACGAGCTGGAGCGTAGTCGTGAAGCGTCCTCTGTTGGCGAGAGCGACTCCACCTCGCCCGGGCCCGACCACACGCTCGTTAAAACGCAACTATCCGCTGGAAAGGTAATGACATTATCGTATTATGCACACTCTTCAAAACGCAACTACCAGCCGGTAGGGTGAGGATATGATAGTAGTATGTTATAATCAGTGTCACTATAAAATTAGTGTATATGAGGGTAAGTACTATGTTAACATTTGAGCTCTGAGCAGTCGATCAACAGCCACGAGTTGGAGCGCAGTCTTAAAGCGTAAAGGGTCCCTTTGTTGGTGGGAGCGACTCCGTTTCGCCCGGACCCGACCACGCGCTCGTCAAAACACAACTACCCGCCGGAAATGTATGCTAATATATATTTGTCATATATATTAGCGCACCCTGTGCTTCTGATATGACAAATGTCAACAAATGTCAAATGGTAGGTGTGTAAATATTATCGTGATAATTTCGCAACCGTAATCGCAGCTTCGCTACAAATTTTAACAGCGTTTCTTTTTTCTACCTTTCGATTTCTTCAAAAAATGTCACAAACAATATTTGTATAAAGGGATCGCTCCCTTGACATAAAATCGTAACTAATAACCGCGCTGTTTATTAACGTTCGAGCAACTTGAACAGAAATAGTTAAGAACACGCTTTATTTTATGATATATGCATAGATGTGGGAATGGAACGTAAGGATAGTATGAGAAACAGAACGCAAGACGGGTGAAAGAGAGAGACATTAAGGTGTTAGGGAGAGGGGAGAACGGACGACTGTTAAGACGAGGCGAGACGTATTATTAAGAAGAGGAAAAGATAAAAGAATAAAAATTAAATCAAGGTTTTTAATTCTCATCAAAATCACAATCCACATACATAATAAAGTATTAAAAGAATAGGATTATTCTTAATTTTTTAATGCGATTTTGAATTCAAATTTCTGTTTATAAATTTGCTTCTTTTATTTTGTTACTAGCAGTGCCAGCGACTGTGCGCGTAGACGTTACAATATGTTTCTAAGCTTGTTACCCGCGGGAACTCCATAATTAATCTGCATAAAAGTACTCCAAGGTTGACCCGGTACATAAGCTATAACTATGCCAAGTTTCATAAAAATCCTTCCAGTGGTTATTGCGTGATGCGCGTTCAGACAGGCAGGCAAACAAATCCAAACTTGTTGTTTTGGGCTCTGCATCACTCGTACTTTATACTGCAATGACTTTTTTTTTTAAATGTAACACACTGCTCTATTACGATTTTATTATATGTATAGGTATTGTGTTTGTACTTATTTTGTCGACAGATTGGTTTCGTAATGTGCAAATATGTTCATATGATTCATGTATATGTTGTTTACAGGTCGTGCGCCGTCGCGCGGGTGGCGCGGCGTCTCGGGCCGCTGCACGCGCGTCGTTTCCGGGCCCGCGGGCCGCAAGGGAGCCCGAGCACAGGCTCGCGCTTCACGACACGCCCGCGTCCTCCACTGAGCGCATCGGAGACGGTCAGTTAGGACGGGATCGGTCCTGCTAGGCGGCTCGAAGCGGCGCGTCGCGTCTCGAAAATGTTAAACATTCGCTGCACAAACATGTGTCCTGCGTCAGCAATGCGTCTAGCGTTGCGGAGTGTTGGACGCGCGTCCGTTTGCGAACTATTTCGCTATTTGCCTTTCTAAATACAAATACTCATATTCAGAAAGGTAAATGGCAAGAATAGTAAATGTTTTCACTGAGTAGACAAATTTTATGTATTGTCATATTCGAATAGTACTGACGGCAATCGCGCGTCCACGACTTCCATGTAGAACCACGCGTGCTTGACGCGACGCGTCACGCCGCTCTGCCAGCTAGACAAAGCCTTATTGATATGACGTGTACAGGTATACAGAAACCGTTCTCTCAGTCCCGATACTAAGATTCTAGTGCGGTATTACGTCTTTATCCTTCTGTACGGTGTAAAATTCTGGATCCTCACCTACACTAGACTGTGTAAAAGGTTAGAGGCATTTGCAATGTGGGTCTACAGAAGGATGTTACGAATATCGTGCATCGTGTGAAGAAAATTTATCATATCATACTGTGCAGTGATAAATTCCATCTTATGCAATTAGTAATGCAGGGTGAGATACACGGTCGCTGTGAACCTGGTAGAAGACGGACATTTTGGCTTAGAAATCTTATAGATTGGTTCGGCATGAGTACCGAGTCTTTGTTCCGAGCAGCAGTCTCTCGCGTGGGAATAGCCATGCTGATCGCCAACCTTTGTTAAGAATATGGTACCAATAGAAGAAGAAGTACAGGTGGTAAAGCGCGAGGCAGCCCGACCACTGGTCTGCGCTACATGACAAGCCCGCATCCTCCACGGAGCATATCCCACGTCATCCTATTCCCCTGATTTACGTATGTCTAACGGTAGTGAGTTAAATATGTCGGAAGGCCGTTCCCATTCCATCTTGTCCTATTCCTCCTCATTTTTCCAACCCTTTCTCCAAAACCCTTCCTAAATTTCCAATGCATCCGGGGTCGTGCTAACTTTTGTCATTCTAGACTGAAGTTGGCGTGTATCGCGAATGTTCATGGGTGACAGTATCCACTTGCAACCGGGCGAACTGTTTGCTCCTCTGCCATCTTCTTTATCTAAAAAGATCTGTTGTGTTTCTAGACGAGTTGTCAGAGTGCGGTCGCACGTATGCGGTGCCCGAGTGGCTGACAGTGGGCGAGAGTGTGCAGCTGCGGCTTACCAGCAACACGGGCGTGATCGCGTACGTTGGACCCACGCATTTCGCTCACGGGCTCTGGGTCGGGCTCGAGCTAGACGCCCCCACCGGTATGTTGACATATTTGGTTATTTTTTCCATTATACTTGTTATACTCCGTACCATTTAGCATGACAATAGAGGCTTTCACCTCGTATTAATTTACTGGTGTTTTCGTTGACATCGGACCTGGCTGCAACCAGAATACCAGAAGTAGTGAGTGCTCGTAGTAAACACGCACATAGCGCGTGTCGTCGGTCTGTGGTGCGAGCTGTGTGATTTACCGCTCGCTCAATTAGTCTAAAGTCTGTTCCAATCTAATTTGCCGGAAACTAAACGAAATCATTGAAATATTAGCTTTATATCTAGTTTTAAATCTTTAAACCGGCATTACTTTAAAACTTGCAATCTCGATGAATCAAATTATATATATGTAAACAATTATTACCTCACTATTTAATTTAAGGGTGTGTCAGTTACCTCGGGCCACCATGTTCGCTTTGGATTGGATTGAAGTATAGCCAGTTTATTAACATTAGAATTTAACTAGTGCATTGAACTTCGGCTCATGACGTAGGCGGTGTGTGTCGGTAGGTCTTAGGGTGGGAACTTACTATGTGTTCTATTTTACTAAAAACAATCTAATCTGTTATCGAACTTTATTTTTTATTATAACAACTTTATCTTTCCTGACCTTACTTTTACCTATTGATAGTACTTCCTTATGAGAGGAATTACGTGAAGTCTCTAAAACCATAAAAAATCAATATCCAGAATTATTTACAATGATGTCCTTACAGTGAATATATTTATTTATTCTTTATTGCACAAAGTGAATACAGCATTATCTCCCAGTCAACCTTTAAATTTGTGTATTTGTTTCAGGTAAAAACGACGGCTCAGTGGGCGGGAACCGGTACTTTGAATGCCGGCCGCGGCACGGCATCTTCGTGCGGCCCGACAAGCTGACCCAGGACCGCCGCGGGCGCAGCGCGCGCGCATACCGCGAGACAGAACTGCGACGCGCTACCAGCAAGGGTGAGATACACTATTAGTTATAGTTCTTTCATCTCACGAAAGCGGGTTACGCTTAGTAATTGTTGTCCTCGTAAATTGTTGTACATTGTTCTAGTTTACGCCGCGGCGTCGGGAACACAACTGAACTATCGCAAGTTTACGCACACTATAACAATGTACATGTACGAGCACAACCACTACTAAACTTATATTTTATTTATTTATTTTGGATATTTTTTTAATACTTACATACTCGGCTTTATTACGATTTGGGTATATGTATATAGATTATATAGACATAGCATGTATATAAGTAATAGTAATAATAGTCTAGATTAAAAACAGGTATGTTTCCGCAGGTGAAGGCCTACAAAACTTACACAGATCGCGGAGTCGCGGCGACAGTATAAACACCGTCGGCACTAAAACTAGAAGCAAATAAATGTTATCTTAGTTTCATCCTCACTTCACATACAACGCTCACTCAAGCCCCGTGAGCGCAGCGTCGGACGAACTAAACCAGCCATGTATACCGAATTTATACAAACGTCCACTCTCCCTACGATATCCAGTTTACGTTTCTGTTGCAGTGTTGTAACGCAATGGTGCTTTGTGTGTAGTCATTTCCTTTACATTGCCAGTAGTCGGTAAAGCAATATCGTGTATGCCTTTTGTTGATTATACTACTGTTATCGGAGTGTTGTTGGGGAAATGAGGAGTTTCGCTTCTGTTGACAAAGATCAATAGAACGCTGAGACGTCCCATATTTCCATAAGTAGCGTTAATATTTGAAAGGATTTTTTTCATTTAGTTGACTTATCCATTATGTATTTAGTTTTTATTCATTGACTAAAATTAATTATTATTATCTGTACATAAATCAAGTGATTTAATTTTATTATTTTTTATTATTGTAAATATGTGAATTTTGCGTGTATTATTATTATTATTAATTATTTGGAACCAATGAAATTTTTGTGATCGATAATAATATTCGTTGGGTTATTTGTATAGAGTTTTTTACTGTATAGTTTGTGGTGTAGACGTTGGTAAATTATTTATGTATTTTTACTCTGTGACACTATCCTTTATCTTGTCTATGGTTAAAGCACAGGTTTATATTCTGCACGTGGAATATAACATCTGTGAGCGATTTCTCATACTGCACTATTAACTCTATTCTATAAAATATTTTTCTAGGAATTCCAGAAATTCGTCTCATTCGATCGACTTGGCTGTAATAGTCTGAATTAAAACTTAATATAAAGATCAATTTCTATGTTCGTGGTGTTTTAAGCTTTTGACCAGCAAACCTCATTCCATAGTCACCATTCAGACTGCCTATCTAATACATGGAAATCACTCCTTGCCTTAGATAGGCATTATATCAATCAATGAATCATAATATTAAAGTTGGAAATCGAGATTATCGATATGTTTTATTTTATAAAATAATTACATAAATCTTCATATTTTATGCATCGGCCACAATGATAAAAGGAACCTAGCAATAACAATTACTTACATACATTAATTGTTGTAAAATGTAGCATTGTTTACTGGGTAGTGACTATGACGGATGTATCCACTAAGCTATTAGATTAGATATAAGTAAAATATCGAAACTGCTAATTGATAACAGGAGAATTAATAAATGTTTTTTTATACTTTGATAATGTTTTTGATTACTTTTCATTTACGATATCATTCGCCCGACAACATAGATACAAACGAAATTTCTATAGAAATGAATTTACAGCTATTTCAGTACTATTCAACGATTTATCCAACATTGTAAAAAAATATATATTTGGCAGTTTCGATACTTAATGTCTTTTAGCGGTCAAAAGGTTAAACGGCGCGGAGAATGCGCGGAGGCGAGTTACGTGTGCAAATCTTAAAAACTTTCCTTATTTCCAATTGCTCACGAGCATTTTGTGTCTCGAACACGATTGCCAGTTTCTATTGTGATAGTATCTTGCCACGTGATAGGACATTAATTAAAATTACGTATGTTGGTACGTCTGCTTTTGCCCTTGTTAGTTTAAATAATTCAAGTAGAATTTTACAAAATCGTCCAGTGTTACATCTTCGTCCTTATAAAAGACTTTTGTACTTAGTACACTAAAGGGAGCCTCACATACGAACCCTAACATTGACATTCTGGTGTATGGTGGAAGCGATGAGCGAATTTATAGCAAATAACACTGCATTAAGTTATATCGGTCTAAAAATATAATATATATTTTACAATATAAAATGTGCTATGAAGTTCGCCTACCGCTCGCACCGTATACTGATATCAAATAGGTTAATAATGTATAGAAGCGGACACTCAATTGTGTACGTCAGAGATTTGTAATTTTTTTTACATATTTGTTTTACAAATCTTGGCCCTCCCCGCGAGCCCATATTAAGCACGACATATTTTTCCTATGATTTCTCAAGACTAATTACGACATAATATAATGTTTCTTGTACGACAAAAGTTATATAAATGAGAATCCGCTTTTGTACGTTCAAAAGCTAATGTAATTTTTGTGTAAGCTAATGACACATTTATTGTAAAATAAATTTCGTCACTACCAAATTGTCCTCACTTTATTATCTCCATCCAAATTCGAACAATAACTGTTTAATCTGTAAATTTATTAGCGGAACTTTCTCAAATTGTTTTCAAAGAGACGTGGTGGTAGATGTGTTTATGCCAAATTCGGGCAATTTGTATATCAGAATGTACTAGCGGCGTAGTGCGCGTGAAACCGTTGTGTTATGTAATGTCCACAGGTGTCCCTCCGTCACGTAACGGAGTACTTAACGTAGTATAGCTCACCTAATGTATATTCCATCCTTTTAGTAAAAAAGTTAGTATTAAGTACACTTAACGAGTACACAAATAGTCTATCGCCTCTATACTCGTATTTACTAGTGTTTGTAACATTGTCACGTGTCAGCGTCCACGCGGCCCGCCACAACGCTCCATTCCCCTTACACATTGTTGTATATTAACATTTACATAATTATAAGTCATTATATAAAGTTAATTAAACATATACTACAGCTGTTTCAAAGTTCGCACTCTCAATCCAAGCGGCAATTTTTTAGCATTATTTGTAAGTGTCGACTGACATCATATTGTCACGTAGGTACAAGTTTCACGGTTTAACATTATAATCGATCGCTTCTTAGACTGTTGTACTTAAAACATTCCATTGTAACTGCATTTTCTATACATTTATTCGTATCTAGCAGAATCTTGAGTAGTCATATGACGGTGGTAAATTAGGTTTATAACAGATGCGAATCAAATGATGTTAATATTTTTTGCATTTCAATTTAAGTTGAAAGTAAAGGTGTAGAGAATCGTACTAATCTGGCTCTAACTAGGACAGCTCAATGTGTAGTCGGTGTATAAAATCCAAAAAGAAATATTAAAGTTAAACATTTTGAAATATCGTAGGATGTGTTTTGAAACTCTCGATGTGCTTATGTCCAGTAGCGTTTGGTAGAGCACGCGTAACGATGGTCAAACGGGGTAATTCGAGTACACGAGTAATTGAGAATATACTTTAAACAATTCCTGTATCGTATTTTACTCATTTACGTTTATTGTACTATATTCTACATTTTCTTCGTAGAAGTTTCGGGAGAAGAGAATGAAATTGTAAAGGCGAGAGTAGTCTGTGTCAACAACTGCAAGCAGTTTTACACCTACATTTGGTTTTCATAATCTGAAGTCATCTCTACATGACTCATTCAGTTGGCTCGTAACCATGGCCGATGTAATTCCATTGAAATGTCGAGTAAAATGAAATAGGTAAATATACGCGTTTGAAAACTGTTTCATATTATATTATTATGTTATGTATGGCAGAACGCGAAAACTATTAAAACTTATGACACGTTTTATGGTAAAACCTAGGAATTAATTGAAGGATATTCGCAATTACCCCTGTTATCGATTATCCTGATAGATCGTATCAGGTTGAATGTACCGGACACCGGTGTGCGGTTAGGTGGGACAGGCAGTAGGCGGAGTGCACTAGGGGCGCCTAGGTATAGGCTAATAGTGACCTTAAAAGCAGCGTTTAGTAGGTCTTAAATTTATTTTTTTAGAAATTAAGCTGACCATGTGCTGTGCTTTTGTTTTAAACAATAGTCTTAGGTAAATGAAATTATTTTGTTTTTGTATTATTATTTTATTTCAGGTAGTATACAGTGTATACACTGTATACTATATACATACACTGTATAGTGTATACACTGTATACAGTGTATTTATTGCAATTAATTGAAACAAATGAAATGAGCTTTTACGATAATGTAATGTATTATTTTCGCATGATTTCATTTTAGTTAGAACGAGTAAGAATATTATTTGCCAGTTTGTATAAAATAAATAGATCACAAATTGTATTTCTAATTATTTTTATGTGATAAGCGAAGTATAGGCAGCTACTCCGTAGCTTAGGTGGTTGCATCTTCACTATTGTACACATATAAGCATAATAAAATAAAGAGATTTTAATATTTAAATACAAAAATAGTTCACTTCTAGTGGAAATATTTTTGCCAAGTAGCAAATTCGAGTCAACCATCGCTGTCATTATTAATAAATGTATTATAAAATATCATTTGTTTGTTTTATTCGTTATCATACCTGCATACTTTATGCGAACACACATATATATATATATATAATAAATTTAATACAGATATAGTACCTAGTAGATTAGTAAAAGTATGTAGTAAAAATAGAAATTAAAATTTAAATATTAAAAATATTTAAAAATTAAAAATTTACACGATTTACAACATAATTTATTGAAATAAGTACCTACATTTTGAATACCAGAGTTTAGAAAAAAATATCTTCATTATGCATAACAAAAATACATATTCTCAATGAAAACGAATATGGTGACTTTTCAGTTTCAATAATAATTTCAGTTTTGTGATTTTGTTTAAATGATCACGATTCCTACATAAAGTATTGAAATAAAACAAAATTACGGTTTTACTGAATCATAAGTTATCTTCAGACTTATATAACCAAAAATTATCCGAGTCACAAACGGCAGCGGAATATGGATAAAAAATAGCACCTTTTATATTAACGGGGTAATTACACTTGCCTAATTGTTATTCACTTCATTGTATTGCAATAATCCATATAACATTTGTACCTGACCATATGCCTATACCATACGTGAATTGCATCCCGACAATTAGTTTCAATTAGCAATTAGTTGCAATTAGCAGTACGGGTCATTTATATGTACTTAGGATAAGGAAATGTGCAGGAAGGCAGACGGACTACCTAGTGGTAGATTACTTATGCCACTTTTAAACCTCTATAGTACTCCGCTCTAAAAGTCTGTGAATACTATCCACATTTTAGTATCGTCGTTTAGTATCAGTCCAGTGTAAAAGGATGGGGTATAACTGTAACGTGGTCGTTTTTAGTCTAATGGCAGAGTTATTCGCTCGCCTACTATGTAGATATTTCAAAATTCATTTTCATCTACCCGGGGCACCCTCGACCTATTCGCTAGGTCTGCCTATTCAGATTTGATTCTAATTAAGGGCAGCAGCAGGCTATCCAATAACCTGAATGGCATATGTCGACGGTGAACCACTTGCTATATTATTACTCGCTTACTTGTCCACTAAAAACATACCTTTACACGCTGTAAGTTCATGGCTTGTAGGGGAGCGTGTCTGAAGCGACAGTTGACCTCATTCGCGACGTCGCGAGTGTCATCTCTGCGGCAGGCAGGGCGGCGCGGTCGCTGACTGGCACGCGCTTTCTTACTGCTAAGGAGTACTGTCCACATGATAAAAAGAACCAGAATAAAAGAGAAATCAAAACTTCAATTTTTCAACTTATAGGTTCTTAATGCCTGCATAGTTTTATAGACCCTTTTTTAAACCGTTTTCTCTATGCTCCACAATTTTCTTCCTGTACTAATTTGCACTATCATCATTTTCTACATCGCTGTTACTCATCTAACATTAATAAAAATAGTTGAAATAGTGATCAAGGAAGAAACTAGGTTTAGGAAGAACCAAGGAAAAGGAAATTAAAAAAACACTCTTCCGTCCTCACCCGACAGAAATGATTTCCCAGTTTCTTATGCC
This sequence comes from Sesia bembeciformis, assembly GCA_943735995.1. Taxonomy (NCBI): domain Eukaryota; kingdom Metazoa; phylum Arthropoda; class Insecta; order Lepidoptera; family Sesiidae; genus Sesia; species Sesia bembeciformis. The sequence continues at coordinate 16,256,657 of OX031026.1, read as the reverse complement.
TACGCTACTAAATATCTATTTTAGTATAAGCAAGTAGACTCGTTACAAAGGAGACATCGTTCCATAATGGCCCGCCCGAACTTGCGTGACTTGCCGTTTGTCAGGCTCTACCTTTTTCAAATGCGCATTCTTCCAATAGAACTTTGAAGGAACACACGATTAAAAATATATAAAATGCCGATTTATAAAACGTATCAATAATATCAAAAATGGATCAAGCAGGTCCTTCCACCTCCAACCAAGATCCTCGCTTTGATTTCATAGGGTCTTACACTGTAAAGTCTTTGAAATTGAAGCCTGAAAAATGGACGAGGGTGTTAAGCTACGAGGACCACAGGTCAATTTTAAAAGATTTTGTGGACAAGCCATTTCCGATTCTTTTAGTAGTAGTTTTAACTCACGCTGCGCAGTTGCTGCCAGTCATATCCTTTCCGTGTTATTTAAAGAACAAAGCCGTTTATTTCGTCAAGAAAAAACCAGATGCCGTCCCGAAGGAGAATTGTGCTGATATGATAATCTTTGGTGAGTATCGCTTATGTAATAATTGCAAATTATGTCTAATACACAGGCTCGGCGAGAAAAGTGTGGGCAGCCATTACTCTGAGTAATTAGTAAATGTTATTGGGTTTATTATTACATTGTTATTAGTAAATCTGAGTTATTAGGTCTTATTACAAATGCCATTTTACGGACTGATTATAAAGGTATTACATGGAGCCCCCTAAAGTCTAGGCCCGGTACATCTGCACCCTTAGTCCCCTCTTTTATCGCCGGGCCTGCTAGTATGTACCTACATGAATCATGAGCATTTTGTCTGAGGCTGACACTTTAGGTAATAGATAATTAAAATATACCCACTTAATTATAGCATTTTCATAATGTAAGTTTCAAAATTAAAGGTTGATAATTTTACAGGTGATCTAGCACCGAGACTAATAGACGAATTGGCATCGTTAGTGGACGAAGTATTCGTTCCTATGCTATCTAATCCGCTCAACCATGAAGGTTGGCCTTTGGTTGTTTCTCAAGACATCCTTAAGCAAATACACAGCCTAAAGAGCACTGTTTATGAGGTGGGGATATCCTTAAATCATACATCCATTCCTGTCACGAGAGTAAAACCTAAAAGATACCATTTATGAAGTTTAATTACAAAAAGAGCACGAAAGATTAAAAATAATAACACACCACTCGTGTTGTTTATATTGCCATCAAAACTACGACAATTTTTTATATCTTTATTAATCAATTTTTCTGCAATAATAAGTAGCTGTCATTTAAAAATGAGCCTTCATTTTTTTTTTGATCTGACCAATTGAAGATATATTAATTACCCTTATTTATCATCAAAATTTTACTCTTAAAAAATTCATAGTAGGTACCAGAAATTTTCTGAACCGTGTCGATATTCAGGTAAAAGGCAAAGTCAACGGTCAAACAGTACTCCCGATGCCAGTGGGGGTGGAACTAGTCTATGAAGCTGAGAAAGGTCTTCTAAGGGGGGAGGAAGTGGACCTGTACCTCAAGAGTGCCATTGAAGGCGTGGTTATCAAATGGGCTCAACAAATTAATGACGTTATGACGGAGGATTCTGCGCAGGCCTTTGAAAATGGACAGAATCCGCTACCTACTGTTGGTGAGAAAGTTTATTTTGTAACTAAGAAAAGAGCAGTTAATTATTTATTGTTATGGTACATTACATTTTTTTAATTCTTCCACTACATTTATTTTAGTGGACTATTTTGGCAGACACTGGCATCAGACAAAAATTTGGTTAATAGAGCTAAGGCCCACCTTCCGGATTCTTCTTTATGTTATGCCTTATGAAACATCTGTGTTTTTAATATTTCTTTTTGATCATTTTGGAAGTTCCGTTTTGTTATTTATTACAGAACTGGCATTTTGGAAGTCGCGTCTAAATAATTTGAACTACATCTATGATCAGCTACGCAGCGACCGAGTTAGATGCATGGCCGTAATATTGGAGAAAACAACATCTGCATACTATCCTTGTTTTAGTCGGTTATTCAAAAATATAGTTTCAGGTAATTTCTTTCGAAATACCTATATATCTGTACTTATTTGTAATTAAGTTTGACCAAATTGCATTACGGATAACTATTTAAAACGAGAGTAGGTATGTAAGTCTTTATAGTTTCCGACTACTATAAAAATGTATCCAGTAAAGTTATGGCAACTCAACAAGCAATTGAAATTTCGGCATTTTTTAAATTTCTATTGTCTTTTTTTAATTTCTAACTGAAGTGAAACATCGGTTATAATAAGTAAATAAATCGTGAGTAACCCATAACAATTATTATGTTCAACCACGATAACATCAGTTTAAAATATTATTGTGATTGACCTAAATATGATAGGATCTACAAAAGAAAAGATATTATTGGATATTTCAGCGCTAGCTGAGGCGCAGGAGATCAACTTGTATCTTAGAACTTTAGTGAAGCATTTTCAAGCGCTGGAAGATACAGACTTTACAGAATGTCAACCACTATTCCGCCCTTTATTCCACGTCATCTGCATGATATGGAGGGACTCTAGGTACTATTGCATTTCGTCTAAGCTCATGGTTTTGCTCAAACAGATATGCAATTTACTTATTTATCAGGTAATGTACTTTGTGTATATCAGATTTTTTATGTACAACAATATATGTATGTATTCTTAATTATAGTTGAATATATGGTCTTCTATTTTTAGGCTAAAAAATGCCTAGATCCAAGCACGTTGTTCCATAGCGATATAGACGAAGCCACTCAACGCATTCAGCTCACGATAGATATATTAAAAAAATTTCGGAGCACCTTCACTCTCTTCAAAGACAATCTGAGGAAATATTTCGTGGACCGAACATTTATCCCGTGGACTTTTCACCCAAACGTTGTGTTCGAAAGAATGAACAAATTCTTAGGCAGGTTGAACACAATCCAATGGTTTTTCAAAACAGTGTTAGAGTTCCAAAAGCTAGAGAAAATAGAGATAGGTGGCATGAAAGGTCGCGTCTTGAGTGGGCAGATTAGAGAAATATCAGGGGAATTTGAGTCTTATTTCCACGCCTTTGCTTCGAAATCATATGACGTTTTGGATCCCGATGACGAGAGGTTCAATGAAGATTTCAAAGAATTTCAGGATAATATCGTGGATTTGGATTTAAAACTTTCAGCTGTTTTGGTCGAGTCTTTCGATAACTGTTCAACTTTAGAAGCAATTTTCAAGGTATATAGCAAACAAAATGTTATACTCAAACATGTGACAGTGGAGCGTGCGAGTGAATGGAGCATGTGAGTGAATAAATAATTTTGAATTTTAGCTAATTGACATTGTTGGCTCTGTACTGGATCGTCCACTAATCAAGAACGAATTTACTGCAAAGTACGTCGAAATAATCGTTATGCTTGAAAAAGAACTCATCACATGTGAAGTAAGTATTTTAACATAAATAAATATTTAGGATATTGTAGTACGTAATAGATAGTAATCTCTGTTTATTAAAAACGTATTTTGTTATAACTGTTTCTTGTTTTATCTTGATTATGAACTTCAATAAAGTTTGAATCATATTTTGTTTAATAAAAACTGGACAGAGGTGGTACCTGTACCATTCGCAAAAAAGGCTGTTCATAAAGGCTTTTCATGTGGTGCAGCTTTGAACTCTAAATGTGAGATGAAAGCGATATTAGGTTCACTTCGGGCTTCCAAGCAAAATATGTCTGTCTACAGGAGTTATTCAACGAGCAAACCCACCGTCTTCAGAAGTACGGGCACATGGAGACCGACGCTTTCCTCCCACCGATCGCCGGAGGACTGCTCTTCATGACTACGCTGGCTGCCAGGATCACTAAGCCTATAGCCAGCTTTCGCAATTTGCCGCACCCGTAAGTCAGCTGGGTGGGGCAAATTGCGAAAGCTTAATATCGGCTTACAATCTACTTGTTCCGTTTCAAAATTATCGTGCAGTTGTAAGAAATTCATTCATTTTTTCACGATTTTCAGCATTCTTTAACACGGTTTTCTTATGCTATAATTTAGACGTAGTTTTGGTCATAAATAGTAAAACAAGAATCGTATGCCACACTGCTTCGACTTTTGTGATTTCATATTTAATTTTCGCAAAATGTAGTATTATTCGAATTTCAATTTTAGTTGTAGGATATATAGCTGATTAAAATTTCTGGAACACGTTGTAAAATAGTCGACAGTTTCTTTTTCCAATGTTTTCTTCCCTATAATTAGGATAAAGGGTACGGAAGAGGCGATGAAGCTTTTCAAAAGGTACGACGAGCTGATTGAAAAAATAAACGAATTTAAGAAGAAGTACTTCAATGATTGGAGCGTGAATATACCAAAGATTATTGAGGAGAAGACGAGTAATATGATTCTAGCTCGCCAAGGATCAGATTTGACATTAAATTTCAGTCCCATGGTAAGTTGCATCTACTTTTTGGACAACTCAAAAAAGTTACCTACTAATATGTAAAGATGTAGGCTGATTTGCTACAATAATGTGTATGATCCTGTTTCGTATTTATCTTCCTTCTTAATCCCTAATCTACTATTTATCAAATTTAGCTTTTAGATATTTTGAAAGAAGTGCATCATTTACGAAGAAATCCAGAAGTAGAAAATCTTTTACCAAATGAAGGTCTCCAGTTATTTGAGAAACAAGAAACCTTCAGGCAGTACAGAATCAATCTCGGCATTACCATAGATTGGTATAATCAAATAAGAAAAAACAGTCAGAAAGTTGAATTTGATCTAGTAGAAGACGAGATAAAGGCCATTGACCAGAGGATTGAAATGGCACAAAATGAACTAAACTGGGATTCACAAGGTGACACTAAAATATTATGACTCTTTCTTGCAGACATTTTAGTACGTCCTAAAATGCGTTTTATAGACAAAATAATCCAATCGATACTCGGTTGTCGTTCCTTTTTTCCACAATGTTGTAAGAAAATTTATATCAGACTTGAACTTTTCAGATCTTTGGAATTACCTGCAAGAACTGCACACATTAGTTGGCAATTTGTACAAGCGAATGTCAAAGATACAGGATAATTTGAAAGAAATGAAATCTGTGATGAGCGCTTGGTCGTCACAACCTTTATTTGAAAGGAAAGAATCCAAGAAGGTATTGAATCTACCGAATATTTTTCGAAGAATTCTGTTACCTCATTTGTAAATTTTTACTATCGTCGTCGAACATCGTTTAGGTAATGATTTTGCCATTTTCTCTGTATTTTAGGACACATTGCTAAGTTTAGACGATCGTCAAGAAAGAATAAACAAGCGTTACAGCGACATTCGGTCCACTGCAGCTCGCATTCGAGAGTTGTTGGATGAAAATATGGCGCTGTTTAACATGCAAGACAACCAAGATACAGAAATTTGGCTCAACTATATTGCTTTTATTGATACGCTCTTTGAAGAGTCGTTATTTAGAACCATCGCTTGCAGGTGTGAAGAAATGTATTGATAAATGATTTAGCTTATTGTTTGTGAACGTTTATTTCTACAATAAAAAAATATTAAAATTTCATTAAACACTTCTTCGAATTAGGGCAGTGTTAACAGTAATTGACAATTAATTTTTAGATTATCGTATCATGGTTTTCGCAGTTTTTAAATTTTTATGAAACTTCAATGGACAATAAATGTTGTCTAATAATAAAATCACTATAAATACAATTTTATTTCATATTTTCTTTTAGATTTTAAGGTGTTTTACGTGTTCATTTACTTCAAATGTAATTTCTTACATTTCATAACTTTTTAATCAACCCTTTGTTGGTAATGTGAAATCATGTTTACAGCTTAGGATATATTTCGGAACATATGGATCCTAAAAATAAATTACCTCCATTATTTGAAGCTCAACTGGAACTATTAGAGCCCGACATGGTGTTTGAACCAAGCTTAGAACCTAACAACAAGAAAGGCTTTACAGCGCTTATAAATAATCTCATAGATGACATACTAAATATGTCCACTTTGATCGAGAGGATAAATCCCAAGAAAGAAGTATCTTACGAAGATGAAATAATAAGTAACGAGGATATTGTTGATATGAAAGAAGACATTTTAAATGGAATTGAAAAGGTACTTAATGATCGGTATAATGATATAAAATTATTTCATACCAGCGACCCGCCCTCGCTTCGCATCGGTTTATAAGTTGTTTTTTTTCAAAATTTTAGCCAATATTAGACACGGATAGTGTGGCTTCCTATTTGTGAAAGAATTTTTGAAATCGTTTCAGTAGTTCCAGAGATTACCCCCAACATACAAACACACAATTTTACCTCTTTATTATATTAGTATAGATATTAGTATAGACAAGTAAGCAATAATTATGTTACATAACATCTGCAGGTTATAGAAGACGCAAATGAATTTTGTAAAACTTTTGAAAACTATTCCTATCTGTGGTTGGAAGAACGAGATGCTATTATGGAAATGTTCCTCACTTATGGACGAATATTGACAACAGATGAGATCGATAAAATTGGTAGCGAAGATAAAGATAATGTTGGACCGGCACCTTGTCCTCCAAAGATGGAAGCATTTAGAGAGCAGATTGACTATTACGAAAACCTTTTCATGGATATCGAAGATATGGAATCTTATAAAGTTTTCAAT